>JAAWXA010000005.1:7367809-7559075 GCA_038090715.1 Florisuga fusca | reverse complement strand
GGGGTGGGGGGAGGTTTTGTTGGTTTTTTTGGTTGGTTGGTTGGTTGGTTGGTTTTTTTGCACCACTTCCAGTTAAGTGCCAGGGAAGGTGGGCAGGGGAACAGAGATCTAGAAATACCTGTAAGGAACAGATCAACAGTGAGCAGAGCTATCAAAGGTCAATGCTGGGAGAAGAGCATCACAGAGCAGGAGGAGTAATTTTCAAAGGGTTTTGCAAAAGGACAAAGAGGGCTGCAGAGGTGTGGGATAATGAAATAAAATAGCTGCAGGTGTCTGCCTCACTGCATGGGCCATATCCTGAGCCTCACTAAGGCTCTCATCCTAGAAACTGGGTCTATTCAAACAGCTGCACTTTTGAAACAAGGACTTAGAGCAGGGACACTCCACAGGCAAACTGTGTGACTTGGAGTGTAAAGAAGGGCTCAGGTTTTGTCTGTGACTTCAGTAAGTTCATTAAACTTCAGCTGAGGATTCTGGTGCCAGGTGGTTAACTGCAATCCTTGGCTGGGCAAACTGATGGCTTTGGAGCAGCTCTGGTTTGTAAGGTAATGATCATGGAAGGTTGGAAGCCTTTCCACTGGCCGGTGCTGACCAGACCAAATAACTCCAGCTTTTCTCAGGAGAGCACCTGATCCATCATAGCCTGATGTTTCGTTGCTCACCAGAGACCAGATAGACCCACGTAGCTGGGTCCTGAGGAGTGATCCATATTTCAGGTATCTCTTGGGACTTGCTTCTACCTCCTGGGATAGCTGCTATTTAGTGAAATAAATCAGGTGCTTCAGGTGCCTCAAAACTGGATGGATAACAAGCTTTGTATTGGCCTCACCCGAATATTTTACAAACTGTTTGGAATCTGAGCAGTAGGATGCAGAGATGTGGAGTCTTGTGGCAAGCTGGCTCAGCTTCTGGTTTGGAGCAGTTCAACAGATGGGATTTTGCAGATCCTGGATCATGCCTTGTGATGACATTGCTAATTGTACAAAGCTTTGCTAATCTCAATGTTTTCCCATGTGAAAAGGAACATTTTTGAAAAACATATGCACCTTACAGGAAATATTTCTATTAAAAATATAATTAAAAAATTCAATTTTAAAAAAGTGTAATTTCTCTAAATTTTGAGGCATTCAAAGTTACTTTATCAATTCAGAGCCCACACCACTGAGCAAGCACCCAGAGAGACTCTCCAAGTGTGATGTGCAACCTCCAGCAGCAATTCAACAGTTTCACTCCAGCCCCAAAATCTACCCTGGATTTCCCAGTTCCATTCCCCTAGGTACTTGCATAGTACTTAAGACAAGGTTTCTTGTGAATAGGGTGTATGGAGGATATCAGATGACTAGAGAGTGTATAAATACCATCTCAAAAAGAAGAGTTGTCTCCAAGATTTACTTAATTAATGGAAAATCTCCCCTTGACTAGGATGCCCTAAGCACAAAATTAGTACCTTTGAGCAAGATGACTTCTCCAAGTCAGCTTTTGTTTTACATAGCCTCATATAAGTAAATTTCCAGCCGAGAAACAAACAACTCTGCCATGAAGGCAAAATTTACAATGTTTTTGCCATGTTTTTTCCCCCTGAGGTTCACCAATTGAAAACCAAATCACATTTGTGTTTTGGGTAAACATCTTAACAAGTTTACATTCACATTTTGTTCTAAATTCCTACGTATGGATCTGAGTTGTGTGAGCAGGATTGTATTTCCACTGCAAGGCCACCACACAAAAAGATGTAGTGGTGAGGATGTTCCAGTATCTTGACTTTCACTGCTGAACTCACTTTGTTAGTCTGCAGAATCAACCTCAAATGTTCTCAAATTTGATTGGTCTTTACAGCCCCCTTTGGATTAGTTTTTCTCCTCTTTCTTAATCCAGATTAGTCATGTGAACAATAGGAAACTGCTAACCCTTGACGCACCAGATTGTATTGAACTGTTTTGACAAAGGGACCAGGTTTTTAAATACCGTGGATCCAAAAATCACACAGTATTTGATTTATGGACTGACACAGTTCCTCTTATAGAGGTAATTTTCTTCTGAGTGAAACAACTTGTAGAAAGACTATCCTCTGATAAAAAGTGGAACCATAAATGAACATGCAGTGTATGGATTTTCATAGATTACGTATTAGTTTAGCACAGTATATGAATCTGTAAAGGAAAGTAAATAGACTTTAGAAAGCAAGCATTACTTTTAAGCTAAATGATTTCTGTGTGCGCCTTCCTGGGTTCACTTTCTTTCTTGAATTAAAATGTCCTATAGGAGACTTCATTTCAAAAGGCAGCCACAGAGGGAGCAGCAATTCTCTGGCATTCTCCAGACTTTCAGTTTTTAATGGTGTGCTGTATGTCAGGCAGGGAGCTGCAATCTGGACTGCAGCTGATAAAAATGAGAGCCTTTATTTTCTTATAAACTGCATGAGTATTTGCTACCACTTGTTAAGATTTTGCCCTGCAGACTATTCCTGTGTGAACATGCAAAAAAAGGTCCCACATCTCCAATCAGATAATTGTGCACGGAGCCGGAAACCCAACGAGGCTCTGCACTGACTGCAGCCTTCTATCCACCCCACAATGGCTCAGATTTCAGAATCAGTGCTCTAATTATCCCAAACTTGAAAAGTATGCTAAAAAAATGGTTTTTGCCAAACAGAGGAGAAGGAAATGGAAAAGCCATTTCCAGTGTGAACAGACATGTCTGTGCCATAAAGACAATCAGGGTTAGTTTCAACAGAGTTGTCAACTGTCACTGTCAACCCTGGGAGTGTTTAATCATTGTGGTAGTGATATATCCTTCAGTATGGGAGGTGCTATTAAGGTGTTGTATTTCTTTCTAAAAGCTTCTAACAATCTCTTTTCTTAGAATGACTGTGCTGGTGTTATACAGTTGGTAGTTAGAAGCAAGCACAGAATTTACCATCCAGTATTCAGATATTCAGTAGGTATTTAGTGCCACTTGGGTCATGGAAAGGTTTGACACATAAGGAGTTCTGCGTGTCCTTGGTTTTACCCTTCTTGTTCTTTCAGACTTCTTACTTTCCTGGTCTCAGTTTTTATTTATCCTAGTTCTGCTCCCCAAATGCCAAATATTTCCACTCCATGCACACATATGGGCTTTACAGCATGTGCACAGTAAATCCAATACTTCTGTGTCACAGTAGACCTACTGCACATGTGCACATAGTATGTCTGCAGTAAATGTGCAGAGGATCTGATGCTTATTTAAAAACACTGTGCTCTTCACACAGCACTTCACAGCCCATGCACACATGCTCTTTGTGGGCAGTTCTCGACTACCTTATGCATTCCTCCTTCTCCAGTCCTGCTGTACACGAGGGGACAATTTTCATCAAAGCTGTTTCCATTCTGGACCCCTGTGGAGGACAGTGTGTGGTATTTTAAGTTCCTGTAAGAGCCCAGCTGCAAACACAGTGTGGCAGGGCTGTAGGCTATTTTTAAATTTCTATAAAAACTTTTGGGTGTCTGAACATGAGCCTCAGAAAAATCTGGGCCCAACAGCAGATCCTGACATATTTGAAAATCTGGATCACAGCCTGTGTTCTTCCATCTGCTCAGCAATATGCTTGAACTGAAAATTAAACAATAATATTGGAACTGGGCTGCTTTCAGACCACGCTTCAAATCTTCAGTAGCATTGGCTGGCATGGCCAGGGTCCCCTCCTGGGGGAGGTGACTTCCTTGGGACCCCACCCTGCTTTGCCACAGATTGGGGGATGAGTGACCACACATCACTCCTGGGCAGGGGCTGCTGCATAACTGGACACCCTCCAGCACACCCCATCCTGCCACGTTCCCCTGCTGCCACCCTGCCACAGTGATGCCTGTCATATGGCATCAGCTGATTTGCTGAAAGCCCTACAGTAGTGCTTGACTCAGCTTTGCAGATCTGCTTATCTCTGGCAATTTATCTCAAAAAAGCCCCAACAACCCCCCTCCCCAACTGTTTGAGCAGTTTGGATATATATTATTCTGTACAGTAACCATTTAGAGGAGCTGTGAAATATCCACCAAGCTGTCACATATTAAGTATATTAAAGGTCATTTTAATCCATTTGGAAAAGAATTGACTACACAGTGATTTCAGAGCTGTGCTCACCATGTTAAATTTCAATACAAGGCACAGAGGTTTTGCAATCACATGCTGAAAGGTGGGACAGGTCACTGACAGCAGAGTTTTGCTGCAGCCACAAATACTCCTACAATTTTTTCTATAGGGACAGTTTATTACCCACAACACCTGTACAAATAACAGATATGCATATTTTTTTATAATTCCCTAAATATCTCTCATACTGCAGAAACCAGTGTCGGTACTGAGAATACTGTAAATTGTAAATTAGTACTTAATAATGCTATAAAAAGAGAGAGGCTTCTCCCCGTCCCACATTTTTTTCGGGTTTTTTAATAGAAAGTTCCTGTGGTTGTGCTAAGATAAAATTCAGTATATGTACACAAATATGTTCATCTATTTTGAGGAAGAGCTGCAATTATTCCATAGCTGTCTCATTTACAGTTGCATTGGTGAATATTAATATAAATTTTTGCACATGAAATTGACTATTGAAGTAAGTCAAGGGTGTCTTGGAGTTTTAAATTTGATAACTTCTATGTATTTCTTCGTAACTTCAAAAATCTAAAAAACTTATGAGCCTTCCATTTTCCCTCCACTCCTCAGATTTGCCAACATCTTGTGTTGTTCACTACTCGTGTACATCCAGTGGAAAAGGTGGATGTCTAACCAAGAAAAGGCCTTTGGAATGGTTTTATGATAGAATAACATTCTTTCAGTCTTCAAAAAAACACAGGTGAGCTCACACAGATCAGTGAGCTCTACTTCATAGCGGAATGGCTTTCCAGCTCATTTTTGTTATGGTATGCCCTAGCTCCACCAGAAATACAGCTTTCAGTCAAATTAAGCTGGTTTACAGATTAATTTATAGCAAATTTCTGATTAAAAGCCTTCTCTCTCCCCTCTTTTCTTTTTTGTCTGTCTTATTTTAATCACTCCTCAGCAACTCAAAAATGGGATAACATTTTTGTTTAAGCTAAACTCTCAAACCCATTGTGTTCAATAGGCTTGAATTTGGGGAAAATGAGTTTGTACAGGCCAGTAAACATGGCTGCCCTGCAGAAGAGCCTGAAATTGCCCATGATAATTGTTTTCATATTATCTTTACTGTAGCTCTACAGTGATATATTTACTGCCTGTTCTGGCAGAGATGCAACAGTGTGATGTGGGCAAGCACATGTCAGACATTCCTGTGTTTGTAATTATGGTTCCTTGCACATACCAGATGAACTGAAGCATGGCACAAGTGCCTGTGTATGTCTTCAGTCTAAATCTGTACACTTGCTCTAAGCTTTCATTAGTCTGGAAGAGGAATCACTGGTATTCAGCCTTTCCTCTTCAGCATATAGAAATTTTTATTGAATTACAAGAGTGATGAAGTGTTGAGACCGTCTTCTGCACATCTGATGCAAATCAAGAGACCAAATTTTTACTCATATGAGCAGTTCCATTAATTTCAGCGAGATCATTTGTTATGAGCATAGTGGATAAATATGAGAAAAAATTGAGACTTGAGTCTTTTATTACATTTGTTATGAGTGAATGTGACATTGCTGCAAAACTGAGAAGTGAACTTAGTGAAACTGTTAAGTACCACAAAGGGTACTCCCATGGAAATCCTGCTTCCAATGAAATTAACGGGAAACCTGATGTATAGGACAAGCATCAGAAATATGGTGTATAACCACAAGTATTCTCAGGCATATGCTCTTAGTTAAACAGTTTAGAAACTTCTTACATAAAATCTAATATTAAGAGCATTTGTTAGTTCAGAACTCAAATAATTTGAAGAGCTCTTCATTTCAACAGATCACCTTTCACATGGTGGGTTTTCTTATTTGTGGTGGAAGACTAAGATTTGTTTACACTGCAGAACAAAATTGTGTTCTGTATGAAGTATTGTAGGTGAATTGGGAGTATGTGATATTTTTTGTAATTAAAGCCAGATTTTTGACTAATAACATGAGTAGGGATTTCAAAACTTGGGTCTGACAGATTTTGTGTGTGTGATAATTATATTGTGGCAAAAAAATTAGATTCAGTCTTATGAAGCTACATTTACTGCAAGATGGGAAAACAAGACAGGGCCAAGACAACCTCATCTTTGCAACTGCTGGAAATGCCTTGTGAAACTTACTGTCTCAGGAATATTTTGAAGTAACTTCTGAATGTCTGTTTCCAGGCTGAGCCAGAAGCTGGAATGGTGGATCAGCATTGCTCCCAGATTTTCCAGTTAATATCGGTTGTCTTCAGCTGAGGCCTCTGCAGAAAAGCCCTAGGAAACGTATGATATTCACATGTTGGAGCATATAGAAAAAAAAAAAAAAAGAAAAGAAAGAAAAATGTCTGCCATGCTTTTTATGTATTAATGCATTCTGAAACGTATTTGAGTTCTTTCAATACCCAGACAGAAAATATTTACAATTATTTTAGGTTCTTCATAGTCTAAACAAATTCACCCATTAAAACCAGCTGAGTAATAAAAACAAACATATCAAGCCATGTAAGCCAAATGCAAAAATCTACCAGTCATTTGTGAAAATGGTTTTGATTTGACTATATCTGAATTGGTGGGGTTATTATTTTCCCTCAGTACCACTGGTGTGGTTTTACATAAAGGGTTTAATAAAATAGGTGGCATTAGTGAAATGCAAAATAACGTGTCAGAGATGTTATTTTCATCTAACAGTACTGAGAGGAATAGGCAGTAGGCACAGTGGAATTTTTTTTAATCAAATATACTTGGTACCATCTTTTATGAGTGGAAATCCATATCTGCAGCCATAAATGCTCAGTGACAAATGCTCACAGAAATAATGTTTACAGAAATAAGTAACATAAATTGTACTCTAATACTCTACCTTTTCCCTAGCATATGCAGCTCACTCGGAGTCTGAGCACACCATGACCAGTCTGTGAGGATTTCCAGTGATCTTGTTTCTCTGAAGCATATATTTTATCAGCAGTAGAAAATACATTTTCTGCAGGAGTCTCCTCCAGGAATAAATACCTATTTGATTAGATTTTTTTTTTTTTAATTACTGCCTAGTTATTAATTTTATCTATGTGTGCAAATTGAAATGTAGTTCTTGGGATTCATGGCAGAAAGAGAGTCAGGTTGTTAAAGCAGTTTCATTCAGTAGTATCATTATTTATTGCTACACTAAAAGTAAGAATAGCTGAAATATTTATTGGTACAAAAAGTGCTGGGTAATTTGAGCTTTTGACTTTTTTTGTCCATCAAGAAGGTGGACATTTTTATAATAAGACCAATATGTTCCCTAAATAAAAATATCACATCTCAAATTTATAGGAAAACCTCATTTTTTGGCAATATCAATTCAAAATGTTGCATTTCAAATATTTAATTAAAAAAAAAAATCCAAAACATAATGGCTCAAATTTGCTCAGCAAAAAGATGACTTAAACATAATGAGTTTCAATATTTTGTAGCAAATAAGGTGCAAAACTCGATTCTGTGAAAGAAGTGCATTGGCTAAAATCTTTGCATTTAGCGTATTTCCCACAAAATGAAATGCCAGTTTGGGTTTATTCTGTGCCTAGTGATGGTATTTCTATGAATTTGTGGCTAGCTTTCATTATACTTCACCAGCACAGTGTATTACTCAAATTATAACTATATTTAATTAATTACATTCACATAGTGGGACAAGCCTGCACAATTCTGTAACAAGCTTCACTGACTTCCATGAAATTCATAAAGATTTACACTGCCACTAACATTTGGCCTTGCTCCTTTGTCATAGAATCACTGAATGGCTTGGATTGAAAGAGATCCTAAAGATCATCTAGTTCCAACCCCCCCACCATGGACACCTCCCACTAGACCCGGTTGCTCCAAGTCCCATCCAACTTGGCCTCCAACACTTCCAGGGAGGGGGCACCCACATCTTCTCTGGACAACTTGTGCCAGTGTCTCACCATATATAATTTAGAAATCTCAAATTTGGACTATCTCAGCCTCCCCGTGCATTATTTGTCTGGTAAGTAGCAGTGTTTAAACTTTCTCACTTACTGATGCCAGAGGTTAAAAAATCCATTAGGTTGTGCTTATCCATGCACCCTTCAGAGGCCAGGAAGACCATTCATCTGTGAAGGGCCATTCATCTGCTCAGCTCTTCATGCTCTTTGTGTAACCACCACTGGACTTGGTCAAAACCTTCAGCTCCTCATCACCCATCCTCTTGGGGTGGTTTTGCAAGCAGCCAGCAGCTGGCTCAGTGCCTCTCCTGCACCTCCAAGGCACACAAAGGGCAATGGGAAAGCAGTTGCATGTGGATCACAAGGCACTTCCCAGTTTGTTCATTTTCCAGCCATTTTCCATGCCAAAATATTAACTGCAGCTAAGGGACTGCTTTTGTTCCCTGTACCTCTCCTGCACACAGAGTAGTGTGTGGGACCTTGTAAAAAACCTCCTGTTGTGACACTGAAACTCTGGCACAACTTTATAGAGATAGAGAAGAGCTGCCAAGCAAAAGCTGCCCCTTTCCAGAGTAGCTTCTCTCCCAGGTTCAGAGGGGATAGCACCAGTGCCCAGGATTTGCTCCAGTTCTGCCATCTTGTTCTAAATTAAAATTACAGGTTAGAGGAGAGCCTTTGGCTGCCTCCTTATAGACTAGAACAGATTTAGCTGCAGTTATGTTTACTGTGTTTTTAAGGAGATTTACATACGGTTTCTACTATGAAAAATATGTGGAAAAACATGTAAAATACCCCAGCCTGTGAGACAAGCAAATTCTTTCTCCTTCAACAGCACTGGTGACTTCCAGCCAAGTTAATACCCAGTTGCATATGTCTGCAGTAAATCTTCACCTTCTTCAACACCTCCACATGATTTGCTGTCTCTAGGTATGCTGACACCTTTTCTCATGTGAGAACTTTATGGCTTGATTACCATAAAGGGACAGCTGGCTCAGCAGAGGGGTTACTACTTACTCTCACCTCCTAGTTAGTAGGAATTTAAATATATAGAAATGCATGCACAATTCTCACTTGTAACCTGATCTGTGGGGAAATGTTCCTTTATGTGTAAGCTTATTACTGTGGGGATGTGTGTCTTATATCAGCAATGGTTTTGTAAGTCCCTTTGTAATAATATAGCTATTAGCAATGGACTCAGTGTGAACACCCCTAAGATCTGGAAAAGGCTGGATCCTGTCCTCAATCTGAGCCATTGGGTCAGGCCTATTTCCAGTTTCAGCTGCCTCTGTGTGTGCTGTACAGAAAAATCAAAGGCATAGACAGGTATTATTTAGAAAAAAACACCTAAAATACCTGTGCTGTAAGCACTTTAGTGGCTGCTTTTATAAATGAGGAAAAGATCAAGGCATTAAAAAGTTATCTTAATTTTCCCTTCTTTCTTTCTCAGTGATGTGCTGAAGGTGTTTAATTTTGGAGGTGATGCGTTAAGAGCTCCATTTGCTTGGGGCCAGGATTCCCTGTGATTTCCCCTTTGCAGGAGCAGCAGACTGTCTCGTACTTTCAGACCAGGACAATGAGTAATTACCTTCATTTATCATGCTTCCAGGAACCCTTTTTTCAGGTAATCTGATTGAAATCTCCTACTTGTCAGTGGCTCAGGAGTCATTAGTTCACAGGACCACCAGAGAAAAGTAATGAGGTTTTGGTATACATTATTACTCTGGATGTTAAGGCATTTAATTACTGTAACACAAAGGGAATAAATTGTGTATGTTTCAGTGGCTAATAGAACTGAAGTTGTCAATAGTGCCTTTAGAAATCCTAAATTCAACAATAATTTTAGCTTTGTGATCCCTGTTCCCTCATCTCACTTGGATGGGAAAGAAAAGACAGTACAGGAGAAGTGTTGTTTCTAGGTTGCTGGGGAAAAAAGGATAAGGGAGCAAGTGGGAGCATCACTGTGTCTTACCCTAACCCGGGCAACTTGTTGCTTTTGAACTGCTTTCCCTTACTTTCCCAGTAGTGTTAAGACATCCCATGTATGGTCTTTCCCACAGGGGAAGAGGTGGAGACCAGACACCTCCTCTTTGCCAGTGAGTTGCTGCCAGAGCTTTGGCTCCCCTCATGTCGTGGTGAGATATCCTGGTCACAAGGGAGGTGTTTAGTGCAGCCATAAATTGCTCTTTCTTTCCTGTGGTGAGGAAAAGCACATGCACAGGATGAAAACAGTGGCTGGTGAGCATCTGCTATGGCTTCCTTGGAACAAGAAAGGCTTTTCCTTGTTCCTGCCTTCCAGCTGGCTGAAACCTGGAGAATCTTTTCGGAAAAAAAAGAGTTGGTGGTAATGAGATGTAATAGAAGTGGCATCTGTCTTGTTTCTCAGAAGTCAGGAAGCCCACCACCTCTCCCAGCAACTGCAAGGACATCCCATAGTACAATGACTAAAAGGTGTCTTTGCTTGGTAGTTTGTAGGATAAAAATTCCTGCAGCTGGACCGTCCTGGTGTTGGTTTGAGGTGTTTCTTAAAGATTACCTTTTTCTGACAAAATAGTAGTATTTCTTCTCTCCTGCCAACATTTTTTCTTTTCTGTTCAAAATGAGCAAATATTCTTCACTTTTACACATTGCTTTATTAAATGCTCCCCAATTCATGGGTTATTCCTTAAGTTCTGTAGTATGAAATTCCCAGTTATTAATAATTAAAATTTTAAGCATCATTCTCCACCCTTGATGGAAGTTGCACTACTCTACCCAGACCCATGGATTCCCTAGCAGTTTTTTTCCCTGACTGAATGAAATGTTACCTTGCAATTCCAAGAGCTTAAGAAATATATTTGTGCACATTGTGGGAGACTAGATTAATTTTTGCAGAAGACACCTTCCTTTTCTCTGTGCCTAACTCTTTTTTTACCTTTTCAAAACTCATCCAAGACATGAGTTACTCTTCATTTAGGGAGAGTTGTATTTGTTTTTCTCATTCTTCATAGCATTAATCAGAACTTTTCCCCTTGAAATCCCATGATTAATAAAAAAAAAAAATCTCATGCATGGAAAGATTCATGCATGAAAATGAAACAGTAAAAATGTTTTTTCCCAATTGCAACATTCCACAAGGAAAAAAAACCTCAGTAAAAATAATTATTGTTTAGACAGAGATGTTACGTTCCAATTTGGTACATTCTTGGAATGGAAAATGTTGAATTGCTCTGTTGCCTTAAGATCCAAAATTTCCTTTGTTTAATGTTCTAGAGCTCTGCTAAATATATTTTCAGCCCTATCAGTAGTTGTATAAGTCTTTGCTGTATGGTATTTTGTTACTTCAATGATATATTTTGAATCCCACACGCATCCATTACTGTACAATGGGCAAGCACTTTCCTTTTGGCTATGCTCTCTTAGATATTTCCTTACACTTGACTGACGTACACTCTGTTTGTTAAATACATATTTATAATTTAATAATACATTCCAAGAATGATCTCCTAAAGCATCAGGTACTTGGAAAGTTTGCAGAGCAAAACCAGTGCATACTTGTACACATTTCATGACCATTTGCCAACCCAAATTGTGTTTTCCTTGACCCATTCCTTGCTTTTACAGCTTATAGCAGCGCTTTCCTAAAATAATTGTTTCTTTTTAGGATCACCACATAATTTGGAATGTAATCACTTGGACTACAGTTATTGGCTCTGTCTTATTTGAGTTCTGCACCTACAATCAAAACCTGAGTCCTGTCCAGTCTCAGAGCTCACGACTGTCTCCCAAACTCTGGGTCTCACAACCTGCTGATTTTCCATTCACTGGGTGGGTAGGAAATGTTCGTGTCAATACTGTCCTACATTTCCTAGCAGTTGTTCTTATGCAGTACAAATTATATTAAGGCTCTGTAGTTCGTAAACTTTTATATTGGAAAGAAAATTTGCAAGGTTATTCACACTACTGTTATGCCTCAGAATGGTGACAGGAATGTAAAAACAGCAACCAAGAAAAAAATTCCTCTTCCTAGGCAGAGAGATGGAAAAAGCCTATGGTATGTAATTATTTCTCTAGTTAATTTAGAAAGACATTTTACTATGATCTGACCTGCTTTCTCTTTGACACAGATTAAACTCCTAAAATAAACTGAAGTGAGATTACCACTGACAAGGAAAAAAAGATCGATGTGCACCATGAGGCTGTAGTAAAAGTATTTTCCAAACCTGTATTTTAGCTAACTCAATGAACTTCTCTTGAATGTCACTGGAATATCTACAGTCACTGGACTGTGCATTCATAGTTTGCAGTAAGAGACAGAAGGTGTAAGGCTTTTTGTGTGATTTTATGGACTAGTCAAAGTTTCACTGATTTTGGAAGGCATTTACATCCTGCTAACCCTGCTGGCATTCCAGAAACTGTCCCATACAGTTACTTGACATCTCATGCACAGTGTTATCCAACAGTTGTGCCAGAGGAGGTTTAGACTGGAGATTAGGAAAAATCTTTTCACTGAAGGAGTTGTCAGGCGCTGGAACAGGCTGCCCAGGGAAGCGGTTGAGTCACCATTCCTGGAGGTATTTAAAAGATGTGTAAATGTGGTGATTAGGGACATGGTTTGGTGGTAGGTTAACTGTTGGAGTTTATCTTAAAGGTCTTTCCCAACCAAAGCAATTCTATGGTCAGTGGGGCAAGAGGCTTTTTTCTTGACTGCTACACAAGAAAGTTCATCTCTGAGGTGGAAGGAATAAATGCCTCTTGACCACTCAATAGTTCTTGTATACGAAAAAGGGTTTTTTTTCTGACACAGTGATAGCTTACCACATCTGCTGCCCCAGGAAGGGTAAGAGGACAGATTGGAAAGGTGGGATACAACATGTGCTCAGTGCCAGGATGATGCATAGGAATCCCACCCAGGAACCACCAGCTGTGGAGCTCTGTCAGGCAGCAAGGTAAAAAATCCCAGAGGCACAGACCTTCACTGATGGTTTGGTTTAGATTCATCTATCTGTACTGCTTCTTGGGCAATTAGTTGTGCCTTTTAGATAATCCACTGATACATCCCTATAGCCCAGAGGGGTGAAATTAAAAAATATATAGTGATTTCTTCAGGCTGGAAAGTAAAAGTTTGAAACCATGTGAATATCTGCAAAGATTGTGTTTCAGGCACAAATTATACCAGTAATCTTTAACGTATTACCTTTAGGTGTTACAAGAACTTTTTCCGCTATAGAGAATTAGCTAGGTTAACTTTTTGGTTCTGGGTAATCATCAAGTAAAAAATAAATCAGCAAATATCTGTAAAGACTTCTTGTCTGCAGGTGAGATATCCCAAAACCACCTGTTAGATGAAAATAACACAGTTCTGCGAGAACTCCTCTCAAATTACAGCACACAAAATAAGAAATGAGTCTGTGTGACTGACTGTACCCTTTTAGCACTGCCAAACAGCCCCAGAAAAGTAAATTGATTTGATCAGACTGTATGATTTCTGATATATATTAAAACATACCTTTCTCTTGTTGAGAATATTTTTTCAGAAATTTGTTCATCAAATGCAATATTAGCTTTAAGAACCATGAGCCACTTCTAGGTTAGCCACAGATTTACTAGTGTGATAGACAAATAAGACAAGTGCATCACCTTCCAGTTCATTCTGCTATTCCTGGAAGCATTTTGCAGCTGGGATGCTCCCTTCATTGCAGTGGAGTAATGTTGGAGTAGATTTTAACCAGTAACTCCCGTTGCTCAGCCTCTGTGGTTCCACAGGTCCCCACTGATGTAGTAGGGCCCCATGATGGTTGGTCAGTTCCAGTGAATTACTGCTCCAGGAAGAAGACCTCCTAGAACAGCAAGCCCAGTTTGAGCAATTCCTTGGAGAGTTTCTTAGCCGTGTTCTAGCTTTTTATAATTTTTTTTTAAGGCTCACAGAACAGCTGATGTTGGAAGGGACCTCTTCTGGAGATGGCCAAGTCCAAATTACTTCCCCTGCCAATGGTGTAGTCAGACTTTTCTGCCCCTTTCTGTAAATATCTGCTTTGAGGTGCTTTGTATTAAACTATACAGAAGAAATCTAGGAAAGCTGTTAAAATCAACAAAAAGCATTAAATATTGGCTGAGATGCTTTGGTTCACCAGCTGAACAGCTCACCTACTCTAAACAAGAGAATTTAAATAACATTTTGGGAACTCAGGGTGATCTAAGTGGCTTGACTTTTTAGCTTGTGCAGGCATGAAGAACATACATAGTCAAAAGGAGAAGACTGGTTTCTGTCATGGAAGAAGGTCGTTGAGGCCTGAAGCAAAGTTACATCAAAGCATGGGCAGGGCGTCAAGTACACTAGCATTTCCATTGACTTCAGGGGGACTGCTCCTGAGCAGAAGGTAAAACCAACTCTTAAATGCTTTCCTGGGTTTGTTCTTTACCTCACGCAGATTTTTAAGGCATGATTTCAGAGATACAGTTGTTTTTTTGTAAGTATTAAAAGATACCTCATGCTGTTGCAGGCTAATGCAACAAGACGGGTTCACTTTATACACTAAATTAAAAAATAAGTCTGTCCTCAGTTTTCACCTGAAGTTGACATTTCCCTTGCTCTCTTTGTGTATAAATCGCAAAGCGGTAGCCTAAGGGAAGGCGTTTGAAGAATTCTGTGTTTATAAATGGTCTATATTGTATTTTATATATGTAGGCAGCAGCTCTAGTCTCCAGTCTTAGGCCTGAGGGGAAGGCAATGGTTTCCTGCATTATGGAGCCGCAGCTCCTGTCTGTAAGCAGGTACACAAAGCTCCCTTTAACAGGCTGGAAAGGAGCGGTGAGATGAAACGTCCCCACTGATGGTTAACAGATCTGTCCCTCAAGACTGCTTTTTTCTGAACATGGCATTTGTTTACACTCAGCTAAAGCTTTTAGCATTTTCGGGACTATAAGAGGATTTGGCTGGTAGCCCTGCTGTTGATTGTCATATTCCCCAGCTAGAAATGTCACTTACCACTTCTCTTTCTTCTTCCGTTCATTAAACTTTTTGTATATTTTCTCTGCCATTCTCAGAATTAGTGATGACATGTGCCATTTGCATATTACTGTAGTTCTTCCAGGGGATGTGAGTCCACACAGAGCTCACAGCTTTTAGCTCACTAGGGATTGTGGGGACCAGGAGTGACATAGTATCATCTGAATATTATTTGTAGCATCTTGTGTATAGAAAAACCTAGTGAAAAAATAAAAGCTGTTCAGCTGGAACTGAATATGCTCACATATTGCTTTTCTTTCATGACCTACCACTGAGCATTTTCCCTGCAGATGACAAGAATATATTTCTGGAAATCTATCACAGTGTAACTAACTGAAAGGATCTTGCAGTTAAAATTGTTTAACCCATGCTTTTATTACTGTGTGGCACCAAGTTGTTAGCATGGCTTCACAGGGATTTCTCAGATTGGTCATTGAAGGATCCTCACAGGGTTGTTGCTTCATGCTGCCTGCCTGAGAAGCTACTTCAGGCTTTCTTTCCTTCTCTCCTGCAATAGTGCACATGGTAGAAACATTCTATTCTTTTCTTTAGACAAGGAGACCTTCATAACATCCAGTATAATCACCACACAGAGCCAAGACTCAGGTCCACAGAATAAAAGCTTCATTCATGGCTGCCTGGTGTATCTCAGCTGCTGCTGATCCACATTTGATGCTTTCCATCCATGATCTCTCTGTCCAGCCATCTTTTGACCATAGTTCATTCACAAATCCACAGTAAAATTCACTGACAACTAATTACCCCAGCAGAACTGAGGAGGCTGCAGCCTCTGGGAGGAGAGTAGGAGCAAGCAATGGGGCATCAGTGGCAGCAGAGTTGCCTACCACAAGTAGTAGTTGATAGTAGTTAAGGTACTTGATTTGCCTACCACGCTGTTTTTGGCTTCTTGCAACTGTGAACTTGAGGAATTTATCTACTCTGGAGTAATTTTACATATGTTTACCTAGCTAAAAGTTATGAGCTTCTCCTGCCTCATGAGCTAAACTCCCTTTGATGTCTAGAAGACATCAGAGAATGTTGAGAGAATGCTGACAAGTAGCTACTGCAGCAGGTAGCTCAGCTGAGGATAAAAAACCTGCCTTTATTAAAAATTTGTCAAATAAGCTAACACTCCATTCAAACAGGGCCGCATCCACAACAGTATCCAGGAGCTACTCAAAACCTAAAGCTGTATCCCACACATTACCTGTGTAGTAATGAAATGTGCATGATCTTACTCTCTGTCAGCCCCAGATGAGACTCCAGATAGTCTGGCAAAGATTCTGCCCTAGAAAGGCTGATGTTTATTAAAAGACCCACAGTAATCCCAGCTCAGTTTGTGGCCGGCATTTGGCTTTTATGTATGATGAACTAAAAAGAGGGATGGTTCCTCCTCAAACTACAGGTTTCATTTTACTCTTCTTTGTGAGAAATTCCTCTTTCAACCTACAGACCTGGAAAGCATTTCAAAGCCTGTCCTGTTCATGTGATAGTTTGGTAAATGCTCAAGAACCGGTGCATTTAAAAAGTGACAGTGTTCCCCAGTTTTAATTCCTGAAGCATATTTCAGAGCCGCTTAGGTTTTTTTCCTTTTATGCCACTTCTGGAATTTCAGAGATAACTTACTTGATTTCAGCTGGTAAAACAATGCAGCTACATTTCTAATAGTTCAACCAGACCAGCTGAACATGTGCTACACCAGCATCAATGCCGCAAAGGGAAAATCCTTCTGACAAAATCTTTCTCGAAATGCCTTAAGGAATGTGCACAGACCGTAAGTAAATGTTTATTTGTTTCAAGCACACCTTGTTTTTTTCTTTGCCTGGGGGTTTTGTTTTGCTTATTTTTTTGTTTAGTTTTGTTTTCAGTGAAGTAGTCCCTTTCAAAAAAATCCCGTGACTATTTTTTCACTGCAAACTGTAATGTACATGCCAGGCTGTACATCCTCTCGTTATCCTCTGGACAGTCCAGTGAAATCTCTGCAAGATACCATATGCAACACAGCCCAGCTGCTGTGGGATTTGGTTTCATAAGCCACTTCCTGAGGCTCTGTGCTGTTGCTGGGACTCTCAGCTACCCTCCTTCCCCTTTCTGCAGTTCACTCCCCTTCATTTATTCTCAATAGAGTCATATAGTGTAAGGTACATCAGCTCTGGTGTCTTTTCTGAACAGTTTTCAAAAGAACAGGTACTCTTAAAAGCATGCATGGATGAATGGATCCAGTTTCACAAAAATATACAGATACTGATTGGAAAGATGGAAAAATCAGGCAATGGCCTCAAGGCCAGCAGGTAGCAGGGCTGCATTTGCAGCTCACACATCAGCAAATTCTTTACGTGGTCTGAAAGTGCAGCAAGACCATTGATGAAGAAGAGAAGGGACGGCCATCTTTTTGAAGCATGGACTCATTTTCAGTGAAAATTTAAAAAAAATTAGCATATGCTGAAACTGGCCTTGGTCTGCTTTCTGTGTTTCTCTGAAGTGCTAAGTTGCACAGGTTTCAGAGAGTGTGATTTGGCTTGCTTTAGATCCATCAGCAAGTTTTTTGTGGATATTTGCTAACTTTCTAACTTTGAATGAAGATGTTGTAATTGGTCTGTTGAGAACAGAGGCTCTTCAGTGCAGATCGTCTTTCTTCATGACTGTCCAACATTAACCCAATGAAAGTGGGTGGTTTGTCAATGCTATATGATAAGAACAGTAATGCTACAGATTTAACAGGAGCTTACAGATTCCTAGGAATGTTCTTTTACATTTTTATTGTTCTTAAGATTTCACATTTCAAGCTGGATTACAGTCCCAAAGGTGCATATTGGTTTGTTTTGCAGTCATTCAGTTTGTCTTTTTTTCTGTAAATTTACAAAACATGATCAATTAATACCGAAGTGCACAATATAGTTTTTGATTTTATAACTAATAATGACAAATTTTTTGTGTTAATTTTGTTAATAGATATAACATCTAAGTGTTTCTTGGTTAAAGATTTTAATTTGGCACAGAAATAGTTCCATGGTCTGAAATTTTCCATCATTTCTACAGCCTGGTGAAAGTCCATTTTCTTTTGTCCCTGTTGTCAGTTAAGTATATGCAGCTTTTGCAGAAAGCACAGAGTGATTGTTTTCCTAACTATCTGCCTCTCAATTTTCTCCTGTCTCTGTGCATGCTTGTGTAAGTAACCTGAGATAAGTATTCCGTCTCTGAGGCTACAACTCTTCTAGCAAATTAAAAAGTGGCAAGGAATGTTTCCAGGTACTGGGCTTCAATTGCCTGTACTTCTAAATTTTTAAAAAGGTTTCAGGGATGATTTTGGCTCGTGTCAAATAGCATTCTCCTGGACAATACCCAGGCGTGGTCCAAGGGCAAGAAAGGGAAAGAAAATCTTCCCAGTGAACAACCCAAATGATGGGACCCTGGTTTGGAGGGTGAGCATATGATGATGATGTGAACCCAAGTGCCAATTGTGCCCACTGCCAGAGAGTGGTGGTTCCAAGCACACCTAGTTCATTAGTTCAGACACAATTTGAGTGGTGTTAGGGGACTTCTTTCTCTTTGATATTTGAAGGACCTACAAAATACCCCTATCATTTCAAAGGAACTGCTAATGGACCCATAGAAACTTTGATGTACCAAGACACTTAACCAAGTAAGTAATTTTGTGACAGTCAGCAGTGTAACTCATATGCTTGAGGTCAGCTACATCCTCATCACATCTCTGGGTTGAAGCCTGAAGTATGTGAGCTTTGAGATGTCTGACCTCACTGAATTTGGTTTCTTGTTACATTGTGAAAAGTGTCTGGGGAGAAACAAGACAAATTCAGTACAAATTCAGAAAGGAGACCTTTTTTAGTACTCTTTACCTGTACTGAAATAGTCAGTTTCTGGGCACTTGCACAGTTCCCCTAGATCTAACTTGCACAATGTGGGAACAGAAAAAGGCATCAGGTGATGATTCATACCACCTGTCTCAGCAGACTGATGATGGCACTCATGTTTTCATCCAAAGTAGCAGCTCCAAATTTCACAGCTATTCTGAAGCTATGCAATAGAGGTAGACCTATATACATAAAGGCCCATATACATAAAGGCTAATATGTCTGAATCAAAATTGACAGGTGTCATTCACATCTTAAATGATAAAACAGAAAAGTTAGGACTTTTGCCACTGATGAAGTTTTTTTGCACTTAATTTCAACCATCTGAAATCTAGATCTCTAGATTAGAAACCTACCTTAGGTTTCTTTTGAGAGAGAAACTGTTCTACAGAGAAGTTTCAGTAGCTCAGAATGATGTTAAAATGAAATGTTTCTGAATGTGCCTTGATGTTGTTGTCCATTAAGGATGTGACTTTTACATAGAGATGAATACTACTTTAAATCCTTACTGGAGGATTATGATATATTTATGATAAATAGATGCTGTTTCAGTTAGGTAGGTTTGGTCTGGGGTTATTCAGTGAAATTATTTGGTCTCTGCTCATATTAGAAGAACTTAAGCAGTACGTCTGAGTTTAAAAGCTACTGATCAATGAAATTTTGCAAAGAGATGACATGCAGTGAGTGAAACAAGCAAGGCATACACAGCCTTTGTGCCAAACATCTAAAAAATTAATAATGTTTTGGATGTGGGCCTTGGTTGCCTTCACTGCTGCTTGTAAGAAGCAGAGTTAGAAGAAACTTTGCCATAACACAGAGGAATTCCCAGGTAGAAAGCTGGACTTTGATGAAAATTTATTCAAATGAAACCATGGATGTGGTGACAAATCTAGCATGTAGCCAAGGGTAGCCAAACACTCACTGCAATAAGTGAGCAATCCAACTCTGACCAAGAAATAGGATGAATTAGAAGCACATCTGAGAAAGCAGATGGAAGATTAAACCAGATAAATATTTTTTGCCACCTTTACCATGATTTGTAAACAACTAAAAACCTCCACAATATGAGCTGTGAATCTTGAGTCCCCAGAAGTGGAGACACAAAATCCAGGGAAATAAAACCTATATAACCTATAGGTATGTCTTTGGTCAGGGCCAAAGGCAAAAGGCTGCTATGAAGGGAGAACAGAAGGAATAGGAATACCTATGTCAAGCAGAAGCAGCTAAGAAAAGAATAGTCTGGCAATTTGTTCAGACCAGAGGAAGCCCAGAACATTGTGGACTAGTGTGGCACCCTTGTGAGGACCAGGCTGGTGGCCAGCCTCAGTGCCATGCAGCTTGTCTGGTGATGTTCTTTCATGGTGTATACCAGCAACAGTTCCCATAACATCAGTTCGAACTAGAACAGACTGGATAGGATGCACAGAGGTTTCTGGCAGTACCTATCAGAGTAAGAGGATAATCAGTCTGGCCTGATACAATAAAAAGGAGACAGCTAAACAATCTGAGTGTGAAAGAGCAGCCCTGCCAGAGCTGTATAGCTTGATTATAAATAGCTAGGCACATTGACTTCTAGTACTTATAAAGGCATTTTTTTGTCTCCTTCTGCTTTGGATTATAAACCAGCAGCTTTTTAGAAAAAAGGCCAGTGACTCAGTCACACAAGGATTTTGTAAGTCCAGAGAGCACAACAGCCTTAAAGTGGGAAACATGAAAGTTAATTGTTGGTTCTCTTCTCCTTGCCCTTCCCCTGATGATTTGTCATATCTGATTGAGACTGCCTGATTTTATAGTGCAGATGACAGGTCTAGGCAGGCAGCACTGCTTGTACAGTAGGAATAGGAGGGAAGTCCAGGAAAATCTGTGCCAGCTCTTGAAGTTAAAACAATTTTTGCATATAAAAAGGAAACCATAACTAATTAACACCAGGCAGGTGGTCTAGCTGGAAAACTAAAATCTAAGCTACGTCACAAGGGAATACAGGACTTGGCAGATGAAAATGTAACTGAAATCATCTCCCAAGACCAGCCAAGTGAGAGCAGAGCCAACTACCCTTATGAAAAATATGCCTGTGCCAGTCATTTCTGGGAAAAACAAGCCAAGGACAAATGACTGCAGCTCTCAGAACGAGTGTGATTGCATTTAGTCTTCAGGGCTTTTTTTCCTAAAAGGGTTTTTTGTTAAACTCCAATCTTATTTGGTCATATTCACAGTGAGATGAAAATCAGCACTCATGGTGGTTTAAGAAAATCAGTGGGGAGGACAACTGGGGAGGTGTCAAGTATTAAAATGAAGAGGGGGTGTGTGAAAATTTATGTTAAATTTAGGTGGGGCTTGGAGGAAGCAACAGACCCTGCTGAATTACAAAAGCAAAAGCAGATACCAGAAAAATACAGAGCTGGCTATATATCAGCTACAGCATTGGGGATTGTGTTCGTTATCAAAAAGTGTTTGGAGAGAGGTTTTGTTTGGGCAAAAGAAATGGAGAAAGTGAGATTTGTGAGGTGAAAGGCCCTGCTCTTGTACTGAAAAGAGGCACTGATCAAACACAAGTACAGAGTCTTAAAACTTACCATGAGCAGCATATGGGCTTTGGGAAACCAAACACTCAGATTGCATTTTCAGTTGGTGGCCCTTAGGGATACAGAAATTATTCCCTCCTCTCAAACTCCTGAAATGTGCTTTTATTACATACCTAAACCTGTGAGAAGGCTGATGGGGACTTTTCTACATACTAGAGAAATACCTGATAGATTTGGACTTCTAAAAGCTTATGAAAACTTGCAAATTTGTAGTGCAACAGCATGTAGAGAGCCCCATATTTTTCTGCTGTTGCAGGTAGATTATTCCACTTTCTTCACTATAATCATGGTCAGAGTATGTGCAAGTCTCTATGTGAAAGGCTTCAGCTGTGTATTTAATGCATGCTAAAAATACAGCCTGTAGGGTCAATTGACTGCAGTTTAATGGAGTCCTTTGGCAAGCAATTCAGTGAAAAGTTAATTGTAATCAGCCAGCAGGAAAAGCAGCTCTTTAGCTTTAATCAGCTTCATAGTACCATTTATACCTACTACTATAAACACTATTATGGAAATTCTGTAACAATTCATTTTCGTACTTTACTAAGATTGTGATTGTTCTCCTTTACATGGTAATGGTCACATGCAGTCGCTCACATATGTATACCATTATACATGTCTAAAATTCAAATGGCTGAGCTTTTAGCTGGTCAATACTGATGTAGCCTACAGATGCCAGGTAGAGCCCATACACTTGCATGGTTGATGAGAAGTTAAACGTGGGCCAGCAACGTGAGCTTGCAGCCTGGAAAGCCAACAGTACGTTGGACTGCATCAAAAGAAGCATGGCCAGCAGGTCGAGGGAGGTGATTCCTCCCCTCTACTCAGCTCTCGAGACCACACCTGGAGTACTGTGTCCAGTTCTGGAGCCCCCAACACAAGAAGGACATTGAGATGTTGGAGTGAGTTCAGAGGAGGGCATGAAGATGATCAGAAGGCTGGAGCACCTCTCCTATGAAGCCAGAATGAGAGACTTAGGTTTATTCCTCCTGGAGAACAGGAGGCTCTGGGGAGACCTTATAGCAGCCTTCCAGTACCTGAAGGGGCCTGCAGGGAAGCTGAGAGGGACTGTTTACAGGGATATGTAGTGACAGGACACAAGGAGTAATAGTTTTAAACTGGAAGAGATTAGGTTTCTATTAGATATTAGGAAGAAATTCTTTAACTGAGAGTATGGTGAGAGACACTGGCACAGGTTGCCAAGAGAAGCTGTGATGCCCCATCCCTGGCAGTGTTCAGGGTCAGGTTGGATACAGCTTTGAGCGACCTGTTGTAGTGGGAGGTGTCCCTGCCCATGCAGGCAGGTGGAACTAGGTGATCTTAAAGGTTCCTTCCAAACCAAACCACTCTATGATTCTAAATGATCCCTTTACAGATACATTTCAGCCCTGTTTAAATATGTATAAAACAAGGCATAAAGCACAAACATATTAAGGTTTGCTCGTAAAGAAACTTTGGGACGTGGAATGATGTCTTCTGCCAAACAAATTGGAATCATAGAAGTTCTAACTGTTAGCTGGGTTGGCTCACTGGACCTCTCAGCCACATGATCATCTAGTCCAACCCTTGAAGTTCTAAATGAAGTTCTAACTGTCCTTGTTTCTTTTTTGCTGGCTCACTGGACCTTCTCCCAGCCACATGATGCAGGACAAATGCAACCAAAGAAACTTCAAAACTTTGAGCTAATCCACTAACCCTGTACTGAAGCAGAATGGGGAACATTGGCCATGCTTGCAGCTGAAGATGTGCTGGCTTAGCAAACATCTGTCACTGTGAGCAACATCTTCTGGCACCAGAAGGTTTGCAAGGCAAACGAGTCATGTGTCAGAGAAATGTGCCTGGTCATAACAGCTAGTTCTTCCCTTAAGTAGGCAGAAAGAAGTGAAGTGTGACAAAAGGCATAGGAAACTATTTCAGCTGAAAAACAGCAGCACAGAGGGGAAAAAACCTAAGACTGGAAGGACATGAAAAGGGTTAATGCCAGAAGCTGGAGTAGCAGCATGAAAATACATTGCACAGCATTTAATGCATGAGAAGAGCTGTCAAGCTTCTGTACCAGGTTGGAAATAGACCACGCAGGAGCTAGCATCCTTTTCATCAAGACAAAAGGAGAGTTTAATCCCCCTTTCATATCATGTTCTCACTAATTAACTGCTACCAAGACACTACCCTGCTAGCTTCTTTTCTTGAGTCCCTACAAAAAACCCCACAAAAAAATAAAAAAAACCCCAACTCCCCAAAAACAGACAAGAAAGAAAAGAAAAAAAAGAGCGATCTGCAAACTGTGCAGTCAGCATCTCCTTTCTTCCCATGTTCTGCTTTAAGCAAAATATACTTTTTCAGCTAAAGCAGCTGAGTACCATTGTTTTACAGCTCTGGACCATCACTGACCTGCTACAGGAACTGCTCAGTTCATTTGGGAGCCTTCTATAGTTTGCCAACTAAGGAGTGATGAACTAATTTAAACACTCATCATAATCTCTACAGAAGCACTTCTTGTTGTCTTCAGGGAAACATATCTGAATCTGTAAGAACCTTTATTGCTTATATTAAAATTATTCTCTTGGACAATTATCATACCTGTTGACTTGGGCATTCAGTTGAAACTGAGCCAGTAAAAAAATACACCCTGAGGTGATCTTTGTAAAACTTTTAATTATTGAATTAAATAAAACATCAGTTGTCTTTTAATGAAATATGTCACTGCAGTCAGCCTCTCCCTTGGGTTTACCAAGTGTGTTGAAATAAACACTTAGAGACAGCTCTGTTATTATCATCATTATGTTTATAGCACCAGATAAATGCCTGTTGTATTCTAGAGAGAGACAGAGAGTAGTCTAAGTATGCTTGGACCATTTAGCAATGCTAATGAAAATCACAGGAAAAGAGGCTCGAGGACAATGAAATAGAAGAAGGTCAGTGTATGGCTCCATAGAGCAAAGCTGATAGTCCGTATTACAAATTAACACTTGCATGGCTACAGAAGATGCCAGGCACTTTAGTAAGAATGTTAATTAATGTCTTCATCATGGGTAACATAGCCAAATGCTATTCTCTGACCAGTTCCATAGAGGTGCCAGACCTGAAATGCTCCCAAAGTACAGGAAAGCAATGCCCAGGGCTGGACTATTCCTCTGCCAGGAGACATCTGCTGTTCATATGGCACTGAGCCCAGGCATACTGAGAATCCCATTATGGCTTTGTTGTGCATGAAGTTCAAGGGAAGAGAGTGTCAAGAAATGGCCTGGGAATCACATTATGGAACTTCTTGAGGTTTGCCTGGAGGCCTTAGATGCTCCCATCCCTGTGCCGGCTGCGTACCCCCCCCTTATGGACAGAGGCAGCACAGGAGGCAGCCCCTGCTTTGCAAAGCATGAGTGGCCCTGGGAGAGATGAAGTGCTTCACTGACATAAAGCATCTCCTCTGACTAGCAGCATAGTGACAGGGTGATGTCTTTGCTATCAGAGTGCTGCAGTTTTGTAACCACTTAAAGTAAAAACAATGGTTACCCTGCAAGCAATATATGCTCAGATGATACATATGCTACTTCTGGACTCAACCCAAAGCACACTTTGGGTGAAATCAGAGTCATTCCATTGGCCTCCCTGGGATTCGAATGATGCCATTTTGGCTCCCTGACCACCGGGCACAGTTTGTACTGTTCATGCAGACTATATTGTTACCCTTTTCAACTCGATTAGCTTTGCCAAAAAAATGGAGGCTTGAGGTCATTCTCTCTTAGAAGATAAATTGATGATGGGATGGAGTCAGGTAGCTTGTATGCAGTTCTCTCTGCCTGCAAGCCCTGTATTCTTGAGCCCAGGTTGCATTAAACAATGGGAAAACACTGGGGTTTTTAGCAGCAAATTTTTCAGCTCAGTTTCCCCACAGAAGCTCTTTTTCTTCTTGATGACTTTACTGGATCAGACCATTCTTAACTTCCTTTCTGCTTTTCTGCTTCTGCCACTGCACATGCCTTTTCTACAAGGTCCAGAAGTTCACACACACAAATGCATGTGCACACATCCAGCTACATCCTTCTTAATGCAGGGCCAAAGCCTTTCAAGCCCAAAGTTTACATTTTTGAGCAGGATCTTGCACTTCATTGATTTAGGTACAGCTTTGTATTCTGGTTTGGGAGTCTGCTATCATTTCACCTACATACTTCCAGAGAGGCACTTCATGGTCTTTTCCATCCTTTTTAATTGAAGGGTGCCAGCTTAGACCATGTCCTTTTGTGAATTAATGTCCAGCCCGTTTCAGACTGCCTGTTTTCACATTCTGTATGATTGTCTCTATACATTGCTCTTTCATTTGGTATCGGATTTTCTGTCCATTTTTCTGTATTTTATGCACTATGAAAATCAATAAAACAGATTGAACAATGAAATGTTAATGAATAACAACTGAGACACTGCAGCTGTTTCATTTTAAGATGCTTTTAATCTCCATTACCATAGCCAACAACATGCTCTTGAAAAACAATAGTTACCAAGACAAAAGTACTGCCCTCATCACTAATGGTAAAATGCTGGAAAACCTCCTCAGCTGCAGCCTTGCTGGGAGGCATTTCAGTGAAGCTCCTCCACTAAATGTAAGGAGTCTCTGTGCAGGATAAGTTTCAAACACCTAGATCCATGGAATCCTTCCATGAAGTGACTGAACCAGCACAGCCCAGACCCTTTCCATGTCTGCTCATCTGCCTAGGGACTCATGGGAAAATTAAGGCAAACCACCTCAAGGTGGGAAGTCACTGCACATAAATTACAGCACATTAATCCCTTCCACAGATGCTCTCATTTAGGTGTAAAATGGTGTAAGATTATTGAAGTTCCATGACACCCTCGGCAGGATTTATTTACATTTCCTGCTGGAGGCTGCAGTTTTATATTACAAAAGGGATGACAGTCATACCAGCTTAAAAGAAATCCCCAGCTTAAAAAAGCAAAAAATAAAACATGGTAAAAAAATATTTTTATCTGATTTTGCATCCAGATCAATTCACTGAGTTTGTTTACAATGAAGTCACACTAATAGCATGTTCTAAGTCCCATTTCTTTTTTTTCCCCTCAGATAAGTCTGTTCTGGATACACTGAGGTTTCATCTACACATTTATTTTAAGTAGTTAAGGATAGTCCCATTCCAATCAATGTTATTCAGTTCTGTGCTAGTAATTGCAAAATAAATTTCTAATGAAAGACCTAATTAGCTAATTATGTGTAGGCATAACTGCAGCAGGAACAAAAGTGTCCATTCACAGGTTTTCCTCATCAGTCATGTACTTCTTCCAGCCCTTCAGGTACTTGTACAGTTACAGTGAAGCCTAATGCAGAATCAGGGAATAACAGAAAGTCCATGCAGTCTCCCTGCTTCGTGCGGTATAATTCAGGAAGTATGAAGCTCACTCAATTGAGATTGGTGTCTTAGGCCAGTAGGTACCCTGGGCTCGTAGCACCTCAGAAAACACCTGGGATTGAAGGTCTTGTTAATCAGTTGTCTAGCTCAGAAGCTTATGTGGAGATAAGAAAGCTGGGGACAAGAATAGAGGAGCTGGAACCAAAATGTGAGTGAGCATGTACAAAATGTGTGTGTGAAAAGAGAAGTGTGTGTGTGTGTGAAACCAGTTCAGAGAGGTAGCATTTGAATTGCCTCTAGGAGCTCCAGGAAACACTGCCAGCATTTTGCAGTCTCAGGAATTAGGCATTGAGGTGATGCCCTGACATGAAGATAGAATGGAGCTTCTTCCTCTTGTAGGGAAAACCTTGTTAACTCTACAACAACACAGGAGGAACTACTGAGCTGGTTCTGTCTGACCAAACCAGAGGCAACAACCTTTATTCTTTACTTTGCTGTGGTTGTACGTCCTACAAAATACTGGGAAATCTGTCATTAAGATGCATGAGACTATTCAGGAATATTAATCTCCATTGCCAGAGAACAGGTTGGCACAATGCTGGTGCATTTGACAATATTTGAAACTATTTAAAAACACCCTTTCACTGTTATCAGCTTAAGATTCTTTCAACATCAGTCAGTAACATTCTTTGAATAATAAACTAGTGTCCAGCTCCCTGGCAAAACTCACCTTGATCTGTATTATCATTTAGACTCCACCTGAAAATATCATTAATTTAAATAAGCAGTAGAGACTGAAATAAAATTCCATTCATGCTTAACTCTCCGATGTGGTTTTGAAAAACCTTTCTTCTTTAGCCAGTCTTATGTTACATGCTGGATGGTCTTTGCTTTGACCACCTCGTAAAAGAAGACTCATAAATACTTTTCATGTGTTATTTAAACTAGCGGTACTCCCTGAGGCACCATGCTTTTATTTTTAAAAATCCTTTGTGTGTTCCTAAAGCATTTCTAAACCAGTAGCAGAGGCAAATGTGTATTTTAACCCAGGAAAGACATGTTCTGTCAATATCAGACCACAAATTTTCTTACTCCATGCTGATAAGAATAAAACACTTCTAGAAGCTTCATCTGATTTATGTACTTTCCTTCTAAAATCATCAGGTTTTGAGTATAAGCAAAAATAACTGAAAGGATTTTGCCTGACTAGACGCTTTCCAAACCCCAAAATGCATTCCTCATGTGTTAGCACAGGCACAAACAACAGACCAAGACCCTCTCCCCTTCTGTGGCTTCTTGGGAATCATAGAATCATTTAGGTTAGAAAAGACCCTTAAGATCACTGAGTCTAACCATTAACCTAACACTGCCAAGTCTACCACTGAACCATGTCCCTAGGTGCCACCTCTACACATCTTTTAAATGCCTCCAGGGATGGTGACTCAGCCACTGCCCTGGGCAGCCTCTTCCAGTGCTTGACAACCGTTTTGGTGAGTAAGTTTTTCCTTATATTCAAACTGAGCCTCTCCTGGCACAACTTGAGTCCATTTCTCCTTGTGCTGTCACTTGCAACTTGGGAGAAGAGACCAACACTCACCTTGCTACAACCTCCTTTCAAGTAGTTGTAAAGAGAGAGGAGGTCTCCCTTCAGCCTCCCTTTTGCCACACTAAATAACCTCTGTTCCCCTAGACCCTCCTCATAAGACTTCTGTTCTAGATCTTTCACCAGCTTTGTTGGGCTTCTCTGGACTCACTCCAGCATCTCAATGTCCTTCTTGTAGTAAAGGGCACAAAACTGAACACAGTCTTTGAGGTGCCACCTCACCAGTGCTGAGTACAGGGGGATGATCACTTCCCTGGTCCTGCTGGCCACACTGTTCCTAATACAGGCCAGGATGCTGTTGGCCTTCTTGGCCACCCAGGCACACTGCTGGCTCAGATTTAGATAGCTGATACCCCCAGGTGCTTTCCACCTGGGCAGCTTTCCAGCCATTTTTCCCCAAGCCTGTAGCATTGCATGGGGCCATTGTGACCCAAGTGCAGAACCCAACACTTGGCCTTGTTGAACCCCATACAATTGGCCTTGACCCACTGATCCAGCCTGTCCAGACTCCTCTGTAGAGCCTTCCTACCCTCAAGCAGCCCAACACTCCCTCCCAACTCCATGTCATCTGCAAAACTCCTGAAGCTGCAGAGGCTGTCCTCTCTGTCCAGCCGGATGGTCTTCCCTCCTGTCTGTCTTTCAGCACACAGGGACAGCCTGCTCCTGTGCCTTTGAGATTTCTGTCTTGAAGAATGTCCATCCTTCCTTTTTTTGTATCTCAGAAATGCACAGTACTTCATAATTGTAGTCATGCCAGTGCCCAGTTTGTACATGATATTCACTAAGAGATAAGAGATGTCAGATAGAGTCAGTAAGTCACTTATTTAGAGTGATATAAGGAATCAGAGAACACAATGCTAACATCCAGGAAACCAGAGCTGCATGAAGTCCTTGTTCTTCTTCCAGTGCACTACTGTTGACTCACAAAAGATATCAGCTCAAACTAAAATGTGTTTTTCCATGGTGTGCATTGATTGGAGGGCAACAGCTGATAAGAATAGGGGCTTTTTGCTGCTTGCTATATTCATGCTTTGCCTCTCTATGGGACCTAGAGCAGTGTCCAGGGGATACATGTGCTGTACAACTCTGCACAGTATTTTAGCACTAGCTATGGAGGGGCTCAGGCAAGAGAAGTAGAGACACAAGTGAAGATCCCTGATCCCCTCAGGAGAGGGTCATACCTGGCTGTGCTGCAGTTGGATGAGCCTGGATGCTCCTGGTGTGAAGCGCTGCCTGCTCTCCTTCCCACTCTGAAGAGAGATGGGGTAAGCCCCAGACAAAATATTACAAGGTATGTCCAATAATATGGACTCTAAACTGAAATATGGGTGCTTTCATGTCATTCTCCTAAAAACATTTCTCCTAGCCTGGCTGATTCTTTCTCCCTAAATGCTGCCCATGTTTTAGTTTCTGTAATGATTTAGTAAAGATTGCTGGTTTTCCATCAGTAATGTTGTTCAACAAAAGCCATTTATTTCTTTTGCTACTTTTAATCCTATCCTAATAGTATGTTTTATTTTATTTCTAGAGATCCAGAATGGATGTTATGTACTGGGAATCCTCAACAACTCTTAAATGAAAGAATATCAGAATATTTGCAGACTGATGTAGTCAGCATCTGGCTAGCTGAAATGCCGAAGCAAAGTTGCAGAGACCACAAGTTTGGTTTGTGGGCAGAGGCTTTTACCATTATCCTATTTGGTTTTTTTGAATCTTTGGTCTTTTTCAGAAGCTGTGCCAATTAGTGTTACTAAATCATGGTTCTTTAGGATTTGCTGTCTGTGCTACAGAGTTGAAGACTTGGGGAGTTCTGTCAGAAAGGACACCAATGTTCAGGGATAAATAAAATGACACATTTGCATGGGTTCAACTTTTGGGTGAGTAATTTCAAATCATAGCTGTGCCTTTCAATTTATTCTTTCTGCAGCAGAGAAAACTACAAACCACTGTAGGTTTACCAGGATATATGAAGATGTCAGAGTTAATTATAGTGTGACTGATATTTTCATCAGCTATATCACTGACAGCATGCTTAATTTGTGTTTTGGAGAACAAATTATTAATTTTTTTATAGGCAATGCAATTGTTTCCTCTTGACATTGTTTAGAGAGACAAATTTTGCATGCTGTGGTTAAGGACTATTGTGATGAGTTAGAAACAAAGCCTTTGTTCAAGACATAGACATAAACACACAGTATTTCATTTGTCTTGCCCAGTTACCTTTGGAAAACACTGAACATGAAGATGAAACAGAAGATGAAGATGAAAGTGTCTTTCAAGTGAAAATATAAAAAGAATGAGACATGAGGACCCGGCATGTGACTCAGTGACTTAACTTGAATTTAATAAGCAGGAACCCAACCTGTGTAGAAGAGTCAATATGCCAAGACAACAAGCCACAGCTCTGCCATTTCACAGTTCACATTCTTGCAGCATTACTACACTGGCTGTGAACACAGGGAATTAATATTATCTCATTACAAACAACCATGAAGCTGAGGAATGTACTCTGCAGATAAACAAATGAGGGCTGTATATGTCATAGCTTGAACCCAGCCATGGCACAGCACTGCCTGCATATGCCACGTTGAGGATGTTGATGAGAAAGACACATACGCTGCTGCTTCTCCTTCCTGACTTGTCATGTCACACAACTGATATAACTGAATATGAAGGTGATTGGTGGCTAAAATACTGATTTCTGCATAAATGGAAGTCCAAAACAGAGTCTCTCAGAAGATGGGTGGGAAGGACACTGGGTGATGGCCCTGGGTCCATTTGGGAACTTCCCATACCCACACTGATACTAGCGGTACAGTCGATGCTGGGAGTGAAATCCGAGCAACTGAGAATGGAAAGACATGGGCTAGAGAACTGGGGCATGCTTTTTACACATTTTATCATGTTCACATACCAGTTCAGACAAAAACATACTGCATCTTGGTCAGCTTATCTCACTTGGTTACTCTGTCATAGATGAAAAGCAATGTCATTTGGTTATTCAGGAGGGTTACTAAATCAAAGGGCCAAAATCCAAATCTCAGTCTCTCTACTGAATTATGGGAATAATTGGGTTTAATCTCAGACTGCAGATGTCCCTCATTTTTGCTTCAAAGTGTGATTGAAGAGGGTCTATTTTCCCTCTTTGGTTAGAAAGAAGTGGATTAAATTATTTTTTCCATGTATGAGAGCCAAAAATCTCCCTATGCTTTATGCCTCTGAATGAACACAAACTCCTGAATCTCACCTACATGTCAAATAAAACCTTATTAGCAGACTGATTTGAAAACAGCATTCATAGCTCATCAGATTTATGCTACACACTGAAACATTCTACAGTAGACTCCTTTTACAATACAGTTAGGTCATAATTTCAAGTAAGATTTTTTTTTTCTTCCAAATTATTAGCAATTAGTTTGTCATCTGGCTGGTAAAACCATTTGTCCAGAACTATTTCCACCAGGAAACTGAGGGTTTAGAAATCCCATGTGCTTCCGCACTTTAGAATGATACCACAAATATTCAGCAGAAAGCCACTGTCTAAGAATTAAACCAGTGTCTTGTGGAACAGAATCTTTTGCCAGCATGTTTTCAAAATCACTAAGATGGGTTTTTAGAAACTTGACCAGGGGCAACATAACCATTCAAATTCTTGCCAGAGACCTGCACAAGGTTTGAACATCAAGCTATATTTGGTGCAGATGAAAGAGTAATTAGAAGCCTGTGGAAAATATTAGTATCTGATCTGCAACTCTTTTTCTGCACATTTCAGGTACAGTATTCTCCATCTCAGAACAGAAGGAAATGTATTATAGTCTATTATGGAAGTATTAAATAGCTTCTGTCTCAGATGTCAATGTTTAAAACATTGGGATATCATGGAATATTGAGGAGGACATTTCACCCAGTAGGGAGAACTTAAAATGGCAAGAACAGGATCACTGATCAGCTCTTCACTGGGTGAGAAGGTGGTCAAAGCAAACAAAACAAATCCCCCAAACAAGCAAACATAAACAGGCACAGGAGTTCAGCATTTTCTTGCATCACCTGCAGCCCAGTTCAGCCCTTGGACTGCTCAGCAGGAAGGAGGAAATAACATCAAACCACAGTCCTAAGCAAAACAAGGTTCAGCAACCAAATGAAAGTCTTCAAAAAAAGTCCTGGCTTGGGGTTGCCATAGCAATCATCAGACTTGTCTCGTTTCTATTCCTAATGGGAAAAAAGAGTAAATATTAAGCAAAAATGCCAGTAAGCTTTCAGAGTCTGCTACAGTTACAGATCTGCACAGATGTCCATAGCTTTTATGGAAGCCAATGGGTGACCCAATGTCTGGGATTTTTAATAGACAGCTTCTGTTCCAGTTTTGATGGAAATTTGGTCTTCTATTTCAATAGAATTAAATTTATAGCCACTGGAAACGAAATCCAATTATGTTTATCTGTAAGAAACAAAATTGAAAACAATAGCTCAAAACCTGAGCTTCTCAGCTGTCATTTAACATGCAAATATGGTAGCCTGTGTCCTATGTTAAGCAAGAACAGACAATGGCATAACAAGAGCACCTTCATTCCCAAGAAGCTATTAACATTGTCTACTGCAGGGAAATGCCCAAAGACCCTCAGCAAAATCCTTAGACTTGATGGCTCACACAGCAACTGGAACAATGGGGAGAGAAATCAAATGGTATAAGAGCAAGTATTTGAGAATGGCTGCACCAAAAGATTAAAGAAGGATGGAATTCAGATGGATGGTAAGAACACAAAAAAAGATTGCTAACATTCACAAGAACGTATTTTCTTCTGTGCAACTGCCATTTGAAAGGCATATTGCAGGCTTAACTACTTCTGTGTCTTCTAGAGAACTAAGTATATAGCTTAGGAGGTTTTTCAATTCCTATTCAAATCCTTTCTGTCTTAAAACAAAAGAACTCCAGGAAGGCTGTTACTGGGAATAAATCTCATCCTTTAAAATCAAATCTTGAACTCTCATTTTCTAAGGTAGCAGGAGCTGTCCTAGAAGGTTCACCTGCTCAGTAGTGGAGATACTACTGGACTAAATTCCTGTGGCCCCAAATTAATGACAAGTACCAAATGGCATATGAGTAGACCTCTGGTATATACAACAGAGAGGCTCTACTGAATGTTTAGTGAGCCATATGTAAATAATGACAGCATAGATAGATTTAGGAGCTGGAATATTGATTTAATTCAAGGGTAATAATCCCTTCTCGAATTATAGTGTTTATTAGGTTAAAAGGGAATGCAGTGATTTTTTTTTTTTCTATTAAATTTCCCATCTTAGTACTGAGAACTGCTTTTGTTTACTCCAGAGAGGAGGGAAAACAGGTATTGTCCCTCCCTCCTGCTGAATCTGCTTCAGTCCACCCAATGGATTTTGTTGAGAAGAGCAAAGGGCACAACTGTAATTCAGAGGTGTGAGCATGCCTCAGAGACAGAAGCCCCAAGCAAAGTGCCAGACCCCCAGACCTTCTGGTTTTTGCATTAAGCAGCTACACAGAAACAAAGTGCTCTTGCTCTACAAACACTATCCTTGCATGATTCTCTGAGAGCCTGCATGCTTGCTCTGTCTTCTTTTGCTTCCACAAAAATCCTCTTGCTCTTCATGAATATTAACAGCAGACAGCTTCCTGGGAGTCCAGCACAAAGTTCTGGATAGAGTTGAAAGTCCTATGAGGAACAAGTACTGTGAGGAAGGGCTGAGGGAGCTGGGGTTGTTTAGTCTGGAGAAGAGGAGGCTCAGGGGAGACCTCATCACTCTCTACAACTCCCTGAAAGGAGGTTGTAGCCGGGGGGGGTGTCGGTCTCTTCTCCCAGGCAGCTATCAGTAGGACAAGCGGGATGGGCTCTGCCAGGGGAGGTTTAGGTCAGATATTAAGAAGAAATTCTTTACAGAGAGGGTGATCAGGCATTGGAATGGGCTGCCCAGGAAGGTGGTGGATTCTCCATCCCTGGAGGTTTTCAAGAAGAATGTGGCACTCAGTGCCATGGTTTGGTAACCATGATGGTAGTGGATGAAGGGTTGGACTTGATGATCCCAGAGGTCCTTTCCAACCCAGCTGATTCTGTGATTCTGTGAAAAGCAGACTTGGATGTGGTGTTCCCCAGGGGCCAGTACTGGGTCCAGTCCTGTTCTCTATATTCATTAGTGACCTGGACAAAGGGATAGGGTGTACGCTCAGCAAGTTTGCTGATGACACAAAACAGGGAGGGGTGGCTGAGGCACCAAAGGGTTGTGCTACCATTCAGCATGAGCTAGACAGGCCTGCTAGAAAGCAGCTCTGTGGAAAAAGACCTGGGTGTCCTGGTGGACAACAGGATGACCGTGAGACAGCAACATGCCCTTGTGGCCAAGAATGCCAATGGCATAATGGGGTGCACCAAGAGGACCGTGGTAGGCAGGTCAAGGGAAGTTATCCTCCCCCTCTATTCTGCCCTAGTGAGGCCCTATCTGGAATACTGCATCCAGTTCTGTGCTCCCTGGTTCATGAAAGACCAAGAACTACTGGAGAGAGTCCAGAGCAGAGCCAGCTAAGATGATCAGGGGACTAGAGCATCTACCATGCAAGGAAAGGCTGAGAGAAGTGGGTCTGTTCAGCCTGGAGAAGAGGAGACTGAGGGAGAGGATCTCTTTAATGCTTATAAGTATCTGAAGGGCAGGTGTCAGGAGGATGGGTCCAGATTCTTTTCAGTGGTGTCCGGTGACAGGAACAAAGGACAATGGAACATGGGAGGTTCAGTGTAAAACTTCTTTACTGTAAGGGTAAAAGAGTACTGGAACAAGCTGCCTACAGAGGCTGTGGAACCTCTGTCTCTGGAGATATTCAAAACCTGCCTGGACACCACCCTGTGCAACGTCCTCTAGGTGAACCTGCTCTGGCAGGGGGGTTGGATTAGATGATCTCCAGAGGTCCCATCCAACTTCTAACATTCTGTGATTCTGTGATTAAAGTCACCTCTATGCTGTGACAGTGGTCTATAATAACCACGGTTCTGTAGAGAGGGTGAGGAGCAGGAGCCATGCAGGACACGGGACACCTTACCCCACCTTCCCCAGTGCTGGTTGAGGCCAGACACAGCCACATTTAGCTTTATTCAGTCTGAGTCTTTTTTTGGACTGTGGTCCCTAATGCCTGGCTCGTTTTATGGCAGAGCCAAGAAATGAAACCTGCTTTCCTAAACATGAAGTTATTTCACCCCATGCTGGACAACTCATCATTCTTCCCCACTCCTTGCTTTGGATTATTTTTCCTCAGATTTTTGGATTATTTTTCCTCAGATTTATTATCTCACATTTTTCAAATCATATTACTTTTTTTCTTTCCTTTTCTAGCCACTCTCCACCTCCTCTACATTACATCTCCTGTCTCTGCACTCCCAGCTATTCAGTTCAATGCAATCTCTAGATCTCATCTCACTTCCATGTCAATTCTGACGTGAGCTGGCAATGAAGAAAATGAGGCAGACTGGGGCTTCCGTTGCAAACCCTTCAAATCCTACTTTGGAAAATAATGCTGCATCTATACATAAGACTGGAAATAGCAGAAGGTCAAAGGCCAGCCCTTCAGGGAGCCGTAGTCAGCAGTCCATGCAAAAAGTTTTGAAGAGAGGGTGAGAAACAAAACCCAAGCCACAAATACTTTTTCCCAGCAAAATAACTGCCAGTGGCAGTGAGGCAATGGAAAGGGCAGATCACTAATAACATCCTAACTTGTGCCTTGGGCTGACTTCCACAAGGTGATAGTTGGCAACATTATGTGGCTTCCATGAGAGTTGGAAGAGCTGTACGTGCCTTTGCAAAAATTAAAATCTTCTGTTTATCAAATGCTGTTACTCTAACACTGTTAGCAAGACTAATAGGCATGCAAAAAACAGAAATTGCAATGTGGAGTATTAGTACAAAATGAAAAATACATTTTTCCCCGGTTTATCATAATGTGAAATAGTATTTGCCCAAACATAAAACAAAATGCTGACAAACAGCTATAAAGAAGGATGATTTGGGTAGGCAAAAGTAAGAGTTTTGTTATCTCTCATGTCTCTGTTGGAGAATGAGAGTAAGGGGTGTCTTCTACTGCAGTCAGTTAACAAGCTTAATGCCACACTGGTTTAATTCTGTCTGTTGGTGCTGCACTGAAAACATAGACATAATTTAACTCTGAGCATCCAACTTCCATGCAGGTGCCAAATACACAGAAGCAGTTCCTTGGTTAGCCTTGTTTTTTTCTTGCATTTGGTAGGTTATCAGCTTTAAAAGAAAGGGATGGAAATATAAACAAAAATCTCGATTTCATCTTCAGATTATAAGTAAAAGTTTGTAAAGCTGCTACTGGGATTTACCACTGTAAAGCAAATGCTCTAATTGATTACAGGAGAATTAATATATTGCATCTGTCTTCTTTTGCCTCAAAACAAGCAATACTACTGTAATATAATCATTTTAAGATGCAAAAGTTTAAAATAAATGAGGGACCTGAGGCAATCTTTAAAAATATGAGCATGTGTATTTATGCATCAAAGGATCTGATTCTGTAGAATACTGTGTAGAATATTTAGGCTGCATAGCCTGCATCAGTAATACCAGACATTGTTTAGCTACAGACCTTCCAGGGTTCTGGGAGCAAATATTTTGAGCTATGCAACACTTGTAATTTCATGTACTTGCTTTAAGGTCTGCTTTTGGGATCAGAATCAATGTTGAAAGACGATGCCTTCAAAACATTGTGATCATCCACCAGCCTAAACACCAAAACCTCCAAAATTATTTCAGCAGAACAGTTCATTGGCATGAGCAGTGGCAGAAGCACACCTGAGCACTGCATTCAGTGCACTTAGGGGAGGAGATAGCTTTAGAGGTGGCATTTTAAAGTGTGGCCAGCTGAAAAGGGTATTTCAGTCTCCAAAAGACCTCTATCTTAGTAATCACAGGAAACAGCAACAGTCACAGGCTTTGTTAATCATCTGCAGAACTGTAAAACTGCAAAACCTCATGAAATTATGGCCACTATTCTTGCTCCGTAGTTCTACTGCTTCAAAGAATTTATTCAGTTTTTTTGTAGCATAGAAAACTCCACTTAGAGCCTTCTGAGGGTAAGCCCTTTCCTATTGGAAGACCATTGCTGGTACCTGGTGGCACAGTAAAACTCAGTCCACACACAGTGGCACTGGAGATCTTGCAACAAACATGACCAAAGAATGACCTACACTGGAACAAAACCCAAGTAAACATTTGTTGAACGAAAAGTGGGAGCACAGAAGATACAAGAAAGTAAAAGTGTTTCACACATGTAGGTTGATAGTACTACAGCTTAGTTTGTTTCCCATAACCTTTTATGCAGGTTAATTTCCTCTTCCAATGGACTGAGGGAAATGCCAAAGGCTAGATACAGAAATAAATGAAGTTATCTGAAGCGAGATTTTGGCAGACTTTACCATTAAATTATCACCCTATTCGTCACCTAAATTTATTATATACTGTGGTATGTAAAGTTAAGAGTTATTTGCATTTAGTTGTTTCATCTCTTTACATATATCCAGTCTTAGTACCCAGCTCACTCCCAGGACCATCAGAGTTAGAAAGCAGACACATATTTTTGTAAGTCTCCTAAGCACCTGACTTGCCAGGCACTTCCAATACCTCAGATGTCAGTAAGATCAAGTTATTCAGAAAATATTGCATGCATCAGTCAGTTCTGTGTCATGCAGGGGATGGGTACAATGTACTTCTTTTGGTCACTACTGGGCAATTAAAAAACAGTTTATGCTGACTTAGACACCATTCTTTCTGAGACACAAACCCATACTTGCCTAAGCCATGCCTTCCTTAGCTTGAAGCACTCTCCGTCTCTTCTTTTGATGCTGTACCACAATACATCAACAAAACTCAGGTCTTGCTAGACCAGAAAGGAAGTGTGAGTGCTCACCAGCCTCCATTCAAAGCTCTGACTCACGGGCATAGGAGCAAAAAGGACTCTTCACTATCCACTGCAAAACAATAATACATGGTTGATAGAGACATTTTCTCTTCCTGGCTGATCCTATTTTTCCCTTCAATGCAGGCATAATCACTCTTTGGTTCACTTGGGAATTCTAAACAATTCCCTTTGTGAAGGGTGATACAGCAATACCAGGAAGAGTGAAGGAGGTTTCTTGGCCAGATTAGTTTAAAAGTTGCTAATTAGGATAAACATGGGAAAGGCGAGGTGTGGGTTTAACCATGCCCATCCCTCTCCTTAGAAGAGCTAATCAAGCCCACATCCTGGGCTAGTACTTAATGGGTCTACAATTAAGTGTCTGCTATGAAATGGTGGGCAGTGCTATTCTTCCCTCAATTTAAAGGGTGACCCTGCTTCATGCTTGAAAAAGACAAATACGAGTCTGGAATCCTCAGAGACATTCAGGCCTGTAGATCTTCAGAGGATGGAAGACTTGCTTGTAGCTCTGAGTGAGATGCCTGACCAATGGGACTAATCCACTCAGCACATGGATTGCTTCTGATGACATCCAGAGGCACTGTGGCACCTCAAGGTCAGGCATTTACTTCTGTGGATCACTTATCCACACATATCCAGGTCACCATGATCCAAGCCCCAGTTATGCACTGACCTTCTCTAGCTCCTGCTAAGCAAAATAACTGCTGTCTGTGTAACAGCCTTCTGTAAACCAGATGCAATTTTTTTTTTTGGTCCTGTTTAACATCTCAGCTTGCCACAAGCAGGTGAACAACTTCTGCCTTGTGACATCAAAGAAACGGGAGGTATCTCTTCATTCCCAACCTAGAGGGCAGAAACACCATAGACTTGCATACAAGACAATTGTTTAATACGTTCACAAAGCAATTTTATTAATTTAAAACAAAATTAAGGAAGAAAAATTCTGTACACAATTGTGGACACAACACGCTTTTTGTACAGTAAGGCCGAGATAAACTGCTTTTTTCAGCCCACGAGTGACTAAAAATTGAAAAGAGACAGAAAAAAAAAGAAAAAAAAAGAAAAAAAAAAAAAGAAAAGAAAACGAAAAAAAAGAGACAACCAAGCCCCCATCATTATCTACTTTTCTTGAGGAAAAAAGAGGCTAATTATAGTCTCAATTCTAAAAACTACCCACAATGTGCTTCATGTATGTATGCGAGTACTGCATGAATTCCACCACTCATACTTGGTAAAGCACATGTGCAAGTTTTGGTAGGATAAAAACCTCTCTGTTGGTAACAAAGCAATCCACAAACATTGAATTCTAGCAGCATTATGATTCCTCCAATGGAGAAAGGTGGTGTTGTGTAGCTACATCAGTGCTTTGTAGCTTTGCAGGTAGCTGTTGCAAGGCTGGTGTTTTTAGCAAAACAAAATGAGGAAAAGCAGAAGGATGAACCAACAAAGCTGAGGCTTCTTTTTAATGAAGAGATGTAAATTGGGTAAAGAGAATTGGTATATTTCAAGCCCAAAAGTTAGACTAACAGTTTATCTGACCAAGTTGCTCATGGCCTTCAAGATTAGAAAAGTCACAAGTCACAGACAGACACAGTCGAGGTTTGTCCTATAAATGGGTATAGAGAAAAGCAAATTTTAACTCCTTGGCGATAATTATTTCTGTATTTCCATTGCCGGCAATGGATGCTAAATCTTGGGAAAATCTGACTCCTGGTGGAAGAGGATTTAAAACCTTAAATGTTTAATTGTTCAATTTCTCCAAAATATTCCCATTTCTAATTTCTAAAAATAATGGTGATGATAGTTTCCTTCAGTTTTGGATGAGAAAAAAACTATTCAGTACCAAGATTCCAGTTTAAGTCATGTCTTAAAATATATTTGTGTTCTCTCTGTATTTCTTTCTGGAATTAATCTGATAATTAATTTTTCAATACTTTAAAAACAGGTTAATATTTTAGCTTTGAAAGAGAAAACACAAGATAAAGAACTCATCTTCAGTTATGTTTTCTCTGTATTTCCTTTGCAGGGGGAAAGAAATAATTTTTTAATAATGAGAATAGGTGAGAGAAGAAGAAGGTAGAGAAAGAGCTGAGAAGAACAAAACCCAATTCTTATTGACACTTGACATCCATGCTTTTGGTCTTGACAAATTTATCTAAAAAAATCCATTATCTACATATTTATATCCAACACATTGATAAGGCACTGCACAATAGCTTGTGCACACGCGGCCTCATTCTTCACCAACAAGGCATTACTATCTTTCAATAGCATTTACCTTAACAATATGTAAAAGAATCATTCATTATTACAAATTTACACAAAAAATTCTTCCTGTACATGATTGTCTCAGTGATGTACCTATTAGTTTAAATTAGACATATTTTAAACTACTCTGTAATGTGCTAAAATCAAAAGTAGTTGCTGTACCATAAGGCAAAGGCTTATAATAGCCTTTAATCCTATTATACATATCCTCAGTTACATGATGTCAAAATATAGTCTGTTCATAAATAAGTAAAGATGTACAGAGTACCCTGGGTATGAGAAACCAAAAAGTAAACCTTCTTCACAAGAAAATTACTCCACTGGTATTTTGAAAAATCTCAGTCTTCATTGTGCAATCAGGTTTGCTGTGTTGAAGAAACGGTGTGTGTCACATTGAAGAGTCTAAAAACTACAAAGCATCTGCAGGTCCTTGTATTTTCTTCACAGGTATGAACCTTTTATTTCATTTTTTTTTTTTTTTAATTTTTCCTCCTCTATTTCTGTTTGGTAGCAAATACGGTAAAGACGAGTTGTTTGAATATTTGCATGGCTTATTTTGTTGTACCAGAGTCAACAGCTGTTCTGAAGAAAAAGACATGCTCCTCCATTTACAGAAAGGGCAAGGGTTAAGACCAATTGCAGCTGTACGTCAACATGTTGAAATCACAAAGTTCTGTAGTCCAATGCTGACACAAGACACAGGCATCCCGTCCACGGGCAGAAGGAGGTTCTGGGGTTTCAAAGTGCTGTTGAGCTGCTACAAGTACTCCAGTTCCAAGGCATGGTGAAGGGCCATAAGGTCAGAGTGGCTTGAGATCCTCCAAAATGGCATAGCATGCTGTGAACAGCACAGGCAACATGTAAAAATAACCCCAAGCATTCTGGTATTTAGACCCACCCATTGTCTTTTGCAAGGATAACGACACACTACAAGGAGAGGAAATGAGCTCTTAAAACCTCAAGCTCTTCATGTTTATCTCTGTTTTCTCTGACCCACCCCTTCAAAATAAATTCTCAGTAATAAGAATTCTATTTACCAACAGGGACAAAGGCAAACATGTCAACAGACCATAAGAAAGGGAGGGGTTTCTCATCTCTTTTTAAGAATAGCAGATTTGAGCACATTGCATAGGAAAACGTAATTTCTAGGAAAAAAATAAGAAAAACAACCTGTACATGAAGCATGAGGTAGTTTAGGGAAGGGAGCAAAACTTGATTAAAAAATAAAAAATAAAGGGAATGAAAGTATTATTTTCTATCAAAATGTGTTCATTCCTTGTGTATCTGTCCCTGTCGGGAGAGTTAACAACACAGACATGATGATTCAGAATAGCTCGTGTGTTGCTCACATCAGTTTGAGTGGAATTGTATCCCAGTGGTTTGTATAACATTGCTCATTGTTAGCACTGATCTTAAAACATCTTTTCCATATGGGACAATTTTAAAATAAATTTGTATTTTTTTCCTATTAGCTGTAATAAAATCTGTCTGGAGCATAAATACATTTGCAAAGAGCCTGAATAAAACAAAAACACAAATACCAGGAAAAAAGCACACATTATCTCGTCCATGAAGGGTAAAAATCTGTTTCAGAACTATCTTTCACAGTAAACCAGTATCATAAAACCATGATCATAGTATCAGCAAGAAATTTTTCACAAATAAATAAATAAATATCAGCTTTCATCAGGCTGATAAGTACTCTATAAATCTCATGGGAAAATCATTTCAATTCAACAATGTTCTGAAGGCTACCATTGTCATGCTCACCTTCTCATTGGGTCAGCTTGTCTTCTGGCCTCTTTAGGAGGCAAACCACAAGCAATTTATTTTCACAATAGCTTTAGAGGTCCACAACTTGTCAGAGCTTTCTTCATCCTCCTTCAGCACCTCCTAAGTTCCTAATTCTACTGAAATCAGTGGCAAAACTCCACCTCTTCTGAGCATCACCTCTATGCTGACCTCTTTTTTTTCGTTCATGTCTCAAATTTTGAGAACAATTTTGAAAACAATGTGAAACTCTTTTCAGCTGCATGTTTACCTTAAAGCCTACAATTTTACCTTATACCCTTCTCAGAAGGCAAACACACTAGCACAGGGCCTATCATAAATTTGTCTATAGAAGCCCAGGCAAAAAACTGTTTCGCTTTAGAAGAATGGTGCTTTAATCCACCTAATGATGTGATGAGGAACTGGGTTGAATTTATAGGATAAAGCAGAGGTTTAAAAGAAAGATAGCCATATAGGTAGCAGCAAATCTTTCTGAAGTCGAATAGCAACTGCCAAGGAACAATCAACTGCTGCTCTTGCAAGAGTCAGGAAACATAACATTGAATTAACTAATATTAATAAGCAAGACTAAAGAATTGTATGTGATCAGCAAGGGAGCACTGGAATGAATCTGGAAAATCTGCACCCAGTGAAGGACAAGTGTTAGCAAGTGGAGTTGCATGATTAGAGGGAGCACAGAGTGAAAGAGGTGGTGCAGAGCACCCAGTGCCTATGTTTCAGAGTTTTCACTTCTGAAGAGCTCTGGTCTGCCGTCTAGGAAAAAGCGTGGCACCTGGGTAACATAATGTTCTTTAGTTCTATCCAAAAGAAATACTTGCGGTTTCTTTTGTGGCTTCCCCCACACTAAAACTAGTGCAGGATGTTGACTAAAACACAGTGAGAAAGACTAACTGGAAGGTCTGCTTCAATATGACACTCCTCATCTAAATTAAAACCTAATATGGATGCATCAACAAATGCCATATACAGCATATGCTTAGCTTTTAGAGCCAAGACATTTCTTCAGGAAGAAAAAAAAACAACCCATGAGGAAACACCATTGGAATAGTTTCCATTCCACTTTGCTTAGCTCTAGATCATTACAAACCCATGAGAAACAGATGACTCTCAGCTTGAAGACAATTACATGATCAATAACTGCTTGTGTATTGAACTAAACAAGCAGACAAAATAATTCAGAGACAACTGAGATGTTATTGGAAAAAAACACTTGTGATATTACCAGAACACTTTTACAGTTTGTTTCCTCAAAAAAGAAGTGTTATACACTGACTATTACACCTGCTATTTCTACATCTCCAATCTAGACTTCCACTGTACTTTCTCCATGCTCCACCAGCAACAGAAATAAAATGCAATTAGCTCACTCAGTTACAACTCCACATCCCAGGGTCTTCCTTGTCACAGATAGTCTAACCCCTGCACTCTATCAGGTCAGATATTGATGCTTTCCAATTCATATCTTTCCTAAAGATTTGTTTCTTGCACTGTGTTCAAGAAATGAACCAGCAAGAGCAAAACGAAATAAAAAATTCTAATCATGCTGCTCTCCAGATGCTCCGAAAGCTTCTGCGCACCTCCCTCTTATTTAGGCTATAACATCTTCCTGCAGAATTTATAACATCTAATAGAAGTATGACATCAAGAACAAATAGGAACAGGTTTGTGCCTGCAGCAGTGTTTGCCAGCTACCTGCACTTGGCAGGCACTGCTCAGCAGTGCTGCTTCCCTTTTCTTGCATGACTGCAGTTTCCCTCTTCTCTCACCAGCCCCCTGTCAGGTAGGACCTACCCTGCTGTCTCTGCCAGCCAGCCAAAGCTCCCCACTTCTCTTAGTCAGCTTGGCAGCCCCAACCACCAGGTCAGGGAGGTGTAAAAGCATACCTAAGATGTGGTGAAGAGTTTGGTGGACACCTGCCTTTACATAGCGTCTCTGCAGAAGCCAAGAGTCAATGACACAGACACCTTCCAAGGTCGTGCAGGAAACTAATGAATAGGGAGGATTGTAGTAATAAATTCTTGGCTTCCAGCACCCACTTCACAAAGCTCCAGCATTATTCTGCTTCCCTAGTAACAATCTCAGCATCACAGAGCGTACACACACCAGGCAGCTAGGGCAGTTAAAGACTCTGATTGATTTAACAGAAGGTTTAGCTTCTGCTAAATCAAATCACAGCAATTCTTGCTACATGCCCATATGCAATATCAAGTTTTGGATTACCCTCAGCTGTTTATAGTCTGATTTTAAACCAAAATTTTAAGTGCTCATTATTTTGGCTATATCTTTCTATTTCAAATTCATTTATGTGTCCCTTGCTTTTTTTTTATGTCTGTCTGCGAAAGGAGTAAACCTTCATTTACTCCATGTAGTTACAGGAATGAGCCGTGGAATGATTCTGGAGAGTCCCATGAAAACAAAGTGGTTGTGTAAACCTCAGGATGATAGTTATATTCAGTTCTCCTGCATATTGATTAAAAGACCAGCAGCACACTCCCAAGAAATAAAGGATGCCAGGAACGCGGCGGCTGCACGGGGTTGGAATCTGCACTGGAGCTCTCTGCACAACAGAACGTGGCTGACTCAGATCTCTGTCAGTTTCACCCTACAGTGCAGCCTTCATAGCTAAGAGGAGGGGGAACAAACCTGATACAGATCTATATACATATGTATATGTTTGTCTATGTACACATAGTCTCACACACATAAGTGTCCGTGTACGTGTGTGTGTGTTCACAGGGTACACACAGTAACTTTCACCTTATCTGAGATAATAAATGTTTATATAGAACTAAAACATTTAAAGTAATGAAATTATCCTACAAGATCTTATACACTAGTCTTGTATTAACATGCCCCATTTATCCACAACTATTTAGCTGTGTCAAAAATGGCAACACACCCATGAGACAGAAGTATATTTTTTCTTACTGAATGACCAGGCAAGATTTTATTTGTCTATGTATTTACAAAATATTCCTTTAGAAAGATGTTCCTGCCAATACTTAGCACACATGTCCTGTACAGAATGTGTCTTCAATCCTGAGCACACTGAAAAATGGTAATATATCATTTGCTGCTATGGGAGAATGGACGACAAATGCTAACTGCTAACGAATGGGCAGTGTAACTGGATGCATTAGTATCTAATGAAACTAAAAGAAAGCTGTTCTTGCCTTCTGGAGGAATATGCATAGACTTATTTCATGTACTATTTCAGTATCTTCAAACTAAACATGAACCTCTGTTTTGAAGTGAAATTTTGAAATGAAACATGGCAGCAAGTTTAAATCTAGTTTTGGTATTAAAAGCCTGAAAAGTGAAATTGTTTATTCGGTAAATCTAATTATTCTACTATTATTAAATAACTTAAAAAAATAAGGTATTTTGTTTCTGAAATAGAAGCAATATTGTTTTCCAGTGTGTATCTACTAAAAGAACAAACTTTAAATATTTTATTCAACAAAATTAAGTGTTTCTATTAACACACATGCAAAACAAAGTAATTTTTGATGGCAATGCTGAAAAATGCAGACTATCCTCCTTCCCTTAAATGAATACATATTCATACAAAAATCTTACTCCTGAGATTTGTGATGGATTTGAATAGAAAACTCATGAGTTTCTGTCATCTTTCACAGTATTTTTGTTGTGTTCCTGCCAGATTTGCTAAGCGGTTGTCTTTACTTCCTATCCCAAACCAGCACAGTGTGACTGCAAGCTTAAAAGCAGTGGCATATTGGATACCCATTTATATTCTATTTATTGCTCCACAAAGATTTATGATTTTTCCTCCCAATTTCCCTCCGAGGCAGCATGACTGTTTTGGAGACAAAGGGAGAAGTCAATTTGCTCAGCCTCTCCTGCATCACCTGATGTAAAATCCAGCTCCTTAGTGCAGAGAGCCTGCTCCTTTGTCTCTCCCAAATTAGAAATCCTTTGGAGGATTCTCCTAAGTAGAAAAGTCAAGAGCTGGGTTTTTTCCTGCCTCACGAGTATTTCCCGACTGTGTCTCCAAAGGCAAAAGATGAGCTCAAACAAACCAAAACACAACAAACAAACAAACAAAAAACCCCAAACCCCAAAACAAAACAAAGCAAAGCAAAACAAAATACCAAGACAATGGACTCTCTGGCAGAAAACCCCAGGAACATTTCTGCAGATAGCTGTGCCACTGCAGTGGCACTTGGGTGTTCTGATCCCCACAGCACCCACAGCGATGTCGGCAGCAATTCCAAGCACCCCTTGGCTCTCACACTGGTTTCTCCTCTCCTCTCCTCTCCTCTCCTCTCCTTCTCCCTCTCCGTCTTTTCCCAGGGAAGCTGATCTGAAGGTAGCAACCTCCACATGAACCCCAGTGTTACAGCACACTGGCTGCATGCTGAACTGATCCAGAAGAGTAAAATTATTCCTCAGTCTGTTATTTAAACGTCCCAAGAATTTTAATTGTCTTATAAAATATTTTGCTGGAAGTGGCAGCTACAGAAAGGTGTTGAGACCATGGCTTGTCCCATGCTACATGTAATGTAAGACCGTGCAGTTTCCGCAGTGAATTGTTTTTATTTTCATCCATCCAAAGAGGCAATTTGTGAAAAAACAGTCTTATCCTAAAAATGTTTCTCAACAGAGGAATGATCTTTTAAACAGTATAAAAATATTTCTATTAGTGAATTTTTACAATGACAATAAAAAAAGGTTTTAAATGTGTCCTTTATTTGTCTTATGGTTTTATTGCCTCTGAATTTTCTATGAATGAAGGACATAAATGAAGATTTTGCTTTATGATGAAGCAATAGATAAATTATTTTTAATAACAAAACTTAACTTTCTTTCCTCCTAAGCTGGATGTTCAATTCTTTTCACTAAATGAACACAGAACAAAAAAACCTGTCAATTTATATAGGTTTGAATTTATATGCTTACTTAAAAATGCTCATCATAGTTTACATGTAACCAGTGAAGAGCTATTTAAAGAAGGATGTACTATTTATACTCGAAGTAGTGTAAAGAAATGCACATATACTACAGGCCAAACTCTCAGCAAACTGTTGTGCAAGGGGATAACACAAAAGATGTCCCTGCCCTGAGAACACCACAAAACGAAATGTGTTGATGAGACGAAAGGGAGGAAGGAGCCAGTTAACAAGGTTCAGAGGATAAACAAGGCAATGAGGTACATCATGAGGCAGTTGTGGAGTAATAAATAGAATATAAATGGGTATTCAATATGCCACTTTCCATTGATGGGCTTTGGGCATTTTTGCTGGGGTAAATCTCCTGTTTAATTTGCATACTCTCCAGAGAAGATCTCGGCTTTTACTGTTTTCTAACACAGTGATGCCACTTATTCCTTAGATAGGCTATATGTCTTAAACTAAAGCACACTATGCATTTTGGTGTGTCCCCATATACTCCTCCTAACAACCCTAAAAACAACTTAAGGAGCAGATTAAAAAAGCAACATCTGGGTTGCAAACAGCTCCTCATACTGTGAGGCACTGTGTGGTTCTTGCTCTTGCAAAATATGAGTATCAAAACTTAAAAGGCAAACCCTGCTTTCATGGTGTGAAATGGTGTTTTCTTTTTTGGTGGAGTAAGAAGCAGGACAAGAATCACAGAAGCATTTTCCTTAATCAAATTAATAGTTTCTGCAGAAAGGCAGGGCTGCTGGTCTACTTATTGACTTCTCTGACATTGCTGTAGGAGATAATTTAATCCAGAGCATCTAACATGCTTTGAATCTGAAAATTCCTTCCACCAAGAAAGAATACATAGAAGTAATGGCACAAAAGAACTTTCTATACTGCTACTCCTCTTAGCGACTGGAAAAGGCTTTTTCTTATGCTTTTCTGAATCATGTTTCCTGTTGAAAAAAGCATTGAATTAGATAAAGTTACCGAAAGGACTACTCCTGCCATTATCATATACAACAGTATTTCACCAAGCAACAGAAAAGGAACAAAGAGAAGAATTTTTTTTTTCCCCCCTGATCTTAAATGCAGCTTTTAAAATGTAATCATTTACAGCGGGAAAACATTTCTCTGCAAAGATGAAAGGCATTTCTGAAGGAGAAAGGAGCAAACTGTTCCCGTCAGGCCGCCAAAGGGATATATGAAACTGAGACTCTGCAAAGTGCCGGGACAAGCTGGGAACCTACCCGCAATGATTTGGGGGCACAAACCCCAGATTTCATGAAGCAAACCCAGTCAATGGTTGTTAAAACACCATGCAGACTAATTAGTTTCACTTCTCTGATTTAGAAAGTTACAGTGGAAACGGACACAGAAATCGCACAGAGTTTCATGGTAAAAAAAGCAGCTATGTTAAAAACAATTTACCTGTAAAAGGAAGCAAGAACAGAAGGGCCTGTTTTCCTACTCTTTTTCCCTATTGTTCAAAAAGCCAATATTATGCCTTTTCCTCCAAGCAAAGACTCCTTATCTGCTGTACTTGGGTGGAATAGCAAGACTAGGAATACTGCCACTGTCAGTGGGAAGTATGGCTTTTCGTGGAACTTACTCCACGCTGGGGGGGAAAAAAAAAAAAAAAAATGTAATTTTTTTCCCTTCTTCTCAGAGGAAAGTAAAAAATAATAGACACAGTCAAATATTATCCACTGCTCAGTTAACTGAGGTTCTGAATGCAGGACAAAGCCACAAGTAGTTACCTGAACACAGAATACAAATTATGGACTTACAAGAAAACTGGAATTTAGGTATACCTACTCCAGTCCTAAATACTATTTCAAGGTGTGACATATTCATATTTCACATAGTCAAATAGCACACTGCCTTTGATCAGCAAGAATTGTCATTTTTTTTGCTTATATTTTCATAACATCCTATGTGGTATTTTGGGATGCCAATAAAAACAGAACTATTAGATCTTGGCAAAAAAGCTGAGGGTCTATTTTCTGGCTTCTTTTTGAAATGCATTAAATGTACACAGCTAGCTTCAAGTGCCTTTTGCAGAACAGCAGGGCCAATTATTATCTACAGTTTTATGCAGCTTTCTACAAGATATGGTCAAAACATATCGCATAAAGCAAAGATACAAACCCCAAATATCAATGCATGCTGCCCAACGTTGAAGAAAAGAAAATTTTGTTTTCAGACTCTTGAAATCAACCCGTACTGAAAAAAGGGTCATTACCTTTTTTGCACCTTGTTCTTCTTCCACACCATCCCCTATAACAACATACACTACTTTTCTTCCAAATCTTTGAATTATTCGCTCAAAACAACTTTCCTTTCCTGAAAGAAAAAAAAAAATTTGACTGTTCAGGATAGGTGGGGATGAGATGACATCAAATAAATCACTTTTTAGCCTGGATCTCCCCAACAGTTTGAATACAAAATAAGAGCTACTGGGGGAGAAGCACCTTTCCCACAGGATGGCCGATGAAGGCTGATTGCATCTGACAGGCAATGCTAAAATCTGCTCTGTGAGGTCCTTTAGGACACACGCCATGGCAGACAGAGTAGACTAGAGGTCTTCTATATCACTTTTCTTGTCTCCATCCCTAATATGAGGCAGATTTCAGCAGGAGTTTCCCATCCAGGAGAATTCTCTACTGGCTCTTTGCAGCGAGTACCCCGAACCGAGCAAACTGATTGATTCTGAGTTGAAATTCTAGCTTTTTCTCCACAATCTGTGACAAGATTAATCACAGCTCCTGAAACAGTAGTATCCTGACTTAGAAGGTCACCTAAAATAGTCAGATTTAAATGCATGTAATACAATACACAGCCAAGGTCCTTGATCCTGCACTGGGATCCATTAACATGGATCATTACTTCACTGCAGAGACCTATGGGCATGATCCCAGTGCTCCTCTCCTACACATAGGTACTGATACTGGGAAACTCCAGGTACTGGTACTGGGAAAATGGAAAGAATGCTTACAGCTGAGTTTTCTCAAATGTCCCCATTCCAAAAGATCACTTCAGACTGCTCATGGTACATGCTTGCCTATGTGTTTAAAGGAACTGATGGGAAAAACTGTGTTTTTCAAATAGTTGAACAGAAGTTTCAGCTACAGAACAATGCCAGCATAAACCCAAATAAATTAGAAATTAGGCAAGAACTACCCAGTAACACCCTTTGACACTAGTACCAAGCACAAGAGACCTCCAACACTAACTAGATTTAAATGGTGCTTGAAAATTATTGTGTCATGTTACAAAACACTGAAGATTTCCTGTGACAGTCAGTGACTGAATGCATTTTTCCAAAAATGCCTTTCTGTCCTGTTTACATGAAGTCACAAGTGAATATTTATTAAAACATTATTTAATTAAAATGTTTATTTAATGTATTATAATTCAAAGTTTTGATCAAAAGTTTTGACAGATGGAACCATACAGTTTCTATTCACAAAAGAGTGTTAGATCTTTTATGGTGATGCTTTCAACTTTCTATATAAACATCTCCACCAAGTTTTTTAAAAAATAAACCAAAAATAACCCACCATTTTTTCTTGGCCATTTGAGCTTCCTGTATTATAGATACTTAAGAACACATGAAATATGTTTTCATGTAGCCCACAATTTTGAGGGAATCTGAGACAGAGCAGATATGTCATAATCATGTTAAAAAATACAAGCACCGTTGCCATCTGGTCCTATGTACTTCTGCATACTCAGAATAACATCTTTTATAATGAAGCAGAAAACAGAAATAAACATTTGCCTGACTGAAGCTTATTACAGTCAGTATGAATGAACTTAAATAATTACATTCTGCAGCAAACATTCTTGCTTCTGGTAAATTGTTTACCAAAATTTACTCCAGAGCCCACGAAAATAAATGGAGCCAGTGCTTACCTTTACAGAATTTCTTCTGCTAAACTGAGTGTTCTGTACGCACTACCTACTAAAAAGCCTCCTCAGCTGCTACATAATCTCATGTTTTTGAGAAACTGACAAAAATGCAATTATATTTCCTCCTAACAAAGGCTACATCAGTGTTAAATAAAGCAATATGAAGCTTTCTGTGCAGGATCATGGCAAACATCTGAAAAGCACCTTTCAGGTGCTTTAGCATGAAAAGTGTTCCATGAGATCAGGTATTCCTAATTTTTCTCTTTGCTACAGTGAATGCATGTAAGAAATAAACATAGATTACAATATATTTTTATTTATAATTACAGTTTCAAAGATATCACAACATTATAAAAATAGCTCACCTATTTTAGTTGCACTGTAAATATTCTCTATGGGAAATACAACTCCTAGTCCATACAACAAGACTTTTGCCAGAGCTGGAATTAGCTGAGTAGTTGTTACGAGAATGTTCACACAGTTTGTCCTATGGAAGAGAAAATGCAAGCATCCTTTTTTTAACAAAGCAAAACAGAACAAGGAAAATCTTAACCCTCCCATCGGAACCCCTCACCATTATTGACACTAAAAAAGGGGATTTTTCCACCTTACAGGAGATCACGATACAGAGAAGCAAGGTCAGACTAGAATAAGGAATGAAAAGAATGCCCTCCAGGTTCAGCATTTTGCTCACCAGAGCACACAGCCTCTTCTAGGTTATCAACAGACATCCTAAAGTTTCCTAACTACACCGTACTCTTCTTACTCACCTCGAATGAATAAGGGTGAGTGCTTTCAGTGCAAGTGTTAACCAAGAATCCGTCAAAGCTTCGATTTCTGCTCTTAGTTGTAACCAAGCCTCTCTTTTTGCTGGACCAAGAAGACCTGTGGAGTAGATAATGGCATGTCTGCACCAAAATTAAGTACCGTTCTGTCATTTTCTTTTGCTTTCATCAGCTCAGAGACAAATTTCCACACACCGCAAATTCAACAGCTCACTAAACTCTACCACATTATAAAAGGAACAGAAACCGAAAGCTCCTCCTTTTCACTACTTCTCGTCTGAGTTTGTTCTAGACTGCAGAGTCACTTGCCTCCAACATTATTTTTGTAGGTATTGTATATTTCTTTTACTCGTCTGTAGCGGAAAGCCAGTTTTCGCATCCAGTCCACTCCTCCACGCACCCCTGTCGCGAGGCACAAATTCGCGCTGGTGGCGGCAGCAGGGAAGCCGTCTGTTCCAAAGTTATAGGTGCTAGTCAGAGATAAGAAAAACCCCAGATTAACACAAGGCAGCAGGCTACATTCCACCACCAGCTACTCATTTTACTGGGCTGCTAAGGTTTAGGCTAAGGCAGCTAAAAAGCAGCAGGCTGCTGTAAGTGTTCTGGCAGCTCGCAGCTCTGCGAGGAAAGGAACGTGGCAAAAAAATGTTTTATCTTGTTCTGGTCTCCTGTACCTTAAATCTTGTCCGTTGTCATCTGAAGACACGTCATCAATGTGAACCTGGTCGCATTCCTAAGGTGACAGAAAGACTTTAGAATTTTCTTGATCTTGCAAATCTTGGAAATAAAGCTATAAAAAGCTATGAACAATCTACTCATCGGGGATATTTTTAATTGTGGAAATCAGTAGATGGCAGTCTTGTTAAAACAACTATTTTACCTATTCTTTGTGCTCCTTTTTAAGAATAAATGCACACCATCGTTAGCTACTACTGTTAAATGGCTTTCGAAAAGCACATTTTTGTGTTTAGAAAGGAAAGTGGTTAAAAACAATTAGCATATGTGTTCCATAAACGTCCTTGTAGCCTTTCAGGTACCTTAAAACATCATGCTGCTCAAAGCTGATTCAGTCAGTGCATAAGTGTAACTGAAACCAGACATTTTGGTAAATGTAACATATTAGAAAAATTAAACCTGATGCTAACCGCCAATGAAATTATGACCTCTGATTGCTGTTGAGCCACACACCAACACAGCCTGAGGCCAGTGTTTCAGAGGAGCACAGACGAAAAATCTGTTCCTAGTTTGCCATTCATTTGAGAGTTGTGAGTTTCCTTCTCTCTCTTTGGTCTTAGTGCATGAAAGCAACATGCAAAGATGAAGAAAATCTGAACAGAAATAGGCAAACTACACCATCTTTCTTTGGTCACTTGCATGCAAACTAATGCGGCACGTTCATAATTAACTCTGTCCATCACTGAATTAAAAATTGTAATGCATATTATTTATTCTCAAAAAACCCCCAACATTAAAACATTACTATTAACAATTAAACTTTTGACAGGAAAACAAATAAACCTCTGGTACTCTAGATCAATTTCAATTCAGTGTTTGAAACAGTAATGGATTTCAATTATTTTAATAATTTCCTCTTTTCTCTCTTAATGTGAAATCCTATAACAAACATGATCAATTTTAAACATGAAAATACTGCAATCCTTTATTTTTGTGTTACTGCTTTCCTCTGAACAAATTTTTATCTCTCCACGGATTTGTGAGGAAGGGAGGGAAGATAGAAGTGGAAAGAAACTCAAACCAGCTGTTCCCTAACAGAATTAAAATCATGACCCTCAACCCTTTTTCTAAAACATCTATTTTCCAGCCAACCCTCTCCCAGCAAGCAGCAAGCTCCAAGGAGGAAAAGACTTTGACCCTGTAACCTTCTCCTTCTCTCCTGAGGTCAACAAACTCAGATAAGAAAAAAGCTGAAGAGGTCTATTTGGCCTCACAGGATGGCCATGGATTCTAGATTTTTAAAACATAGGTCTATGAGAAATACTCCAAAAACTTTTCAAATGCTTTAAAACACAAGGTGTGGTCTTTTGCTCTTGTACAACATATTCTTACTGTAATATGTACCCTTTTGTGTTCTATGCATAGGTAGCTTGTACTAGAGAGAGAGGTAAGAGCAACAACCATCACAGGAAAGACAATACTACATTTGCTCATATTTAATCACCGTACATTGGATTTCCTCCTCAGGCAGAAAAAATGTATTAGACGTACAGACACAGCTGAAACTACAAGCAAGCGTGAACATATGTTGCCAGGATCTGAAAATCAAGCTGGCTAAAAAAAAAAAAAAAAATTTTATTAATTTTTCTTTGTTTTAAACTGAAATCAACTGTCCATCCAAGTGCCTATGAAGCTAACAATTTGTATATGAATTGAGTGAAAGCTGATGAAGGGACACTCTCCTGAATCTATAAGTTCTACTATAACTACTCCTATTTTAGTTACTCTTCCACTGCTCAGTGACTTCTCAAAGTCCCCATGGATAGAAAACCTAAGATTTAGTTGTCAATGTAGCAGTGAAAAATATCAAGTGAATAGCCTCCTCCCCCAGCCTGGAAACTAGGAATGACAACTGAAACAAGTTGCTGGAGAAAAGGATTCAAAATAGAAATCTAGCAAAAAGAAACAGTTTTCCTAGTAACCACAAAAACTAAAGGACAGACTAGAAGATCAGCTTCTCGCAGAAGCTGTTGAAAGAAGGAATAACTCATCAGACTTCCAAATTCAGCTCTCTCAGGCAAAAGATAGAGGCAGGAAAGATGACACCACTACATTGTAGAATGCAATGCAGTGGATCTGAGGACTTGGAATATTAATTTATGCTGCAAGATCTTGCAACCATCACAAGCCCTGGGACGTCACACACACTCTCCCCTTTTGTCTAACCATTTGCTTGGTAGGTAAAAATTAAGAACTGAAATGATACCGCAGAAATAGAACACATAGTATCAAAAAAAGAGGGATTCTGGAAAGAAAAAAAAACCCAAAAACCAAAGAAACGGAAAAGAAATCAGAAACTAAAATTTAGTGGGGTAAATGTGTAGAAACAGTATCAAGAAAGTAAGCAAAGTGAAAAAAAAGTCATGAATATCTCAAATTTCAGGTGAAATACTGGATATATGGAAGAGAGACAGTGTCCTCTTTTGTCAGGAATAAAAGAAAAAAAGAGAAAGTCAGGAATGGAATGAAACAAAATTAAAGCACACGAGATGCATGTTATAATTTGGAAAGGATTAAAGACTAATGTGATTGACACTATGTTACAGGAAAAGGAAGGTCACAAACAGTGCATGACTGTTTTGTTCCTGTTGAGTGGCAGGACACAGCTTTGAGGCTAAATGTGAGCTTTGAGTACCAGGTATTTCTTCACGCTGTCAAGCTGACTCGGACTTTGGGCTAATGACTGAGAGGGGCATTTTTCAACTGCTGAACATGGGAAGGAACAAACATTCATTTAGCAATTGCTCTTTTAGTAGTAAAGTTATTTAGGAATACAGCTTCAAGGATGTCAGTTACCTGCCCACCATTAATTGATACGGCCTTCAGGACACCTTATACCTGCTTGGTATAGAGCATTTTGTTTATGAGCAAAGACTGCCTGAGACAATGTTCAGTCCCCTGATTAAGCAAGCACCCACACATTCAGCATCCTAAAGGAGCAGTTGACTCAATATGTACCATTATCAGGGGTACACTAAAATGAAGCTTGACACCATCAAATAAAGTATACACTTCCAAACAGCACAGTTTTGCAAAGGCGCATTTTAGTAAAAATACAGTCTATATAAAATCATCAAGTACTTCCTAAAAAAGCTTTTGTGACAGGAGTCAACTTAGAGCTAAACAGCCATTCAGAAGAAAAAGAAATACTGGTGTGTTTGCAGGCTTACCATTTCAAACATTTACAGATATATTTGACACTTCTGTAAAATTTTCATAGGAAAACCAGTACTGGTATTCCCCCCCTAATTTCTCTGGCAAAGTGATATCTAAAAGTATCTGTGATATCTAAAAGATCCTGTAGAAATACTATAACTAAATGTTATTCATGCAGATGCATTTCATTATGGTAGAATCAGTTCAGCAGTCAGCTCCAAAGCAGAACATTAAAGTTGTTGGGTTCTCTTTTAAAATAGGCTGAATTGGCAAGTAAGGAGCAAAATATCCCGTGGCTTATGTATAAAGATTATACAGCAAGCTGTGTTTTGCTCCTAAAGGTGTTGACCTTGCAACTTCAGTGTATCCAGTTTGAAATCTTCATGAGGGACTACAAGTGATGACATGTTTGCACTGAAGTTTTGGATTTCAGTCAGACAGGCTGAGGTGCAGCTCTGCACTTTGGGATCAATCCCTGGAAAGCAAAATGCACTTGGTATAGTTCAGGGATAATACTTTCAGAAGGGCAAAGCATATTAGGCATCTAAACCCTATTTTCACAAAGGTCTTCTAAACAGCACTGTAACCTTTGCCAAAGTGTTAATTTGCATTTGTAAATGAAATTTGGGCTACTAAAACATATAGAAACTTTAAAAGACCTTATTCATGGTGTCAAATGCATGTTTAGTGTACGAGGGGCTGACATGGGATAAAATAGGTATTCACAGGGTAATTTAGTCTAGGGAAGCGCTGCTGCCCTGATTTAGATGTCTGCTATAGATCCCTTGCAGTCACTGCCAGCAATCATAGGGCAAGTTAGTCATCAACCTGGAGAAGATGTTTTTTCTTGGTTGGTTTTCTGTGCAATCATCAGACTAGCTTGACGGCTGCTGTGGGAAACAGCAGGAGAGTGGGGCTGGGTGGTGGGAGCCAGACTGGTCCTCCTGGCAGCAGCCTGGCAGCTGCCCAAGGCAGCACTCTCAGAGCTATGACAACTAAGTGCCGTCTGGAAGCTGGGGAGGTTTGTTCTAAAGGCTTCCTCAAGACTTACTCTTAAAGAATTCGAGGCAGAGCGAAAACTAATCTTCTGCAAAGAGAGAGAGCACGTCTTTTCAGCACAGGAATGGCAGCACGGAAGAGAGCAAGCTGTGAAATGCAGGATTTCAAAGCCTCTGAGACCCCAGCAAAAGCCATTGCCAAGGGAGAGAAAGAAGACATTTCCTATATATATTTAAAATGGGAGTTTGGATGGGAGTGGATGCTGGTTAGGTCATATAAATATTAGTAACACTCTCAAAGCATGCTCAAAGATACGACATTAATGGTGAACTGGGGGTTGTTTGTGGACACACCAAGTAGGCTGACAGCACTGTCAGCATGTGTAACTTAGCAAATCTACCTACAATAGTTCAAGAAGATCCTGCCCATGCAGTAACTTTGCTGTTCTCACACACAGCTGGCTTGCATGCATCCACGTATTTGTGTCCTTCAGACCTTTCAGTGCCACAGCTAGCACCAGCTTGGCTTGAAACAAATCTTCTGCAGCAGTTTGGTTAAAACAACAGGACATTGCACGGATTAACTGAGCCTTGTTTCTGCATTCCTCTCCATCAGCCCTGCTCTGGGACTTGAAGGAGCAGCAGATACATGCTTGCAGGAGCTCCTTAAAACTGCTCCAGTCATTTGCTAAGTGAAAATACGTCTCCAATGAAATGCAGCAAGCCAAAGAAAAATAACAGTAAAAAATTAATGACTAGATGAGCATAGCCTAAGACTTGTACATGGAAATCTTGTGTCTTCTTCCTCCTCCATTCCCAAAGCATTTGCTAACTTTTTCCTGCTAATTTTCTCTCCTCTTTTCTGTTTTTGTATGACAAGCCAAAAACTCCCAGAGATGCTTCACAATCATCATTCATAGCTTTTAAAATGCCTAGACCTATATAGTCTTCTGGAATCATTCCTTTAAACTTAGGTTCATACGCAAAGATTCATATGCAAAGCATTAAGTTATGGCAGAAATGTTCTACAAATATTTATATTACTTTGCTCCTTTGCTACCACCCGTCAAGCAGTGCACTTCTGCCATAATTCTGTAAAATATGCCTCACTACTCAATTTACTGTAGGAAAATTAATAATAATAAAAAAAGAGATTAAGGCTGTTACAAGATTTCCCCTTATCTGTGCCAATACTACATGCCAAGTGGAGTGACATAATGGCTAGCATGCTGATCATCCACATTTCTGCATTATAAAACTAACAAAAATAAATCTAATAATTCTGCTGTCTTTGAATAAACACTGAGTGTAGGATAACTCTGGACAAGTTTGCACATTATGAAAAGGACTATATTATATGTTCATAATGTATTATGAACATAACCTTAGAGGATGCTGATGTATTACAGTCCCAAATCTGCTGATTATAGCTAAAATACATTTCCACATTTGGTTAATCTACTTAATTTACCGTGAGAAAACTAACACCACACTGCCAACTAATTGTTTCAATACCTTAGTCTGCAAAGTCAAATGAGAGAGGGGAAAAAAAAAACAACCCAAAAAACAACAACCACCCTTCAGAACAAGCTATTTTCATTTTGCCTTTACATCAGCGTGCCCATTGAGACAGCCTGGAAGCTGGCCAGCTCACAGGAAATGATTGCTGGGATTCTCTGTTCCTCTCATATCTGTCATTACGCAATTATATCCACTGCTTCATTTTCCCTACTGAACAGTAGAGAAATTTGGTCATGTGCATGTGAGAACAGATCTGGCAAAACAAGTTAAAGCTGCAATCCTTTATAAAAGTGATGTATCCAAAAAAAAAAAAAACCAAAACGTAATTAAAAAAAATAAATCCTCTAGAGTACACTGCTGTGTTTTTAATGCAGTTTTTTATGGCAGCGGTACCTCTGCTTATGTCTTTTCCAGAAATAGATATATACCCTTTCAGATTATACCTGATCCACAAATACTCATCACTTCTGTAAGCCACCACAGTGTGCTTCTTTGGGAAACATAGGCTTTCAGATTGCTTGTAATGTTTTTCCAAGCAATGATTGCACATTAAAAAGCTAGTTTGTAAATGACCATTTTTCTTTATAAATCTGCTGGTTTCTACATCTTTTTACTTATGGCTGTGACTATCTTCTGGTGAAATAAAAAGCAGATTGCTTCAACGAGTCTCCTAATTTTAGAAAAATAAATTAAGTCTGTTTTTTACCTCACTAGAAGGACAGCAAAATCCCTAGTATGCATAGAGGTTAGAAAATTTACATAAAACAACACACCTATATGCCATATCTATGTGTATGGCCTGTGCCCGATGCTCCTCTACTGTACTTTCTAAATATATATAAAAAATCTCTGCACTTCCTCTCAAGCCGAGGCAATAAGGGCTGAAGTGCTGAACTTCCTAACCCATCATCGTGGAGTGCCTGTTAACATACAGCACAAACCCATGTGAAAAAGCAGAGACTCCGGTTCGCAGGTTCTCAATACTGGCACTCAACTGGCAGGAGCTGTCATCTCTGTCTAGCCTGCACTTTGTGACCCTAACATTTTCTCTTCTTTCCCACCACAATTATTCGGCGCTGAAGAAAAAAGGTGCAGATTACCTGTGGGTCAGGCACAGGATATGAAGAACAAAGGGAGTTCTTGAAATCCACTTCATTCTGTCTGACAATTTGTGGATGAACAGTCAGGGAATTAAATCAGGCTGTGAAGGCTTTCAAAACACTCCCATTTTTAAACTTAAGACCATAAAGAGAAGCTTATAGTGTAAAAAAAAAAAAAAAAAAATCTCAACAAAACCCCAAACCCTACCTTTTACTGTTAAAACAGCACACTGAAATGAAAAAATAGATTTAATAATATTCACTATATAAACTACTGGCTATTATAAACACTAAGGACTAAGAATTAAAATTATTTAACTCATTTTCATTGCCAATGACTTAGGAGTGCTCTTCCACACTGACCATGAACCCTTTCAGAACGCACAATGGATGCCATTCTTTTCTAATAGAAAAAGTGATTAAAATCACATTTTGCTTGCTCACATGAACAAGTACATTTGGATTAAATATGATACTCCTAAAGTAAACTGTGTTTGTTCCAAAATAAATACAGCTCTTATTCTGCAACTTGTGTTTACTGAAGTAGCTACAGTAAAATGAAGGTTTACATTTTCATTTCAGCTGCACCTTGTAACTGGAAGAATCCAATTTAAAATAAAACATGACCTAGAGAATTATCTATATAGCAACAGTACCATGACAGTTATGTTCCCACACAAAGAGAGATCTCTAATTTGCTAGTTCTCTTTACCTTACAAGTGTCACAAAGCAGTTATTTCAAGATATGACAGTGTCTTGGTATATACTACCCAATACATTGAAATCTTTCTATTGAAAAGGAAGCCCAAAATGTAAAATCATACCTCTAGCACAATAAGTGCAGTCTACCAAACCCCAGAGTTTTCCTGTTTGCCTTAGGATGTAGATTTATTGTTAGGGTTTCAATTCACAGATACTACCATTCTGCATATGCTCATCATATTCCTTTGTTCAGACAAGATAAAATAAAAAGTTACTCTGTTTCTTTAATGTATGATCTTACTCCGGGAAGTGCTTTGGAGTGCCTCTGTAACAATCAGTTCTTCCTACAACTCTGACAAAATTATTTGTTATTCTATGTCTGCTTATTTTACAGGAAAAGAAAAGGGAAGAGGAGGGTGTCAAAAAAATAATGTTACCCATAGGTAGAAATAGCTAACTATGATTCACAGTTATTTTTTTAAAGAGTCTGTGCTACTCCTGGAAAAGACAGCGTTAAGTTCAAAATGTCAAATTCATTTTATTTTAAAAGTTCAGCACTCCATATTGTAAATACCTTCTTCATGACATGATTCATGTTATCTGTGGTCATATACTTTTGTAAAAAAAAAAAGAATTCTATGAGTAATAAAAGCCAGTGAAAATAAAATATGAATGTGTTTAAAGAAGTAACAGAAGCCATGAACCTGGTCAGCATGTCATGAATTATTCCCAACCATATTAATTTGAAAGTATACTCTTAAGAACATCCATATTTATTTAAACTATATACTAAAGATTGTTCAAGTATATTTACTTTTATAGCAATTTTTCAAAATTAAACTTATGAAAAGAATAATTTTTCCATAAAAGCCTGAAAACAATCTCTCGTATCTCAGGAAAGGAGAGCGCTCTTGTAGTTCACATGGAAATTTTCACAGAAAGACGTCTGTCAGTCCTGCACAACCAGTAATTTAAACTTGCTGTGCCTTGGTGCTGATGATCATCTGCTGAATGCATGATTGAATGAAAGCTACAATGCTTTGGGCTAAAGAGTCCTCCTATCCTTGTAATTATCTGCTAATGGAAAAAACACGGAATAAAATTCTCACTGCTAACCTTGCCAGGACGGACAGCTAAAACTTCTGTTCACATGGGCAGCCTGAAGACCTTTGCATGACACTTTGTATTTTTCCCCTTCCTTTTCTTCCTCCCTTAAATACTGTGGGGCAGATGATGATCCCTATGCTGTTGCTCAGTGGCAGAAGTAAGGAGTGAGCTGAGGCACCACTGCCTTGCCCAGACAGAGCAGGAAATGACAAACCTGCTTTGCCAGAGCTCTACAAGTGCCAACCAGGCAGGCAACAGGTTTTGTGCCACCTTACAGCCTTACATGTAGAGAAGAGGAGAAGCAACAGGAAGGTGAATAAAGTGATAAAGTGATGCTACAAACTTGGTAGGCTTCTGTGTATTTCATCTGAGCTGTATGTGTTCAAAGACCATTTAATCTGATTTTCTTGAGAAAGGAAATCATATAGGGTCTATTTTCAGTGGCACCTGGTGTGAAGGTACTCATCACTGGCCACATGAAAGAAGTGGTTAACAAGTTGCATAAGCCTATAGGAATGATCTTCTCAAGCAAGCTGAAGAGGTATTTGTTATTCTACATAGCTCAAACACTCACGAAACACAGCAGCACATTCCACAACAGCCAGGCATCATGCATTTCAGATGGGTTGAAGCTTTAAGCTGGGTTTTGCACAGACCAGCAAAGCCACAGTTCCGCTTACGAATAAAGAATTTCTTTTGCATTTTTGTTCATTTACCTACAGCTACATGTGTGGCGTGACTTAGTCATGAATTCACGAACTTCATGAGCTTTCTGCAAGTTGCACGTGGTTGTAGCATCACAAGAAACTATTCTCACCATACCCTCATATACATATCAGGGAAAATTCCTGACCATGATTTGAATTTTCTTTCTTTCCTTCCTTCCTGTGGTGAAACTAAGATGTTCCTGGATGGTTACTGTGGAAAACTACATGCAAATAGATGGGCTTTTTGTCTCAGCCTGAATGTGTTAAAATAACTGCTGCGATGCCTGCTGGAAGGTAGTCAACAGTTGTTGACATGTTCATGAGAAAGTGAACTCTCCTACCCTTCATAGGATGTAAAGTGCCTTAAAAATTAGGTTTACATCGACAAATAAATGCATTGCTGTTTAAAAAAAAAAAAAAAAAAAAAGCGCTACTGAAGCTTTTGGAATAATCACATTTGGCTTTCCCAACAGTCTCTGCTGCCGAAGGTGAAGAAGTTGAATCATGGGCTTCTCAGAAAGCATACTTAGCCACAGTCTGGTTGGGAGGTTCCCATTACAGACATTACAAACATCAGCATGAGAAACTCTCACTTCAGCCAAATAAGAAAAGGAATTTTTTAAAAGATAGTCCTGAAGTTTACCTCTCTCTGCAGCCAGCCCTTGTATCTCATGAGGATTATGTTTTATTCAACAGCCTTTCCTGTAATTGCTTATATTTCTTAGTTTGATGGCCCAGATATCTATTTCCTATATGTTCTACAATCCTTACTACCTGCTACTGTAGTAAGTGACTGCAGTTGTTTCTTATTCAACACCCAGCTAACCAACCAGGAAGCAAAAAGCCAAATGTTTGTTAAGATTTTTCAGGTTCCACCCTCCAATCACAGTCACAGAATCACAGAATTGTCACAGTTGGAAAAGATCTCTAAAGTCACTGAGTCCAACCATCAACCCAGGAAAAAGGCCCACTACAGCATGTCCTGAAGTACCTCATCTATGCGATTTTTTAGTATCTCCAGGGATGGTGACTCCACAAGCCATTTCCAGTTCCTGATTACTCCTTCAGTGTAGGAATTTTTCCTAATATCTTGTTTAAGCCTCCCATGGTGCAACTTCAGGCTGTTTCCTCTAGTTCTGCCATTATCTACTTGGGAGAAGAGGCCAAGACTCACTTCACTACAAACTCCTTTCAGGTAAAGAGCAATAACATCTCTCCTCAACCTCCTCTACTCCACACTAAACAATCCCAATTCCATCAGCTTCTCCTCACAGGACTTGTTCTGTAGACTCTTCACCATTCAAATCAAACTAACTCTGACAAAATCAGATAGGTGCCTCACAGAACCAGCTATTTCTCACAGCAGCAGAACCTGACCCAGTGGTCTGAACAGAAGCTTCTGTCCATAGTCCATTGCTAAATCAAGGTTGTCTGGCAAAATCCACCACTTTATGAAAAGCTGGATCATAATATTCTCAATTTTTGTATTACCAGTGATTAATAATCACTTGACCTACATGAATGATTACATTCAACAATCACAAAGAGCTGACTTTGCTTTCAGCTGCATCCTTAACTGCTACACTCTTTTGAAAACTACTTTCAAACAAAAGGTATTTCTTTTGTAGACTGGATTTTAAATATTGCCAGTGAAGAACTATTTCTTTTAGTATTAGAGAATACACGTTATTTTTCTAATTTGAGAGAATGGGAAATGTAATGTTCTTACAAAATTTATTTTCTTTGGCATAATCTTAGTCAATATTTCCTTTTGGGCCAATAAACCTCCCCCTTTTCCTCAGGGAAGGTTAACCTCCACCTATCAACAGCACCATTGCTCTAAACTGGATAAATGATTTTTATTTTTTTTCTTGACATTGACACAGCAAGGTTGATTTTCTTCCTCACTTGTACATCATTGGTGACTTCATCACATCAAAGGAAATTGATGCCATAACGCTACACTGAGGTCTTGCAATGCTCTGAGATGAGTTTGCAAATAAAATGTTTTAAATAGAATTGGGGTAATTGGGCATGAGAGAAACAAAGAGCAGGAAGCACTCAAAGCTGCTATGTTTACCTCTTAAACATCTGCTACCTATTGCTTGGAAAAAAAAAAATCTAAACCAAAATAGTAGTAAAACCCTCCTTCCTCTAAAGCCTTTCTTTATGAATGATTGAACAATTAAATCCAAGAAAGTTGCTGTATAGTTTGGGGATGATCATTAAAGTCTTTGTAACTTTATTCCTCATCTCAAATGGAAAATAATATCAGCTCTAACAGTGGTGCTGCCGAGTTAATCAGTGGTTTAATCTTTTAAGCATTCTGAAAGCTTATTGCAAACTGAACCTAAATACAGTAACTATTAATACCAACTAAGTTGATTAATATATATTAATGCATTCTTCAGCACACTTTCCTTCTAATAGCATAATTTCAAAAACATAGAGAACTGAAAAACAGAGAAGTTATACTAAGAAATAATAAAATTTATGAAGATTATAATTATAACTCATAATGATAAAATCACATAGAAATCTAACAAAAGGAGAAAAATTTATTTCGTATTCTTGCAACTGAAAGCCTAAAAATCTCACAAGAGAAGAGAAATGGGCATTGATAATGCACACAATCACAAGCAACTTGTTTTGGAACAGCAGTACTTTGAGGAGCAAGACTCTGATTTACTGCTGTTCTGATTTCTTCCTTTTCAATGGCTTAGCCCATCATTTTGTAAACATAATTTGTCACCAACACCAGCCAGAGCTCTCTGTAACTACTTTTTGCCTTTCTTTCAGATCTGCTATCCCTGCTGAGAGACTCTACTAAAGAAGAATTTTTCATACTGACACCAACTGTAGTCTTGCTGTGAATAACCACATTCCCATAAAAATCATTCCATTTATTGCAAAGTTGTTGGCAGACCATAGGAATAATAGTCAACTCAGGAAACCTTTTATCCTGAAATCACATAGCTTAACCCTTTACCTGACCATATGGAGTTTACACATAAAAACCGTATTACCACATTGCTGACTGAATTCTTTATAAAAGCATTTTTGTTACTGTCAAGTTTTAAAAATAATTTTTTCACAGTGCTTCTTCAATCAAAAAAGAAAATAAAACAGACCAAATTGGAATCAATCAAGTAGTATTCTGTTTTTTTTCTCAGTATTCAATGTTATATTTGAAATTACAGATTCTTTCCCAATATATAAAATAACACAGTGTAGATGCTTGAGTATAGTTTTGCTTATAATCTAAAAATTCAGTCATATAAAGGTTTTTTTGTCTCTATTTTTCTTGCCTTCCTATGGTAAGGAACATTGTATGAATTTACAAGATAATGGAACAGTTAGGAAAAAAAGCCTGCTTGCTTTATGTTTTTTTTTTGTGCAAGATACTTCTAAGAGTCTCAGTATTTACTTTGTTAAACACCAAAATAGTGGAGATTAGATTCAGGAAATATTAATTAGTTTTGTTAGCCAGTTCTCTTGACAGTTTGGAAGTCAGAGGTTGCTTGTATTCAAATTTCTATCGGAATTTATTGAAGTGATGGAACAAAAAATAAAAGGTGGTGTGTGCTGTCACTGTCTTTTTTGCTCTGTTTGTGGCTTGACTTGTGCTTCATTCATTTGACTGAGGCCATAAGGGGAGTTTTTGACTTCCAAACACACCTTTAAGAAAAATAAACACATTTTGTTCCAATAAATGAATGAAAAATGACTTGTAGTTTTAAACTTTTCAGTGAGAGAAAATTCTTAGAAAACCTCTTTGAGTTAGAACTGCTGCTATGCTTGGCTCTGCCTCTTGTCTACCAGCACTAGGGAAGATGTTATCCCCCTGTGTTCCCATACTTTACATTCACAGTGCAAATTATACAAATATCGAGGAGGAAAAGAGGAGATTTTTCAACCGATTGAAGTGATTTTCTACAGTTCATAAAGGATCACTTTCCTAGGTATAGATGATCTTTCTTGTGGCAGTAATGCTTCAGCTAAGCTCCATAGTCTTATCAGCAGTCTGTACTCTGCTGTCAGTGAACATCTAAGAACTATCCCTTGACTGCACAGTACTGCAGGTAACACTCAGAGAGTGCCTGGACAGCCCTGTTAAAACTGGACAAGGGTCTTTGGGGAAAAAAAAAAAAAAAAAAAAGCAACCAAATACTCCATTCCTTCAATACCTCATTGTTTCTTTTGTTCAGCTTTTCATTTACATTTTTTGAAATCCTCATTAAATCCTCATGCGTTAACAGCACACTCTAAGATCACTTTAGGCCACCACAAAATCACCAAGCTTCTTGACCATATCTAAAAGCAATTTGAAAAAATACAGGTAACAGCAGTCAAATTTTACTTTAAAACACAGAAAAACAAAAGTGATACTGCAACAAGTAGAGGGAATAGTCCCCTCCCCCCTTTCTTTAAAGTTTCATTAGACCATTGAAGTGGATGAAATTCAGATAGAGGCCTTATTGTAAGCACACTGAAACAGTAGAAACCTCCTGAGACCACGAAACTCAAACATTTTGGGAACCAACTTCAAGCACTCCTTTCGTGCTTTTAAAACAAAATGAATGAAAAACACTTCTTAATTTTTCTCCCTGTAGCAATGTTTTAATATGACTCCTACAAACTCCCCAGCACAAACAAATCTGTTTAAAATACATGTGCAGGTATATTTTCTTAAAATTTAAACTAGTTGTAACAGTCACATGTAACCATGCCAGCAAAAACTGCATGATGACTCTCAAGATACCAGACCGCTGGACTGATAACATTGTAAAGTTGTGATAAAATTAAACCTAGACTGAAGAAGCTGAGAGAAACTACCTACCATGCATATTGTTAAGATGCTTACACTATGATTTCCCTTATGTGTGGACTGGTTACTGTGATCTCATCCTGCAAAATGGAATGCAAGGATAACACTTAGATTTGCCTCAATTTCCTAAATTAAAAGGTACATCTTTTTCAGAGACTGATCCACTTAAAATGCCAGCCTAAATCATGCAAACCTGAGGTCTGGAGGTAAAGTGGTTCCCAAATCAACAAGGGAAAAATTTTAAAAGATGACTATTATGTTTTCTTTAGTTTGTCTTCTGGGTTTTGCATTCAAAGAGTTCAGTGAGAAAAAAAAATGTTTTTCTCAAAGCAGTCAGTGGAATCGGCATAAAATAACTATATTACGTGAGCAGAAAGGGTGGGCTGGGAAAGATATTTGAGTGCAAATTAATGTTGATCTTAGCTGGAATAACTTGCACTCTTCAGCACTTGCAGCTGCACCAGGGACATGACTGCCTGTATGAGGTTTTGCACATCTGTCAGCTTAATCAGAGACCAAAACATAAAATCTACTGCTCAGGAATGTTATTTGATTTTGTGAAACTGTTTAGACTTCTAGGCTATAAGCTAATAATGGATAATTTGGTAAACTTATGAATGTGTTATGAATGAGTCATAACTACAGTATTGACATCTGTAGTAGGCTTTTGTTCAGTGGTACTCATAATATTTAAAGAAAATGCAAAAAAAATTTTGTTCACAGCAGTTCTGTGAAATATTAAAAGCCAAAGAGAAGCGTCTCTGTATTAGAACAAATGGAAAGCATTGCATTAATTAATAAAAACATTAGCTGCCTTTACCATTAGCATCAGCATCAACCATTTATTCCTGCATTTGGAATCACTATTCTATTATTTCAGACTTATGTGGTAATTTAAATAATAAAAACAGCCTATTCAAATCTGAAATGAAAATTCTGACACTAAGAGGACTTTAGGATGGATCACATCATTACCTAGTTTTAGATGTAACATGCTGGGCCATCAAGCAGTATATCATATCTGTGCTTAGGCCATGATCTGCATTGGCAAAAGAGCTTTGTGCCATGTATCAGGGATTTTGCAACCCCTCAAAAGTGAAAAATCATTAGGGGCAGGTGTTTATGTGTCAGCAATCTAATTTAAGCCAGTGTTTTGGTATCTGCTAATGCACTGACAGCACAAGGATGAAAATAGACTGCAAACTTCTCAGTCTGTTAAATTTCTTACAGCATGTTTCACGTCTCTTAAGCCTTAGGTTTTTAGAACAACTATATTGGTTCACTATCTCTACTGCGTATCTACACTATCGTGTATCTCTTCACAAAACATGTTGCCTACTCTTTAGCTCACTTGTACTACAGTAAAATTTAGGCATCCCAAAGAGAAGCTCTGGTACCAAAAAGCAAACTACACTGAGTTCATACTGGTTACGAGTGCACTAGTACAGACACCTGAAGCACTGCAATGATCAGTGATGACTGATGCCCTTCTGCTCTAAATGATGGAATGTTATTTTTACCCTGCAGTAAATTGTCTGTACTTGAAATGTATTAATAACACAGACTGGAACAATTACTACTTACAAAATTAATACAAAATTTAAAAAGAAAAAGTTGTTTGAATAGAGACATTTTCTAATCATGTCAGCAAAGAGATCATTTGTGCCAGATTTTCCTGAGTGAGATATTAAGAGACTTAGCCATTGTTAGAAAGCCAACAACTACTACTACAACTGCACACAAAAACAAATACTTCAATCACCACACTCAATTGTCTCTTCCTTCTGGAGTACTTTATAACTGAATTACCATCCTTCCACCTGTAGATACCATCTTAATCCTAACCATCATCTTTATGTCTAGATGAGGACATTACAGCAATTAGATCAGCAATTACAAAGTAGTGGCAAGCACAAAACCAGATCTTGTTCCATTTCATTCTACACAAATAAGTATGTAAAATATGTGCACCAGACAGCTAATTAGTATTTAATGCCAGAAAAGGCTTGCACTGTTAATGTTCAGAGCCTAGAGGGTGGCTTCAGGCACAAAACAATCTTGATCTGATTTTTTCTATGCAGAGAAGCTGAGCAAACTTTTCTCTCTGTGACTGGGTTTTCACAGTCCTTCTCCACTTCCTTGGTTTGCTTGTCTATGCAGCTCCTCCAACTCCCATCACTGACTGTGGACCTCTCTACAACTTAGTTAAGTTCAAATCTAGGCAGCATCATACCCATCACGCCTGCTTAAAGCTGTCTCTACAACATTTCCACAAGAGAAATGTGAGAAAATAAATGATGGACTTCCACACTGCTAACAGTGGCCAACCCGCTCTCCCAGCTTGCTCTGGAGCTTGGTAAAGGCTTTACTTCAGGGCTGGCTTGCATCCAAGCAGCTCAGTTGTTAGATTACTTGACTCTAGGACCAGATGTGCTAAAATGCTTTCAGAAAGAGGAGTATTTTACACTACAGTGGTCATGGTTCTTTGAGATGTGCAGTAACCTGCACACAATAAGTCTGTCGAATGTTATTATTCAATAATGTATATTATCATAATGCTCACAATCCCAAATCATGCTTCAGGCTGCTACTGTGCTTAAAGTTACCATTCTGAGTCTGTGGCATATTACAGTATCAAGGTCTGAGGGGAAATAGTTTCCCTTTCTCCTTCGGATTAAAGAACCTGAACATATGGCTGTATGGATTCTAAAGCATTCCTACAGGGCACTGCGTGGTACACTGGGGACATAGAAGTGATCACGGTCACTGAAGGACCTGGGAGGAAAGTCACTCAGTCTCCTGCAGTGTTACTGAGACCTACAAAGGAGAAAATTCTCAAGCTGATGAAAAGAAGAATATATGTCCCTGTCATGCAGAAAAGGTCTCCTTGAAGCCCAGAAGTGATTTATATGGTGCATTTGCTTCCAGCAGCAGGGAGGCAGCCTAGTTTCACCTGGAAGAATTGAAGGCAAAGGCCAAAGAGAAACTAACACTGGAGTTTCCCCCTGCAATCAGGCTTCACGGTTGCTGTGCTGGGGTTTTGTTGTTCCCTTTCTCATGCCTGACCTCTCACTACAGTCTACGTGGAGCACTCTTCTTGGAGCAATCCCTTCAATTCCCAGCATCAGTACAGAAGGTATCATCATCTGATTTAGTGCCATGAGAGTATGTTTTGCAACGTGGACCTTAGAGGTCCTTTACATTTCTTTAAGCAACAGAAGGGCTCTGCATACTGCTAGGTGTCAGACATCCTGGTCACATTTTGATTAGAAGAGGTACCCTCCAGACAGACTTGAGCTTTCAAAGGAATACGAGGGAAAGGCAGTGTTGATAAATACTGATAGTCGGATGACCAGTAGCTACCGACAAGGAGAGTAGGCACATGCACACAGTAAATTATGCAGGAAACAATCCACAAAGGGCAGTTTTCATAAAAAAAATATATGGCAGTTAATTTCTCCCTATCAACTTCTAGATCTGAGTAAAACCAAGCTAGCAGTTACAGACTAGTAGGAGTCCTGGAAGGATTTATTGCCATATGGTTGGAGGGAGGAGGTTTTCAGGGCAAACACAGAGTGTGAGAGTGCGAGGGTGTAAAGGTTGTTCATTCTTTGCTTTAAACTACACAGGTCAGGATCATGACACTTCAGGAGAGCTGGGCATGTTCCCATATGTGTAAAGTGCAGGATTTGTAAAATGTCTCTGTATTAATCTAACTTTATTTAAAGGATTGGAGAGGCAGGAGAGTTGCAGTGATGCAGACAGCTGCTCTTCTGCTGCTCCTCGGAGTGGGAGGCAAGCAGGCAGGACAGAGGAGCAAAGGTGCTGCCCGGTGGGCAGGGGTGGCAGAGGGGCTGCTGCTCCAGCCAGCTCTGGGTACAGACAGAGATGAATCTCAGGGAAAATGCATGCGGGTGGCTTTCCAGAGGGGTCCGTGCATGGTGATGTGCTAATGCAATGTCTTAAAGGTTCATTAATCTGGAGTAACACCATACTAGCAATCATAAAGCAGTTATGCAGTTCTTTTTGACAGGCAAAAGAGACCATGTTCTGAATTTTCATCACTCACACATTAATATACATCTAGGTGGATTCTGAGTAAGAAACTGAGGAGAAATTAATCAAGGCATTCCTAATTTTTTTAACATAACCAATTTTTCCTTTTTTTTTTTTTTCCTTTTCCCAAAGAATCAAAGTTACTGCTTTATGGGAATACCTGATAGCTTTCTCTCATCTTTTATTGTTAAGAGAAATACATAAACTAATGTAGCTTAAAAACTTACACCATGCTGCCATTCATTATAAATTACTCCCATACACATATCATGTCTTTGCTTACAAAGACTCTACAGATGTGAACTGTGAAGCCATGAGTGTGCTTTATGTATCCCCCACTGATAGAAGAAAAATGAATGCGAATAATAATTTCTGTGCTCTTATACATTATTGCATTTCTCAGGTGTCAAAATTATTTTTTCAATAGTATCATAATACATATAGCCTTATTTGAAACCCTGCACAAAAGTCCACACCAAAAATGTGAAATGAACAGACAGAAAAAAATGTCTAAAGGAAAAAAAATAAATTACTAATTTATTTGATTTTAACTACTTCAATGGAATTAAATACAGACAAAAATGTTTAGTCTTAATAAAAATATTAGGGAAGAATAAAGATTAAAAAGAGACTTTATAAATTACATTTTCAGCTTCAGTACATATCTAAATGAAGAGATCTAATGAGATGGTGCCATAATAATTCTCTACTAGCAATTATTCCTTTAACATACCTAGTTATAAAAGGCACCTGATATGCCAAAGAAATGAATAAACTAATATTTTAGGAGGTTCAGTATAAGTAAGTAAATATAAACAATCTTCAACGATGCAGATAGGTAGATGTTATGCTTCAATTCTGTCATCAAGTTGCTAGCTTCCCTAAAACACTGGTGCATACATCTTAATGTGAAATTGCTCCCTATATGCCATTAAAATATTATAACTCGTTATCCCTATCACAACATAATCAGCATGCAAAATCACACATTCTCTTTTCATTAAATAAATTTGGTTCTTCTGAGGGCACTACACCAACGCAATTGTTCCCTTCTGCACGCAATTAAAATCCTACTATGGAATAGCACATGAGATATGCAAAAGAATATTTTCAATACTGAAAATCTAAACTTCCTATTTTGAAGCCCAAATACAGATTTTGGAATCTAAATTTTGAGGACATTACACTGTTTTCTACTGTTTGGCCTACTATACTTCTATAATTTCATTATGAAACTACTCTAAATGCAAGAGAGCATTGTTTGTTATGGTACTTAGATTAAATTATACATTAGTAAACATTAAAATTTTCCTTTCAGTGTGTTAAAAATTTTGTCATACCTGTTTAACATGCTGTTTAAGAAATGTTCCTTTGAGATTTGAAATTATTTGCTATCATATCAATTTGGATTAATTACTCAAAAAAAAAAAATCTGTGTGAAGGAAATAAGCCCTCTCTTTCACTTTTTCTCAAAGCAATAAACTAGGAATTAGTACAAACTGAGAGTACAGAACCTAATTGTAAATATATATAAGTGCAACTCACCCATTTATAAGGGGAATAAACTCCTAAGCTAGGAGGTAATATCCAACTGATTTTTTTTTCATAGAATCATAGAATAATTTGGGTTGGAAGGAACCTCTTAAGGTCAGCTACTCCAACCCCCTACAGTAAGCAGGGACATCCTTAACTACATCAGGTTGCTCAGAGACTTGTCAAGCCTTGAATATCTCCAGGGATGAGGCCTCAACTACTTCCCTGGGCAACCTGTTCCGTTTTTCCACTACCTTCATTGAGTTTGAAAAATGCCAATTTACAAATACCATTTATTAAGAGAAACATACAGGAAATCAGATGATTCATCTACCTAGCTCTATCTTCTACTAAATGAGGATGAGTAAAGTAGTTTGCAACTGTTACACATGGGCATTGATTCACTTTATGTAGACTAAAAAATGATTCTCTAGGTTGAGCTTTAAAAAGCCAGTTAGGTCCCACACAAATCAAGCAGTGCTTTGGAGATCACTGCTGCAACTCTGTCCTTTGAATTCAAAATGTTAAATCAATCTCCAGCAGTTTATAAAAAGACAAAATACTTTCCCCCTAACTTGGATAACAAGAGAGTTGTTCTGATTAGAGCTTTCTGGAACACATCAGATGAAAAGAAATTTTTTATTAAAAAGCATTAACTTGTGGTATCTGGAAAAATGCATATCACAGGCCAAGTTATGACAGATGATTGCCTGAGCATAAACCCATTCTTTCCATATGCCAGAAAGGGTTCCCTCTGAGCCTGGGTGAGACGGAGAGCATCAGCTTTCAGGTTCCCACTTTAAATTTTGCCTAGACCCAATGACATGTCTACACTGTGGGTTAGATGTGTTCCAAATCCTGCTTTGCCTGTCTTCATACAAATTCTGGGCAAGGATGCCCAAACTCTGCGGCTCGCTGGCATTGTTGCCTGCAAACTTATCAGTTCCTACCAGCCCAGATGCTTATGCACATGAATTGTAAAGCTTAGGCTTGAGGAGGGTTCACCACCAGATCTTCCACACTCAGTCCTTCATCAGCAAGAACAGATGCTATGAAGCCGAGACACAGCCAAGCCAAACTGCCTGCAGTTTTCATGGAAGCTTGTCAAGCTGTAGGATCGCCTGAACTTCCAAACCACCAACCAAGCAAGGACTTTGTGTTTCTGAGATGGATATGAAAAATCTGCCCCGAGGTCACAGGCCTTGGGAACCAGGCAGGCCCTCCTAATAACAGCAAAACTCATAAGAACAACAAACTGCAGCTCCACGACACCTTTCTTAAAGAACACCACATGTCTGCAACATTTTTCAAAAAACCTGAAATTTCTGGTGTACTGAAATCTTCAGTCCGTAGCCATATCTAGACTACAATACTGTTTCCCTCAAAAAAAAAAAAGGCTCTCCCCCTTCCTATGTACTTCTCTGTAGACTTCTCCATGACAAACACACTCCCTAGCACTGCTGAACATCCTCTTCTCTCTCTTGGACAGGCCATGGTATTTCAGACTGCAGCTCATTTTCCTTGGAAGTAAGGACTTAAGGTTCATGCACAAGGACATGAACACAACTGCTCACTCCTAAATGCCTCTCAGAAGAAGGCAGATGAGGGCATAGGCACTGACTATTACACGTGAATCTGGAGAAACAAGACAAATTGGCTTGTTACGGGGAAAATACACAGAACCAAGTTCATGCAGTGAGCTCCTCTGCTTCCATGAACCACCTGGATCAGTATTTTTTTCATAGACAGCTTCAAAAATCCTCAGTGAATAAACTTCTGTGCTCTACTGTTAAGGCTGTAACAGGCCCATTTAGAAGAAGATAATCTACTATCCCTAAGATGCAGCTGATTAACTTCCATTGAAGTGAGTGGTGCTGACAAACATGTATGAAGAAGTAACTACAAGTCCATTGAGGATCTGGCTATGCACAGCAAATGAAAACAAACTGAACTTTATTGAATATGGTGGTAAGACACAGTAGTACTTTCTGATCTGGATAAAATTAAATAGAATCAGAAATCAGAAACAGATTTGGAAAATAACTAGCTTTCTTATACTTTTCTACAAATCTGAAAAGCCAGTTCCACGCATGCAACTCACTGATGGTGTTTCTTATATTCAAAACAATCACATCTTTACATACAGCTACCTTAATGAAAGAAAACACTACTTTAAATTTTCAAGAACTCATCTATTTTATCATAAGTATAAAAAACAAATACTACACTAAGGAATGGAAGAAGAAAAAAAGCACATTTAAATAATTTCATTACAACCTAAGATGCCAAATCATCTGTGAGTGGTTTCTTTTTAGATGAAAATGAATCAAAATATAGGACAGATGTTGGACAAACCACATTTGAGGTCTATCACACACTGGCATTTTTCAAATTATTTTGGCTCATCTATTAAATAAGGTGTATTTTGCTTGATTTCGAAAAGGGAAACATCAGGAAATATTTAAAGGCCAATTGCTGCCAATTAACTTTGATCAGCAAAAGTTGCATTTGAATCTTTCAGATTCTTTTGCCTGTCTGGAATAACACACTATTCTAAAATCTAGCAAAACAACAACTTGATGATTAATGTGTGTTGGCAGCCCCACCACAAGCTTGCTTAGCAGTTGGATTTTAAATAAACAGCTGTCTTCATTATGATGGGAAAAAAATCTGACTGTTTTCATGTTTTTGTGTTATTAAAATATGATCAGAAATTGCTTTTTTCCCTTTCAAGATGAAAAAGCCAGGCATTATGGTGACAGTCTCTTTCAGCAGTTCGGATACTTTTAGAACAATCTCATATGCATTGCCAAACCATAGACTACGTGGGCTTAAAAAGCCCATGGCACCCTGACACCAGCTCCTTGCCACATGCTGCAGGGAAACCCTAGCAGGGAACAAATGGTACCTGCTGCAGGGAAGGCTGGGGACCCCCAGGAACAAGCCAGAGACTGACAGCCTATGCAACATTAAGGATTTTCCTTGTGTTTAAGGTAACACCTGCCCACAATGGGATGTGAGTGAGACATCTGTACCCAGCCATTAACTGTTTATAGAAGCTGGAGCTTAATGTTGAATGGCTCATGCAGACTATTGAATTTTAATGTTTATAGATGCTTTTGGTGTATGCTCTTCTAACTTGTCTGCTGTGGTCATAAATACTGAGACCTGTGAGAAGAAAACTCTGCTACTTTAGCTCTTGTAACCTTTGATTGCCAGTGAAAACATTTAGTGCAGGTGTTACTATATATCCTAATGACTAAATTATACAGATATCTTCTAAACATTTCCGTATTACAGCAGTGAAACAAAAATTAATTGTCAAACCACTAGTAACATGTAATAAGAGGAAAACATTAAATCACCTCTGTGTTTTCAAAGAGGGAACACTTACTTCTAAATCATTAAAGAACAGATGCGTGTCTGCCAAATTGAAAATCATCTCTTCCATTCGAAGTCCAAGAGACACAGAAGTGGGTGGATCCTAAAGAAGAAATTAAGCAAGTAAATCATCTATAGCATGCCTAACATACATACCTAACTACATATGGAGGAACAGCTATTCAAGAGAGATTATTTGATGTATTAAATGCAACGTCCTCTTGCTCATTTTAACTTCAGCAACTCTCTAATCCTGTAATATTTACCAGTAACACTTAAAAATTATGACCATAACTCGACTGATGTCGTGATCCTGCAGTGGGACCTCTGTGGTCAAGTTTTATGATCAACCAGGGGCATGATAATGCTATTGTTACTCAAAATAAACTCTCACTGGTGACAAGTGAAAGGATTCGGTCCTGGGAATACCTAGTGACTTTAAAGCAAATCACTGTTTATGTTTTCTTTGCAAATGGCAATTATATTTAAAACCACTCCTTGATTCTCCAGAAAACCATGCTTTAATTATGCTTCCAGCTTGGCCCACCCATGCAGAGTGAACAAATCTATTGTTTGTTATTAATACATAACACACTTTAACTTCTCTACAGAAATTACCATAACAACTTATTCCTTACTGAGCTCATAAACTCAAAAAGCATGTTCAGCATTGTGGTTACCAAATGCATTACAGATGTTTGTCTTGTTTTAATTTTTTTGTGTTTTACATATTTTCAATATGAAAAATCTGAAAGAAAGCCTAATATATACATTTGATATAGAGTTTCTCAATTATAATGCCAAGTATATCCAAGTGCACAGAAGCATGAGTTTGAAAGAACATGTTATAGTATCCCATGACATCCTGTATTAACAATGTTAGTTTGCTAGGAATTATATTTTAAACAGAATTGCAGAAGTGACAACCCATATTTTACATAAAATAAGTTAATATTCTAAACCCGATGACAACCCAAAGTTAAAAACCCAGAGATGCAGTCCCTAGTTTCTTTTTCCACCTCTCAATCAAATTAATAGGTGTTTCAACATGATCTTTGAACTTTCAAACATTTTTCTATAACTACTGGTTAAAAGGCAAGTGTGTCAGTAGCAAAGAGCTGGAAAAGAAAGGTGATTTGTCAGCTTGTTTGCAAAACCGAAGAAAAAAACCTCAACCCCCCAAAAGAATTTTGGGAAGAAGAATTTAGAAACAAAGCTACATAGAACAGACAAAACATCTACCATCAAACTGACATACATTAAGAATAAATAAGTGTTCTAGTACCAAAAAAGTAACCTTTACAAATGGGAAAACAATTACATCACCCTATTTTCATGAACTTTGCCCTTAAAAATAAGCCTTGTATTTAAACTGGCAGTGGAAAAAAAAAAAAAAAATTTGGCTCCTTAATTCAAATGGAAAGACTTTAGAATATGAACAAAAGTATTCCCTTTCCCTTTAAATATTGCTCTCTTTGTAGAGCTATGTCTTGTATTTTACTTTTGTAGGCCATGTGAAAAGAAGGTGATATTTTCTCTCTAGCTAGGCCTGAGGCTACTTCTTTCTTTGACATTCCTGCTTATCTTTGTGTCCAGTTACCACCCCACCATCCTTCATCCTTCCTTTTGTTTTTTTTTTAACCCAACAAGGATTTTTGTTGTGCCTGAGCACTAACAGAATTTGCCCGTCTGCTCCAGTTGGAACAAGGGTCTAAGATCCATATGAAAATCAGTAGCTACATGTTTATTCTCTACTTTTAACATAACAATACAGAACTAATCCCATTCTGAGCTGCTGTCCATGAATATGAAAATCATTCTGAAAAGCAGAATAAACTGGCAGACAGAACATGACGTTGGTTATGAACCCATGTGGTTAATTTTAAAGACACGGCTGTGAGTATATACTTTAAGTTTCAATGTATGCATGACTTAAATTAAACATTTTTATTAAATTTGTATCACATTTCTAAGTCTGGAAAAATGACTTTTTGTAAATCTGTCTCTGAACCATTTCACTCCAAGTTATTTAAAAAGCAGATTTCTCTAAAGTAATATTAAAATAATACCATTTATTAGTTTAATTTAATTAGGAGAAAAACAATTAAGAAAATCATTGGCACCTACTGAAAATGTCAGATTGAATACCGTAAAAGCAAAGAGCAGAAACAAAGCAGGTTGCTTTTCAAATAAATCTTAATTCCTTGATTAAACACAATCTTTTCTATAGAAAGTTCCGCTTAGCATAAAAATCGTGTTAATTTGCAGCTCTGGATACCCATGTATTTAACAGAAATAAAAGTCTTATCTGCATTAGGATTTGAAGTATCTTTGTAGTCACAGTCTTGCAACTGCTTAGTAAAAAGCACAAGAGTCTTGTCTTAAGGGGCTGCAGCAGATTAAACTCTCATGTCAGACATTATGGTGGGGGCTGAAAGCTTTAAAAAAGCCAAGTCTAGAATAAGTTGTGGCTGGGTTTTTTGCTGTGTTTTTTTTTTTTTTAAATAAGGCCATATCCAACCCTCCTTTTAAATTTTAAGCCACTAATTGCTAACTAATTATTGTGAGGTGTCACACAATGAGGAGGAGAGCAAACAATCTGTTCTTGTTGATTGGGATTTGCAGGTTCAGGTGGAGTGTCTTTTCAGGTATGGTCAAAATCAGGTACAAATCTCTGAGGGAGGCACAGTTTAGCTAAAGAAAAGAAATACCAATGTCAAACTGCTTAAGCAGGCCTCTTGTTTTGAATACTGGTATTGGAGCCAAAACATTGTCTGTATGTCAATTCTAAATTCTACCCACTTGGTTTCTTTGTTTTGTGGAGAAACAAGAAGCTGAAAAACAGGAAAGTTCACTTTGGGTACAAGGCTTATTTTCCACTTAAGCCTACAGGTCACAAATGAAGGGTTAAGTGAAACCAGGCTTTGTTTTTCTCAATCTCTAAAATATATTAAACCACATTAAAATAGCTTATAATTTAAAGGAAAATTCCTTTTACAGCCTCTGAATATAAATGCTTTCAGGAGAATGGAAATGTAAAGACCACAGTCTTCTAGTGCCAATTCTGAGATATATTTCCACCTGCTCTAAAATACTAAAGAAGGGCTCTGACTTTTTCCAAATTCCAAAACTTACTCAGTTGACATTTGACTCAAAACCAAAGTTTTGAGGTCTTAGAAGCCCTGATGTCAATAGAGTAACTGATAACTTGATATTTGATCAATAGTTCTCTCTCTGTACATAGTACAAAATAAAATTTCCAAAAGTAAATGGAAATGTTTAGGTTTGCCTCTTTTTCTTCTCTTCTGGAACTACAAAATCTATTCCTATAGTAATTTTATACATTTCCACGAAATTCACACAATTCAAATCACCCTTAAATAAAAATGTAGCAGTTCATATTCTGACTGCCCATACTGAAAAACTAAGGGTATTATTTGTTCCAAGAAAGATGAAGGACAAAAGCAGGGAGAAAGCAAAGCACAAGAGCAGCAAAAGAAGGGCAGGTGACAAAACCAGATGAGAAAGTAAGAACATACAGAAAAGTGTGGCACAAGCAAGTAGTTCTGAGGAACAAGGCAGAGAAGAAGGAAAAGAAAGTCAATCCCTTCAACAGCAGGGCTCCTTCATCATTCATAGTCATTCACCATGAAACTCACTCAGGCATTATGAAAAGACCTGAATGCCAAGTTACCAAATCCTCTACTATTTAATTAGGATATTTTTGTTTGTCTGAAAATCCAGCTTTTGTATTTTTATGGTTATGTAAGCAGATTAGATTTGCTTTTTTAAAAGGGCATTTCTAGTCTTCACCACAGAGCAGAAACACATGAGATCGTGATGTTAGAACACTCAAAAAGCAAAATACAGATTAAAAGAGGAAAAATTCACCTCAACAATTTTTTTTCAGACTGACTGATCTTGATTTCTGATTTTGAAGGCCAATGATCATTACAAAACAGTCTTTTTTTTTTTTAAAAAAAAAGGCACCTCCCATTGCTGCAAATAGACCCTAAAATTCTCTTACAACAGATACATGTTTTAGCGTGTTTGCTTTGAACACTTGACACTATCTTCCTCTAAAGTCTCTGGAAATTGCTAACAGTTGTCTGAAGCTGCCAATAAGCCAAGAGAAACTGTAATATGAATTACAATTCCTTCAAGAAAACAAGGAAGAATGGCACCCTCTCATGACTGCATCTGAGAGCTGAGGACATGCATGTCTCTACCCCTCACCAAAAAGGGGTATTTATCCACAGGCACTAATGCCCTCATCCCTCTCTTAACATCAACAGTGGGTTGACATTCAGCAACAGAGAAGTATTCTGCCACATGCCATGCCACCAGAGCCACCCAGAGCAAAAGCTCCATCTCAAATGAACAGTGACAACAACAGTGGTGGAATTGTAACCAGGAGTCACCCACCTCCTTGCAGCATACATCTTTTTTTGCTGCTGAATATTAGCTGCTTTTCTCAACCTCAGGGATCCAGCAAGAAAGGTGTTTATGTTCAGGTCTCAACTAATGAAACACTTAGGGAACTAGTAACAAATGGAAACAATATGCTTGCACAAGTTCTTCTACAGCAATGACGAATTAGGCTTTTCCAGCCCTGCTCCTGCTGCCCAAAATCAAGTGGTAAGATTCTGTTGGCATTGAAGCTTTTGGGTGAGGGATTAATTTTTCTCATTCTGAGCTGTAAATTCTTGCATATTTGGTGATCTTGGTGTGCCATGCAAAAGCTTATTTTGGAGGGACTTTTTCATATCTTTATAGACAGCTGAGAAATGGAAAACAACTTCTTGTAAATCTTTAATACTCTACAATGCTACTGTCTGTATGTATCCATACAGTAATTGTCAAAACATTTAGAGTTCTTTTGGTCTCTTTTTACTACCTAGACAGAAACTATTAACATGTAGGAAACCAGAGCTGCTGAATTAACTTCCCTTTCTAACACAAAATGAGAAAACCTAATTATATTCCTCAAAAAGGTAGCTGCTATTTCAGTAGATGATTCTGAAAACACACAGCAGAACAAGCTAGAAAGGTTAGGGTTAGGGTTAGGGTTAGATTTTAGAGGTAGATTAGAGGTACTGAGTTAGATTTTTATAATGCAAAAGCTGCTAGGGGGAATTCTGAACCTAACTCCATCATGGACTGAAGCAGTGGTAGCTTTGCCCTTCATTCAATGTGGTATACAGTAAAGTAGTTTTGTGATAAATAAAAGCTTTACAAGAAGACAAGGTGATTAAATGAAGGCAGATAAAACTATGTAGTTGTTCTTTATATGAAGAATCACTTAAGGCTACCAAATAATCCAGCTCAAGAGGAGACATCAGCTTTCAAATACAATCCTGGAAAAACAATGCTTGATCACACAAGGGCATTCCATTCATAAACTGTTCTTATTCACCTAAGACTGTGTTTCCCTTTTGAGAATTTCCAAGGAAACCCACAGCCTGCAGACATATTAATCAGTTCAGTTATGATTTATAGACTGTGCATAATAGAAATATTTGACTCATAAGCACACTTTCAAAAATGTCAGTCGATATGTAGACTAAAAAAAATCTAAGGTGAAAAATTTTAGACTAATCTGTAAGTCTCCAAAAGTATTCTTCCTCTTGTCTTCTCAATACAGAGGATGATCCCCCGCTGATTGCTGGGAACTGCAATGTTATTTTAGCAATCATTTCTTCACCCTTTGAGGGAAGCTAAACCTTTGCAGATTTTGATGTTATCAGCAGGTTCCAGGCAATCTGTACCTACAAACCAAACCTCAAATGGTCAAAGTATTATGCCCAACACTATTGAATTATTTACTGAATATAAGATCTCACTAAGTACAAAGAATGGACATGTGAAACAGCTTTATTCCTTGATTTTGTGTCTTTAAACACCAGTCTCATTTTGCCTCTGGAAAATTAACTAATGTTCTGATCTTCCTTCTGTATCAACTGTAAGCCAGCAAATACTACTGAATTTTTCCATCAGTTTCTTGACACTTACCCTTCCATATCTGTTGGCATAGGACCCTGTAAGCAAGGAATGGAAAATGATGATTGTCTCATCCAAATCCCAAATGAATACTCTCTGCAAAAAGAGAATCAAATCAATGTGTTCCTCTGTGAAGCTGATACTTGAAATGGAAAGTAAAAATTTGAATCAGTAAGTGCACAAATGAGAAAATTGTATTGAAATGATTATATATTAAAACCATAGTTTCTTTGCCATTTATTTTCAGAACTAACAACGTTTGGGTTTTTTCCAGAATAGGGTAATACAATGTTAGGTTTTAACTACAACTGCTATTACATCAAATTATTCCATTAGAATAAATTATCATTATTTTCAAATACAGATAGTAAATTAAATATATGATGTATTATTTTAAATTAAGATGTGAGATAGAAACTGAAATAAATGAAGAGAAGCCTTTGAATATTAAATCTGGCTTTGAATTATGGATTTCTGCAAGTCTTACAAAACAAGGTTCACATAGCTTCTATTGAAAACTACATCTAAAAACAAAATAAAAAAGAGTTGATGCTAAGCACTTAAATTCCTTTAATATATGCTAATTTTATTGGATTTTAGGCACCTGAAGAATTAAAATTATGAACTTAGAGGCTACATGTGTAAGAATTTATGGCATGAGTAAATAATTCTTTTGCTTATAACCAATGGAAAATGTGTGTTTTGAATTTGTCCTCTGATCACACAAAAATGATATTTTAATGAAAAATAAAGTGTTCAAACACAAGTATTTTAAATCCTGCTATGATGACAAAGGGGCTAAGCTTTTGGAAAAGAAAAGTAATGTAGCATGTATACAACATAGCTCTGGTGTGCCACTAGAGATGCTTTTTCAACCCATAGCATGGGCCACTAAAAGGTATAGCATGAGACAGCAAATCCCACTATTGTGCTATAAGTGTCTCCTATCCAAACCCAAACCTGTCTTTGACTTGCAAAAAGCCTGCTTTTATTTTGCCTTTTTTTTTTTTTAATCAAAAAGAGAAAGAAACCCCCAATGTTTTTCAGATACAGTCAGTGCTCTTGATGAGGATGTTCCTTTAGAAGAAAAATTCTATCCTCTATAATAACATTTAAATGAGGGAGCTCCAATGACACTTCACTTTTTATGTGTAAATAATAATTTTCTCTGCAAAATGATAAAAACGAGAGTCTGTAACAGGTCAGTGGCATATAAAATAATGTACCTCCAGATCAGAGTCAGGTGGTGGTGAAGGATTGTTGTTTCTTCTGCCACGTCCACGTGATTTCCCATCTGAACTACGACGCAATCTATCTGAATCTGAATCTTTAATGGGTGTTGATGGACTGTGGATTGTACTGTATTCTGCTGTAGTAAAGAAATGACATTTTCACCTTTCAGTTCAAACTTCAATATGTTCAGCTTAACTGCTTTTTACACATTGTACTGAAACCAGGATGTTCACGACAGTGCTAACTAAAATAATTGAATATACAATGGTAAGTAGCAGGAATGAAACATAAATTAATTGAGTTCAAGTTATATGTAAAGACAGAGAGACAAATGATTTCAGTATATGAAAAAGGAGTAAGTTTTAAAAAAATTGTCATTCCTCCAAATCATACAGAAGACTGTATTTCTACATGGATGAGATTAAACTCTAAATGAACACTTTTCAGAGGAACCAGCTTTTTAAAAATAACCTTGATTTAATTCTAGATTTTCAAACGGGCTTTAAGATAACCATTATTGTAAATGGTAAGAAAAAAAACCCACATCCAGATATGAAAAAGAATAACATACAGAAATCAAAAACTTTTCCAAATTGCCTGATTGGAGGCACTTCTAGATCACTACATTTGAGACAGGTTAATAGGATTCTTTCTAAATATGGCATAAAATACAGTGCTTTATTTCCCAGGGTAAGTTCAATTAATTAGGAAGTTTAAACATGTGTCAACTACAAAGATGAACTTAGAGTATTCTTCAAAGGCTTACACAATACTGAGCTTTTCCAAGTAGTATCTTCAAGACAGATTAAAATTCTTTGTAAATAGTATTCTATGCTAATTACTAGGCTTCAGCAAAAATTATTTTCTAAAATGTTTACTGTTGTTGAACAGGTAAAAAAGAATGATGATCTAGGTATGGAAGAATAACAAAGTATTCAGAAAAACATGCTAGGTAGAAAATGTTTTGCTGTTCCTAATGTCCATAGGCTCAGTAATATTGCTTGAATATTAAGAAAATATTCTTAGACTCAGCATAAATTATCCTTCCACAGTCAATAAACTAGAAGTACCATAATAATCAGAAATACAACAATACGTTATAAAATTTCTCATCAAGACTTACCTTCACATCTTAAGTTCACAGAGGAAAGACATTTATTTTGCCAGGATTTGTTGTTTTGGTTTCCCACCCCCCCCTACCTACCCCTCCAGAAAAAACTTTTTTTGTGAAGGCAGATAGAATTTTCATCATATGATATATTTATCAATTTTACTTCTAATTTAACACTGACTAGTCCATAGAGTTCAGCAGATGTGGATATTTGAATCAATCTTAATTTACTGCCTAGTAATCAGCCTAGGCCATGGCATTGCAGTTTTAACAGGCAGGTATACGTTTTACATGTTTCTTTCTCTTCTAAAAACCATCCTGTTGAGGTCAAAGGTTAGATTAAGGAGGAGATTCTGGACATCTGTGTAACACTGCATATTCAAAGTTAGTTAAAATAATAATGGTTACTTGTGCTGAATGAAAGGAAAAGCTTTTGAAGTTCTTATGATCAGCCTTCAAATCTACACTTACTGGAAATGAGTATACATTATATATTACCCATTATGCTTTTACCTTAGTATCTCAGGCTACGTTACACAAAGCAGAATAAAAAGTTAAGATGAAACTCTAGGTAAAACAAAAAAATCTTTAAAAAGGACTTGACCTATACCTAAAAGAGTGATTCTGTGTGCGTGCCAAACACAAAATCCCAGCTTTCAGTCTACGTAACTAGATACAGTGGTTTTAAAGTTGAAGATGATGTACACTCCAATGATATAAATTTTTTTGCTATGACAATGTACACTTCAGAATATTTAAATTGATACTCTGAATGCTAATTGCTCTTTCACCTCCTGTGGTAAAATATAAATAAGACACCATAACTCAACTAGTATAAATTATATGAACCTCTTAAACCAACCTCTTAAACTTAATTTATCTGCTATATAGTATTTTTATAGTTATAATCCTTAATAATAATAATAATAATAATAAATAAAGTAAAGCAAACAATGCACAAAATGCTTGAAATAAATTATAAATCAGTTAAATAAATAGACTGGAATTTGTTTAACAGTTATGTTGACCAGTGATGTTCTAAATACGTGCTCTAAGATCAAGACCTAATGAAAAATTGTATTTCCTATTGACTAATGGAAATTAGGATTGCTCTTGGTCTCTGACAGTATTTTTAGGAGTTTGGCTTTACATCTCAGATATTTAAATTCTTCTCACAGATCTGATATGCCTAAAAGTTCTACGAATTAAGCCTGGGGTAGTAATAATAATACTAAATGAAACAGGGAATGGATAACCTGGAAAAAGTACAAAAAACACTTTAGGACAAATAAAACCAAGTAAACATAAAAGAGTGAGCAGACAGAGCAGATCACAGGGAGGGCAGGAAAGAAAGTCTGTAAGAGCCATCCAGCTTTCCACTTTTGAAAACACATTCATTTCAGTATACTGCATTCAAAATATCAAACACAGGGCTGCAAATTTGGGTGGAGGCTCACTTTCATCTCCCCTTCTCAGGTGCAGGTCTGAATGGACCAAAACCTCATCTGACAGGAAAACACCCAATCCTACCTCAGGACCTCAAGGTTGGCTGGGCACACCAGAGCCCACCCTTCTGGGGTCCACTGGACCTGCATCTTTCCCAGGGAGATTTGTCTGTACAGCTCTTATGGATCTCTCCTGGCAGTGTACTCTGCTGCTTTAAAACAGGCACCATCAGAAACAAAACATACAAGTTCAGCATTTGTTACAGCAATGTAAGTTCTATCTGAGAAAGCAGGGGAAAAAGTTCTTCCCTTCCTGGTATTTGGTATATCTTCCTGGTATATATATTATATTCCTTGCATGTATTTGAAGGCTGTTCTCAGATCCCCTTTGCTTTTAGGTTAACCCTCCCTGATGATCCTCTTTTCTAGGCTTTGATTATTGCTCTCTATTTTCTCTCCAAACTGGACATAATAATCCAAAGTAAAGTTGAGCAAAGCTTTACTTCCCATGTCCTGCAGGTTACCCTCCCCTGGGCACCACTTGGAAGGGAACAATTTGCATTTTCTGCAATATTTTCAATTCAGGATTCCTATATCCTCTTCCAAGGAACAAATGGCACCTAACTGGTCATTTCTCAAAGACCTGGACAGATATTTCATGTGAACTGAATGCATAACCTTGCTAATACCTGGAGTTTCTGAGCCTACTCAGGAGACCAGTCTGCTGTGCAGAGTGTGCCAGATGGCAGTAACCAATGGGGGGAAACGTGACATAGTGTGTAAGAAACATATTCCATGTATGTAAAGGGAAACCATAGCATGTACTCTTTGGATTAAAGCTGCTCAACAGGGCAGCCTCCATGTGCACGGCTGGGTTACCAGCTCACTGTCCAATGGTTGCTCTCAGGTCCTCATAAGGAAACCCTATTAAAGAATCCAGTATCCAGCTGAGCCCTGAGCCTTGACAAGCCCAAGCCTTGACAAATTCTGGAGCAAGAAAAACAACAGCGGCTGAGGGTACTCGGTGTGCCACTAATATCTGGAGTACTCAGAGTGGCCTGCAGGGAAAGGTAGAGCCTGGAAGGAGCTGCCAACATTCCCCATCCCACATTTGTGCAGTTCATCATTCCTGCCTAAATGTATACCTCACACCTGCTCCTATTCAGATCACATCTCCATTTTTTGAGTTCTCATCCTGTCTCCAAAGAACTCGCAGCCCCTCTCAGCATGGTGTCATCTACATATTTAATAGGCAAACACATTCTGTTCCGTCATCTAAATGATTAATGAAAATGCTGGGCCCAAGGCAGACCCTGAGGAATGTTGCTGTAGCCATCCTTCTATTTTAACAGCAAGCTCTCACTGACTTCTCTCTGGACATGGTTTCCTAAACAACTTTATATCATTCTGCTGTAGTTTCTGCCAGACTTCTTTAGCCCAGCTTGCTTATTAGACTGTTAAGTGACAGGTTTATCTGTCAGGGAAGCAAAAGAATTGCTTAAGTCAAGCTATATAGCCACAACACACATTACTGTTAGACCCATCATTCTACATTTGTTGATATGAGGAGGTTAATTTGTTTAATGTCAGGTAACTTCATAGTAATAGGCATATTTTAATATTAGACAAGGACATTCTTTATGTTTCTAAAGCATCAAATAAAATTTTACCCTGTTCCTGAGCATCAGAAACCCAAGAAAGTGCAGAAGAAAACCCAGCCCTCCACAAAATCATTAGTGAAAAATGGGGTGAGGATCATCTCTTCACTGCCTGTTCTAATATTAAAGGAAGATCACTAAAGGAAGCTGGCAGCAGCCAGGCTAAACACAAGGAGTTAAAATAAAAGAATCATAGAATGGTTTGGGCTGGAAGGGGCCTTTAAAGTTCATCTAGTTCACACACACCCCCTTTGCAGTGAGCAGGGATGTCTTTAATTGGATCAGACTGCCTTGGCCAACCTGACCTTGAATGTTTCTAGAGATGGAGCATCACTCTGTTCCAGTGTTTCACCACCCTCATGGTAAAAAATGCCTTCTTATATCCAGTCCCTTTTAGGAGATCATTTCGTCACAGGTCCAGCCTGATCTGGTGTCCTATCAATAGGGACTAGAGGAATGAGCTGTGTAGGAGGACACCTTCCATGTTGGTTTTGTCTGGAGGGGCTCCAGATGGGTGCGCTTTAGGACCACTCTGCTGAGTCAAAGCTCTTTGCTTCAAAACAGAGTCCTGCTCCAAATTAAAATCTTAATTAGGCACACCCTAAACAAACAAACAACAGCATCTTTGGAAATCCTGAGATGAAAATATTTGGAAGCTGGAAAAGTGCTTAGGGCAAGTTTTACACAAGCTTAGCCTGATCTTGCTGCTCCTGGGGTGTCTGCTGATGGCCACTGTGACAGGCAGGGTATGAGGCCAGCTGATCCATCAGTCTGGACCACTAAAGACATTTCTGTGTGTTGCCTATGAATTCACAAAATTATAACAAAGTTGCAGTAATGAATACTCTTCTACATCCATTAATATACACACATAACTTTAGAATTCTCTGCTATGGCACCTCTCTGCACTCTGCCTCAGGCTGTCTGGCACCACATGTAATGGCTTTGTTTCTCCTTCACACACTCAGAATTCCCTCTTCCAAACCTTGACCAAGTGTAATAGACCCAATCTTGACTTCTCTAATCAGTAAGGAGAGCATTTTTAATCCAAGTTCTACACATGCATGCCTCCTTTTCCAACCGAATGTAATTGTGAGGAATAAAGTATGTTTTCATTCTATTTTGCCTAAAATATATGAACCATACTGTAGCAGACCTTCTCCTGTGGTATAGGAAACTATACTATTGCAACTTGACATATTATAGCATAAGAATATACTTCCCTGTAATACATCATCGTGGACTGTTTTGAGGTTTTTGTCACATGGGACGATTTTCCATTATATCATAAATCAGAATACATTGATTTTTTATGAATAGACAACAGAGACACAGAGATACTGTTTGCAACACTGTATTTTGTAATTCCTTTCTGTTTCTTAGGGAAATCCCACTAAGTAATTGCTGTATTTTCTTACTGTTGATTTCAACATACTGCACAGCAATAGTATCAAATTCCAAATTGGGGGAATCTAGCTGTCCTAGAAAGCCCCAAATCAAGTCTACCTCTAGGTAAATCTGACCAGCAAGTTTTTGGGTAAAGCTCTTGCTGTTGACAAAGGAGTTGTAAATTTCATCAGACCTGTTCCCTACTACACTGAAAGAATATGCAAAAAGAAGCAAACACACATTATCTAAGTAATCATATCTCATGTCACAATGTAAATCACATGCACGAGATGAGTCTAAGATAGCTACTTTAGTCAAATGTCTCTGCAAATAGGTATGTACGAATATTTTCTATTTAGATTGTACCCAGATTAATGCCTATCCCCCAGATCTTATACTTAATTTAAAATAAAGACCTTAAATCCTCAGGCCAGTGTTATTTCAACTGCTGCATAACAAAATGAAAGCATAAGATGAAGGTTATTTGAATATGTCAGTCTCAACTATGATTTTCTTACTTTTGCATAAATAAAACTAAACACAAAATACTGCTCCACAAACTACTTGCTTTACTGCTTACATAAAACTAGACTAGAATCAAACAATGCAGCAGAATTACATAGGCATTTGAGGACTCTTTTTTTTTTTTAAATCTCTCTATTTTAAAAATTACCCTTTCTATAGTAGTAAGTAAGTAAAAGTACCTGGTAAGTATTGCAAGAAATACAGTAATGCCTGCTGACAGGATCATAGAAACATGCCTTTACTGTTGTTTTGAAAAAATGTCAAAATCTTCTTCCTCTTAAAAAATAAATCTAATGTTTGTCTCTCAGGGACTACTAGCATACTAGTATGAACTTTACAGAAACTCTTAATAAACTTTAAAAAATATTGGCAGAAATGCCAATTTATTTCAAGACTTGCGTGATTTTTATTTAGAATTGTATATTCCAAATAATTATAAAATATAACATTGGGTATATTTTGTAAACCACTATCTAGTAGGTATTTATGACAACTATATTAACAAGCTCTGTAGTGGTACAGATTTTTTTCTCCAGTGTTCAGTGTTGAAGAAAACAAGATGAAGCAAACCCGTAGTGGGCAGGTAGTACCTCTCCTCACTGTAGGCCATTCTTCCTTATTTATTGTTTCTGACAATTTGAAAATACTGTCAATTTTAATCCTACTAAACTAATGATGAACAACCTGTTTATCTCCTAAAAGAAATCAATAGAAAAGTGCATCAAGCTCTCAGTGTTCACATATCTGGTGACAGCCAGGCCACATGTTGTTGAATGCAATACAAGAGAACTAAAATTTGTACATTGTTAGCACAAAAACAGGAGAACAACCATAATCAAAAGCAAAACCACTGCCATACATTGCCATTCCTTATTGCATCCAATCTCATTTCTGATTTTACAGAATCTTCATTGTTTCGCTCCTATATGAATATTTACACAAGATTTAGGCTTCATTTATATTTATGAAAAAGAGCAATTATTAGAACATCAGCAATGCACTGCGAATATGGCAGTATTTGTTTCCACACAGGTATCAGTGAAAAGTTGCCTATATAGTCTATTGGCTTGGTTTCACATTCCTGCCTCTGATTTATTGTTAGGAAATTTGATAAGGAGAAACTGTAAAAGTAGCTTTCCCTTTTGTAATACTACATGAGACACAGTGTTCAACGAAAAAGAAGTTTAGTGTTTAAGAGCAAAATGGTGACCCGTGGCTGAGAACATATTTGTTGGCTAACACAGCCCTTGTGGGGTTTTTAATCTGCATTGTGAAGTGTGTGAGTAATATGAAAAAACCTCTTCCAGTAATATTTTAAACATACGTATTGCAGAAACCAAGAAAAGGGGAAGAGATCAAATCACAAGAATGATGCGACTCCCTCTTATGGGAAACACTGTACACTAAATTATAGATACAGCATCATACAAAACAGAAGGATACATTCAGCTTTGTTGGCTGCATTTCTAAAGAAAAATTTGCACAGATCAAGAATTTTGTAGCTAGTTGTGATGATGGATTGCAAAATAAACTTGTTGAAGCTTCAGAAAAAGCAGTAGTTTTCTACATTAACTCTTATAAATACATGTTATGAATGTTCCTCTAATTATTTTAGAACATCAGGGCAGGAATATTGGATTGAGGCCAAATTCCATGAGTCCAGGACAAATTTCAACACTGGCCAAATGCAGGTGACTTGGTGGGAGAGTGCAAACAAGGCAGACACAATGCTAATTCACTCACTCCCCCCAGGGATCTTTTGGAATCTGTGCAAATCCACTCTTTTAATTTGTGTAAGCAAATAGCTCAAACTTTTTGCATCCACAACAACCTCCAGCAAGGAGTTGCACAGCTTACTTATACATAACATGATGAAATATTGCCTCTTGTTCACTCCAAACCTACTTCAATTAATTTCAGCATTGGAAGAGTCAATTTTTGCTCACTAGTCTACTTTTTTTTTTTTTTTTTTAAATCATTTTAATTATTATTACTTCTCTGACACATCACAACCCATGTGAAAAATAAGCAACTTGCTGTTCACACTTGGGATAATCTACTTATGTATGGGTTGAAAGCTCATCCCAGAAAGAACATAACAAGCTGTTCTTATTCTGGTAAAATACAGGGTTTTTTGTCCAGCAAAAGTTAGATTGCTACAAGCAGAAAAACAACTTTGAAATTTGTTACTTTTGAACTCAATCAAAATTTCAGACAACTAAGTCTGGAGCAAAAGACACTAAAAATTTGAAATGTCATACTGAGATTTATGGTTTTGTTTAATAATTTTCTAATTATGTCATTAGCAAAATATAGCCCTCTGTTTAGAAGACAGTAACATTAGTTTGTATATCTTATTTCTAGAGCCAGGGACTATTAATCTTTGTGCAATCAAAGGTTTTGTCATGACTGAGGTAGAAGAAATTTTTCAGATACACAAAGGAAAGAGAAAAAAGAAACACTGAGCATGGAAAAAACTCATGTTCTGCAAGAGCGCTTGGATGTCCTGGACTGCATAAACTTGCATATTTAACTAGGAACTGTGGGAAACCATAAAAGGATTATTTTCTATTTGGACAAGGAATTAAACATATTTTAAGTAAAATTATTTGAGCTTTTGGAGTCTGCAAAGCTCTACTAAAAATGTCACAAAGCAGATAATTACTTTCTGTCTTTTCACATGTTTCTTACCAGACTCTTCTGTTTCATTTACTGGCTCAAATTCATAAGAACCACTTACATCTGTCAAATTATTCTGGTGCCTCTGTAAATTCTGAAGGCCCTTCTGTGCTTGTCCTGGCATAGTTTAGAACCACAGAGATTACATGTTTTTTTAAATATAGAAGGTGTCTAGGGATATCAACATCCAGTGAGAACAGCTGCAATTCAGCAGCTGGAGCCCATCCTGCTAAAGGGGTACAGCAGCCTAATGTGATGGCTCTGCACTGCTCCCCACCATCCCTTATATGCAGCATTCCAGCTTAACTTGACCAGATGTAGCAAAATAGCCTACAGCAACCTGACTGATAGCAATTAAAATGTGGGTTGTTTGCTCCTTTGTCCTGTGTTTAGACCCAATCTGAATTTTCTTCTCTCTGATATGACATTTTCTTCTCTCTTTCACTGTCACCACTCTACCAGAATTCCCTTCCATGATGTTATCTCTTTCCTTTTACTCCAGTCTTGCTTTATCTTCCAAGCATACTGTGTATGAGCTCAACTGAGGCTTTGCAATAAGCTTCAGCAAGAAGAAAGTAAAAAAAATTGACACTGAATCAAGGGGAAATATCTGGAATAGCACTGATTCACTGACTATTCCTAACTTCCCTTATACCAGGGATGAAGGCTCATGAGGCAGCAAAAGGTTCTTACCTGATTTTAAGCCAGGAACTCAATACTGGTATGTCAGCCTCTTTAAACTGCTCGCACATCAGTGGAGAGGCTTTGGCACCTCAGGATTACGACTGCAGTTGAACTGAACTCTAAGTACATGTACTTACCTCCCTCTGCTCAACACAGAAGGAGCCTAAATAAGTGTGATCCTAACTTAAATGCATAAAGCGCATAAAGACAAATGGAGAAATCTCAGCCTAGCCCTATAGCTTCTGCTGACTGTGATGATGTTGTTGAAGGGGAGTAGAAAGGTGGCTTTCATTAGCTCCTCCTAATATACAGGAGCCACAGCAGATACTTCCCTAAATATGTCCCTGTCTGTGGCAGGCCAGCTCTATACGTACTTGAAGTTTTGTTATTTGCAAACCATTTGAATGAACGTCTTTGAAATTATTATATCAGTAACATAAAAATCTCAGGGAAAGAGATGGCAGTCCCAGCACTGCCAGAGAAGGTGTGCATATGGCCAAGGCACAGGTCTAACACTCATGGACATATAATATATGAAAGCATAAACTAGGAGAGGGTTTAGGTGTGGACCCAGCCATGAGAATGTCCACCAACGTCTTTCAGATGTTTAGACAAAACTTTCTTAATCAGTCTGGAAAATTTGAGAGAGGAAAGAAAAACTTCCTAAAAAGCAATTAATAGAAAAATTCTGTCCAGGCTTAGAGAACACAGAAAACTATTTCAATAAGAAGACAGTCTTTAAACCACAAAGTTTGAGCTTGGGAAAAATATACCTCCTCTCTCTGTATATTTGTTTACTGTTTCTTTCTGGGAGTACCAACAACTTAAAAAATACATGTGCAAAGGTTTTGCAGTATACCAAGACATAGATGATACAATTTTAGTAGCTTGATAAAATCTAGAACTTGATCACATTTGTTTTTTGCGGTAAGAGGAACTTGCTGCATCCGACTTAAAACAAACAAGCAAAGAACAACAAAACAAAACAGAAAAAAAACCAAAGTGAAAAGCAGAGTAATTATGCAGACTCCATGATGCATCCATGTGTTCTAAAAGCTCCAGACTCCAATATGCATTCATGTATTTAGAAAGACTCCTTTAAAACATGCACACACGTATATAAACAAACACACCAGCTGTATTTTCTTCCCTGCTTACTTTCAGCAAGTATATCAAACCAGACAACACTGTATACATTTTCTTCAGGTACATATTCATGCACAAAAGCAAGACAGTCCTATCAAGTTATATTAAACTCTCATTGCACATGCAAGATCAGTTCCACGAAGTACTTCAAGAAAGCAAAAAACAACCTCCCCCATCAAGACTCCAGAAAAAAACGTCCTGATAAGATTGCCAAATCATAGAAGCTTCTTGCTGCATTACTGAGAAACACATCTGCAGCCTTGGCTGTTATCTCTGACAGATTTCAAACTTCTGCCATCTACTAACTACTGACATGTCTGAACTGCAAAAAAAAATGGAATTTTTAAAAAACAATAGGAAAATTATTTTTCACCTCTCATTTCCAAAGACAGCTGGAGCAGTTTGGCATAAATGCTCAAAAAAATATCTCAACTAGTAAAGGACTGCCAAATTCCAGTGAGAAAGGTAAAACGATTGGGAAGAAGGACAAGCCACTGAAAAATTTTTCTTAAAATGGAAACACTTGTGGAATTTGAACTCCCCATTACAAGCTTTATTATGTCCTCCAAAAGTGAAAAACACAAAAGCTCTCTTTCAAGTGGACAGTTGTGCTATGGTCTGAACGCCTCTCAGTTTTAGTCTCAGGAAAAATCAAAGGAATTTATCTTAAAGAAGACAGAGCTTCAAATCACCAGGTTCTGGTTTGGTGTAAAGACCTTCCCATATTTTGCACTTTTAATATAAGCATTTTACAAATAAATACAAACAATCTGTATTTCGTACAAGCTTTAAATCTTTACTGATCTCAGTTTTTCTTTATAGTCTACTTTATGGAAGACATGCCACCAGTTCAGGATTAAGAAATAATAAGAAAAAAACATCAACTACCGCACAAAAAAAAAATTCCAATTCAACCTTTCAACTCACAAAAATGTGCTTCATGGGGACCATAAAATCCTTGTAATTACCTGCTGCAGGATCTGTAACTGCTTGACTGGTGATGCCAGATGGTGGTTCTTGAAGCTGGTATGTTGCATTTGTAGACGGTGTTGTTGGGCTGGTATTGCTGTTTGTCATGTAATGTGAAGGATATGGTGAGCTATTATAATACTGTGCATACTGGCCCTGGCCAAAACTGGGATAAGAGGGATATTCCTGCAAGACAAAAAGACCACTGAATAGTCCGTCAAAGTTTTTCTACTTTATAGTATAAATTCCGAAATATAACTACAAACATATGCCAGACTTTCAGCATGTATGCTTCCTGGACCTAAGAAATCTAAATTACACTTAATTTACTATGTCTTCTCACACAAACAGTTTATTAGGCACACTACTGAAGATGTGTGAATACAAACATCAAACCCATACAATTAGTTCTATCATTGGAAGACAAATTGTAGAGAAAACACTTATTAACACTAGTTTAAGTTGAAATGAGGCTAATTTCATTCAGAAAGCTATCTAAGGTTTACATTTTTTCAGAGGATGCTAATTCTAAGTTTGCCAAAGTTTCCTTGACTCATATTTACAAATTTACCTGCTGTGAACTATTAAATCCAGTAGAGTTTGTGAGTGAATTATTTCCTGCATATATTCCTGATGATGTTGTAAAACTGCTGCCTGAAATAAAAAAAAAAAAAAAGTTATGTGAATTACAAAAACACAGTATCAGAAAATAACTTCCATCGTGCGATTATAACATAAGGATATGGCATATTAGTAATATTTCCCATATGTTGACCGATTTGGTTGTCATCAGCTCTGTAACATGTTAATACAAGGAAAGTGATAATTCATTGCTCTCACCCCCTGTGTTTCATTATTGCAATAAAAACTTGAAGTTTAGACAAGAATTTGGAGCCAGCCTCAGGTCTGATGGAGCATTAGGCTGTCCCACCCCTCCGAATCCCCAGCATTGTGGAAGTAATGAGGGTTCCTTCACTTTCAGGTTTCGTTGAGCAATTACTGCAATCCCTGTCCCAGGAGATGCCATCTCCCCTCACTGAAGCCCACAGGCTCTGTTTCTCCTATCACCTTTGAGGTCTGGGTCCTCTCCCCTCCCTGAACCTCAGTGCCCGAAGAAACAGCAAAAGCCTTAACTCCATGCTCTGACCAGCTCAACCCATTAGGCTTTGCTAATCGATCATACACTGCCTTGGGCCACAAACCTTTTTTTTTTTTCTCACAGAGTCTACCAGGCATGACAAAAGGGCAAAAAAAGTACCTCTCTAAGAAGGGAGACCCAGGATTGAATTCAGCCTAGAGACCGAGTTACTGCTTTCCCCTCCCTCCTCCCCCCATAAGCCACCAAAAATTGACAGATGGGGCTCTTGTTTAATACCTAACCTGAGAAGCTGCTCCTCTAAAAGGGCAGCAACCCCCTTTCAGCTGTTTTGCCCTCGCTGGTTATAACCTGGGAGTGACACAGCCACCAGCTGAGACATATGGATGCACAGGGTGAAGCTACACAAGCCACCAGAAAGTCTGTAATGAGGCAACCTATTGAACTCGTCCAGCGGGAGAGCACCAAAGAGCTCACATTAAAGTGCAGGGGTTGTTTACAGCCTCCCTCACCACTGAAACCCAGATTTAGTGCAAAGATATACCAAGGCTTTGGGAGCAAAAGCTTGCAGGTGAGCAAAGGAGGCAAGGAGGGATGGAAATCAACAGGGAACCAGGAGTGCAGATGCACTGATTCTCTGATCTACCCGACACAACTCATTTAACAGCCAAATCCTATGCAGCGGTTACTCGTTGGGAAAAGTGACATTTCTTGCAACTCCAAACAGCAAGGAATGCAAGCAGGGCTGCATGCTTAGTACAACCCCTAACAGGCATTTGGGAGCTATTTTCCTTTTTTAAACAAAAAAAACCCCAACCAGTAGGTATCCTAGCTATAAAGTCAGAAAGGAAAATATTTAAATGCTTTGATTGCAGAAGTTACTAAAAACGCACGTGAGTTAAGTCTCAAAGTAGATGTGAAGTATGTCTAACACCAGTGGGAGTAAAAGATGAAGCTTAGACTTAACGTGTGATAATGACTGTAAACACTTCTCTTGTATTTGCTATTAGTGCAAAAGCTCTGCAGTTGTTGAGAGATGCTACTAATCCGGTGAACTAAAATCAGATTACTCCAGCAGAAGAGTTGATATCCAAGTTTAGCAGATAGTGCAGATAAACAGTACTAATGAGAAAAACATGTTCTTTTAAATTTAATTTAAAATTGGAAAACAGATGTTATTTTTTATTATAACAAACCCCAGAGCCAAAATACAGAAGAAAAATATTTCAAATTGCAAAACTTTGAAATGCTATTTTATTTCTAAGAGTGCTTTGGCTGGAAGAATGTAAGTCACTGTGTCTTTTTATTCTGAAATTATTTCTAAGTGCTGCAGTAATGCATTCAAACACAAGTTTTATAGGTGCATGCTTTGAACCATTCTGAAAAGATATAAAAGTTCTTTAACAGTTATAAAAAGAAAAAAAAAACCACAATTTTTTTTTTTTTTTTAGGAATACATTATCTTTCCACAGAAAGTTTGGCAAATAATTTGCAAGAGCAAACGAGAAAAGTAATTACATGCCAGTCAGCATCTCTCCCTCTCAGACAAAGACACACACATACTAACATGCAGCTCTCTCTTTCATCTCATGGTCAGCACTGGCTCCTATGGAGGAGGGGTAGGGGTCTCCTAGACCGTAACAAACATGAAGCAGGTTTCTCAGAAAGAGCTCTGTGGGCCACCCAGAACTACTGGTCTAAAACTGTTTTAGAAATACTCCAATTTTGCCATTTGTTTTTTAAATAATCGGCTGCAGCACAGTATTGAGCTGCTGTTCCTGCCTTAGCTGAACAAACACAAAAATAAGAACCCCTGTGAAAGGCACGAGAATTACTATCCTAAGCTAGCCAGCTATGTAACTTTTAAACATGATAAAAGCTGTAAATTGCAGGTCAAAGGTCTATTTTGCCAAGAGTGAGGACCCACATTAAAGCTGGGAATCCCAGTCAGCGTTGGAAGGCGGCTGGACCCTGCTGGGACCACGACGCGGGCTCCCCCCTGGGCTGCCACAAGGTGCAGGATGTGGCCCTCCCCTGTTCATTTGCCCCACAAGTCCATTTGCTTTCCTGGCTCAGCCTCCTTGCCATGGGCTCTGTCTATCATCAGGGTACAATGTATGTGGCAGAAGTTTAGTGCAGCTCTCCTGGGAAAGCCTGAGACGGCCAGATGGGCTATTTAAACTCAAGGTTTCTTCCGTCTGCTTACAGCGTTTAAAAATCCTTGGCAAACTCTCCCTTGTTGTCCTAGTAACTGCTCAGCCATCCAGCACAATATTTTTATACCGTATAATAATAATCGAATACCTTAATGTTTACTTTTCTATGGAATCAATCCCAAACCAATTGGTTAATATATTTTCAGACATCACAGTCTTGGTAACTAAAACAATGCTGGTGCTCCTCGTAGGTCTAGTAGCCTTCCAGCTGTAGGATACTTGGGTGCAGGGTAAAAGCCATGCTTTTATCACAACCAAAAGGATACTCAAGGAGACAGTTGGAAATAGACCTCTTTCCTTGGCATTTCCCCCAGCCCTTCTCCACTCCATTTATCCACGCTGAGCAATCCTTATAATAGTGCCAATAAAGGAACAATGGTCCATTCCCACAGCCATTTCTCACTTAAGTGGTCTTTCTGACATCTATGAAGCAACTTCCATGAAAAAGAGCTGAAGGAGCATACTTATTCAAGTAAAGGTTGTGGAGGAGGGAGACAGAGTGGCAGAACTGCCTAGGTGCTCTTGTCACCCTCTCCCATCTGCAGCCTTTCTCATAGGAATAGTAAATTTGTAACAAACAAAAATCCAGTTAGCAGAATAACTTCAGTGAGGAGTCGCAGGCAGTGATTTTCCTCATAATTTTCAGAAGTTGGCAGTCTCTCCTTCCACTATTGTTCAGTGACTAATCACCCTGTAATTTTAGCAGGGTGAGGAGAAGCACTGGGTTTAATTGGCTGCGCATGCACCACGAGGCAGCACCTTTACATCGCAGGGAGACATTTGCCCCAGGGAGAGGAACCAAAATAACTCCAAAGCTTTCAAGCACAAGGTAACCCCAGGAAGGGACTGTGAGCACGGCAAGGGCAAGGCTGCTGGGAAATCCCCTTTACTGCAAGTAAGAAAGCCAGCAGGGCCCTGAGCAGGCTGTCCTGTAGTACTGTTGTGAAGTAGGTTGTGGGGGTCCATTATCTCCATTTAGCAGCTCAGCAGCCACACACAGAAGATGAAGAATGGCTACTGCAGGCTATGACAAGGCTGAGGCTGCAGTTTGCCCATATACTGCTAGAGAACAGAAGAATAAACTCATTTCCCTCTCTGGAGGTTTCTGCACAAACAACTGTGCAGCTCTACCCACGTCTTCTATCAAGAGAATCAATTTTGTCCTTAAATAATAGTTGAAACTATGAATAGGTTCTCCTTCCAAAATTAAGTGAGGAAAAGGAAGCAAATGTTCCTGTTTACTTTTAACATCTGTTCAATCAAAAGGAAGAATTAAGCCAACTTAAAGTAGTTTCAAATTCAAAGGTTAGCCTAATGAAAACATTAAAAAGACACATATTTTCATACATAGTATAGATATATACTGTCAAAATTTAACTTCAGGAAAGACTATTCAACAAAGTCATTCTTTTCTAGTTAGCTTCTAAACTCCACCAGTATTTTCATTTGAAATGTTTTCCTTATTTTCCTCATTCAGGAGCTAGTGCTTTCCTCATCCACACACCGTGCTGTTCATGAATACAAATGAAATCACATACATGCACACTCTCCCACTCTGACCTGAGGCTCTTCCCCCCAAGCCAGACTGTCAGCTTTCCAGGCAGCTCTCAGGCCAAGCACGGCACAGCTGGAGCAGAACCCAAGCTCAGACCTCCTCCTCCCTCAGCCCTGCAGACAACAGAACCAATGCTTCTGACCCCCCTCCCATTAGAGCTTTACAACTGAGTCATCTTCAACAAATCTTTTGCAGAATATATTTAGATGCTTGCCTTTCAATGTGTACAGCCGAAACATTTCTCAAGATCTTACTCTACTATCTCTTGAGAACCACCACCCTTTCATGACCCTGACAATTCTGATTTTGAATATCACAGAAAACAAAGCAAGACCCTTTAAGACACACCTCTATGTAATCCATTGCCTGAGTCCTAGCTTTGCTCTACTAAGGGCAGAATTCACAACTTACTTACTCGTTAACATTTTCCAACCACCACTCTCTCACATGATCCCATGCTGCTGCTCCTTTCCTCCCTCTATCAAGTGACTTTCCCACAGACATCTGCAAAACTAATTCATTGTCCTCCCTAAAATCCCTTTTTACTGACATCCCTTTGCTGTACCTTACAAAAACAGCCACCTTTAGAGCTGTTAGATAATCAATACGGGGTGACAGCTGTTCATGATGCCTAAGCTGTTTCAGCTTTATTGTTATATTAGCCCCTAGTAAGCCTGTGCATTTTATTTTACCCTCCAACTTCTGTGGGGACCATGTTTTCATTTGGCCCTGTAAGTTAGCAGAAAAGGATGCAGATACATGACTGTGGCATGAAGGCACTGCTGCAATAGAAATTATAGACAACACAGAAATGATTTTTCAATAACTCTATTTCCTAGTGACAACGAATTATCAATTCCTTAAAATCCAGCATGTTGATCCGGGAGGTCCTTGAAACTGCTGTTGCCAAGCATTTTGAGCTCTCTCTTAAAGAGAGGAAGAGTTTCTTTGCGAGAAGGGTATGTGTGTATGTGGTTTTTAGTGTGATTATCTGCATAAAACAAAACCAGTAACCTATTTGTGGTTGTATGTACTCTGATGAGCAGAAAATCACTACTATACAGCATGTAGATCGAAGTTTGCTTACTCCTCTTATACTATCTTCCCCTTACTTTTTGGAGCATACTACAAGTAAGCAATACTTCAGCTGTTAATAGTTGCTTCTGCCCTATGAAGCTACTCAACACACAGCTCAAAAGAGGATTTAAAGAAACCCCAAACAATCCCAAAATCTCTCTTTTGTGTCTGGGTGAAGGACTGGATCCATATACCCTGAAAGCCATGGAACAAAAGCAAAACCTCAGTCACCTGGTCTCTGAAAGCACTCGTGTCTCAAGACATTGCATGAAGCATTTACATGATGGCATAGAGTTTAAATGGAGCATAATAATAAAGAAGGTGCTAAACTTAAAAAAAAAAAGTGTGGTCCAATTCTGTGACTGAGCACTTACTTCAACAGTTCCAAAACCTAAAACACCTTATTTCAGCTGTCAAATTCAGGGGAGAAAAGTCCTTCACTAGACACCCAAAATTAGCTATTGGTAGTAAGCATAGTTTTTTAAAAATATTTCCTTTAAAGGGGTGAAAAAACAGACTCAGGTGAACACAGCAACTTCCCGATGGAGAAAGGAATTGGAAGAACAAGGTGGAAAGATATTAAGTAAACTGAACAGGCAAGCAAGGCTACAAAATATAATTGATAATAATAGCCCACACATACAAAGACTAACAGCTTTTAAATAGACTTCAAAGAAACAGACTTCAATCATTACTTAGCTACCTCCACAGCTGCAGTAGGTATTTTTATCTGCTCCCTCCCCAAACACACGCAGGTGTCAAATTATATTTGGCACTTCCTAAATTCATAATCCTGACACGTTTTCCAGGACTCACTTTGTCACATTCACTATTTATTAAACTATTAAACTATTTGGAGATACATTTTTACTCTAGTAACACTACAACACTTCGCTACTTAACAATTAATGAAGTCTCTAAGTGAGGGTTCTTCCAAACCGCTGAGAGCTGCCCCGTCGCTGCTCTCGGCAAAGGCAACCATCACTTCAGCTCCAACTTCAATAACATCAGAGGTAAGTGCTTGAGCAAACATTCATTTTTTTTTTCCCAAGAATGCAAAGAAAGAAGGGAGAAAAAAACCTCCATAGCATTAACTATATCTAATTAATGGTAATATCTGTTCATACAGACCTTGCATCTGGTAGCTATAAGGAGCCTGTCCAGGCTGAGGAGTGCTAAAGCTGGCACCGTAGCTTAGAAATCCTGTCTGTCCAGGTGATTGTGACTGAGCCAATCCACCTTCTGTCTTGATGCCTGCCCACAATGCACCTAAATCAGTTAGTGACAGCAAATCTATTTGTTCATATTCAAACAGGGATGGAAAATAAAATCATTTCATTAACAGCACTTTTAACATATACCTACTACTCATGCATGAGAGAACAAATACTGAGAGCATGCACAAATGAGTCGGATAAGGGCAGTCTAAAAGCACACATAAAACTGAAGTTCACCAGGGAGAGGTTAAATTCAAAACTGGGCTTCCAATAACTGCAAAAGAAATTTATACATGAACAGGAAGTTGCATTATTCCTTTTCTCCTTTCCTGCCAGAGGCTAACTTTTCCATATATTCATGACATTTCACAGAGGTAGATTAGCAACTTTATATGATTTTAATGAAGCATAGCGTAGCCAAGCTCTCCTGCTATCCACCCATTAATGACATAACTGAGATTTGCATTGTATAATATTTCTACATGAAAATCACATAGCTCTGGGTATGCTGGCTTTCTAAGGAATTAGAAGTGGATAAAAAGTACTAAGAACATTAAGTATAATGATGATTTTCAAAGCTAATTAAACACTATAGGAGGCATCCAATCTTTTAACAAATAAACACCTCATTGACAGGAGCTATTCCTGAAGGAATCTCTCAAACTAGGAAAAACATAGCATAGAGTCATTAATCTGCTCTGACAGGGAAATCCATTACACATCACATTACCCTCTCATTTCCAAATTTAGCAATAAAAGAATCCTAAGTCCAATTAAATGAATGACTCGTGTCCATATTTCAGTGATCCTTCCTCCAATTTGTAAGGCAACAAGCAAATAAATATAATCAAGTGAAACACCGAGGAGATGTGCACAATCCAGCCTCTGTCTCTTAGTTTTAATTATAAGGTCCCAACATGAACTACCATTTAAAAATAATTATAGCCAAAGCAATGGAAAAGTAATACAATACTCTTAGGTTTCACTGTGGCATTCAGTGATACCTCATTGTTCAGAAACAATGTTCATTTTTGAACTGAATTAACTAAGTGTGAATTAGTAACATTCCTTTGAAAATTACTGTTAATCTAAGTCCATTTCCTGGTTCCACTTTTTTTTTCTTTTTAAACAGTATTTAATGTTTGAAGGTAGGAGAGGTCCGAGAAGTTTCTGTGTTTGCAAAACATCAGTATCTCTCTATATACAAATATTAGCATATTTTCTTCTGTCATTTAAATAATTATTTTTCAACTGCTGTCATTAATTACACTCAAGTCCTTCTGCCAAGCCTACTAGCTAGCAGACTAACTCTGTTTGCTTGCTTTTCCCTGATGCTTACTTACTGCTTCTGTTTCATGTTACAATTAAACAATCCCAATGATGAATCTGACACCTCGTTTCCAACGGGAAACTCCTGCTATGGATGTTTTTGTATCAATGACCTCTATTTGTTGCCTGTTTAAGGACTTCTAACACGCTAATTAAATATTGCTTAGAGAAAGTTTAACTAAATCAAGCATTACATTTCTAGTAGATTTTTGACAATTAAAGGAAGCAGCAGGAGGACACCACTTGAGTGAAGACAACTTGGCATTGACATGTCCTTTTACAAACCTCCACGCTATAAAGAGCCTTTCATCTCCTGGGGCCTACTCTTCCCACCTGCTCTCACCCAGAAGGCCTTCACTCATCAAACCCTGATGCTCCCTTCTCCTTCTCCCAAGTCTAATGTACACAAGGAAGCAGGAAGGGAGGGCAAGAAAACATAAGGGGACTGCCAGGATCTGGGAAGAAAAGAAGTTGGTAAGCAAAGCTTGTGCTAGATGCTGGTACTGGAGCAAGCAGAAGGAGGGAGCTTCAGGAAATTCTCCAGCCTCCTCAGGGGCTTTGCAGATGAACCAGAGCCAGGAGCCCCTGGGAGGCAGCTGTCAGTGGCATTCCCTTCCACCCCCCTTCCTGCCTGCATAGCTGCAGCACGTTGGAGGTGGGGAAGTATAAAATCAAGAGGCTAAAGCTGCATTCAAGGCAGCACCTTCCCATAAAACTTGAGGGATATTGATACGTAAATCTGCAAATGCTTTTGCTTGCAGTAAGACCCAGAATAAAGAAACAAAAAGAAAGATGCCTGCCACTCCAACTCAAGAGATTTTCTTTCACCTATGTTGTAAGTCACCACGTGCTGGAAGCTCTCTGCTTGGATGAGACAAAGGCAAGGTAGATTGACATGTGGGGTCTAAGCTGCAGACCCAAGAGGAAAATTTTGTCTCTAAACAAGGCTTCAGTTCTTCCTTGTTGCAAATGTGCATGTATTCCCCATTTAATTTATATTTTGGGAACACAGACTATATGATGTGCCTTAAATATGCAAAAATATATGTGGTGTTAGGTCCCAGAAACCTTTAATGGTTATTCACTTTTATATGCTGCTGTTATAAAGTACATCAGTGAGGAGAACATTAGCCCCAGTCACGAGGCACTGTTTGAAAAGAACAAAACCCGTTAAAATCCACTTGGCTCAGGAGCCAGGGGGTTCAGTGGTCAAAAGCAGCTCTGTAATGTAAAACATTAGGCAAAATCATCTGAATTTGCAGGCACCGGGGATGGTCTGGGCAAAAAACCCAAACAAAACAAAAGACCAGGCAGGCATGTTAACCCCTGGTGGGCAGTTGCCAAGTAAAGCAACTTTCAATTACAGCTCTGACGACAGTGAGGCAACTAAAGTCAAGCAGTGAAATCAAGGCCTTGCTGAAGTCAGTGGGAGCTTTATAGTTGGCTTCAGTGAGGTCAGGATTTTATCCAGAGGAACCAAGCAAAACCCAAAAAAGTCACTGTTTGGGATGCCTCAGCCACCACAACCGGACAAGTATGAACACAAGGTGTCCACAGGGGAAGCAAATCAAGAAAAGAACTGTGGGGAAAAGGATAATCTGTTATCACTCCATCTGAATCAGATGGAAATAGCAAACTAGCTGTAATCAGCAATATGAGCTCGTGGTCACTGGGGAAAAAAAATCATGCCCACCTCTGTAGTCTTGAACAGGTAGTTTAAATGGCCTTTAAATGTTTTGTTTGTGCAAGTTTAAAATAGGTGGACTGAATATTGGACTGAAACATCCAATTCATGTTCATAACCATATGTTTGGCAGTAAGTAGTCAAGGCTGTAGCCACAGGAAGAATGCTTCCCTGGATCATAATTACTGATGATATATCATTGAAACATCTTTTTACAAATACAAATTTTTGCATATTTCTTGCACCTAGTGTTCCAAATATTCTGCTGTGGGATATACTTGAGATCCAGTAGATTCCAGCTTGCAGATTTCAGGGTGAAGTTTTCACCAATTTTGCACTTAAAATTTCTAACGATGTTAAGTGACACAGCTTGTCTGGTGAGTTCTGTCCTTTTAGTATAAAACCTCTATTACCTGAATGTATCTTTACAAAATATACTGCTAAAAGAATGTGAATTGTATATTTTTAATGTACTCCCCCAGAGGAGTATAAGACCTATTTTCTAATAACACATCCACACTGCTGAACTGCTGTGTGGTTTGCCAGCAGACAGTCTGGCAGCAAAACGGTCTCACCCATAGCAGCTTGTTTTTAAATTATTATTATTATTTTTTTTAATATGTGCTTCTTAGTACTATCTCCTTCATGAGAAAGACAAAGCTTCAGTGGCAATTTACCTCAGTTGTCACCTGCAGGGAATTTTAACACATTGAAAGCGAGATTTTTTTGTTGGGGGTCTTTTTCAATCAGTTTTTCACCTGCTGAAAATCAGTGCAGCTTCACTTATTCACTTGGGTTCCAGTAATCCTGAATAGCTGAAATTCAGACCTTTAAGTACCAACTTACCCTACTGCCTTGCTAGAGAGCTGAGCTCCTCAGCAAGTCACCAGAAGCTGTGCTTGGGTAATGGAGGTCCCTGGATCTCTTTTCCCGTTTTACTGCTCTTTTTTATTTATCACCAATAAAAACCTAATTAATTTCTATCCTCGATCTCAAAACATATTCATTCCCTTGAGTAGCTTCTTATCTCTTTAATACAGAAATTAAGCATCACTCACCCCAATGGGGGAGTTACCAGTCTTCAAGAAATTTCACAAGAAATGCTCAAAAGCATAACTGTCCCTAAGCACTGATGCAAGGCTCAAGTAATCTTGTTCTAAAAAATATTTACCTCTAGAGCAAAATAACACAGACAGGATTTCTTACCATATGAAGGGATTCCATAAGGTTGACCGGGCTGGGGGTAGGTGGCATAAGCTGTAGCTTGTTGCATCCCCGTCGTAAACTGTGTCTGCCCATATGCAGCCATCGTTTGTGAAGAGGGGGTAGGAAGAATATGTGGGTATGGTCTGCTATTGATTACAAATGACAGAAAATAGGATAGAGGCAGCATTAGACACACGTTGGTACTTATTTTTAGCCTTATTATAATCCTGCTGCTTCATTAACACATAATCATAGGCTGTGCTAGACAACAGAAACTGTAAAACAAAGACAAAACAACAATATGACATCAATAATAAAAGAAAAAGTAAAATAAGAACTTTCCAAATATTTTTCAAATACATTCTTAGCATTAAGAAAAAAAAATATTTTTTTTTTCCCCTGGAAGCTGCTGCGGTTTAAACTATGACTTAACAGATGGACCCAATTATTATTTTAAATGAGGTTAAAATCTGCCTATTTCAGTTATTATTATAACAACTACTATTATTATTTTTAAAAGATATCATACTTGGAAGGGTAAATCTGTGGTGGGGAGAACTGGTGTGTTTGTCTTGGGCTGAAACCACTGCTTCCAATTGCTGCACCAAGGAGAAAAGAAAGCACACAGAAGTGTAAATACACACACCAAAGAAAAATATTATTTTTCCTAATAGAATTTCAGAGTATTAACAAGGTTTTAATTAAATTCAAATATCATTGATGTTTTAGATACAAAATAATGAGTGCTTAACATTAAAATCTTGATTACAGATTTTAAAGACTAAATTGCCCCTTTGTACAACTCCTGAGCAATAGTTTGTTTTTTACTCACACACAGACAACATTCTTAATGCAAACAACCTATTTCCTAATGGAAACATTTCCCTTCGTATTTTCAAAGGATTATTGATATCTCGAGTGCAACATTTTATTAACTTTCAGAATTTTTAAGACCTACATTTTATGAAGGAGCTTTATGCATGTCTCGATTGAAAACACATGGCCGGCTTCAGAGCACGTGCCTCTTTTTTGAAAAAATTATTTCATAATACAGATAATGTGTTACTATCTTACATTTCTTTCTCTTTTACCCCATATCTTTTCTGCTTTCCAAAACGCTTTCAGACCTCCAAAACAGTCAGCATGGCTTAAGGATGTCACAACTGATGTGCAAATGTTCTTAGTGAAACACCTCAGGCTTGGAGGCTGCATAGTGACAGTCTCCCCGGCCACCCCACCACTGTTGACACACACGTGCATGCCAACCCACCCCAGTTTCTTTTGGTATTTTTGGGTGCTGCCTAAAACAGATCAGATGTGTCAGCATGCCCTGCTCTGGCCAGTACTTTTGGGAGCCCATCCCCCTCTGGTTACTGTTTGGGTGCCATTTCTTCTTCAGGCCCCCAGGCTGGTTTTGAAGCCTTTGCCAGGAAGGGGTCAGCGGCAGGTTATGAGACTACTGTAAAATCAGACAGCCGGAGAAACAACAGGCCCTATTGCTAAGTACTTGGAAATAAACAAGGCACGGATAATTACCCTTCGCCAGCTACCCCTTTCCTGGCCAACTACAGGGAAAATCCATCATCTTTACACTCCGGGAGATCTGGTGAAGCGTGGAGGGAAGCAGAGAATCTCTTTCCCGTGCCTTCCACACCTGATAGTTTTTCTTTCTCTGGCCTGTAAGGCTACAGATACGCCAAATGTCACGGTCCGACCTTTAGTCAGATCATCACTACTATTAAACACACTACCTTTTCTTCTTTCAGGGATTTTAAATGCTCTAGAACCCCTTTTTTTTTTTTTGGCTTTCAGATTTGATACTTCCATACTCAACAGCATGCGCAGAAAATGGAGGCCGTGGCAAGTTCAGAAAAAGGCTGGCTACCTGGGGCCTGAGTGGCTGCAAGATGTTAAAATTTGCTACTCTGTAAATATAATCCCACAACATAGTATTAGATACTTTTTTATTTGATTTGCACCATAAAAACTAAGTGCTAGAAATACCACAGTTAATCCACAGGTATGCAAAACTGTGCAAACATCTTAGGATTTTCTCACAGTGTTTATCCCCTGTATGCTAGAAGTAAAGATGTGTTTGGCTTCCAGGAAGCAAAAAAGCCTAACAAAAGAATGAATACCTTAATAATAATAAATTATAATACATGAGGGAGACCTACCCCTCAATTACAACACTAATCACAGAGGCAGGTATGTTTACTCACAGAAAAGAGAAGAGTAATTACTCTGGGCCAGAATACTCCCTAGTCAGACTCCCACTGAAGACACCAATGGACATTAATAAGCCTGATGCTGTAATGCTCCTTACCCGGGGAAAACTCCTATTGACTTACACTGTCTGAGTAAGATGAACAGAAATAGGCATTAGCTGTGAAGTGCACAAGGCTTTTTAACAGCTGTGCACAGGTTTAGACCGCATGGGATTAGAAAATAGTAAATGAAAAAACGCTGAGCTTAAAACCTTTGTTTATTCCTTACCTGATCCTGAGAAATTTTCTAAAGACCCGTCTGTGGTAGTGGTAGTAGCAATCTCACTGCTGCTCATTGGTTCTGTTTTAACTATAGAAATATAAATAAAATATATTCTATATGCACCTAATATTCTTGCACACGCATGCACACACACTCACTACAGCCACAAATTCAATAAAAAAAAAATCTGCCAAAAATGTTTTAAGTCATGGCTATCGATATTTTGCATTTTGTGTATTTGTGTATACAAACAATGCAAAGTACTGGCAGCTATGATTTACACATACATATACAATGATCAAGAGGGTTATTTCTGTCCCCAAGGAATAAGAGCCACTGTGACAAACCAGAAGTCTCCATGCAACTCTCTGCACCTGTCCTGATTCCTCTTAATCCTGTAGACCCAACAAAAAGGGTTCACTTTTAGATCAGCTCATACAGACATTTACAAGCTTGAAACACAGCAATTTGCACAAGACAAAAAAGGAAATAATTATTAAATTGTTTTTTTCTGAGGTCTGCTCAATTTTTTTTTCCATTCAAGTAACATTTCAGAGGAAAAAAAAAGAGAATTTGTGATGATGTAAAACACTCTTCATGGTGGATTTCTCAGCAATGCTGAATAAACAAAGGGTATGCAATCCTCACCAGATACTTCAAAGAATGCTTTTACATTTTATTCCCTCTGTACCCATGACCCAGCATGGCTGTCAGGAGATAAAAAAGAATGATATTAAGAGAGATTCTCTCCTGGCTCATGATGCTTCATAATTAATTATTAATAACTTGTAATAAAGCCTCAAGTAAATAAACAAATTTTTCTTTCTGTTACTCTTGTGCAATCTCATTAAAAACAGAATTCCAGTCCATGGAGCAAGGCTGAGGCTGACCTGGCATGGATGCAAACAGGCACAATACCTACTCCACAAGTTACCAGATCAGCACAGCAATCTCTCAAATCCATTTTTAACTTTTGGAGTTACAGCACACCAAAAGCAACCGAGGATGATATTTCAGAAAACAATGGAGCTGATCTTATTATCAACGTGCCACTGCTCTCACTCTTGTTGACACACACAGTCACTGCTTCCCACGCACCAGGGCTGGTGCATTCCCGACCTTTTAGCAAGGCAGTTCAGTAACACTGCAGAAAATGAACCCAAGAACAGCAAGGTAAAGTGAACCCTATTTGATCTGTAAAGCCTACCTGGCATCTTGAATTTGGTGTGCATGCATGCACATATGTTTGTCTATACATAGGTGTTCAGGAATTGATCACTAGCAGAAACCCTTTTGGTGCCAGGTTTGCGAAGGGTGGGGTAGAGGCACTTTCCACTTTTGAGAAAGGTCCTTTCCTTCCCTTGCCAACCCAAATTCCTGTTTCTGCATGCCTCAGTATGCCCTTCACCTGACTCCATCAATAGGATTCACATGCAATCTCTGAAGATTTTACTAGTCTGCCACTAATGTCTTTTATTCTCATGCAGGGTGTTTTGTCTGCCATGCCAGCTCAGATCAATACTAGTTCCACACAAATCTCCGCTATATCTCCATTAGCAAGCAGTGCAGCCCAGCAAGAAAAGCTTCATGGAGTGAAATAGTTGGTGCAGAGGGTCCAGTTTCCATAGTTTGGACATTTTTGGAGGGTTAGTCATGCTAGGTTTAGTCTTGTCCCAGGGAGGAAGTGTCCATCAGCAGCTGCAGAACATCATCTGTAATCCTGGAGAGAACCTTTTTTGAAAGAAGTGAAGTCCAAGAGACTCCATGAGGTGAATTAACGTGGTAAAAAGGGGTGGCCACTTCAAGGGTGCACTCATAATCTGAACTACAACTCTAATACAAAAGTATTTCTTAAAAGCATGTAACAGATCAAGTATCCGTTGCATAACTAAATACTGAAAGTCTGACACAGAGATGCAACAAAATACCTGTTGCAAAGCTTCTATCCTAAGTGATTTTCGAGAAACCTACAAATTTTTCAGCAACTTCTATTGCTTGTTAATATAGACATCAAGAACCTTAGCATCTTCATTATCTTCTGCTTTTTCTTAGAAGTTTATCACAACTTAATTTTACAGTCAGACTAGTGTTTCCTTCACAAACTACTCCAGCATGTCTACCCATACCTAATTTCCATTATGCAGTTATACTTTTGGAAATGGCAATGAAAGATACTTTTCTCTATAGCTGACAGCTGTGGGGCAAGAAAGGAGAGGAAGATAAGACAGATGACCCTAACCTGGGTAAGAGTGAAGATTTCAGTGTATGCTGTCTGCAAACTCTTCCCCTCTTCTCTACTGAAACAACAATTTTTCTCTGTTCCTTATGAAATAAAATAATTTTGTTTGAATCGCCATGAACTAGCAACTCAATGACTATGCTGAGCTACCCAACACAGCATAGAGACAGAGAGCATTGTTTGTTTTAGATAAAGATTTTTAGGATAATTTCTTCTGAAATAGATATAAATGCCTCTATTGCTGTTCATTTAAAAGCCTGTTTCACATGCACTATTTGCCATTTATCAGTATCTCAGATCCTTGTTAAAGATACCATTTTGGGGAAAACCTCATCAAAATAGAATTTCTGATCTGTATGACTATTGAGCAATATTTCAGTGCAGTGATGTTTATAACTGAATTCTGTTTAGAAAGCATACCACTTTTAAAGATACAGGAAAACATATACAAAACAAACTGAAGTGACTTTTAATGTAAATTAATTCTAGTTGCTGAGTGAGATGCTTACAAGTTTTTCATTGAAACTTTTACTTATGTCTGCTCTCTCTGCTGTTGTATTTCCTGACTATATAAAAAATTGGGATAAGGAAAGCAGCTGTTCCCTGATCTGGGTACCCATTAGTAAAGTGATAACAAATAAATCCTGTCATGCCATCTTTAAGACCAACCATGACCTTAACAGACCTTTGAACTGCAGCTAGTTGGGAATTTAATAAAGATGGATAGGAACTGAAAAGCCCTCCATCCCCCAGTGTTTCAATCACAATGCCAGAAAAGGACTGTGTATTTCCTTTGTCTGAGCCTAAAAATATTTCAAGAGGATGAAAGTATGAAAGAAGAAACAGTGAACTGGTTTGCCAATGGGAAAAATTTACCATGTGGATTCTCACTGCAGAGGAAGGTCTCTCATGTGCACAAGTCACAAACTGACCTGCAGTGGAGCATATTTCCCCCAGAATCACCGGGAAACAGATCTGTGAAAGGTTTTTCTAAGGTTACAGCTCTGCCACTATATCACAGTAGCACATCAGTAATCCATGTCCATCCTGAGAAACGTGTGGAGCTGTCCAAAGAAGCAAGGCTCTGGAAGGACATGGATCTGGCCCGCCTGCCTGCTCCTTAAGCATGCTCTGGGTTTCTGCTCTCCACATTTACCATGACAATTAACATTCTGCAACCTATCCTAAGATTTCATAGGATGATGCTGGGCAACCAGTGGAAATATTGCCACCTTTACAAAGACATTGCTGCAAGCAGAGAGGTGGAGAATTAACAGATTTGCATTATAGAGACAGACTCTGATTTAGCAATATGCTACTAAATTTTATTGCCACTAAACCCACTCATGTAATAAAACAGGTTACCAACAAGAAGGAAGAAACCTAATGTATTCCTAATCTTCTGCAAAAATTCAATTATTTAGAACAAGATGTGGTTTATACACTAAGGAACTTAAGCTATGCCAAAGGAGAGACATTTTTCTTCCTTTTTTTTTTTTTTCCCCCTAGTCATTTATGAGATCCTAAAGACAAGATTTATAAAGAAACTGGATAAGAAAGCAACAGAATAATAGAAAAATAGGAGCAGCAGATAATAAAACACATAATAGGTCTAAGAAAATAAGTTTAAAAATTCTGAGATAGCATAACTGTTGATTTGACATTATAGTCACTGTCAAGATATTTATTAAGACAGAGACTAAAAGTGCAATCTACCCTGCACTGTCAGCTGTTTTACATAAGGTGCTTAAAAATTACTTACATGGCAGTTCCTGAACTCCACCAAGAGGCAGAACTTCAGATCAGAACCCACAAGTTCCTGTGATTCATTGGCCAAGTAAAAACTTTGTGAGTTCACAGATTGCCACAGCTTACGTAACAGTGATGGGTGGTCTGAGGAATGTGATGCTGGCCTTCTTAAATCTGGATTTAGAGACCTAACATTTACCCAGTTTCTAATACAAAAGTCATATGAACACACTCTAAAAATTGAACCTTCAAGCAGGCAAAAAGTAGGGGGTTTAATAAAAAAAAACTTTAACCATCTAAAATACATATAAGACTTGCTCAACTCAACTAGTCTTTGTTAAAAGCTATGCTATATACATTAAACGATAATGGAAATAATATAAACATGGCTGACTTATTAAATTGGTTTTAATTTTTCACTTTTAAGACTGAATTAATCCTAAAACTTTATATTCTTTCTATTATATGAATAAGTGGGCAAAATGAAATCATTCCTGGCTTACTGCTCTCAGTGTTCATGGGGTAAAAAGATTCTCAACAATATAAGTGAGGCTGTTACTTCATTTACAGACATACATAAAAATACAACCTCCAGCCCTATTTTCAAGGTGATATCTTCAAATAACACTAGCAGCTAAATACCAGGGAGATTTCATGACTATTTTATGCATCCAATACTATTCATACACTATTTTCCTTGATACCACCTTCTTTCTGTACCCACTAGAATCCCAAAGTTCAAAGACAATTGTCACTAACAACAGGACAAGAAATGCTACTTTGACTCTCCAAGCTGATGGTATTTTGCATCTTTTTATGCAAACTCTCCTCTGCTTGTTCTGGAAAATCTTGCCATTATAAACAGGTTACTAAAAGTTATAAATTACTAATAATCAGGCTAGTCAATTATACTAATTCCTATCCAGGACATCATTTTCTTTTTTTATCACAGACTATCAACTCAACAACTCCTGACCATGAAGCCAAATAAAGTTTCTTGCTTCTGCTTCTCGAAACAGAGGACTCTTGCTGAAACCCATCGTCTGGAAATTACCAGGAGATAATTACTACAAGGTAATTTCCAGCCTAAAGTTATGTTTATTTTTCAAAGAAAGTCCCTGCTCAAAGCAGCAAATTCTAGTTCAAGCCCAGACTATTTCCTGCTCTCCCCTCTTCTGATGTTAGAAGATTTTAAAACTATAGTATTTGGGCTGTGGGTAACACCTAACTCACTGCATGTACAGTTCCCCCACCACCCTCATCCACCTGAAGGACCCTTAGCATCACTGCACCTTCTCATTCAGCAGTAAAAATTTTAAATTTACAAAAAAATGCCGTCACTACTGCAGTGCAAAATCAGAAAATTCAAAACCATCTGGGTGGAGACAAGATTGATAGCATTTATCAAGGTATAATAGCTAATCAAGGTATAATCTACAGTTATGGATTAAAACAATCTCATTTACTGCAGTTTGTAGATAAGAATATCTGAGTCTGAGTCTAACATTCTTACCTCTTCACACTCACTTGTCACTTTACATCAAATGATTGTACCTCTCTTGTCATTACAGAGTCAGCATAGATCCAGAAATAATCCCTTTAGAGGCATTATGGCCTATTTCCATTTCCTCATTTCCTTTTTTTTTTTTTTTTTTTCCAACTTCTTAAATCCTGGATTGGGAATCTGATCATGGCAACTCCCCTGCACATGCGTAACAGTTTGGACTATGTCTGTATAAAACATTTCTACTCTTCAATTAAAGCCACACAAAATTACTACAGAGCATCACAGCCCCAGCCACTGATGGCAAAGGTTGATTGTTTTTTTAAGGTTGACTTCAGCTACCTTCTGGGAATTTGAAGGACTTCAAGTGAACAGAGAGCACCACGGAGAAATCAAGCCTACTCTGCCGTTTAGGTCTAGAGAACACAAGACTGAGCCATGAAGTCAGGAACAGAATGATGAAGCAGGTGGGACCTTTCTCAAGTGGGAAAAAATATCCTCAAATTTTGGTCCAGGATTTATACTCCAGGTCTGCCAGAATTTAAGGCAAATTTACCAGGACTAAGAAGGATAACTCCAGCTTGCATTCCCCTCTTGCATTCCCCTACCTATCAGTATCAGAAATCTCCCCAGCTTGTCTCATCAAACCAGCTGGCACAATTCACTGACCAGGAATCAGATGATCCAGCTAACCCTGAAGAGTAACCAAGTTTCATGCTTTTTGATCTACCTATGACAAGCAAACCCCCTCAGAGGGCCACAAGGTGCAAATGGAAGTGCTAAATGATCTAAAGGGTCATGAGTCTGTGAAGTTGCTAATGATTTTCAAATATCACCCTACTGTCCATTAAGGTGTGACCTTAAGACTAGATTTAGATGTCCTACTCCTGTTCCCTGGGGTTTCTTTTGGTGCATGCTGACAGCAGGGGCTGAATTTCTTTCTTGTCTGTATTACTGGCCAAGCACATGATATTTCTATCTTATGATGTGGAGTCAGGCAAACACATACATGCAGATCATGCTTAACAGGCTGGAAAGATGCTGCACTTAGCAAGTTGTGTTGCAGTTCCAGTTTTTGGTGAAGCAGTGAGTACCTTCACAGGTTCCTGACATCCTGCAGCCTGTGCCAGTGGGGCTCTGGGACCCTTGGACACATTCAGAAGGTGCTCTCACACCACTATGCCCCATCCATGGACTGGCATAGCATGGCCTGCGAAACCATTTATGAGAAGCTTACAAAAATAAATTATATTAAAAGAATGGTCCTTCCAAAATGTTCCATTCTTTTTCATTTTTTTAAAGTCCTTTGTTACTTAGAGCATTTTATTTCCCTCAGGTGTCTGTGGGAATGAGTATTGCTGTTGACTTTTCACTTAAATGAAATGCTTTCTATCAGGAAAATGTTGTGGAAGAAAAAAAAAGGTGAAGCTTTCATAAACAAATACACATACATACAGAAAAGACAATAAATATATAAATATCAATTAGCCTGTCCCCTCCTCAAGATCTTGCAACAGGAATGGGACTGAACAAAAGAGAAGTAGACAAGTTATTTCACTGGCCAAAAATCTATGTAAGAGGAATAATAGAGCATTATGCTACATGTGCTCAGAACAGACCAAAGGATTCTTAGGGAAGCAGGAGAATAAAAGCTCAGATAAGACAAAGAATCTGGAAGGAAGCCAAAGTAACACAGAAAGAAAAAAAAGGTGAAGAGCACGGAAGAAAAGAAAAGGTTCAAGTCAGCCCCTTGGGTTCACATAAATGGGCAGAATGATGTATATCTGCGTTTTGTCCTTCAGAAGTGGTGGCAGGTTTGAAACCAGATTACTAATCCCTACAGCCCCCCAGGTTGGTTTTCCCAATCTGGGGCCTGGGACCACGACAAACTTTGCCTCTGGCCACACAACTGTCCCGCGTTTACCATCCATAGTTCTTGATTCTAAAGCTCTGCTGAAAGGCAAAGATTAGGTTCACCTTTACCAGGCTATTACTTCAGGATGCCTAAATATAGAGGTGCCCCTTCATCCATTACAAATTTCCTACCATCAAGCTTATAATCACAAATAGAAGTCTAGAAATTTCAGCATACATAATTGGCAGAAACTCCAACGAGTAATTAAAAGATACCAGAACTCAAACATCTCCCAAAGGAGAATAATTTGTCTGATTTTCATCACCTACTGAAACTTTGCAGCCCAAAGTTCAAAAAATTATGAATAACTATTAAAAATAATTACATGCAAAAAAAAAAAAAAAATTCACTGCCAATGTTCAGGCTTGATTGCAATAGTGAAAGACTATTTGAAGCACTACAAAGTATTGTTAGAATTACAACAGATTGTGAAAATATAATTTACTTAAAGAAATCTACACTATGTGCTGTAAAGATGACCAGCTCATACTCTGGCTATGGATTTCAGCATCTTATTCTACCATTATTTCAGGAAATACACAAATCATTTTTTTCTCCATTCTATATTATTGCATCTCAACAGTGTACATACTACACAGCACTGCCTTTTGAACCCCTGAAGATGGATTTATGTTCACCAGACTTAAAACAACCTTTCTAGTGGCCACCCATCAGATAGTCACATAGTAGGGAGCTTTGAATGCCTTTGTGTGGGATCTCATTCTCATGTTGCAGCAGGTACTTAAAGAGTGAGAATCTTTTTTTTTTCCAAAGGAATTTTGATGTCCAACTTCCTTTGAAGCCCCCCTTCCTATGTATCTTTGAAAATCTGATCTTCAGATTGTTAGCCATTTTTCCTTCCTGCTTGATATGAGAATGCCTTCTCTTCTTCCTTCTGAATGCTCAAAAATGAGGGCAGAAGCAGCTCCATAATCCTAACGTAAATGAGGTGTAGTTGCTTGGAAAACACTGCTCCTTCTCTTAGTCTTCATCTATTATTTTTCATTCTAGCTGCTTAAAACATCATCATGATGGGCCACAGGCTTCTGTTTCTTACTCTATGTAATCCATCAGAACTGATTTACATTCTGAAGATAAAAGTAAAGATCATTGTAGGCAGAAACTGGATGCACTTCTCTGCTTTGGAAAACAGCTTTGCTGTTCTTCTCAAATTGAATTGATTGCTTGCAGCCTTTCCCTCTAAAATCTATCTACCAAAGTGAGCACTGTTGTTGCAATAGCCACTAGCTGTCTGATAAAACTTAACAAACGGCAATTTTATTAGCTTCTGTTGTTATTGTTTCTTTAACTCCTTCAGTATCAACTCACCTCAGCAATTTGCTGAGAAAGGAAGATTAGAGATAAGGCACAACTATGAACATTGTGATCCCTACTTCAATCCTTTTTTTTTTTTTTTTAAACAGATTTTTTTTTTAGGCAAGTCATACAGGGCCAAAATTTTAATGGTGTCCAGTGTCTGTTTCTCCCTACAACAGAGGGCATTTTGTGGAAAAACACTTAGAGATCACAGCAAACTGAAATACCGCTGTATTTATATCATCAGCACCACCTTGGCATGCCAGGACTGATTTTTCTGAGTGCTTTTAGACAGGCATTTTAGTGTTACTCCTCTGCATTTGATCCTGGGAAATTTCTGACTGGTCAAGGTCTATAATTTCCTTGTTACTTCCCCATCACTGGTCTGAAGAACATGCTGTTTTGCCCAGAGAAGAGGAAGGAAAAAACCTAACACCATCAGAGTAACTAGTTTTTATCAGCTATGATTTTACTTTTAAATCAAGATATTAAGGAAATGGTACTTTTCCCCCTGCCACACATACATCCTGAGCTATGAAGACTGACTCATGATCTGCTATAAACTTAAAGGATAGTTTGTTATACAGAAATCACTATGCTCTAAAAGAATCCGATAGAGAAATTGCCATGAGACAAAAAGTAGTAAATCTGTTTAAAAATATTTAGATACAAGGAAATAGCAGTCACCCAAAACTCCCTGGGTTTCTTCAGCTGCAGTCCTTGGCCAGCACTACCTGGTCAGTCCTGCACTAGAGTAATTTTGCCCTACCAAGGTGAAATTAAGCACACAGAGTGATTACATAAAAGCTGCTTGCAGAGATTAAACTCAGACTCAATCACACAATTAATTCAGTGCTTTGAAAATTTACCACTAAGTGTGAAGCTAAAAATATTAGCTAACAACAGTGAGCTCTCTTCCAACCACATCCTCTTGTAGAACAACATCAATAAGAGACAAGCCTAAAAATGTGCCTTAGAGGAATTAATGAACACTTGTTTGAAATGAGGCCATTTCATTTTGGGACAGGTTGTGGGGTTTTTTTATTTTCCTCACCCTCTTCCAGTGAACATATCCTGCACTTCAGGGTATGGAAAGCTGCCGAAATCACACCCATAGTCAAATCAAATTTAACATATCTTTACAAGATATTTATAACATGCAAATACCTAGAGGCCCTGTTTCTAATTCACATGAAGGTCCCTTATGCCAGAAAAGGAGGGCTCTTCCGTATTAGTGAGAATGAGTGTGTAGCAGATTAGAAGCTGGTTTCACATATTAAATTTAACATGTGAAGGTTCAACAATCCACATCTCCACTCCCCGTGCAACAAGCAAGCAAAACCACACTGCAGCATTTCAAGAAAGGAGTTTGGCAAGCTCTTACAACTGCATCCTTACAATCTGCCACTTGTGTCTCAGCAGGATTCTGCTTCAAGAATCTCAGAAAAAATAATTCTACTTCACCCTTCATTAAAATAAAATAACAAAGCCTTGCTTCATTCAGTCAATTTTTTTCTTAAGCCCGTTTAGCAGCTCAAGGAACCCAAACCAAACACTTCCTCAAGATAAAAACAGATTAACAGTAAAAATTCCATCTTTGGATTCTTAGGCATCTGCTTCACTTAGAAATTTTGTCTCTGGGCACACATCTAATTCAGAAATGAATTACTCAATTACGTTTCTTTCGAGAACTTTTTCCTTATTTGTCACTTAAGAGCAATCAGAGACAGGCATTTTCAATTGGGAAAGTTTAGACCAGAATCGCCAAGCACAAGCTGTTTCTCGGGACACTTTTTGGACAAGATCTGCAAACGCATGCCGAGCGCCCACGCCTGCTGCGCCCACCGCAGCCACCCAAACCTGCGGGGCTCTGTGTGCTAGGGCTTAGCAACCAGTCTGCAGTGCTGAGGAGGGTCATGTCACCTGAGGGAAAATTGCAAACAAAAGAAAACCATTTGGCTCCATCTCAGAAGGTAAACATGCATTGCAAGTTAGCGCTTTCCGGGTAGAATTCACCCAAAATTAATTAGCCCGAGATTTAAAAATTCTAAATAAGTTACCGTGGTTTAATGCATTTTCTTCAATAAATTCTGATACCTACCTAGAAGCTGGGACATGGTTCCAAAATTACTTGCCACGTGAGGTCAGTGCGTGAATAGATACAATATACAACTCATTTCCTGACACAGTAATATTAAGCACCCCATGTTTCTGAGTGTACACCTGCACACAACAACTACTTGGAACAACAAGTCGAGCCAGATGGTGAGTGTCTTTCAGTCTTTCAAGGAGCACTCCCTACTGTTGTGCTACTAAAGAATCTTCAAGTTACAGGGCAGGTACAGAAGCTTGTGAAGTTTACAGCAAAGGCTGTCGCAAGCTAGAGGAATTTTAACTTGAAAGGGTTGAGCCATTTTATCCTTTACTAAGACTGGCATATACCTAAAAATATGGTGTAAAATATAATAATATACTTGGATATTTAAAAGGAAGAAGATTAATCTGTGGTCATTAGATATTTTTCTGCTTAAATTACACTAACACTGTAAGCACTTCATTTATTCTTTAAAAAGCTACTTTTCTTTTTTTCCTTAAAGGTTTAATTGCAGCAATACTTTTACAGCAACAGAAAAAAGTAAATTATACCCAACTCTGGCACAAATCTGATAACCCATAAACCCTCCTCACTACAGAGGACTCCAATTAGAATGAATAACAGAGATGTTTAGGGAATTGAGGGGGGACGACATCTGTCTGATTGGCATGTGCCTTTCCTGGAAGAATGCAACGCATGTTCATAATCCTAAACAGTCTGACAGCATTAATATGACCCAGTTCCTAGGAAAAAGAGACAGATCTTTGCTGTAACAGTTGTTTAACTATACATTGATACAGAACAGTAATATTTAAGCTGTGTGACTCCCTTTCAGTAATGCATTAAAATCTGTGTTCACATAGCTAGCTAAATGTCATGTACAATCTTTCCTACTATTACCATAGAAATGAAAGAGTATTTTTTGCTGCTTATTATATAAACCCTGCTGTGTTTCATTTTACATATTATATATGCATTATATATGTACTATATTATTGGCAAAGCTGTTAGGTTGTTCTGCTGTTAGTATTCTACTGAGAACAAACATAACTTATCAACTGCCTGACTGCTTCTTGAAAAATACATATCAGTTTACCCCATTGAATTACTACACCTGTTTGAATTTTGGCCACTCCATCAGAGCAGCAAGCTAGCCCGAGGAAATTTCAACACTCAGCTTTATTAGCCTACTTGACACAACTTTCATAGCCCCAGGAGCTTGCAAAACGTGAGAATGGAAAGAAATATCGAAATAGTGAGAAAGACTGAAAGACTGAATTTTGTAGCACAACAACTGTAAACACAACCTTTTTTTTTTCCCTTCAATTTTTTTGTCTTGTTTTTATAACCTCTGCACAAAAAGGATATAAAACTGGAATGAAAGCTATTTCTGAAACATGATAATACTAACTACAGATAAACACTGAATATCGGCTCTTCACACCATACTAGACCAGCATGGAACACCTAAAACAGTAAAACAGCTTCTCTATAAAGCTTACAGAGAACAACAAATTCTAATGTAAGAAGGAGAAGAAAAACAAACTATGAAGCACTAAAAAAATGGTGGCTCACCTTCTGTGCCATTGGGTGTCATGGAGTTGTTATTTATATGGGAGTTATCAAGTTTTGGACCACTGGGAGATTCACTACTACCACTTAGTCGGCTATGTGGGCTGGCTAGATCCTGCATTTCCATAGACCTGAAAACAAGATGTAACTAGTTTTAGTGACACATTCAACATGGATTACAGAGGAATTACCTATATGAGACGCAGCCTGCTATTAACCAACATCCTGAAAACACTTAGTAAAAAATGAACAGCTTCTCCCAACTCAATCTTTTCCTGTGCTAAACTCCCCTTGTAGCCCCATGCATGACTGACCAGCTACTGTAACAATTTTTGCAGAATATTTTTGAGAATTAAATATTTTAGCAAATAAAATTAAGATACAAAGTACTGTACTTTAAACATTCACACCACATCGTATTTTCAAGATACATGCAAAGGCAGAATCACCACTATATGAAGACAGATATTCTCTTAACAACAAATTAACACTCCTTTTTCAAGATTTACCACTCAGTGGCAATATAATGGGCCTCCAAACCAAATAAAACACTTTGAGCAATTGTGGAAACCTATCATCTACTGACAGGGAATGAGATATTCCTGATGTATGTGTTTACTCTGGCAAACTACTTAATTGTTCCTCTGTTTCCGTTGAAGCAAATGCAGCATTAAAACATTATTATGTCTGCTCACTTGTTTGCTTTGTGGATTACATAAAGCGTGCCCAATTGAAAAGGGATATGACCAACATACAGTGAATCCATACAGGCGTTAGTCTGCCTTAGCACTCTGCCGTATCTCAGCAGCTGTCACTCAGTCAAAATAAAGAAGAGAGCAATTCAGATTCAAAGCAAAATTTAAACGTCTATGCAGCACACAAGAAGATGAATATTTCCAATTTGTGTTGTTAACAGCCTTATATGAAAAAGCCAGCAGCCATCACTACCATGACATATCCCTTGGCTGATGCTGGGGAAGCTTATGATCAAAGTGCCCCATCCTTCTTGTTCCTTATACCTAAAACTTTTGATAATGCTCTTTAATGTGCTCAGTCGAAGTAATAGCTCCCAGTAGAAATTTCATAGATTACTGTGCCTCAAAGGCATGTAAACCAATAATTTTTCTGCTTGAAATAAATGCTTAGACTCTTTTAAAGACTATTAAAATTATACGAAAAATTCCTCCCACAGTAATGATATAAATATACTTAAGCATAAGTGTCATTGTAGCTATGAAGTTTTCACATTTTAGCTGAGATCTTACCACAAGTTCAAACTCAAATCTTTCATTTTTGTATTTCATTACCTGAACCAATCTGCACATAAAAAAGGGTGATAGCAGAATGAGTTTGAAAAGCCAGTACCTAACATAAAGTCAAACAATTTACAGAAAAAGCGTACATGCTTATAGTTCACAGATTTGGCTGCATGCTCGTAAAAGCGATGCTCCAGCACTTACTCATCTGCTTCATAAGGAAGACAAGAGTAAATATTTACCTATCACCTGAAGTTAAAAATATAGATAAAAGGCTTGCAGAAAAATAGAAATTTTCAATCAAATCCTTACCTGCAGCTTGAGGAAGCAGCAACATCGGAACCGGTTTGGGACTTTTGCACCTGTACACCGAGGAAACAAACAGAAGCCTCTATTACTCTGCTTTAGTATGAGGCCTTAATTTAAAGAAAGGATATCACTGCAGATGACAATTCTGTCCTTTAAACCCAAAAGGAGAGGAGGAGGGCGCGGTGGCTGTGAAAGGCATATTGTCTTTAAATTGAAGGCTCAACTGTTGTTTCCTCGGCAGGTCTCTCTCCCTCCTCCCTGCACGGGGGGACGGCGGCCAAGTGACAGGATAGTGATTCATCAGGGGCCCATGACAGCTGCAGAGGGGCTCACTCCTCCCACGGCACGGCCGCGCACCCCGCCAAGGTAACCCCGCCGCCAAGGGCAGCCGGAGCCTCTGCAGCCTCTCCCGCCCCGAGCCCCCCAGCATCCTCCACCCCTCTTGCCTCTTGATATCACCGGCTGGGGCACCTCTCCCTCCCTCCCTCCTTCCCTTCTTCCCTTCCCCTTAACTCTTGACAGCTTCTTGCCCTCATCACGTTGGCTTTCCTCTTCCTCTGATCTTCACCACCCCTCCTTTGTCCCTGGGCAGTGGGGAACCTGCAAGTCAGCTCACCCCAAAGGCCAGGAGCAAAGCAAGCTGAAAAGGCGGACACTATTTTTTTTTTGGGGGGGGGAGGATAGGAAGGGGCAGGTCTACCTAGCATAAAGATCTCCAATATGACCAACAGCATTACACAACTTCTCCAAAACCCATTTCCAACTAGGGCTATTGAAATGAAAACTCCACTCATTATTGCACAAGGTCTTACTTGTAAAAATTCCGGTCACTAATGAGAATTCGGATAAAATTACTTAAAAGAACACTTCTGGCTAAATAAAATAGGAGGAAGTTGTAGCATTTACTCCTGAGGTCACTCATCGAGAAAAGAAATTTGGTTCCACTGGGAAGCCCGGCAATAATTTTCTAGTTTAATAAAATGACTTCTTTTATAACTCAGGTGAGCAATAGATTTTCATATCCTATTAGAAAAACCCTCTTGCTTTGCTAGCAGACTCTTCTCTGTAGTTGTCAGCAGATGATAAAATTCAGGTGAAGATACGTTGCTAGACACTGTTAGTGTAAAAGCATAAAAAAGCTTCTCCAGGCAAGGTATATATGCTCTTAATGTCTGCATGGAGAATCCTTCATGTGCATTTCCATCCAACCTGAACTGACATCTCTTAAATGATCACAGAATAAAGACAAGAGAGATGAAGCATTTTAAGTGCCAAAAAATCATCCAAGCAAAACCTACTTATGCACTCATAGGATTTTTTATTATTAGTTTTTTATATTTATAATTTTTTTTGTTATTTTTAATCATGGCCAGAATTGCTACTAGCAAGAGTAAACAACTGCTAGGGGCAGACAGGCAATGTAAAACATTACAAATGATGTCAAGAAGCATGCAATAATGCATGCTGAAAAACATTAATCTTTTTATAAATGGGTACTTAAAGTACTGCATAATGTGCTTTTCAATACATCATTGCACGCCAAATCAAATAGACAAGCAGATACATTCAAATCTGTGCGTTTTGTTTTAAGGTTTTTTTTCCAGTTCTTTACCCCAGAAACTGCAGCAGAGTGCCTTAGGATATGTTTCTGCTGTTACTTCTAAACACCTGGAAAAAATTATAGGTGAGAACTAAGTTTGCTTGCAGAGCTATCTTCACTCCCTCTTGCACAGGATCTTTTAAAACCTATCTTTCATAATAGAAAAAACTTCCTTCTTCCAATAGCTGCTTTAACTAGCTGACCTTTTCCAAAGTGCCCTATAATATTATTCACTTCATTGAACTCTAAAATACAACTAAACCTCACTATTTTATTTACCCACTATTTTATTTACCCACATTATATCTACATATATGTGCATGTGTGTGTGTAGTGAGAGAGATTTCATTTAAGAATTCATGGGAGAGGGAGGGGAAAAAAAAATCCAGCTCATTCATAGTCAGTTAAATATATACCTTATATGTCCTCTAACACTCTATGATTTGTGAAAGTTCATATCCACAATCTTCATTTTCATTAGACATACTTTAGATATATTCCTTTGTGTCTCAAGGATTATTTAAACCATGTGTTGCACGTTACCATATTTAAAAATGACTCTTTAATCAAAATAACTTTAAAACAACTAATCCTCACTTAGGCTGGTCAGCTGAATCCACAGAGTGGTCCAGGAAAAATAAATCTACTCTCAAGAATGCGAATGCAGACAACAATTAGACACAGATGTGAGTGAAATTAGTTACAGTTTACAAAATGCTACACTTCACATGCTTTCAGTTTTTTATGTGTAGTACAAAATTACAACATAGTAACAAACCACACTTATGAGGACCAGTTCCTAGAATAAAAACATTTCTGGGTGGCGTGTGCTTACACTCATATAGTCTTCCATTTTGCCAACAGATTTTTTGATAATTGAAGTCTAAAAAAAAAAAAAAAAAAAAAAGGTGGAAAAAATATATACGTATAATGCAACAGCTTTACTCACTCAGCCAAAGGGGTCCATTAAAAATAAAATAGAGTAAAATAAAATAAAATTTTAAAATATCAAAAAGAGAAGAGCTGTCACTCACACGTCAGACTCAGCAATGGGATAAAACTAAAAATGCCTTATATGCTAAATGACATACACATTCTCCTTAACCATGTATCATTTGATTGTTTTAAGTAACTTTCACATCTCTGTCTTTAATATGGGGTTGCAGATCTGGGCACTGTATAGTACATGGCAAGAAAAAGGGGACAGTGATAGTGAAGCTACTTAGAATTCATCCATTTAAGAATCTTAAATCAGTAACATCAAATTCTGATTAGTTAATGAGGTCTTTTAAGTTTGCCTTTTTTCTAATTAAATTTATAATTCTTCACAGATGTAGGTTTTGTTGATGTTCAATTTGTCTCTCTCATTTTGTTAAACCTCACATAGTACTCCACCAATCCATTGAATAGCCACATTAAATCTGTTAATACCATGCTCTTCAACCCCAGAAATTATTTCCAGAAGGCAAACTTGCTTTGAGAGATCATCAAACAAGACTTAAGGTACACATTTTATCACATTTTCCCTACCACAGAGCTCAGGATGCGGAGGAAAATTCATGACTTTTGCACTGTTTATTATACTTTGCTAAATTACAAATCAAAAGCATCTGACAGAAGATCATGTATGAAGCCAAAAAGTTAATAATGTTCTGTGAAAAGTAAACTGTAAATGGGAAGGGATTCCAAATTTCAGCAGCACAGAGAAAATAAAATGTAGGTACTTGTCTAAATTGCAGGTTTTCCACAGTATTTTTGCTTGCTAGGAGCAATTTTTTTTTTTTTTTTTTTAAACTGGCTATAATTTAAAACATTTTTCCAGCTGAAAAGAAATTTTCTAAGTGAAAATAAGAAGTTAACCCAGAAAACTAGAGCCCTAGAGCCACCACACACGCTTTTTCTTAAAACACAGTTCTACTTTAAAGAAGCAAGTTTCAAAAACAATGGGAGTTTTCAAATCACAGTGTTCCTCCTTGGGAGGGGGAATCTGTCAGTTTTAAAGGAGGTGAGGGGTGAGGGCAGAAGAGGACTTTTCCCCCAGCAGCACTCTTTGCCTCCTTAAAAGCACAGTGCAAGAGGTATCTACAGACATAATGGCTTCAACAGCAAAAACGTTGCAAAACTAAAATGCAAATTGGCTCCAAAAAGGCACCTTGCTGGCAGCACTTGAGACTGGGTAATACTTTCACTCTTCCAATAATCATATTGCTGGGCTCTAAGTGAAGAGGTAGGGCTTTTTCACTAGATACTCATATCAAAGACAAATTGCACTTATTAAACCAGGAGCAGGTAATTATAGTTATTTCATTTTTAACGACTAGTTTAAATTCTTTTAAAAGTGTTGCCCTATGTGCTCATTTCATACGCTTATGAATGAAATGTTTTGAAAGCCCAACACTTTCTCCCCTTTAAGACAGAAATACTACAATGTGACAATGCTCCTATTATGACCAGCCATTTAAGAATGTCTTTCTGCTTTTCCAAGATTTTTTTGGCTCACGAGAAATATTTCATACTTATTGCAATTCAAACAAAATGATTACTCATTCTTTTTTTTCCCCCCCTCCCCTCCATTCTCCAAAGGCAAAGCGTGACTCAAGCCGTCTGTCACTGTGCAGAACTGCTGAGAGGGGATGGCTGCTCATTTCCAGACCCTACCAGGCCTTGGGAAAACTCAGTGAGGTGCTTGGCTACATATTCCTTGTCAGGAGTTTGTGAGCGACATGTAAAATCTCTGCGTGCATACACGTTTATATAATAAAAGCATACAACATGCATACACATAGGCATATATATGTATTTAGAAATCCACAAGAAGGTTACTTATTTATTTTACACATCAGCAGTCTGTGTTCTAGAAGATGCTTTGTGAGCCATCTCAGGACGGGGTGGAAATGAAAAGAAAATACGTAATACATAACATTAAAAACATCCAGTAATACACCACACAACATTTCTACTTATGCCAATTTTCTCTCTGTGATAATTTTTAAATTTAAGCAAACTACATTCAATACATGACCCACCCCCTTTTTTTCCTCCAAAAGCTTTTATCTGTTCTGCTTGCCTTTTCAAAAAAATTTTTGCTTACCAAAAAACCCCACCAAAACCCAGTCACCTTCTAAGAAACACTTTTTAAACGCACTAACACCTTTACTTTTCCTGAACAAACCCTTCAATGCAAAGGGCAGTCCTTCCCCTTCTTGGTGATTGTCAGAAACACAGAGAGAAATACATACTTGGGAATGTGTTGGGGGTCTCTGTTGCTCAAATGCAAGATGTAAATTTAATGAGACTTCAAAAGGTCTTTAACTTCCTCTTTCTAAGTTCATGGTTCTAAATAAGCTACCTAAAATGTCAATAAACGTCAAATATTTCAGTTGTGAAGATGTTTATTCTGTCATCTTTGAAAAGTTCTCCTGTGGGGTTCTGTGTTTTCCTTGGTGTTTGGAAAATTTAAACATACGAAGCAAAAGGATTTCCTGCTTCAGAAAGCGCTGTCAAAATCTCTGTCAGGAATTCTTCCTTCCAATTTTTTTATTATTTTTCTCACGCTCTCGTGTCTCCCTCAGAAGGGGCTGCAGGTTTCCTATAGTACGCGCCTATTTTCACCCCCCATTTAACATCTCCCCACCGCGTTACTCCTACCCGAACCATTAGCTCTCTAGGAAACCCAACAGGAGAATCCCCAAACCTGGCTTGATCACGGCAAACAGAACCGCCTCACATCAGCTTTGCGGGCAGCCTACAAACCCCCAGCCTGAAACACGGCCAAAATTCACCGCTTGCACCTAGCCATCTATATAACTCAGCACCGCTCTTCTCCGGGAAGCCACAAAAATTCCGCCCCCGCCAAACTCCGCGCACGGGCAATCTCCGCCGCACCCCGCGCTGCTCCGCCGGAGGTTCTTGCCGTCTCCCTTTTTCCCTGCTCTTTTCCTCTCCCTNTTTTTTTTTTTTTTTTTTTTGTTTTTTTTTTTTTTTTGTGTGTGTGTTTTTTTTTTTCCCCCCCTTCTTTGGGTTTTGTTTTTGTTTTTGTAATGCAAACCGCAGCTATGCTCTTGTCCCAACCTTATTGGTTTAAAAGCAACAACTGCAATGAGGCTTGCGCGGTCTGAAGTCAACCTTCCCGCTTTGGGAGAAAGGCAGACGGGGCTGCAGCGCTCCGCCGGCCTACGGCTGCGCGGAACCGGCGCGGGATCAGCGCAAGGGTTGCGCGCCCCTGTCCAGCGGCCGCCCCTCCGCGCACAGCCCGCATGCCAGAACCCCCCTTTAGCGCTTTTTTTTTTTTTTTTTTCCTCCTTTTTTTTTCCTTTTTTTTGCACCTTCTGCCGCCTCACCCCCGAAGAAGTAATGAATCCCTCGGGTCCTTCCTCGTTTAAAAAGTTTAATTGTGCGTAGATGCGTCCCCTCTAGGAAGCTGGGCTTAAACAAAAGCCGTACTAATAGAATAACTGGAATTAAACCAACATTTTATCAATGAGAGAAGCTGAATAAGGATACTCACAGAGGCTCTTTAGCATACAACCAGCATGCACGTCCGGACATGCCGTTTTGATTGGATATGTAACAGATTTGTTCTCAAATATCTGAGATTCTTGCAACCTTGTAAAGAAAGGGTCTGCTAAAACTATTTAAGCCAGACTTCTCCAATTTAAAGGTATTTATTAAATAAAGTATCTGGAACTTTTAAAATAGTTTAAGCCACGCAGATACGGGAAATATCTCTTCCTCTAAAAACAACTGTGAATATAGTCATACTTACATTTTAAAATATTACTACTCACCTACTAAAGTTTTAAAATTTAAAACTGTGTAAAGGACCTTTCCCTAGACCTTATAAATATTTCCAAAGAAGAGAGACACAGTAGCGTGGATTTAAATTTGTGCATTAAGTAACAGTAACTCTTTAAAGCTTAGCTTTTACCAATCAATAAGTAATTAAGTAATTTAGTTAGCAAGCCATTAAAGCGAAATGAGTTTATGATACATTTCTATTACAGCACTTTTAGTTTCTCATAATTAAAAAAAAAACAACAACAAACCCAACAACTTTAAAACAAACTTTAAAAAACATATACATTGTGTTAAAAAGCATTACAACGTATACAATAACTAAACGTGACCAAGGTTCTCTAGAGCATTTCCACTTTGTAGACAGTAACTTTGAATTCATGTAACAGGTTTTTTTCCTGTACTTTTTCAGTACACATAATCTAAATATGATGAGGAAAGCTAATAGTACGCTTGGTCTTCATTAACAGATAAATTAAAAAAAAAAAAGTTAAAACCAAAATAAAGCCAAACCAAACAAACAAACCAAAACCAAACCAAACAAAGAACCAAACAACAGCTTTAGACTTTTTTTTTTTCTTTGTAAAAATCTGTGGTTATTCACTGCTAATATATCCTTACCTTCAATTAACTAATCTGTGAATGAAAGCGATACTTCTAGAGGAGAAACGTCTTCTGGCTACTACATCCCAGTAAGCGAGACATTATTTTGTAGCAAGTACATTGGGAATGCTTCAGGAAAGCAGATCGGTTTGCAAAGCTACAAGTCAAACTCGAGCTGCAAAGGCACCTAGGATTTCATTTTGTTTAGCGGAGAAAAGGGATCTCGGGACAGTCACACACCATATATGGGAACCCAGGTCAAAATAAGCAGCTTTCGATTGGGCCCGTCTGCGTAGCCAGCACAAACACAATCCCTTCACTTCTTTATAGTCACAAACCAGAGCTCACGCCAAGAAAACTATTTATGATGCTCTATATTAAACTGCGAAAGAAATACAAATTGCTTATTACAGAGACGTGCAGTTTTCTCAGGTAAAGTTCACTGAAATCCTGCAATACAAGGCTATGAAATCATTCCAAGCTATGTGCTTTTTTGGAACAGCCATGATCCTCTGAAAAAATGTTTACCAGTGAAGTCTTTAACAGTATTAATAAGATCATTTTTTTAAAAAAAAAACCCTACCCAATCCTATATAGTGTTAAAGACACATGTCTTGTTTCACTGTCTCCAGGAGCTCCATCTATTACATGAAAAAGATCAGGCACATACTTGCAGGAAGCAGAAGCTCATTTTTCTTTTTCTTTAAAAAAAAAAACCAAAAAACCTCAAAAAATATCAGGTTGTGAGGTACCATCTGACACTGGAAAGTGTAACTCAAAACCTTTTCTCAAAAATAGTGATACTTTAATGTTGCAATGAAAATAAAAAATTATTTTTAAAAAATGCGACTTCCACTGAAGCATGTATATTTTTGCATAAGTCTATTTCTTTCTGCATTTGGAAAAAAAAAATCTTTTTTACTCTTTTAAATATAAAGCTTACTGAACAGGTTTACTGTTAGCTAGAATTTGTAGTCCCTAATGAGAGTTTTATCTAAGTAATAACTTCAGGAGTGTGCCCAGTCTCTGTATTTAATTAAACTAAGACAGATCCCCCCACACACATACAGAGCTTGATGATGTGATGATAAACATGGGATAAGTTATACAGAGGCTAAAATGATCAGAAGAAGGGTGTTGATGATGCATTGCAAGAAAGGAATCACCTTTGAATTTTTAATCTCTTCTGTAGCATGGCGTGCAGGCACTATGAGAACTGAAGACGTATAAATGATCTAGATGGGGGATATAAGATAAAGGAGGGTCCTCTGTGTTTATACAGCCATTAAGCAGTGCCTTAAAGTTCTTTATCTGATGTCTGAAGACTGGACTTCAGATCAGTGTATATCATTACCCTATGGTATGGTCTAACCTATGAACTTACCCTATAGCTGATACCATGGACCAGATTCTCATTTGGCTTCAGCGAGTGCAGTTTTTTTATTTCAACAGCTAATCCAATTATGCCAGCTGAGCACTGCACCTATTTGAATGCTTTTCAAAAGAGGTTTGTTTACTTGGCTTTTTGGTTTTGTTCTTCCAACTAACTGCATACCAAATCAGTGTAGGCTGGCTTGTTGATCACTGGCACCCAACATCAATTTTAAAACCACAATTGCACTAACACTGGGTTTGGAAGAGAGATTTCAGTGGGATTTGTATATGTTTACATCATGCCTGAATTTGCCCTGATTCTGCATTCCTGCTGATGCAGCTGCAATCTCAAGCGTCATAAGAAAGAAAGGACCAGGCTTATTACATAATATCAAATGCACAACAAGCTGTTTGGGATATTGTTACAGAGATTACTCATGCAATATGGTTTTAACTCTGTATGCAGCATCACACACTTGTTTTAGCAGAAGTAAAGCAGGTCCTTTGGGAACACAATATTTAACGACTGCTTAGTTGCTACAACTATATATGTGCTGATAATTTAGAAAAATAATACGGATATGGAATAATGGGATGTTTGCAGGTTTACCTCTAAGCAGGAAACACTTCTGAAATAATTAACATTAGAAATAGGCCCAGGAATACCACGCTTCACTAAAGCAAGAGATGCAACCCATTGCTCCCCAAAGCCACTGCCTGGCTCTTCCCATGACATCTGTCTGAAGCAGGCAATATCCTTCCTATGTCTCCATCCAAGTTTTATCTTACACATCGCAGCTGTTGCCTAGAGACGCCCCTGGCTGGAGCAGAAGTTTGCAGCATTTGACAGGAGCCCTTATTGTCTCATGCTGCCCACGTGAGCAAAAGTAGAAAGACCTTGGTAAATACAAACAAAAGAAGCGACAGAAAGCAACCACTTCAAGTTGCTTTAAATATCAAAAGTGTGATTGAGAAGGACAATTGCCCTACTTCTTTCATGATACACTGAATAAAATTAATAATTAATTAAGGTCTATGTGCAATGTGTTATAGGAAAAGGGGTGAGATGCTTAACCACCATCCTTAGCCAAAAAGTGTATGAACTGATGGCCTCAATGACAGTGTTGCTAGTTTGCATGCCATTGTACTTGGTTTTAATCAGCAACTTCAGTATCAAGTACAGGATCATTTTGTATAATTTAAAATAGGAAATGGTAGTTTTTATTAATCTTAAGTAGATATTGCTTTGGGTTTTTGAATGAATGCATGACTTCATATCATTCTGAAATAGGTCTTGACAGCTATGGTATATATGGATGCAGAGATTTTCACAGAAGTGATCAAAGTCTAGTTTGATGGCAAATATTTTGTTGCACCTCAATTTTCCATTTTTCCAAAATCAATATATGCATGGTTTTGTTTGTGTTTTTTTCAATAGGCTTGTTGCATATTAGAAGCATTAGGTAACAGAGGAAAAAATATAGCACATATATATTTCCAGACAAAATGGGTATAAACAATATGTATGCTCAGTACTCTTAATGGCAAAATAAGTAAGTAGGTTGCCAGTGTGAAAGGAAGACTTCCCACCTGAGTTTAAGTTGTAAATGTATCTAATACTGTCATCTGACTTTGGTACTTTGTAACCCTCAACTGAAAACTCTCCACATCACTTTTATCTTTTAGAAATCTCATTAATGTAATTATACTTATGATCATTATACAAAAAAACCAAACCAAACCAAACCAAAAAACCCCCAAAACTGACATGTTTTGGTCTCCAGAACCTCTGAAGGAAATGCAAAAAGGATGGCATCCGTTTTCCCTAAAGACTGAGACTCCCGGTCTATGACACTGAACTCTGAGACCCATCCTGATTTAAGAGTAATTTCGTAGCTTTTCTAACTACAACAGCTTTCATTTAAGCAACGTCTTATCTATTAAACTAAACTTCTGATAATTACTTTCCAATAAAGTTCAACTGTTTTACAGGAGGATTTTTAATACTGTCTGTGGTACCTGAGAATCAGTGACAATGTCACTCTTATTTTTTCCACAAAAACGTCAGCTCAGAAAATAGATAAACATGTTAGTAATTGGTTGTAAAAGCAGTCCTGATGAAGGCAATGTAATTGTCTTTTAACAAAGTTACTTGGAGAGTTAGAAGTTTTCAAGACAGGGAGTCAAATCAAAGGAATAAATCACAACCTGCAAGTGTCCTTGAGGAAGAACTAATTTCTCTAATTTACATTCAGGCTTTCTACTCCAGCTCAGTATAAAAACATAACTGCCTAAAAAATTGAAAATAATCATCCTTCACTGTGATGTGCAAATAATAATTTGCTTACAAAAATGAGCAAGTCAAGTCAAATGCACAAGTAATGATGACAAGGAGCAGCTTGCTAGCACTCTAACAGGCCATAAAAGCTACACTCAGTCATTCCTCAAAAGACTGAGTTGCCTGAAGAACACAGTACAAATGAGAGATTGCCAGTGAACTGACAAAATAATCAAGTCCTGTTGTTCTGTAAAGACTGTAAAACACATCATTTCATACAAATGCCATTTTTCCATAGTTTGTCCTCCCACAACTATTTAAGCCTTCCTCATCTTTCATTTAGTGCTACGAGAGAAAAGTCAGAATTCTCAAACCATTGCAAATTTTTTTTTTTCACAGCAATAACTTACATTTTTGCCAGTGACATAAATACAGCGTGCTGTATAACATGAGTCAGCTCAGTAATGCTAGACTGTCTTTTCTCCAACTATTTTCCATTAACATGAACAAAACCCATTTTGTCAGCACCTCCTGTAAGGTGAAAAGGGAGATGGAAAGTTCCTCTTTGTTTTTCAGCTCTGAATTAAAGTCATACTCAGAATTCTTAATTCTGCAAGAAAGATACATTTATTCACTAACCACTGAAACAATAAGTTTATTTGTTGCAAATTCCATTTTTTTTAATTGTTTTCTAAACACATTCCGTATTTCTTCCCTGAAGCATCATTCATGTCACTGTTCAACAGTAGATGGAGCAGTGGATCATCACAGTATTTTAGTTATTCGTGACAATTATTGCAAAATTTTTCAGCTATTGACATATAAGACTGAACAAGCAGATAAAAAAATATACGGAAAGAAAACAATTGTTAGTTAAAGCATTTAGAATTACAAAGGAAATTGAAAGAACAGCAATCCAAGCTCACGTTGACAAAATATTAAGCCAAGCCTGAATATAAGTGACCCACCACCACACATTTGAATCACAAACCTTGTGTTAGTTGAATACAGTAAATATGTATGTCCTTAACCTTGAAACATTCTGTCACAAATCTTCTTCTTACAACAATCAGGAAGGGTGAAGTACCTTCTAAAACTGAAGTTCATAAATATTCCACATTTTGGGTCTTGTAATGAAAAGGAAAAAGTGGAAGTCTAAGTGAAAATTATCATTAAAAGGGCAATTTATTTTACACTTGCATCAACTGATTTTTCCTGCAAGTGGTTTTTAAGAAATTTACCACAATAAATTCTTCTGAACCTTACAGTAATTATACCATGACCCTCATTTATTAAGCAGGGACTGGATCCTCACCAAACTGTAACCACCTAGAATGAAGCAGTTCCTTTAGGATGCTCATCCCAACCCTCACCTTAAGTGGAGAGAGACAGACACTTCAGTCCATACGCCTATGGGGAACTCAGTTTTGAGGTTTCCCCTCCCCATGGACACAGATGATGGGTTTAAGATAGCTCTCAGGTTTTGATGGCTACAGCTCCCCCAAGAACCCAGACTTTGTTGAACCCAAGAGTATACTTCCCTTTAAAATCCATTAGGTTTCAATAGTAATTGTATTCACAGAAATTTCAATTGCCACATGCTCTATTTTGAAACTTTGTGTAATTACTCAGATTGCCAATATTTGTTGTTACAAACCAAGGCCAGAGGAAAACTTCTCAGATGGCTTCAAAGCCCCAGTACTCATCTCCAAGCCTGGCTCCCTCCCCCACTTCCTTCCAGCAGCATTAACTTTTTCTCTGCAATCTCACAAATCGGAAAAAGAGTAACCTCTAAAGCTGTGTTAGACTGAAGGTCAGAATTCAAAGGACTGGTAACTTTATCCACAGAGCCTTGCAATCACATTGCTATTGGAAACACACCCAGAAGCACCAGCACTCGAGATGTTTTTATTAAGCAATGTCAATAGGTACAAAATTTGAAGGTTGGTTGGGTTTTTTCCATACTGTAAGGTTTATCAAGACTCATATTTGCAAGAGATTGAATTGCTTTCTGCCACCGAATTTTAGTTTAATGTTCTCTGAGGTAAGGAAACTGGGCTCGGTGTTACATGCTAATGAAAACAGCAGCTTTGGTTTGTTTATCTAAATACTTAAAGAGAGGCACCTCTTGCAGCCAAAATGTAAACAAAGCTTAAACTCTTTTTTTTTTTTTTTTTTTTTTTTTTAATTAAGTGCATTATACAGACTTTCTGCATGTATTTCCTGCTTGACAATCTACCTTTCCAAAGAAATATTTAATTCCTAAACCAATTATTCATAATTACAGCTATACTTTCAGCCCATGAGCATAAGATGACAGATCCCTTTCAAACCTAGGCTCAAGGGGGAAAAAAAAAATCACAGAAGGCAGTCAGTACTTTTGTCCCTGCAAACCTGTCATTAATTTGGAGGGAAATAGATTAAAATAAGGATTTCAGGAGGGTCTCTCAAGAATTAAGAACATGCAAAAGTTTGATTTCAATACTAAAAACCCAAATTATATACCTTGCTCTTCTGTCATGTATCACATTTGCATACTCAAAGGACTGAAGCACTTGTAGCCGAGTGATTCACCTGATGAACCTCAGAAAATGTGTCTTGAAGGATGCTTTGCCTCCTATAATAGAGGAATCTCTACACACAGTGACCTCCAGTAAATGCTGCCAAACCAGACAAAGACATATGAAAACACAGTTTGCACTGAATGCCACTTAAATGCTGAAAGACACCACATGGGTACTGCATACTGAGCAGAGTCAAATGCTTTTCATGCAGCAATTCCAGAAAAATGGAGTAACATAAGGAGATTAGGACACAAAATTACACAGAGCGGAACAAAACTGTATGAAGATCTCAAAACAAAGGTGGATGAGCAGAAACTAACAGTTTTTAATTCTTACAAGTTTATTTTTTTTTTAAATGAAGTTTGGCAGCTATCAGTATAAGAAATATATTGACTGAACTCAAAAAGGCTTATTTATCTTCAGTGCACCTGGTGCCACTTTCCTTATATCCATAAGCAGGGTACCTAGACTGACTCCTAATAGCTCTTCTGGAAAGCAGCAAATCTTAAATCAGAGACACCAAGGAAAATTTTGTAGATTTAGTAGTCTAAAAGCGCACTAGCTTGAAGCATACTCCACCACCACACTCCACCACAACAGATGACTGCTTATTGATGGAAGTCAAACTTGTACTGCTGGGGAATGAAGGACTCAAGTGATGCCCTCTCATGCCTGGGACACAAAGGAGGGCTCCACTGCCCTGGCCAAGGCCACCATTGGTTCCACATGCTCCACCAAGCCCCTACAGGCTGTGCCCATAGGGGAAAACATCCTTGGAAAACAAGCATCCATAATGAAGGCTCTCCCTCCTCAACCCAAATACATACCTAGAAAGGGTTTTGAACTAAGAATCTCAGGAACCACATGGAAATCCAAGGGAAGGAGAGCAGCTGCTCCTCATCTGGGTACAGCTTGGGCACTGCTGTCCTCAGTTTGGGTTCTCCTTGAGACCCAAAAAGCTGCCAAAGGCCATCAATGAAAACTCTGTAACATATTTCTCTTTCCTTTCTGTCTCGTCTCTCATAAAATTATCATTTTGAGTTCTAGTTTTTATGGGGTTTTTTTTAGAATAAGAAAACACTAGTAATATTTTCACCTCCAAAATACTACAAAATATTGTGTATGCATCTCAAATCCTGAATTAAAACAGGATCAATTTTTATGTTAAGTTTCTTTTTAAGGCCCTAGATATATGTAGTACAGTGAGCACAATAAGAGCTTTAGGCAAAACTTTCTCCAGGAGTTGATGAATTCCAGGATTTGGCTCTTGTTTTTCTTGTCAGTAAGTAAATAATACTAAATAGTTATGCAGTATGCATCATAAAGCAACAACGGGTAGGTCAAATATTTTTTATGGTAATCTAATATACGGATGCCTAAAATTGTTTTCCTCATGTGATGATTGTGCAGAATGAAACACATTTCAGCAGGTCTTTTGTTACTTGTCTCCTGTCAGCCAGTGTTGGGGTCTGCTTCAGCTGCTTCTGCTTCAGCCCAGGCCACTATCCAGCAATCTGATCCAGGCAGCCTGTGGTACCCATAAGCAGTCCTGCTGACCTCAAAAGGGCTCTGTACTTGTGCTGTAGCCCACTCTCACAGCCCAACCTGCAGGTTCCAAGTCTAGTTATCTCTTCATGTTCTGATGCACCAAAGTCAGCCAAGACCCCAGTTTCACAAAATGTGAATGACTCGAAGTGAACGGCAATGACAAAAAATAGATGAAAGTTAATACACAGTAAAAATGTTCCCTATTAATTTAGTATGAGAAATGGACTTGAGAGACCCTGAATACGAGGTTTGAAGACTGCTGTTTATATCTGGTTTATGACGATGAATAAAAAAAGAATAAATCACAGGGATTTAAGAGATTGGATTGAGACACTGATTTGCTAAATCTTTACACTCATTTAAACTTGCTTGTAACTTCACAAGAGGTACGTTTCTTTGTTTTACTAGAGCTACACTGTACAGCTTAAAGATACATGCCAAATTTCCAACCTTAGATCTGTCTGAGTGCATGCATGGATTTTCTTTTGCTAGATCTATGTATAATACAATAAATCTTCCTTTAAATAGCCAAGAAGTAATAGTAATGCAAACTAGTAGTAATCAGAAAACACTGAAGTACATGTGCAGACATCAATGGACACCTAACAAATAATAAAAATAGTGATATCCAAACTTTATAAAATTTCCACACATCAACATGCCATAAGCATACAGGTGTCATTTGCTCAAGGGAATGAGTAATTAATATCTTCTTTTGTTGTTTCATTCCTCCCATCCTAGAAAAACAAATAAGCCATTGCATCCTTCCCTGCCTAATATCAGATTCAATGATGGCCAAATTAACATCCATGTAGGGTGGATTCTACTGATATAACTAAACCAAATAAATCTTTTTCCCAAAGAATTTATTCCGTGCTCAGCTTGCTTTCTGAAATGTGCAAATGAATTAAAAAAATAGAATTTTAAAAATCATGAATTTTTAAATATTGTTGTATGAAAACTTGACAGAAACAAGTGTGTTTTGAAATGTTTAACTGATGTTTGGCCTTTAAAATTGATTTATAACACATGTATTTAGGTTTTCCAGTCACATATGGAATACCAAGGAAAGGCTACATCTTATTAATGACTTACGGTTAACAAGTACAATGGAAAGTAAAACTTTTGACAAGGTATTAATATTATAAGTGATTATGCTGTATAATTATGAATTGGAACAACGAACTGATTGACATATTTTTTCTTGTTAACCAGAAAAAAAACCCCAAACATCCCCAAACTGCTCCCACCTCCAAGAACTGGTTTTAGCTTTCAACCTAACTTACACTGCAAAAAGCTGGACTGGACATTACTGAAGGAAGTTGAAGCAATTAATGTCAGATAGGAACTGGTGCTTAAATTGTGCTGCTCTTAGGCTACCATTCTCTTCTGCCTGAGGCCTGCCAGGATTCAGAAAACATCACAACACCCGCACCTTCAACCAAATGCAATTTGTTAGAGCCAGACACTGCATCTCTTGCAGCACAGCAAGAATAGCTTAGCTTGATGCTGAAAATATTTATTTTTTTTTTTCTTTTAGGGAACCCTCTACTCCCCTAAAGGGGTTAGTCCTAAGAAAGGTGTTTTCAAATTTACTTATTTTTTTTTTCCAAACATTTAGGCTGAAACAAATGAAACTCTAACTCCCTGAAAGTCTAGAAAACATAAACATTGATTTTCCATTTTAAATTTCTTCAGTTTTCTCACCTGCCTGCAATCCCAACTCTGACTTCATTAGTTGAAACCTGCTAAATGCCTTCCAATCATCTTTTCGTAACTGCACCCTGAAAGAGTCTTTCATTTCTTCAGTCTTGATCAAGTTATCTGATTATTTCTCCATTTACATAATTCCTTGTTAGCTCTGGAAATTACTTTTCAGAAAACATTTATCAGAGAAGTCAACACGTTGTCCAACACGCCATTGTCTCGCCCCTAACCACCTTATAAATACTTTTGCGGAGACTGCTCTCCCACACAGAGGTGACTGCCTTATTGTGTGCTGAAGCTTATTTCCCTTCTCTTGACTTTGAAGATGAGAGAAGGGAGTGGATGTATTTATTAGATCTCTTTTGTGTTTGCCCTATCAGCTCTCCTGATCTGAACCACTGAAGTAGGAATCGCAGATATTCTGAATTATATTGGCAGCGGGGACAGTCTTGTGGTGATAGGAGCTGCCTGGTGTTTTTTTTCATAGCAGGTTCTGCTCTCCAGCTGTTCACCAGCTGCCATCAACAGCTTGAGGTGCCCATATTCACCTAGCACAATCCACCACTTGGTTAACTGATTTACACAAGTTGTCTTTCTTTACACAAGCTACTTAAACTCTGCTTCTCTTGGGAAGGTCCTTCTCTTCTTCTCTTGAAGGTCCTTTCAAATCATGATGATCCAATGATTCTATGCATTCCCCAGGGGAATCTATTCTCTTAGTTTTTTCCATAGGATAGAGTGCCTATATTTTGCTTGTGACACCTAAGGGTTCTCTCTCTCTGCTACCAATCAATTTGTTCTCTATTTCTTTAACCATTCCTATAACAGGTCTTGCTAGGAAGGGTGTGAGGGGCTGGGTCCTACTGGAGTACTGAATATTTCCTTTTTCCATCTGGGGTCCTGAGGAGGAATTTTTCTGCTTCACAGCTTCAGGGGAGGAGGATGTTTTAGTTAAGGCAGTGCTATGCAGAGAGAAAGCATATTTCTTTTTTCTTGATCTTTGCTTGGTATCTAGTATTCAGTCCATAGGGCAGAGAAGTTGGGATAAACTGACAATGCCTATGACAGACTAATTGGTGATGGAATTATCTGGCGGAAGATTGCTGCTCAGTTTGACAAGACTTCAAAATGCAGAAACCACTTGGCAGACAGGAAGGCACACAGAAAGCTGCAGAATATCTACTTTTCCTGACAGGTTTTTCAAAGGTTATATCAATTCAGAATTCTTCTCATTTTGCAGGCATTGCCGTTCTTTTGACCTGCTGCATCTGCCTTGGGAAAGCAGAGGTGAGACAATGACACTAACAGCTGAAACTAGTTCCGAGGGTCTTGAGTTTTGGATGGAATGTAGACACTGTATGATAATTATTTTTTAAGCACAACTACTTCATCTTTCATTCTTTCCCTGAACAAAATGACGATTGGGAACCACAAACCTTGCTAGCTACCTTGCTTTGGATTTATGCTGCTGAATAAAAGATCAGTGGATAATAAAATTAACACCATTCACGACTTAATTAAGGGATAATAATCACACTGTGTCTTTTAGTAAACCAGGAGCGACTGGTCAGAGGACACTGTTGATAGGTGCATTCTTAACAAAATTAAGGCATACCCCTTTGCTTCTACATCCTGCAACTTTCTCATAGCATCCTTCAGTGCTGATCTCAGAATACAAAGAATTAATTTAACAAAATGTTGAGACCAAATTAAGACTCTTGGTCATATTTGCTGATCCAATTGACATAAACCTCTCGAGTAATGCTGTCCTCTTTTTTAAAAAAACTAACAAACAAACAAACCCCAAACAAAAAAACCCCTAAACACAAACACAAACAAAGAAAATAAACCAAATAAAACAAAATGGACTATAAATTTTAAATATTTTTCTTAAAAGCACAGGGAGGTTTAGTGACTTCTTTAGAAAATAAGTCAGAAGAGTATTTCCTTTAAAAATAACTACTGAAACTGTTTTCTTTTGTGTTTAACTACTTATTTCATACGCGTTTTTTTATTACTGGACAAAAGAGTCATTTATGTCAATAATTAAAAACATGTAAATTATGTGATCACTTTGTATTTACACTGGCTTTTGCTTCCTTGTCTGCCTTTCATTTCTGATTGCATAAATATTCATAGAAAAACACCCAGGGAAATTTTCAAAGCGATGCATAGAGACACACTAGGCAGCTCCTATTAATTTTAATAAGAGTCACATGGTTACCTTCTCACACTCTAATTTGAAAATTTCCCTCCTGCTTTCCACCATCTAAAATAACTGCCTAGTTCCAAATATGCACTGTCTGCATCTCCCACTCCACAATCAATATATACCCAAGGGACATGCAGTCTTTTCATATAGATACTTCAGGATGCTCCAGTGGCATTTTATACCCAAAGGAAAAAGTCCCCAGCCTAATCAGAGCTACTAAATTCCTCATGCTGCTCCTAATCCTCATCCCTAAAGATGTTTCCACTGATTCCTTTGCTGAAATGCCTATTTAGATACATAGAAAATTAATATCCTGGGAACTTCTGACATAATTAAAAGTACAATTACCAAAAAAGTAAGATCAAAAGAACCACTAAAACCAGAATAAGACATAATCAACCCGGTAACCCATCAAACAGTCCCAGAAACTGTGCTTTGACATTCCTCCCCCAGAAGCTAATGACAGCAAGTTATAAATGAAAGATTTTTGTCATTTGACTATGGCTGAGCTTTCCCCACAACGTGCCAGGAAGGTCAGCCAGGGTATTTTAGAGCAAGGCTGTGAGGAGAGAGAATTACAGGCTTAGAGTTACTTACAGTGTCTTGCCAGAGATTCCCTCTGTTTTATAGCTCTTAGGCTTTACTTTTCACAGTTGCTGCTTCTAACCAGCTTTTTTATATCTCCTGGAAACCAGGAGTGGGGGAAGGGAGGACTTTTTTCCCTCACAGACAATCCCAAGAGGTTCAGTGGCCATGGAGGCAGGAGCAGAGAGCATGGGCAGAAAGTGGGAGCACACCCAGCATAAAGCAGCTCCTTAAAAGAGGCTGAAATCAAGAGGCAAAGTAGTTGCAGTGGATTTGAAGGCTCCATATTGAAAAACTTGAAGGTAAGATCATGGTGTGGCTTAAATGAAGGAAATAAAGAGCAAGGGAAGAAGAAAAGGTTTGCTGATGAGATTGGTGTAGCCCTTAAGAGGAAAGGGTTTGGCTTCTGGGATGCAAGTTTCTTAAAGATGAAATCTCTGGGCTTGAGTGGGTGGAGGGTGTATGGCTCAGGGTTGACACAGAGCAACCAAGCAGCTCTTACCAAAAGCCCAATCTGGGGAGGGGGACACACAACAAGCTGTGCCCACCAGCAGCAACCCAAAGGCCAAAAGGCAGCTACCCAGTACCAAAGACCTGCACACCTCTGACCTTTCTATCATCAGCACTAGGCAGCCCTATCTTACACATTTCCAGGTGTCTTCTGAAAGATGTATTTGTCTTTAGCCTTTCATTGATCAAGGACATCTACAGACGTTCTCCACAACCCATCTAACTTTTTCCCAAAATTTGAAAGAGTGTGGTATTTTTGAGGCTGCTAGTTTTCTGTCAGACCAGGCTGAGATTTCCTAACAGAAGTTATTATGAGGAGACAGAGATCTAGACAGACATGGACAAAGAATGTGGTTGCAAAAGCCTTTTTTCTTTAGGAATCCAGGTTATAACAAGAAACTGCCTGATCTCCATTTACAGTTCTCTTCAGTTATTTAATGAACTTTTTCATTTTGCTGACAGAGCAACTTCATTTTACGTAGAAAGACAGTTCCCCAGAGGGTGAGATCTGTCAGTTGTCACAGGAAATCCTTTCAGTCCCTAGCAATACAAGCAAAGCTGTACCTCAAGAAATCAGGATCATCCTACAGTGCTGCTGAAGGAAGGAAAACAATACTGCACAGAAAATCCTCCTCCAATTTGGTTGTGCATTGCCTGCTATCAGGGCCCAGATGTGGCTGCTCAATCAAGAAGTCACTTCTTGTATATTACTGATCACTTGACATTTTTTTCCTCTCAGACCTGATGCTGTACACAGCTGGACTGTCCTGTCTCATTCCTGGGTCTGACTGACTTTGTCTTCTTCACCATGTAGCAGTAGCTCATAAGTAAGAGTGACACCAGCAAAGAGATCACCCATTCAGTCTACTTGGATGAATACCAGAAAATAAAATCAAAGGCAGCATAGGAATGCAGTGAGGGATGAGACTACTAGAAAAGAATTAAAAGCCACAAGAACAGACACCATGTATGAGCTCATGATGAACCTGATATTACACCAAGTAGGTCTTGAAAGGGCTTTGTTAGGCAGCCTGCTGGAAAGCTGCAGGCTGTCAGTTTTGTTTCAAGGAACGGGGGAAGAGTGTTGGCAGCCAGAGGTACTAAAATTATTGCAAATATCTTTGCATCAGGGATAAGGGAGGCAAGAGTCCTTCTCCCTGGCTTAATGACCACGGCATTGATGCTCTCCAGCTATTGTTATCTGTATGGGGAAAACTATCCATTTTCTACTGAAAAAGAATCTTTCCCTGAAATGAGCAAATCTCCAATGAGAAGTCTTTTAAACCAAACTAAACAAAGTCTCACTTGCCTAAAAGTATTTTAAAAGCTTTAATGATAAAAAAGCTGAAAGGTCTTTGCATTAAAGGTGTCCTATGAATTTTACTGTATCCTGCAATTATCTGAAAAACCACATTTCCCTCAGTTTTTAGCAAGTTTTTCCTTTTTAACAACATTTCCCTGACACAATATTATTTTTACTCCCATCTTATCTCTGCAGAAACCGGTTTCAAGTTGAACAGTTATGGAAGCAATAAACAAGCAACAAAAGTGGAAACTTGGTGCACCTAAGTACTATTATTACTAAACTTGATACTTTTCTTTAAGAACATTTTAAAATTCTATTAATTCAGAAACGTGCCAAGTTCATGTTGTTCTTTATTAATAAAAACGTGAGGCCAAAGATTATGACAAGCTATATTGTGCCACACTGTGTGTTTTCACCATCAGTGTTAGCAACAAAATTCAAAAAGCTGAAATGAAGTAGCCTTTTTAACATATTGATACTTATGCAGTATCCTATTAATTGTTGTGATTACTAAACACCAAAGCAAAAAGATGCTAAAGAAAGGTAACAAGCTGTTAGGAAGATGTAAATTAAAAGCCTGCCTACACGATTTTTATAGCAGTGATGAAATCATGACAGCCATTCCATTTTTCCTCATAGATCAAGACTTAGCTTGGCAGGTGAAACTGTCAAAACCCGTATGCAAAAAGCTGTATGCAAAAAACCTGCTCCACAATATAAATTGGATGTACAGTTTATTTATTATTCCAACATCTGAAGCTCTTAGGAGGCTCACCTTTCTTGGACCACTTTAAAAAAAATTTAAAAGAAAAATAATAATTACATGTAAAAGGAAAAGAGGAGTACAAGGAGACTTGCAACCAATTTGCAAACACTGAAACCTTCATATAATACAGGTGTAAAAATTGAGTATACCTACCAATGCATTTGGCTTGACTGGATAGCTGTAATTTAAGCAGGTGGCTGACAGATGTCACATCTCAAGCATGCTTTTTCATGTTCATTTTCATTTTAATCTCATTTTCATGTCTCAAGTATGCATTTAAAATTATTTGCTAACATACTGTAGTGTGTAGCCTACATAATCTTTAAAGAAGATTTCAAAGTAGAGTTCAAAGCTGCCAAGTGATTATTCACTATGGAAAATGAGAATAACCATTGCCAATTTACCAGCCCCCAACACAAAGTTGGGCTGTACCATAGCTAAATGAAGCAGTGAGGTTTCAAAAAAACCCAAAACCTATTGCTTCTCAAAGCAAAATAGAGCAATCCTCACACCTTTGCCAAGGCTAAAGTTACAAGCTTCTACTGTAACTTACTGAAAAATGTATTAAAATGCTGCTTTGGGGCTGAGAAGGTATGAAATGTAACTCACCCTTTCAGCATTCAAGAGTTTGTAGATGGTAATGTCATTGCAGTGTAATGTTGTAAAGGTTTTGGTCTAGAGATTATTGTTTAGCTTCACTCAGAGGTTTCATCCTGCAGAGGAGGTGTCAGAGACCAAAATTACTAGTTGTGGTAGCACCCCTCACTTCACTTATGATCTTGGTACTTCAGCAGAAGAAACATCTTTGTGTGTATACAGGGCTCATTCATATATGAGCATATCTATCCAAAGAGAAGATGGGAGGCTGTTCTGCAAAATGAGAATTAGATCCTTGGCTGGAAAAAACAGCATACAAAAAGTACACTTTGGTTCTGAGTATCATCTGGAGACCTCTCCTAATAAATGTAATCTCCCTCATAGGAATAAAAACGTGCTATCAAGCCCACTAGGGTACACTGAGATTTAATTAACAGTCCTGACTTTCAGGAAGAAAGTACCAAATAATAACAACTGGTAATGTTGATAAAGTCATAAGTACAAGATATGATTGTTTTGTCAAATACAAGCAATACTCTTTTGTTTTTATTAACAGATGCATCATGTCTCATTCCTTCATGATGAGGATTGAAATGCTCTACAGTAATTTGTGTGAACTTTGGGGCACATTTACTTAAATCCTCTAAAATATGCAGTCTATTTGGCCTGTGAATTTCAAAGTTAATGAAGCAAACATCCTCTTACATGCATAAGTGAGGAAAAAAACGGACATAAATCTTTCTCTTTGACCCCCATTCACATCTGAACATGAAACACGAGCACTTTTAAAGCAAGGTAGAATTTTGTAATGTATTAAAAGCATCTGGTAAAGCCTACTGCTATTAAAAAGACTACTGCTTCTTACTTTGTCACAGCACTCCATGTGTCACCTTGCAGGTGTCTATCGGCTTTTATACACATGCTATTTCTAAATGTGAAGAAAAAAAAAAAAGGAAAAGAGTAAAAACAATCTTTCGATGACTTTGCAATTTATAAAAGAAAGCTCTTTGAAATGCTGCCCTCAGCCACACAGAGCTTCAGCTGAATAATTAATTACATATTGACAAGGTCTCATAAAAGAAAAGCTCAGAGTTGTATTGACATTTATCTCTTCTTCTTAACATTAATCAGAAAATGTCATTCTGTTTGAAACAGTATTAGGTAGCTTATCAGTTTTCATATCCAAATTCTTCTAAAGCAGATATGTGACTGATGATGTTTTATGGTTGTGCATATTAGCAATTTGCCAAATAATTTTTTATAAAAATTTTTTATAAATTGTTATATTAAAAGATAAATCCTTGTCTTCTATAAATTGGTAAGAAAATATTCTATGAACATAGCTACAAGCCACAGTGTGCTACAGATATTTCTTTGCACTACTCTAATTAGGCATTACTTCTGAATTTTTGTGCAATTAGGAACCATTAACATGCAAAATACAACCAAACCCCATAAATTAAAATGACTGTCCATGAACCTTGCTAAGCAAGATAGAAAAAGGAGATGCACCTAATAATTACGAAATGTTCAGTTCTCTCAGCATGCTGCATTTCAAAAGGAGAGCTAATACATTTTCTTATTCTGTTTTTCTCCTGCTTTTGCAATTAATTGAACTAGGATTGCATCCACATTTCTGCTAAAGCTCTTCTGTTACAGTACTTCAGATGCACTTAATAAATTGCACCTTCCATGAAAAGAAAAGGTGATGGATTGAAAAATGTTTAGCACAACCATGCATAATTGATAGGTTCCCTAGTGCAAATAAGTGTCTAATAAATAATTAAATTTAATCTCATTATAAGAGTTTTCATAATGGGATAATTTAATTAAATGAAAGCCAAAGGGTTTCTAGGGGTTGAAAGATGCTGCTGTTGCTATATTTGGCTAATGGTCTGGGGATAGTATAGTGAAGAAGGGTAATTCACATGGGTGCATGCATTATTTAATGAATCCCTCTGAGATGGAGGAAAGGACAGATCAATGATAACTTGTCATTTTATCATTGCTTACAATGCACATTTAAACAACCTAGAAAATGTTAAAAACAGGGGAAGAATCTTTCTACCCTTTACAGTGCATCATACCCTTCTCTGCCAGACACACAGCGAGCACTGCCTTTTGCAATACGGTTTCACTCTCATCTAACGTTGTTAATTTTTTTCCTTCTTTCAGACTAAAAATAAGAGCAAAGCTATATAAGCTCCTGTACAGTTAGGGCAAGCCTGCCCCTAAGTGAAAGTTATAATGGATACAGCATGTATATCTGATACTAAAAAATTGATAGCTGTGTCATGTGGGACCCATTAACAAGCTTTTTGAGTGGGCTGAGTTTTGAGCTTTAAGTCTCCAGAAGCACTTAGCTAGGCTAGGATACTAAAACCATACAAGTCTAAGTAGTTAGCTCATTTGCAGGTGATCAGTTATGAATTAATATGAATGGTGAAGGTTATATCTTTTCAGATAAGACAAAAGTGTCATCTTGCACACAGTAAATGTGCAAGACCCAAAAGCTAAATGGAGTGGTTTTGCTATCTGAACTTCCTTTTTCTAATGAAAAAAAAAAGCATTTTCTCATTTAGAAACTTCTAGCTTTATAGGGGAATGCTGAACACAATGTCTGCTGCACTGCTGCAGCCATCTGGTTTGTCCCTTCCAGAGGGTCTCACCCACCTGATGGTACCAGACACTTTTGTCAGAGAGATGTCGATCGCTCTTCTAAAACAACAACACAGGGATACAGTTGCCTGTGGTTTTGTCTTCTGAAGCAAAAGGGCTATGTAACATTAAAAAAAAAAAAAAAAAAAAAAAAAAAAAAAAAAAAAAAATTTAAAAGGCATTTGCCTTTTAGGGGTAACACGAGCTTATTACCTGTACAACAAAAACATTTTCTAGTATCAGTGTAACTATTTTGATTTCTGATTGGTACCATGCTCTGAGCAGAAGTGGCAATGTACTACAGAAAAGCATGCTTAAATCTTTCTAGATCTGGCTACAGCAGCTCACACAGTTCTTCCAAATAGTTTGCATGTATTGCCAGTCATAGAAGGTCCGACAGGAGTTCTTCATAATTTTTAATTTTCTTCACCTAAATTACCTAGCATAAAATTTGCCATCTCTCCTATTTTAATTTGATTAGTAAGTGTATTTAATAAAGTACTTGTATTACAGATGCTGAATGTTCTGCATCATTGCACCATTTCTTTATTCTTCCTGACACTTTTTAACACTGAGAGTTTAGCAGTAACGTGTCTCTTCAATTAATTCTTCTGAGAATCTAAAGGGTTTTTTTGAAAATCAAAATACGCTGTTTCTGTCTGGGTTTTGTTCACCTTCTCAGTGACTCACATGAAGAACGCAGCAGCCTTGTTGTGTCTCACATACGTTCTCTGAGGGATTTACACCTCCACACTCCCTGGTTACCTCATACAAAAATATGTCTTGGCTCTTTCCAGTATTGTTACTCATTTATATAACCAGCCCCTTAAGCTGAACAAATACAATGCCATTTGGCTTTCTCCCCTCTGTTCCCTTACTTGGTTTAGCACCTCCTTCAGCATTGAAAACACAAACAGTTCCTCACCTTTGTATACCAAATAGGTGCTTAATTTTACACTAACATAAATTAATCCTCCGTGAGTCATTACAGAGATACAGAGCCTCTTCCTTTCTCAACTAGTAAATTTTGTTTCTTACAGCTTAATAGCCTGACTGATTAGTATTTTGAATTCTTCAAAATAATTAGATGCTTTTTATTCTAATGAAAATTAGGAAAAGAAACCTAAGAAAATTTTTCACAAAATTTTTTTCATTACTTATAAAATAACGCCTTCCATCTATTTCTCTACAAACAACCCCCTCAAATTCTGCATGTATTGGGAAAACATAAGCAGCTGTAGGTTTTGACTTTGGTGACAAGAATTCAGTAGCCTGATTTCTAAGATTTCACTATTTTCAATTCCTACGGGTTTCAGAGATAGTAGACTGAAATGAAGCTGTTCTTTTTTATAAATCAGCTTCCTCAAGCACAGTCATCTACTTAAATCTCTGGGAGAATTTGTGTACATTTTATTATGGATTATTTAATTCAAACAGCAGGGAGGTAAGATCTCTGCTCATTATTCAATAATATGTTTTGTCCTCCAAGAACTAAGGAAGTTCTCCATCAACTTTTCTGCTTATCTAAGGAGACCTTCAGTAATCCAAGCTGAAATATACACACAACATTATAAAATAAATACTCTTCCTGCTTCAGATAAAATACAGGAAAAATATAAAAGACAGTAGACAAATATATTTCTTCCTCTTTTAGGTTGCATTTCCACAATGGCTTGTCGGAGTATAACTTTAATTCTGCATTACTTAAGGGGTTAGGGGCAGAAGGATTTTGTTTGCTTAAGAGTAGGATCTTCTATTTTTTTTTCCTATTAAGTTACAAACTCCATTTCCCCTCCCAGGAACTAGTATTCTTATACCAAAACCTCAGCAGACATCTATATCCAACGTTGCAATAGCGATCATACCACCGATTTAAATTATAATCTGTGATTTCTACTCCCTGTTACGATGCTTTCCCAGACTGTAAGACAAAATTCCAGTAAGTCATAAAAAGGGAAAAAAAGATTCAAATGAGAAAATAACATGGAGATACTTGGGTGGAAAATCAAAAGTATATCTATGCAACATAATTCCCTTTTCCATGGCTGCTTTGCCTTATGAAAATTGCTGTCAGACACCTTCAGCTCCAAAATTTGGCAGTCAGAGGATTCATGCAATACTTTAGTATATGCAAAATTTATCAGAGTCATGGGGCTGAATAGTGGCTCCATGTATTCCAGAACAGTGAAATAACCACAGTACACTATGGAAATAGTGTCATTTCAGCTTGCAAATCCACTTTGTTGTAACTAGCTATCCTACATATTAATGTCTTCTAGTAAAGAGTCTATATCTGGTGCTGATGAGTACACCAGTTAATGCTTTCAAAAAGCTCTGCTTTTTGCATCCATGTGTTACTGAATCACAGTGCACAGGAACTAGAAGGAAACAGAAGAAATGCATGTAATGTTTGCCCTGTTGAGGGTATCCCAAAACTCATTGTTTAAAACTGCATTTCTACTGAAGTTATTGTGCATCTGGGGCTTATTTTGTTTGTCTAATATGTCTTTAGAAACCGACTTCTGTAAACATAACTTGGTCATACCACTATCACTTAAAGCATGTATAAATCTATTTTATTATGATATTGGGATAAACTGTGCAAGACCTATTCAAAATACATGAATTAAACTTGTGAATGGCTTCCCAAATTAGTATGCATTTTACTATTTCCACAAATCACATTCATCAGTATCCCAGCCTGGCTTTTACATAAAACAACTAACCATGGCACATGAATTTACACTTTTAACTGCTAAAGCTTGAAATACAGGAATTACTCCAATTTTTTAATATTTTTTTTTCCTCAGTGTACTAATACATAGCTTGTAAGTTTGCTCACTTCAACATAAATTTAATAGGCCTCAATAACCAAATGAAAAAACCACAGTTTTACTGCCATTTCTGGACTCCTTCCTGCTGCTGTGAAGTCCTTCCCCAGCCGATTTCCATGACCTCAGTTCTCCATGAGAGACACTAGTTGGCAAAAGGAACAACAAAATTTCAGTTACACTGGAGAAAAAGTTTACTTAAAATAGAAAGAAACCAAAACACTAGTATTTTTCCTGCCTGCAGCACAGGGGGATGCTCTGATAAAACAGGTCAGATCTGTAGAACTTGGACTGGGTCTGTCTTGCTAACTAAAACCTTCCCAACGCACTGCAGGGATTCTAGCACACAAAAGTTAATCTGTTCAGAGAGCAAGCTGTCCATCTATCCACATGTAGATACTGTTCATCAGTGTCTATCACCAAAACCAAATAATCACAGTTTCTGATCACTCTGAAGGACCTGGTGATCTGCTCTCCTCCCTTCCCATGGTTTACTATCCATCCATCTAGAACACCTCCCCACAATCTCATCTGGCACTAAATCTTCTGTAAGCCTTCTGAAGATGAGAACAAAATGGTAAACTGCCACTCATTTCCCTAAATGCAGAAATCAAAAAGAAAAGCTTTCCACTTCTACTTCAAGCCAAAGTAAATCAGGTCTCTGCAGCAGAAATACTACAAATTGTGGAAAAAAACCCCTCCAAATACCAACTATAAAACTATCAGAGAATCTCAAGGAATTCCTCATGTTTCCTGCCAACAGTTTCTCATCCAAGTGATATACTTCACTAAGGCTTTATGAAAGCTTCCGCTTCACACAATCTGCAGCTCCCCTACAAGGACGGGCACACTGGGAGCCAAGCATAAAGTTGTGACAGATGAGCAAGGCTCCAAAAATATCTATGAAACTGGCCTTTCCAAAATCTCACATGAAGTAATTTCTGGTGTGCTGTAACTGCTGTGTGCAGGCTTATTAATACAGCTCTATAAGTCAGTTCTGTATTTTTTAACCACTGGCTGGTAATTGACAGATTTTCACTTTTATCTCTAGGCATTCACAGGATTTCTTCTTTCAACTGGGAAATGTAAAAAACAGGATTGATACAGACAATGCTTATTTTTAGTCAATTTTGGCATTTTACTTTGAAATAAATTCAAGACACCCTTCAGTTCCCTTTGAGGATGTATGGGAATGTCACCCACCCACTCCTTCCACTCCAGTCTTAATCCAGCCACAGGAACAAAACAGTTTTGAACACAAAGTCATGGAGACAGCTAATGGCAACTCTGAAATACATTCTCAGGAAGCTGAGATTCATTCAACTGTAAAAAAGAAACTTCATGAAAGCAGAATCACTTTTCATAGTATGAACATTTTCAGACATCTCGTGTTGAAAATTAAATGTGCTAAAGAAAAGCAAAGCAAACTACGTAACAATCAAACAAAAGCAGAAGATGCTCTAACATTTTTATGAAAACTACTTAGTAGGATAAATGGTATAATCTGGTGAAGATGAGCTAAACAGAAGTTCTCTGAAGCTGGTGTTCCCAGTAGCTTTGTGGATCTGACTTTAGAGTTTACAATCCTTGCAAAAGGACAGAAAGAAAGAAGGATTCAAAGAGGGTATCTCCTGAGTAGATTAAGTGGAAACAACACAAGAGTGATCTACTGACCTTTGGAGGAATCCTGCATGACTAATGTAAATAGCAGATTACTCCTGTTATGTGAAGAGGCACTCAAAAGCAAAACCCTTCTGCATCCAGAAGAGAACACTGAGTATTCACAACCTAAACATCCCCCCCAACATTTTAGTTCTCTCCACAATGAACCTCTGGGCACAACACTCAGAACCTCTCACTTATGTCAGACCAACACTCAGACAGTGCATAGAGGTACAGTGCTAACAAACAAAGAAGAGAGCAGAAAGTCTGAAGGATCTAAACATGTGCTAAGAGTGAGATGTTGGGAGTTGTTTAAAGTTTAAAAACTGACCCTCTGTTATTCAAAATAAGGTGAGGATTGGCCAATGGTTTAGATCAGGCAAACTCTACCAAGTTTAGCAAGTTTAAAGAGAATCTAATAGCAGCCTTTCAGCACCTGCAAGATCATCAAGAAAATAAGAACAAGGCTCTTTACAATGATGCACAGAGAGGATGAGGGATAACAGCCATAAGTTTCAGAATGGATAACAGGAAAACTGAGGTGAAAAACTTGGAGGTTTCCCAAAACTAGACAAGATAAAGCTCTGAGCAACTGTGTCTGACCTTACTGGTGATGCTGCTTTGAGCAAGAGGTTGGACTAGGGAACTTTATCTTCCAAATTGAACTTTCCTATAATTCTAACATCTTATGTTATTAAATATCTCAACAGATAACAGGTTAAATAGTTAAACATGAATTAAAGAAGAATTAACACACAAATAAAGAAGACTTTGTACCTGGAGTATATTGGTCAGCACTATCCACTGCATGCTGTCTTTCAGATCTCCTACAGCACTTATTATAGAACAAATGCCTTGATAAATGTTATGCAGCATATCCTTAAAGCTAGAAGAAAATTATCACAAATTTTAGTCAATAAGCCATAAATCAAATTGTCTCCAAATAGATCTTGGCCTGATACACTACATTTCCATTCACTAAGGCTTTGACGAGGCAAAGCGTAATGAGTGACAGTACATTAATAATTCATTAAATAGTACAGCATATATAATCCTAGAACTATGTTGAGACACAGGGGAGAAGGGCAGCTACAAGAAGCCAGTTGGTCTTCCCTGTTCCTCACCTCCAGCTAAAACAACCAAGAGCCCAGCTGTACTTCCACTAACACTGGCCAATGATGAATCCCAGAGCATCCCAGAGCTTGCCATGACCTACCTCTGGCCCCAGTTCCACTTCTAACAAGAAAAGGGACAGATGATAATGGAAAAACACCAGTACCTTTTCTGGGGTGAGCCGGGATTCTCACTGCCTCCCAAAGATTCAGCTGACCACACACCATGGGCTGCAGAACAGCCTGATGATCTGAAGAAAGCAGTGCTAAAGCAAAATCTTATAGGTTTCTAGAATCAGTTCTGAACATCCCTGACTAAACCCCTTCCTTAAAGTCTGAAAAGATAAGTTACCATTGTTAGGCTCCAGCAGTGTCCATGTAGCTGTACTTGCTACAAGACTTCAGGTCTACAGAGGTAACTGGAGCATCTAATACCTGACTTTGCTGCCAGAGGTGTTTTACAAGCCAAGATGCTTTTAAGGTCTAGAGTTTACATGCAATGCTATATATCTCTGAATGTGCAGGTATGTACTGATACAGATACACATGTGCACATAAACACTGCAACTAATTCTCCCAGGAATTTTGAGCTTCCTGCCAGAGGCTGGCTTGCCAGGCCTAAGCAGTCCCACTAGAACTTGAAGAACGGATGGCTAAAAAAGGTATTTATGATCTATTAAATCAAAAATATGCTGAAAATCAAACTCTATTTACAGCATCGCTTTATTTGCAGTATTCCTTCTGGTGCAGTGAAATGGTAAGGAAATAGTACTTTTCTGTAGTTTTTCAGTAGTTATTTTGCAGAAATATTTTCCATTTGCCAAGCAAATTGTTACAGGGCCTTCTTAAATAACTGTACTGTTCAAACTAAAATTATGGCGCCACGGGTTGCAATTTATATCAGTGATGTTAAATATGCCATAAGGGCTCAGAAAGGTACAAAAACATACCTCTACAGTATTATCTATTAAACATATAAAAAATATGCCTTATTGTTGTTGGAAAGAGCTCTCCTTATTCTCTGTCCTTGATGAAGGTACAGTTTCCTCAATGGGAACAGAAGGCTTACCGCTGCAGTTAACAAAGAACATCTGGTTTTCATTTGAGGTGCATTCAAATGTTCATTAAAGTGTCCTTGCTGGCCATTTTCAGTCTTTTTTTTCCCCTGCTTCACAATGGTTTGTCTCCTAACACTGTGGCAATTACAGCATGTTACTAAAACGGTCACTGTCATTGTACCATTTCCTTTGAAAAGCAGCAAGAGAAACATGAAAGAGAACCAAATGTGGATCTCATCTGATTTTGGTGTAAGAGCAGCTTCTATAGTTCACTTTGTTCATACTTCCTAGGGGTGTTTATTTTCTGCAATTATTCATCTAGGCTCCACTGAACTTGAATACTAATAAATTTTAAGAAGTGAAAAAAGAAGCCCTCATAGTGCATACAGGGAGGCCTTGGAAAACTCCATGTTAGGCTGTGAGTTGTCAGTATTAGCACCTTTGTTACTTGCTCAAACCAGGACATTGCCACAGCAAGTGAGATCAGGTAAATGATATCTGAAAAAGAAAACAAAATCTTTATAGGTTTTCTCTGAATACATGTTCATCCTTACTTGGGCCAGTTTAAGCATCATTATAATTTGTAAATATTTTCTCTGTTGTGATGCGCTATAAAGCTATTCAGTGCATTTTATAGAAACCTTATGTTTAAAAAAGAAATTATAAATTATCTGGTTTAGTAGTTTATAACTAAATTATTGGAAAGATGTTAATTATTTAATTACACAAGTGTCTGCATTTTCTATAGTCAGCGTTTAAGTAAATGTAAGCATTTTAAGTTAGGTTTGTGTGTCAGTGCTTGAGGTCAAGAAAATTCAGCAGTGTGTTGTAACTGCATCCTAAGTAAATTAACATTGGTATGGATAACAATACTATAAGCATTCATGACACTTGACAGGCAAGTATAAAGACATGACTGCCTTTAAGCACTACTACATGTGGACTTAGACTGAAACCATGTGAAACGTGCAGCAAAAATTAGGAGGATGTAAATGCAGGCTTTAAACACACACTGGATGCACATTCCTGCTGCTTTCTCTCAAACTACAAGTATTTTAATAGTTGCATAGGTTATACAGAGCCAGTTCTGATAGTCAGTAGGTGTAATCTAAGCATTCTGTGAGGGACCTGAACTGGAAAAAACTCTTAAAAAGCTTGCTGCCTGACAATAAAAGGGTAGCAAGACAATTGCAGAAAAAATGGCTTTTAGACTACTTTCCATCTGGGCTGACAAAGGCCTAGAAAACATGAATGTACACACGCTTTAACTACTAAGGGAACAAGTTCCACAGTAAAACCCAAACAAAGATCTGAAAAAACAAAGCTATAATGAAATGTTATTACCCACTACAGAAGAGATGTGTGTTACTGTGTGTTTTGTTCCACACAATTTTTTAATATGGGCTTTTTTTTCTCTTTTTTAAATTAGTAAGTAAATAAAAATAACTTCTGGGTGGATATGACAGCATTTTTGTGAAACTTGCCCCCTTAGATATACCACTTTAGGTGTTTACATCTTCCACAATGTCAAGCATGATTGATATCCTGTCTGGCAACATTTTCATCAAAATTTTTCAGTTGTTTTTGACCAAAAAAAACCCAATTCCACCCACACTTAATTATTTTGTTTGTTTTAAGAACAAACCAGGAACATTAAATTTATTTAAAGGTGGTGATTATTAACCTTGGTGATTATTATCCCTTGGTGAAGGGACTCGAGCACAGATCCTATGAGGAGAGGCTGAGGGAGCTGGGGCTGTTCAGCCTGGAGAAGAGGAGGCTCAGGGGAGACCTCATCACTCTCTACAACTCCCTGAAAGGAGGGTGTAGCCAGGTGGGGGTTGGTCTCTTTTCCCAGGCAACTAGCAGCAAGACAAGAGGACATGGTCTTAAGTTGTGCCAGGGGAGGTTTAGGTTGGATATTAGAAAGAATTTCTTCACCGAGAGGGTGATCAGACATTGGAATGGGCTGCCCAGGGAAGTAGTGGATTCTCCGTCCCTGGAGATATTTAAAAAGAGACTGGATGTGGCACTCAGTGTCATGGTCTGGTAACCGCAGCGGTAGTGGATCACGGGTTGGACTTGATGATCTCTGAGGTCCCTTCCAACCCAGCCAATTCTATGATTCTATGATTGAACTTCCCTATGAATGGGGTAAAAAATAAGAACTGAGGCTCCTCGTGGCAGGGGAATTGAAACTAGATGATATTCAAGGTCCCTTCCAGCCCAAACTTTTCTATCTAAATCAAATTCTATGATTCTATGAAACCTGAAAAACTGCAAGTGAGGATAGAGGCTTGACAACATAGAACATTTTTGCAGGTCAATTCTGTGGACCAGCAGGTCTCTATCTGGAATGCTCTGGGGAATTCTGAGTGGACTGTCCCATAAAATTATGTCAGAAATGGGGTTTTATCTTTTTTTTTTTTTAAAATGATGTCTTCCTGCCCTTCATTCTGTGCACTGGGACCAGGAAGGACATTGAAAGAAGTTGATTCAAATGCAGTAAAAGAGCAGGTGAGAGAGAAAATGAGCTCTGGACTGAGAAATGCAAGAAGAGACTGGAGAGGTGAGCAGAGGGAAGAAGAAAGCTAAGGCTGATGAGACCAGAGCTGGGGATGCAGGGATATAAGGGGTGGTGTGGGACCTGAGGTTGGAGGAAGGCAGGAACAGGAGTGGGGACACCCCAGGAATGAGCACAAGAACTAAGTGTCAGAAAGGATAGCAACCAGGAGGACCCACCAAGAAAGAAACATCAGCATGGGCAGAAGGACAGTGCTCAGACTGCTTGCTGGAGTACGAAACAAAGGGATTACCCAGGAAAGAGACTGAGTGTCAACCACTGCCTTTTCAAAGAGAAGATGCCAGCAGATGGCCCATATGCAGCCACATTAAGTCAGGGAAGAAAAGCAAACAAACAAATGCCTAAGGGAGGGATAGGAAATTATATGGGTGGGCTTCTAAAGAGAAAAAAGACAAATTATCAGGAGCTGTATTTACAGATTTTGCTTATGACCACTAAATTCAGGCTAACAGATACCTATTTAAGATGGAACACTTCTCAGAAATAAAACAGCTTCTGCATGAGCACAAACCAACAATATTGCAAAGCACAGGTCGCTCATTCTATGCAATTTTTTTCCTAATAGTTCACATTCGGGCAACCTCCAGTTTTCCTTCTGCCTTCTTACTGTTGACTTTTAATACCCAAATAATATTACCAAATAGGGACCACCCAGAAATCTTCATTCTTCTCAAGTGTTTGACAGCTCTCACCTACAATGATATGCCTTACTTAGAGTCTCTTTATGTAGCAAAGAACATACAATAATTTAGCACTGTTCACTGCAATTACATGAACTAATTCAAGTGTCCAAGAAACTGTAATTGTTAAAGGAGATCCTGGAAAGGCTACATTTTCTGTTCCACTAATGACAAAAGCTGCAGCAGCTGTGGAAACTAAGAGCATCACAGGACCATGCTTGTGATTAAACAAACATCTCTAAATACCTTCGTATTTCTACATTTTTTTTTAAATAAACCAAACTCAAATATATTTTAAATGAGCTCTTATTTCTTACAAATTCCATGCCATCCAAATATTTAATTCCCTTCTTCCATGTGATTCATGTAATATGCCACTGCACTGTCTGCCTAAACACTCCCATTTACTACAAACAGAAGAATAATTTGTTTAGCTATATAATCAGCAGAGAGGCAGCACACAATAAAAGAAAGCATTCTAGCTTTAAAATGAATAAAAATTGATTGTGTCCCTATAAAAACTAAATTGGCAGAGTGTTAATTGCATTTCACATAAACATCTGTAGCAGTTGGTGACTCGTTACTGTGCTGTAATGCAATACAGGACACTCAGGAATAAATGCATCCTCTAGATGAGTTCAGAGAGATTTTCTAAAAGCGCCTGATGAAATTGTAAAAATCTGATTAGTCAGAACTGCTAATGACACTTAAAACAAAGGGAAATCTTTAAATAAAATTATTTTGCTTTTCTTTTCTCTTGATAAATTATATGCAAATTACTGTTGATTGAAAAATGCCTGCCTCGAAGGGAAATTCATTCTAATGAAGGAAAGGTCATCAGACAACAAAAGTATTTGTTAAACAAATCTGCAGGCACTTGAAAATTTGGAAGAACCTGGTTTTCTTTGTGTATAGCAGTAAGCTGCAGTAAGAAAATAAACCCACTCTTCATATTATTTGTTGTTATTATAATACATGAGAGACTCTCCAGGGAGGAAAGCCGATCGGGCTGCTTTCCTGAAGACCTCAAAGTAAAGATTCAGTACTTAAAAGATGTAAACACATGTTTAAATGTATGCCCTGCTAGCAGTCCCCTCAACTTCAACCACATTAATTACATGCAAATGTATGCCTGGAAGAACACGGTTTAGGAAAGCAGTGCTACGGGACATAATCAAAACCAACAGTTTATGTCTGAGCAACTAACAAAAAAATACTAATTGATTTACAGAAGTTAAATGTCTTTCTAAGACTTCCACTAAAAATTCAAGAAAAAGGGATTGATAATATTATAGTTACAGAACTCTGACAGTAAAAAATACGAGTAAGAGTTTTAACCATTTAAAATACAGAGTCTGGTTGAGGTATAGCTCTGATTTAATGTGTATTGCATGCTTTTAGAACAGTGAGGATAAAACATAAAAATCAGTGAAATAAAAGCAGGAGTTGAAATTAAAGATGCTCACTGAAAGTTTCTAGAATTCCTTTCACTGTCAGATTAGAAAATTGAGCCTGTATTACTAGTTCCTTGTAATTATAATAAACTAAAATTATATTTAATGTGTAAAACAATTGCAATATCTAAACAGGAAGCTGCACAGAAATGAGAAACCAACTACTGGATAAGTAGCAGCTCTGGAGAAAGGGATTTGGAGTAGATCACAAATCGAGTCTAAGCAGTCTGTGTGAAAAAAATTGTTCATCTTATTGTGACAGATAAATTGAAATGTCAAATGCAAGACAAGCAAAATAATCCTCCCACATTTCTCTGCTCCAGCACAGCCTCAGCATCTTCTAGGTAACACATCAAAAAAAATGTGAAACAGCAGGTGAACCTTGCAAGGAGCAACAGAGACAATCAAGTTTGTCCATGGAAATGATAAATCACTACTGATTGCTAAAAGTCTCAGAGAAAGAGGGCAGTGAATTATCCTCTGTGAAGTGGGAATGGAGCAAACTCCATCACAGATTTCAGAGAGCACATTAGATAAGCACATGCTGGCACAAGAGTAATGACAGTGTTTGTTCCTGCTTTAGAGATGGAGATAGATAAAACAATCTGTTGAAGTAAGCAAGTATTGATAACAAGAGTTGGAGTTGTCACGTATCATTTTTAGTATGACCACTTAGACTACTGTATCAACCAAGAATGGACTTCATCCTCCTTAGATTTCAGCAAAACAAAATAGTCCCACTCCTGACAAGTGTCTTCTTTAAAAATAGCAGCTCTCAGCTTCAAGCACTTGTCTTGACATAAACTCCCAGAAATTTAGCAAAACGACTGTGCCTTGTGTCTTACCTCACAACATACTGTATATTCCTACCTCAAACAGATTATAACAATGTACTGTAAAGCAGCTTGGTTTGAATCACAGCTGGTGCAGGGAGGTTGTTCTGTCATTTCCTATGGGAAATCATACTCCTTCTATCCTTGATTATCCTGTTTTCAATGAATACCATGCAGCTTTTTATCCACAAGGATTTTAGAATGGGGCTCCTATAGCAAAGAGGTTTGTCCACCTTTGGTTTAAAATTGCAGCCCTGTTGAATGAAATGTACTGAAGTATTCCCAGTTCACCTCCTTCCAAGTCCGCACCAGCCTAACTACAAAGGGAATCCTTGGGGAAACCTGGTTGTTTCCTCAAAGCCCTCAGGAAGTACAGGACACACTGAACTTGTGCTGTCTTCCCTCCCTAAAATTGCTCCAAGTTGATCTGGCATACACCTGAGCAAAGATGGAATGACCACTAAAACATTCTCACATAGTAAAGTCCTTCCTCTGAAATCTCAGTACAGTATCTCTGATTTTATTTAACTCACTGATAAGAAAGCATGCCAGGAAACGCAATAGAGTCCTTCCAATTACTATTACCATTTTCTGTCCCTTTCTTCTAAATAAGTAAATATAGTTAAAACAAGTTTTGCAGCAAAACTTTCGTATGTTATACATTCACCAGTTGTGTGCATCTAGATGAGGGAATTTATTCTTTTCCCACCATGCATGGGTGGCCAGTCCCTTGAACTGCTAAGTTCTAGGAGCAACACTAAATGACTCACACTTTTAGCAGAGGAATATAGGCAACCAGATATATGTTTATGTTCTTTTCTCTGGCAAAATAAAAGCTAATGTTTTCATAGCAATGTTTTCAGCTACAAAAGGAAAATTGCTAGAAGGCAGCTCTGGCAACCAACCTTTTTGAAAAAGGATCTGAAGAAAGGATAAATGCTGGTTCTCCAAGCACTAGCTGCAGCATTTTGGTCTGATACACAGCAAAGTATTTTTCAAACTCAGTTTTTTAAAAACCGATGAAGGTACCTTTCTGACAGAACAGAAATATTCCCACAGTTACTGTTAACAGATAATTTCTGTTCTTCCATATCTATTAGGCCAACAATCTGTAAAATACCCTTCAGAGATTGTGTGTTGTAGAAGTCTGGTATGACTACTTACCGAAATACTTTCAGTGCATTATAAAATTAAATTATGTGTTCCACCTCATTGGCTCCTAATTGAGATAAAACAGTAAGATCTTAATTCGTAAGGCTGGTTGGTCTGTAAGGGGCCCCCTGTAAGGGACTTTATATTAGGCTATTAAGACTTTAATTTTGTCCAGGCTGTAGTAATGTCGTGTGCTTGAAGTGAAAACATGATTGAACATTTTGAGAAAAAAAATTATCAATGGGGTGCTTATATGAGCATTTGTGGGGAAAGGATTTAGACTTGGTGGTTATGCAGACTGTAAACAATTTCTAATTACATCCACAATGTCTTTTCTATGAATAGATCATGCTTTCTCCCTTTTACAGATGAGCACTTAGATAAGAAGGACAGAATTGGTGCAGGGCTAAACATAATTTCAAATAAGCATCAGATTTAAACTGAAAGATACAGTTAATTGCTTCTCCCTTGTATGTAACTGAATCATCATCTTCTCCTCTGGATGGAATAAATCTGAACATATCTCTTCCATGGCAGCAATTTTCCATTTTGCACAACCAACCCTCTCCTCTCAGTTACATTTTAAATAAGTTCAGTGAGTGAAGAGTCTACCACAGAGAGTTCATTTTTACAGAGTGTTAGTTCAGCTGCAACTTCTCCTGAATGATTTAATACATATAGCTATTATTTAACTCAGATTGTCTTCCCATGTTTTAATTTATTCAGTCATTTCCTTTTTAAAACATGTGCTATGGGGTACAGAATACCTCCTGGTTGTGATTTTGAAAGCTTTCAATTTATTAGTTACATTTCTGACACTAAAATATTTAGTTATAAAAATGTAAAGATTTAGAACAGTTGGAAATCATTGTTTTCATATTTTACCCCTGTCTTGCATTAAGGGTGGCTGTGGTAACAAAGTAGATGTGATTTGGATAAGCCCTAGATAAGGTATTTTTTTCCAGAAACACACAGTGAAATGTTTGTCAGGAGAAAAAGTTATGAGAATAAGAGAGACCTACCAAGGATTAAAGGTAGGAAACTTGGAGCTACCTCTTTTCTGGTGTTCAAGTATGAAGTCGTCCAACTCATTAGTTATCTTACTCAACCTTGACATTCATTCATATGGAGGACAAGGCTACAAATGACTTTAGCAGGCATCCCAAGTCTCTTCCTGAAAGGAATACAGTTGAGAAGAAAACACAGTAGTCATTTTACAGTAACTTGCAAGAGGAATGTGGTCCATGTTAGGAGCTTATCTCAAGACATGAATTATTTGTTTCCCCTAATAAACATGTTATTACACTGGCTACTATGTTTAGGCTCAAGATTGACAAGGAGGTCTTGCATAGCAAAGATTTAGCTACTGTCTCATGGTGCTGCAGACCAGATGCTGAAAAAACTTGTCTCACTCAGAGTTGTTTTAATATTTGTGTTGCAGCCAGGCAGGCGAGTTTCCTGTATAAAAAGAGCATTTGAACTTTAGGCGTCAACACTAGAAGAATTCATGTTCTTTAATTAGGTCACTGATCCCTCTATATTTCTATGTCTTGACTAGACATCGAACCTTTTTCTGGTTCACAAGACAGTCAGCCTGTCCCCTTTGGTTCATTTGAAATAGGATGGTTAAAACTGTCTTCCAGGCACATTCATTTGAGTCCCCTGGACTTTGAGTTGTGATTTACCTACATATAGAGTATTCATAAAGGAACATCACATCCTCTTAAAAATAAAATCGATCCTGTTGTATACTCCTTTTCAGGGATATATATGATGGAACGTGGCATGTGAGAATACGGCACACAAATATTTGAATAAAGTGGGATGAGTTTTAATTATCCGAGAGCTATAGATAGTTGCAGATTACTTTTAAAAGTCTGTTGGCACTGTTCAGTATAACAAAAATAGAAATAGATACTTAAAGACATTATAAAAGTTTTATAGTTCTGTACAATTTTTGTTTTGGTCAGGATGGTGTGGTACCCAAAAGAGAACTGTATGAATTCTGTAGGAGTTCCTACAAAAGCATGTAGCCAAAAAGTAGAGGTTGCACTTGCCTGTTAAGCTTCTCCACACTCCCCATCTCCCTCCTTCCAAGATCTTAAATCACTACCAAATGCTTCCCTGAGATATTGTGCCCAGGTTATCAATTTTATAATTAAACTACGTAAAAGAAATTGAAATCTTACATTAATATGTGATCTGATATTTTGAAAGATTCCATGGAATGCTAAGTGGCACCTAATTTCATGCACTGGAAAATACATTTTCAAACAGGATGATGCTTAGGGATTTACCTTGCAAAATGACATAGATGTTATAGGTTAAAGGTAAAATATGTTTCAAACTTTTTTTTTTTTCATCTTTCCTCTTTTTTTTTTTTTTAATTCCACATCAAAAGAAAAAACGACAAGTATTTTACTGTTGCACAGGCCATGTGTCTCACTCTTTGCTTGGTAACATTTGGCCCTGGAGGACAGAGGGCAGATTCTACAGTGCTGTGGGACAAAGAATCCTAACTAGAAGTGAGATTCTGATTAGCTTTTCCCCCAAAAGTGAAAGGCTGCCTCATAAGTTCAGTCAGATTTTAGGTAACAGGAAATCCACAGAGGAGACAGCTACTGAAAACTGAGCGTCCTAAATTCCAACACAGGTCTACTTTTAATCTGTTGTCATTCACAATAATAGTCTTTGAAATATGTAACAGAATAATAGACTAATTATCAGCTGGTAGAAACTGGCAGTTATAAAAAGGGAGGAATCTGGACCATGGAATTATCTCAAGTAAGAAAAAAATGATACTTGCAAAAATTGGGAGCCTAGACCCTGTGAAATCACAGGTAATCTCTTGCTGACTTCCACATGGTCATAGTTTCTGTCAGGATCCTTGCATGAGGTCCAATTATTAAAAATAATCATGCATTTAATCATTCACCTAGGAAGACATAGTCTGTGATTAAGCCCCTAGACAGTCCAGTGAACTATTTATATGTGGTTTGTATTACGACTAATAATAGTTCGTAAATATAGAAACAGAAGGTCTGCAAAAGCACTGTTTGTTGGTAGGATTAATTATAGCAGCACTGAAATATTCCACTTACACTAGGTTCATGCACAAGATCTTCCCTGTAAACTTTTCAGTGCTCACAAATAAAAATCAAAAAATGATGGAAAATCAAACAGAGTGGCAAAAGATCTGCCTAAACATCACCCTGGCTGAGGTTCAGAAATGTCAGTCACCTTAAAAATTACTCTTGGCACTAGCAGAGTTTTCTCAATAATTTTCTTTCAATCAGATACCTGCAAAAGCAAAGTATAAAATTCCCTCTTACAAGTCCCCTTCTGGGAGAAGTGATCTACTAAATCAAGACTTTGAGATTTCCAGTGATTGTAATACTTTGCTTCTGCAGAGATTAAGAGACAAATAAAGAAGCAATGAAAGCAAGGGATTCAGTATGAACATTTCAAAAATTCAATTAGCCTTTAGAACAAAATTTACTTTAACAGATCCTTTTTCATGTATGTAAACTTGAGATCCATTCACAACAATTATACCTGCAGTACTATTGAGAAGATTTTTACACATCTTCCCAGTTCATTTAACCTATATGTAAGCATAATACACTTATATATATTTATATAACATAAATATATATGTAATTACATGATATGCATACTTTACTCAGGTGTGTTTTGCAGAAAAAAGGCATATCACTGGCATGAAGTTTAAAATTAACTGAACTCCTTTCAGTTTAAAATTATTACTGAACTCCTGTGTTCCCAACAGCTGAAAGCAATTGCAATATTCAGCTGTGTACCTCATTTTTCCCCTGTTTTGAATACTTGCATATATTTCATTATTAAGAAACTCGCAGGTTTAGGGGACGAAAAGATGCTTTTGGCATTAAAAACCTCAGTAACAGCCTTTGTATCTTCATTAGTCTTTTAAGACCTGCCCGTTTGTTAAGGTCTTTGAGTCACTTGATGGAGTTTCAGCTACTGTGATTACACTGTGGAAGTCTAAATCCTAACACCAAGAGAACCTCAGACCTTTTTTAACACCATTATTTTGTGCACATATTGGAAAATAAGAAAAAGTTATTTTGATACTTAACATCTAGGTTCAACAAATATGGAAATTTAGGGAAGTACCTGTGATAGTCACAGATTAGTGCCTAGATAATGTAAGCTACATTATAAAACTAAAATATCATCATTTAGTACAAATAGCATTTTGTGTCAAGGATATCCCGAGGCTTAAGATCAGCAGGGCAGCAGTTTACTTGCCAGAAATCTGACTGCAAGTTGGAAGAGATTACAGAATTTAAACAATTTTTTGGTAATTGTTCTTGAAGTCTCCTTAGAAGCTTCAAAATTAACTGTGTTGCCTTTAGCATTTGGTAATATAAACTGTGCTCAGGTGGGAAAAGCAGAGGAACTGCTAACATTTTAACATCTACATCTATATAACTCAGTTTCTTCAACGCTCAATCTTTTCTCAATACTGTATTCCTCATCATAACTTATCTCCTGATATGTGCCCACACAAGTCCACTGACAGCTACCGAACATTTACTGTGTTTTTTAAACATATCAGTAAATTTACTCATTTACTAATTATTGCCCTTTTCTGCAGGGGCAACAACTGGAGCGCTTAAAAAACCCTACAGAATAAAAAGCAGAGAACTGTAGGCATCCCAGGAAGCAGGGAAAAGCATTGTTTTAATTTTGTGGGTACTGAATTTGCTTTGCACGTTACATAATAGGAAAATATTTGGGCCCTGGAGTTTACTACATTAAGTAGCTGTTGTGGTTATCAAAATTTTTGTCCTCGCTTCAGCTTTTAGAAGTTGCCACAAAAGCAGTTTCCTGCTTTGTTCACTGCAGGCATAAACATTATCAATTGGATAAATTGACATAAAATTGCTGGTCATTCAAAAGCAAGAACTATCAGGTTCTCAGAAGTCAAGGGCTATGTTTATGCCATAAGCATTACACAGAAACAATAGTCATTCAAAATATCTTAATTACTTGGCATTCTTCTGTAAGGAGAAAAAAAATACACTTAAATAAATTTCTTCTTTCAGCCTAATCAGCCATGGTTTAGATCCACAATCCACAGTCATGTTTTACTCTTTGATTCCTTTTTTACTTAAGTAGGCATTCAGCCAGCTTTAAATATTGCCAATTAATGGGCAAATGCCCATTTGTTGAAAGCTATTTCCTTTGAAGCTTACAGATAAAAACAGCCTCGAAAAATTGTTCCCTCATCTTGAGAAAAATCCACACAAATCCATTAGCAGGGCAGGGATAATGCTGTTGTTGGGAGCATCCTCCTGGCCCAAAGGCAGCGCAGCCGTGGTAGAGCTTGCAATGGGCACCGTGCAGGTATGGGTGTGATCAAAAATATGGCATGGCCACATTGCTGCTACTATGACTGTTGAGATGATCTGTGTCTCACTGCTCTGATGCTGGGATTCCTGACCCCTCCAAACTGCAGTCCCCCCCAAAGTGGTACCTTTCTTTAAGGTCCCTCCCAACCCAGACCTTTCCATGATTTTCTAATAAAATGTTTTGGGTTCAAGTAATTCTGCATTTATCCTAAAAGTGAGAAGGCTTGACTGCTCATTACTTGTAGAGTGCCTTTTTCTTCCTCAGCTATTGATGCATACACTTCAGCCTGCTAAATGAAGGGCCACTGAGACAGCTGCACATCCAAAAGTGCTGCCAGAATCAAGCATCACACATGCGGTAAAACAGCAAATTAGGGAGCATGTAAAAACTGAATATGGAGATCTGTCACAATGCATAATATTATAGCTAAACAGAAATAGTGCCTGCAAATATTTTTTCTTCTTTTTTCTGATATCGTAATTCAATAACCGTAACTGAAACACAGACTTTTCCTTTTCTTGTCATTGGCTCTTTTGTGATGTTTTCCTACCCAATTTACATTCAAATAAACAAACTTGATTTTCATGAAAAATTGAGAGGAAAACAATCAGTTGCTTGCTAAGGCTTAGAATGTCTCCTACCTCAAGCAGTAAATTAAAACTAATGTGAAGCCCTGTTTCTTTGGAAGACCCAGAGCTTTCTATCCTACTTTGCCTCTATGGAAAACAGGCACATGCACTTGGATTCAGCTTCACATTCTCTTCACAAGTGAGGAAAAATCATTTTTATATTATTCCAGAAATAGATAGAAGAAGCATAATAATACCTATGCACTCTCCTATTGTTTTTTTTTTCATTTTTAGGGGTTTTGTAATTCCAAGGAAGTATTGATACATTAGAAATATTAACTGATGTTTGGATCTACTATGCCATCATTGTGTAAGGAAATGAACAATGATAAAATCAGCTACTGTTACATAATATGCAATTACCTCTGAGTTTCATGAAGTTTAGTAACAGCCTTATGCATTTGTATATTTGCAATGTATCACAAAACAAGTTATTCTGAAGAAAGGAGACAAGGGAGGGAATAACTTTTTGCCAATCTTTCATTACTGCTCTTTTTGGATTTGATATGTAAGATTCCAGTGCTAAAGGACTTCTCCAAAACATCACAAATTCCATTTGCTCTTTTTAGCAACCAACTTCTGCACGTTTGGATTGCCTAAATCACCGCTCTAAAATTTATCTTTCTAACATCATTAGCTAGTACCATCAGCGTCTCTTTTATCACCAATTAGTCCTCAATGAAAGTCATGTACCTCTGTTTCTTCCTCTTCATATCCTCTCACAAAAGATGCTCACTTCGAGACCACATCTACATCTTCTCCCTTCTCTTCTGACCTGTTCAACAGAGAGAAACCAGCCCCATTTGATCATGAATCCACTCATCCTACTGACTACAACTGAGACGCTCTCTCTCATCTATCCAAATTTTATCCTTCAGAAGAGCAGATGGGACCTGCTTGGAAGGATACCATGAGGGTAGAGGAGCCCAGGAATGCTGGTTGTCCCTCAATGACAACCTCACAAAGCATTGTGCTTTCCAGTGTGTAGGAATCTGAGCAGGAAGGGCAGAAGTCCAGTTTGGCTGAAAAAGACACTCCCAACGGAACTCAGACACAAAAATGAAGTACATACAGGGTGGAGGCAGGAACAGATTACTCACAAGTGATTATAGACACATGGCTTGAGTGTCGAGGGATAGAGTTAGAAAAGCAGCACCACTGATGAGCTTTGAGAGGTCATAATTATGAGAGGAGGTTCCAGAATCATAGAATAATAGAATTGTCTGGGTTGGAAGGGACCTCAGAGATCATCAAGTCCAACCCTTGATCCACTACCGCTGCGGTTACCAGACCATGGCACTGAGTGCCACATCCAGTCTCTTTTTAAATATCTCCTGGGATGGAGAATCCACTACTTCCCTGGGCAGCCCATTCCAATGCCTGATCACCCTCTCCATAAAGAAATTCTTTCTAATATCTGACCTAAACCTCCCCTGGCACAACTTGAGATCATGTCCTCTTGTCATGTTGAAAGTCATCTGGGAAAAGAGACCAACCCCCCCTGGCTCCAGCCTCCTTTCAGGGAGTTGTAGAGAGTGATGAGGTCTCCTCTGAGCCACCTCTTCTCCAGACTGAACAGCCCCAGCTCCCTCAGCCTCTCCTCATAGGATCTGTGCTCGAGTCCCTTCACCAGCCTGGTTGCCCTCCTTTGGACCTGCTCCAGGACCTCAATCTCCTTCCTGAACTGAGGGGCCCAGAACTGGACACAGTACTCGAGGTGTGGCCTCACCAGGACTGAGTACAGGGGCAGAATCACTTCCCTGGACCTGCTGGCGACACTGTTCCTGATACAGGCCAGGATGCCATTGGCCTTCTTGGCCACCTGGGCACACTGCTGGCTCATGTTCAGCTTCTTGTAAATCCAAACCCCCAGGTCCCTCTCTGTCTGGCTGCTCTCAGCCACTCTGTGCCCAGCCTGGAGCTCCCCATGGGGTTGTTGTGGCCAAAGTGCAGGAGCCGGCACTTGGCCGTGTTGAACCTCATCCCATTGGAATGAGCCCAACTCTCCAACCTATCCAGGTCCCTCTGCAGAGCCCTCCTGCCTTCCAGCTGATTGACACTTCCTCCCAGCTTAGTGTCATCTGCAAATTTGCTGCTGATGGACTCAATCCCCTCGTCTAAATCATCAATAAAGATATTAAACAGAACTGGGCCTGAAGAAGACTAGAAAAGAGCAAGAGTTGCACCATCTTCAAGAAGAACATGGAACTTGGGGGAGGATACAGGCCAGTCAGCCTAATCTCAGTCTTCAGGATGATTATGGAACAAATTTTCTCAGAAGCCATCTCCAGGCACATGATGGACTGTATTTGTAATATATATGTAATTGGGAACAGCCAGCACTAAGGGCAATCTGTGCTTAACTGACCTGACTGACTTCATGATGAAATGACTGGCTCTGTGGACAAAAGTCCACAAGTCTCCCATAGTGTCCTTCCAGGCAAGTAAGTATAAGATAAAGCTGGTGGATTAGCTGAACTTTTGGGCTTGAATATTTGGTATCAGCCATATGAAGGCCAGTTGGCAGCTAGTTGCCTGTGTCATCTCTCAGGTACTAGTAACAAGGCAAATACTGTTTAGTAACTCTACTAACAAGCTGGGAGATGGATGGTGAGTACTATCAACAAGCCTGTAGATTGCAAAATTTGCAAGTTTGCAACCCTGTCCTCCCAGACTGGTAGGGCAGGACTCCTGCTCATCAGAGGAGACTGGATAGTCTGGAAATATGGGCCTTCAGGAACCTCATGGTGTTCAACAAAAGAACATGCCAAATCCCATTCCTGGATAGAATAGCAAGCACAATGCAACATCACAGGCTGCAGAAAAGATTTACAGAAAAGGATGCATTTGAACATGAGCCAGCAGAAGTTAAAAAGGGAAAAGTAAATGGAGCTTTCTAACAAAATTGCAAGTAGCAGACTAGAACAAATTCTTTTTCTCCTCTATTTGGCACCTGAAAGACTGCATTTGACATACCATGTCTAGATTTGGACTTCACAATATAACAGAGACATTGCCATACCAGAATGAGCACAGCAGAAGGCTATGAAGAAGATTAGAAGGCACATGCTATACCAGAAGAGACTGAAGGAACTGGGTGTGACCAGCCTGAAGAAGAGAAGGCTGATATGAAATCATTGGTCTCCACAGCTACCTAGTGGGAAACTAAGGGAAAGATGAAGTCTGATTCCTCTTGGAGGTGTGCACTGATGGGATAAGAGACAACAAACATGTTCAACACGAGAAACAACACACAAGGGGAAAAAAAATCACCATAAGAGAAATGCAGCACCAGTTTCCAGTATGTAATTACTGCACAGAATGAAGAAATCAACCCTATAAAACCTAAGATTTAGACCGTTAATTTAGGTAGTAACCTATGGCTAGATGAAAGGACTGGGAAGCTGGAAAGCCCATCTAGAAAAGTCAGAATTTACTGAAACTCAGAGCATCATTGTCATATCCTTCTCCTGACTGTCACTTTGTTGTTTTGACAAATGGAACACAATTTATCAGGGATACAAACCAGTTTGTCAATACTAATTTTTTTTCCCCAGCAAATTGATTATTCTTTCTTAACACTGAAATTCATTGAGACTGAATGGCAACTGTTCTCAGGGGTACCTGACATTATATACATCAAGACTGGCATAGCAAACCTTGGTCTCATCCTATAAATGGTTTTTATGTGCAGGACGATCACTGTTCCAACAAAATGTCTCTTTCTTCATAGCTTAATTACTGAGCATAAATTATACAATAAAAGAAGTAACTTTCAATAAGAACATCAAAATACAACAACTGTCTACACAAGCAGACATGTTTCTATTTAACACATCTGATGTAAGGAAGCTATTAATTTTCTAAATGCATGGCCAAACTTCTTTGTAACACCTGACACAGCATTTTGCTAGGGTAATAAAAGAAAGCCTGACAGCTGCAATTTTCTAGAAATATGGATTAAGCCTTTCACTATGCTCTTGGGAAAGTTTTCTCTTCTATAAGCTTCCATAATTTCTTTTAAAATGGCTTGCTTCTGATCATTCAGACCCAGAGTTCTCCTCCATCCACTCCACCTACAACTTAGATTTTGCCATGAACATATAAAAGCACTGATAAAACAAACCTGTATTATTCTATATCTTATCTCTGACACTGCTCTAAAAATTATTTTGTTTAAAACATTTCTTTCAGGGACTTGTAACATTGAAAATCACAGTAAAAATCACTCTGGTAGCCTTGAATAACACTTAAGCAACCACAAATTATATTAAGTGAAGGTGAACACTGCAGTGAAAGTCTCTGGCTTCTCCCTCTGAGAACGAGACGCAGTGGTGCCTTGTGCTGTCTGGTGACAGGAACTAAATATATTATCTACATTCTCCATGACATTCCACTTTGAATTTAACATGCCAGTCCTGGTACAAGTGAATGGACAGCTGCCATGAGGAAAGCATTTAATGTTTGAAACAAAGATTAATTGAGGAACCACAGCTAAATATAAAATGAATGTAAGAAATACACATGTGGCAAGTACATTTTTATTTATAATTTTGAAATATTTGTTCTAAAATTTGCAGTGGTTAAAAACTCATCAAGCTACAAGATAATAGTACCTTGCTACTATTAAAATTGCATCACGTAGCCCTCTGTTCATATACCATCATTTGTGCACATTAGCAACTGCAGATGTCTAAAAGTAAGTTTATTAACTTTGTTCTATTTTAAAAAGACCTAATGAGCAAGTTTAACATTTTCTTTATTTATCCTGACATTTCCTCCACTTGCCTCTCAGTCCCACTTTGTATTAGTTAAGAAAGCTACTATGCAATAGACTAAAAACTACTAAATGTATTCTGCAATGTTATCATAAAATATTCTTATGCCATATTTTGACCAGATTAGAACAAGAATGTAAAAGCATTGAACAGTGTAATTTAAAAATGTGATCAATATTTTAAAATATCTATGTCTGCTACACTTAATAATTGCTCTAGAAATTAAACAGTTGAAAATAATACCATTTTTGTCATAGACTGCGTAACAGTCACAATAAAATGTGTGTGCGCTCACAAAGGGGAAGAAACCACATGCAGAAACGTTTTTAGAGAAAACCACTGCTTTTACAGATTACATGAGAAAGTTCTAGACCAAACCTGGGCTTTAGCAGTGCACATATATCTCCCACTCCCCCCACAGGGACAGATTATACAGCATTCAAACCTAGACTTCAGATCTTTATCACTGCAAAAGCATAGGGGTCAGTCCCTGTGTGGTTTGAGTTTGCCCACTAGAATACAGCTGCTACAAATGTCTACACAGAGATGCTCATAGAAATAATATTTTAAGCTTCATCATTTTCATTACTGAAAGCAAAGTGCAGTTCAGCTTTCATGTCTGGCACCCTCTCACTTGACTTTCAAAAGGAAACACAAATTTAATATTCAGGACTGCAAGACACAGTGCTTACTGCAGCTTCTATGTATAACACAAGTTTACTACAACGAGCTGAAATTAATTAGGCTATTATGATGAGAGGGAAAGCATTACTATCCCATTTTGCAGAGACAGACTAAGTGGCAGCACTGCAGTCATACAAGCAGTTTGCAGGACAGCTGTGGAGAGAATTTATAAATGCTAAGGCCAGGTCAATGTCTTAATCATGGAACCTTTCTTGCCACATAAACATTACATCCAATCAGGACATCCTAAAGCAGAGAAATTTAATTTCTTCCTCACTGAAGTCTTAGATCTTTACAAAGTGCCAGCAGAGCAATGATGACACCTCCAGTACCAGTTTGGTCACACCAGGCAAACACAAAGATTTTGGATTACACACGTTGGATGCTACAGCCTGTTAACATAGTCCTTCAGTTTTGACACATTCAAGGCTGTTAACCATAAAAAAGTTTTAAAACCCCTTTATGAGCATTAAACTGAGAGGCTGTGCTGAACACAGATAAGCCCTGGTTCAGAAGCCCAGCCCCTTGCACTCCCCCCAGTCAGCTTGTTTGTGATCCTAATGCTACTTGTTTAGCAGCCCTACAAGAGCTTCTACAGCTCTGCTAACACCACTGTCACACACTTCATCACAGCCATGTTTATTTTTGTTGGCAGACCTACACAGGTCCTGTGTAACCCTTCTTAGCACTTAGTTCTCTCAACTGTTACCTCTATACCTATAAATGTCTCACAGAAAGCAAATGTTAAAGTACAAAATACGCCAGGCTTGTCAGCACCACTTGTTTCTGGCAGTTCTCTTGGAGTTACCAATTTAACTCTCAAGGTTTCTCAGTGAGCCACAAGACTTTTGGGCAGAATAATAATGCCCTCTGAACTAATTCCTCAAAAGGATTTGGGGTTAAAGAAACTTAAGCATGGAACATTCGCCCAGAAACCCTGTAAAAAAGAAAAAAATGCTAAGACAAGAATTCTGTGACAGTAAATGCCATCTGTAAGAAAAAGCTTTGTGAAAATTTATAACCCGTTCTAGGTGACAACAGTAACAACTACCTAAAGTCTCCCACCAATGAGTCAGTTTGACACACACTACACACAACTGCTCAGCAAAACCAAGAAGGACATGACTTCTATTTCTAGCAGCTGTCTCTAATGCTGAATGCCTTGTGCATGCTTTTGGAAGGAATAACGTTTTCTTACTTAGCCTTAGAAACTACAGTGGCCCAAAACATCAGTGGTTGAAGAAAGATGAATGCAGAAAAAAAAAAAAAAGAAAAACAAAATCCCCAAAGGAGCACTGGTCTTCCGACAAAAACAGCTGAGATGCACAGATTATTATTAGCACACAAGCTGAAAGTGAATGGGAAGAAAGCCAAAGTTGTACCAGAGCTTAAGGAAAGGAGTCAGGATGACCTAAAAAGCATCAGTGTAAATCTGGCAGTAGTCTGGAGTAAGCAAATAGTCACAAAACTCATCAGAAGAAGATAGGTGTATTACTGATACCTCTCAAAGTCATTCTGGGAAAATGTTTCACGTGCATTTTTAATTTTATGGCAGGTCATATAAGATTTGAAAGCTCAGAGCCACACAGAACTTTTCAGGCATGAGCTGGTATGACCTTTGATCATGTGCTAACTTAAACTGGAAAAAATGACTGTTCTGTGATGATAAATGTGAAATAAAGACAAGAAGTCAAAAGGTTGAAGAGGAAGGTGAGTGGAAGAACTCTTTCACTGGGATGTAAAAGGATGGATCCAGGAGGTAAAAGGAGAAAGCAAATGACTCATCCTTCTTTCTTGCAAACCTCTTTGCCTCTCTTACAGTTCATATTCATCACCCACAGCATTTTACTCCCACTCATGTATTACACAACACAGGGCAATTCCCACTTTCCTCCTTACCTTCAGATTTCTCACCCCAGCCTCCTCCTGCACAGCACACCAAACATATGAACACACCAGCCGTAACATGTGAACAACAGCTGCTCAACATGGGAGAATGGACATGCTCTGTATGGGAGGTTTCTTGAAATTGTGTTAGATACTGTAAATCTAATGGACTGAGAGGGCTGGGGAGTTAAAGGCTACAGCATGAACCTGTATTGACAAGTAGTCAATACACCTTGGCAATACAAATACAGAGAAGCCATTACTCCCCCTACAACAATGATCCCTACACAGCCTGTCTAAACCTTTCATAAAGAGGAGCGCTTAAAACTCTCAAAATAATAAGGTATTACATATAGGCTTCCTTCTGATAACACTTCTTACTCTCTTCCCACCTACATGTCAAAATATTTCATGAGGGAGGTCAAGAAAGGGATAAAATCCTCCTGTGGTGTCATAATAACCCAACCGTCATTGGATCAACTCTTCTCTCTAAGAAATCTAGGATCAGGCAGAAAAAAGCCATATTGCTGATGTCCAGTATCCCATTCTTAAATATAAAGCAAATAAAATACTCACAGGAGAGGGAAGCATAAGTAAAACATAGACAGTTTCTGCATCTCCTACACACTTTCAATTGTAATTTGTTGACCAAGTTGAACTCATGATCTTATCAACCATTCTCAGATCTACCAAACTATGCTAGCACCAGACAAGGTAAGGCTTAGTTCTTAGCAACCCTGCTGGTTAAGGATTCACAACCAACTTGAAAAAGGAATCATGCTGGTTAATAAGGACACTTCTTTTGTCTTGAACAGAAGGCAACAAAGATGGGACAGATGAGAAATAAAGTGGAGGAGGGAAAGTAGTGCACTAGGTAAGAGCAGAAATTCTCATCTTAGACTCAAAACAAGTTGCTTGGAACTTAGCTACAGTGGATGGGAATTGGGTTTCTGCCCCAAGCTCTAGGATTTATCCAGCCACACTGCAGCAGGCACTGGCTCCAAATGCAAACTGAAGCCAGGATGGCTGAACTACCTGAGGCCTGAGGGTCAATAGATCATACAGGCTACTGATTTTTAACCACAGGAATAAAGCCTTGTAGTAGAGATAATCTTCAACTGGTGCACCTGTTCAAATAAAACAAAATATAGTCACTGGCTTACTTTTTAAGGGCACTGATTTTTTCATATATTTTTCATAAAAAACATTAAGAGAATCTTTTTTTTTTTTCCAAAAATTACAATTTGGCTGTCAGAAGCTGCTTTTAGAAAAGGTAGGCTTACAACTCTAACAGTTGCTCTTCCATCATATCTTGCTATAAAATAAACTTACAAGTCTTTTTAAAAAAAGAAAGCTTTTCTCTTTCCTTTCTCTGTGCCACCTATCAGAATGTCTTTAACTTCCCCTAGATAAAAAGAATAATATTACATATTTTTAAATAATAGCAGAGCTACTAATTGACCTTAAAACAATATTGCATAAATCATGGAATATTTCTAAATATTGTCTTTTCTTGGTCAGTGAGATACGACTCCCCAGAAGAACGGAAAATACACAGCTGTGACTATGGAGTTTTGCTGGAGGTCTATGTCCACACTCTCCCCAAACCTACCTGTCTGTCTTACCCCTCCAAGTCAGACCAAAGATCAGAAGTTTCCAGAATTTTTCACTAGCAAGGGGAGAAGAAGGTTTTGGAGAAAGGGCTTTTAATAAAAAGATTAGGTGACAAAAGAAAGAGGTGGAGCAGAGCAGATGGATGGAGAGGGTCTTTCTTACCACCTTGACTATCCTAGAATGCAAAATAGAGCTTATACTCCACTTCTGCCTAATCAGAGCTGGGATTCAAACTGCTCCTCCAGGACAGCATGTTCCCTTTTGCTCCTCTGGACCAGGTTGCTCTCAAACCTTTCCCCCTGAACACCTGCAGTCAAGTGGGTTGGACACTCGCTTGCAGGGGCAATGTGCTCAGTCACCCCTCTGCTCTGACCCAAAATGTCAGTCATGACAACATCTCCCAAAGCACCTTCACCAGAGAGCAGAGCTAAGAGGGAGTGGAATCACATCTCCCCCAGCTGCAACTGATGACAGTGCTCCCAGTTTCAGGGGTTTTTCCATCAAAACTATTAAATGCAATTCAGCACAAATTCACAAAGAGTTCTAATTTCAAAGCTATTCTTTTTTAAACTGAATAAATTCAGTGGTAAATAAATTCACTTTATTTTTCCAAACTCTTATTCCAACATTCTGATCTTATAAAAAACCCACATATTTTTCCCCTGAAAATCTTACCTCATTTATCTCTTTAGTTCATCACAGCTTTACCAGCACTTCTACTATTCACTGTAATGAGCTCTGCTATTCAGCTCATACACCAAATGTGCTGCATATTGTGTGAAAAACAAAATTTTGTCACCTCGGTTCTCAGATGGAGATGAGAGTCCTTTTTGGTGACAGTCTGTTCAGCTTAACTATTCAAACAGCTCTGTCTAACAACAACAAAAAGCTTTACTCAGATCTCACCCTAGTGCTGCACTGTCACAACTGCACAGATTATAAAACCTCCCACTGTAAAAGTTACTGCGGGATAGTAAGTTCTGTTCTCAGTCATTGGCACATAGTACAAAAGCTTTACACATGGTCACAGGACGCTCTGGTCTCATGTGGAACACTTCTGAGGAACAAAAAAAAAACCCACAACCCAAACTGGAAAATCTCACGCAGAAAAAGGAGATTCATAACGAGAACCTGTTGTTTCAAATAATAACAAACAGTATACTTTGCTTGCTTTGCAGCTTCATTTCCGTGGTTATTTATGCTGCTAGGAAATAGCTTCAAAAACGCTGTCTACATACCAGAGTTTTGTGACCTAATTCTCCCTGATGTAGTTTGGAGAGTTCACCTTCAACAAAACAGCAGGATAAATTTAACAAAATTATTCATCCTGGGAGTTTAAAAATGCCTCAGGGCAAATATCAAAATACCAAAGTATTCTGGCTATCAAAATATTCAAAATATCCTGTTGTTGGGTTAGCTTTGACAGAAAGAGAAGCCCCATTCCTGTGGGGCTCACCCTTCTGTTTCAAAGCGGCAAGGAGGCAGCAGCAGAACATTTGCCTGGGCAGGGGTCAACATCACCTGCTCTGCCACCCACAGGAACCAAATCTCCAAAATCTTTCAAGAGCATGTTAGATAAACTAGAGAGTTTTCTAGGCTTCTGTTTACATTTTTTTGTCAGAGCATGTGGGAGATGACTTACTGAAATATACAACTGAACAGCAAAAAATAATTAGACCAATACTTACATGAGCAAAACTTTGAATAACTGGACTCCTGCAGCATATAAACCAGGAAAAGTTACTAACCACAGAATCATAGATTCACAGAATGGTTTGGGTTGGAAGGTACCTTGAAGGCCATCTAGTTCCAACTACCCTGCACAGGCAGGGACACCTCCCACTAGACCAGGCTGCTCAAAGCCCCATCTAACCTAGCCTTGAACACTTCCAGGGAGGGGACATTCACAACTTCTTTCGGCAATCTGGCCCAGAGTCTCACCACCTTCACATTAAACAACTTCTTCCTAATGTCTAAAATAAATCTACCCTCTTTCAGCTTAAAACCATCATCCCTTGTCCTATCACTACATTCCCTTGTAAAAATCTGTCCCCAGTCTTTCTGTAGGCCCCTTCATGAAAGCCATTGTAAGGTCAAGTATTACATTCTAGCACCAGCAATATTTTTCATTTCCTAAAAAATAAGAGGTTCCAAAGTGCAAGCATGCATTCGGTTATGCTACCAGACATGCTCACAGTACTGAGAGCTGGCATGGTAGATACACTTCAGAGGTGCAATATCTTGGAAGTTAGGAAGCCTGTGCTTTATAACTGTTCCCCGTGGGAGTCAACATGCAATTCATCCCCCACATCTTCTGGATTTTTATTTTGACACATAATCTATACGGTCCACAGATCTCACTAAACCAAGGATCTATATATACAAAATAGAAAAACAACACTGTAAGAAGTGAATGGATCTGCATAGAGTACATTCACTCTATACTCTGCCAAGATAACCAGATCAGAAAAAGACAAAATCAGTAAATAGGAGGATACAAGATTAACAAAAATAAAGACACTGCAAGCAACTCTGATACCCATTCAAAGCCTTTAGTGCTATTTTAAATGTCTTAAAAACCCACATAGGACTAGCTGACCTGTGCAGAGATGCAGAAGATTCAGGCTTCACCTGAGCAGGTGCTGAAGGTCCAAAGACATCACACAGACTGAGCACCATACATTAGAGCTAAATACCTGAACTGGAAAAAGGCTTATGTTTGGTGGATTCAAATGCAAACCCAGGACAATGCAGAACAAAAAAACAAACTATGAGGAAATATTTGTTATTAGCTCTGATTAATGCAAAAAATTAATTAAAAACTTGTGAAAAAACAGCAATTGCCCGTGGTAATAAAGGAATGTTCAGTCAAGACCAGACCATTACAGTAAAGCCAAATCAATTATTTGCATGATACAGACTATGCAAGAAGATAAGACTTTGACAGCTCTAAGCCAAAGTATGAGCAGACAAAACTTTGGGGCAGACTAACAAAATGAAGAGGCACAAAACAACCGGACTCAAGAGTTCACCCAAAAACTCTAAAACAATGGAAGCATGATCATATCAGCTACTATAATAAACAAAATAATTGGTAGGCATATGGAAATGTGATGTAATGGGGAAGAAAAAGCATGGCTTTGTAAAAAGAAGTCACAACTTCAAGATTACTAGCATTTCTGTAAGGAGTTACTGATTATTTGGATAAGGATGATTTGGTTAACGCAGTATATTTAGATTTCTGAAAAGCTCTCACAAGCCAAAAGCTCTTAAGCAGTTTGTCACAAGGTAAAATAAAAGGTCTGACAGTAATTACTATTTAAAGATGGAACAGAACAAGTGAGTAGTTTTCACCAACTTACTAGAATTCCAAAACGACCTGCTCTATTAAACACAAATACCCTAGAAAAGATGGCAAACAGCAGCCTTATAAATTTGGTAAGTTAGGCGGGCCAGCTCAAAGTAAAACTGTCATCCTGGTGACTACATGTGACAATAGCCAGTGAAATTCTGTGTTGGTAAAAAAACACAACTCAAACAAAGGATGGGCAAGGATAAGTGCTAAATTAACTACTCTTCCCAAGAAAATTGTCTTGGAGTTGCTGCCAGTAATTTTTAAAAAACTGGCTCAATTGCCAGTGGCAGTCAAAAGGATGGATATAATGTTATATATTACTAGGAAGGAAACAGAGTAAAACAGAAAACATCGTAAAACGAGAGTGCTCACATCTTGAATCTCTCACACAAATCTCATCACCAGCCTCAGGAACAAACAAGGCTCTTCAGTCTGGAACAGACACCCCGGCACCGTGAAAACAACAGAAGTCTACAGAATTAGGAATGACTCTGCAGGAAGTGAACAGAGACTGACAATTCATTATTTCTCATGTCAGGAAAACTTAACACCCCTATGTTTTTGCTTTATTTATTAGGCACCAAGTGTAAAAAAACAAAAAAGACTTTCTCAGAAAATACATAATTAACTTATGTAACTCATCACTACAGAGGCTCAAAGTATAAACCTGTCCAAATGAAAGCAAGTTCACCAAGGATGGTGTTAAATTCAATGGTTTGGACATAACTTCCACCCTAGCAGAAGCAGGATTTGCTCTGTTTGTCCTACTCTCTTTAAACTGCTCTTTGCTGCTGGTCTTTGACAGAAACAGACCAGGAAGCTCAGTTATATTGGTTAACCCAGTGTAGTGGTAGTTACGTACCTTTCGCTCTTCTCTGCCAGGGAAAATCCAAAATGCTCTTCAAGCTGTAATACAAGGCTCCTGTTTCCCTCTCCAGCCCCAAAAGTCTTTCCTTCTGAGTAGCTATTGTTTTTAACTCTCCTTCATCAGATCAAAACACTGACAAATTAATTGCACTCATCAGATGCAATTATTTTATATAAAATTGCAGAGGGAGAAGAAATTGAGAAGATGAAGAGTCCGGCTACCAAGAAATGCAAGCAACGTATCTTTGCTCCTGACAATTAAAAGCGGATGCAATACTGGGATATGAGACAATCTTTGAGCAACAATAAACAAGACAAGCTAAGAACAGAAAGAGCTGGTGTCCAGTGCTGCCAGGATTTGGCAGTGTCCTTCTCTTCTGTTTATAGAAAGTATAATGGCAGCATACAGCCCTTTCAGGGACTGAGCAAAGGATTTATGCAGTGTCTGCACTATATAAACTGCTTGATGAGCCACTTTGCTTTTACAATGACTTACTAAAACCAGACAAAAATAAAGCATAGAGCTTATACATTTTATCCTTCCAAAAAAATTGTTGCAAATGATACAAATCTGATGTATCTATCAGCCTGCCACTAAATATACCTTCTTCCCAAACCCCCTAAGGCTTCAAACTAGAGTAGAAAAATAGAAGTGAAAGGGGCCATCCCTAAATTTAGATTCTTTTTTCATGTGTAAATAACTGAAGGTGAAAGCAAGGCATATAAGCATTTAACTAGTTGATTCTGAATATAGAGATACTCTTAGACCTTTTAAATTATTTACAAGCCTAAAAGGATGGTCAGACATGAAGAATATGTCCAATTATTAAGAATAAAAATAAAATAAAAAATAGATCATGCTTACTTTCCTAAAAATATCTACAGTATTAATCACATATTCAGCAAGAGCAAATGCCTGAATCTACAAGTGCCCAAACACTGCTTACTCTAAAAGCTATCTCTTCTTTTAATCCCCATTCATTTTGCTCAACTCTACAATTTGTATTTTAAAATTACTCTGGTGCATAAGGACAGTGTGAAAGTGTGTCTGAAATGACTTACTCTCCTACTTGCTCCTTTAGAGAGACTGAGGAAAAAAGTGACTTTTTTTTTTTTGTTATCATCTTCAAGCAATTTGATTCATTGACTCACGACCATTAACGAAATTTATAACTCTGTAAATTATAATCAGGATAATCAAATCCTGTGCTTCAGGGTATGGGCTGATCACCACAGGAGCTGAGAAGAAATCTTCTCCCATCTGCTGCCCTACACAGTTCTATAGGTGCATTGTTGATACAATGCAAAGTTCACCCTATGTGAATGCTGGTGACAGAATATAAGGCTTCGAATGCCAAAAATGTCAGAATGACAAATTCTATGTGATTGATGAAAAATCCCTACAAAGCCTCCCCACTCACTACAAGCTCTGTTGCTGTGCTATGTGTTCAGACCACAAGACCAGTGAGTTTATGACTTCCAGGAAAGTCTAGACAACACAGCTAAAGCAGGGCAGACAGAAATAGAGAAGCATCTCTCTTCTACAAACTCTGAATTTTAAGTTCTCCTGCTGTAAACAGGTCTTTGACTGACTAATCTAACTCCTTGCAAATATAATTTGATTTTACTGTAGCCATATATGTAAACATAATATGAGAAAATCTGGGCATTAACATTATTAACTACTAACAAAATTATATTCCTCAAGTAAAAGCTGGGACATAACTTAATTTAATCTAATACATTCCATGCACACAGACACACAGATATACACTCACACCAAAAAAAGCATTAATTTAAACATCATGTTACTGAAATCCACTAATGGGAGGTCATTATATATAAGATTGAAAACTGCACTTCAACAGGATTTTTGTCTTTCTATCATAATTGTCTATTACCACAGAACAATACTACACACAAATATTTCAGAGAAATCTGGAATCAAGAGGAACTTATATTTCAGTATCCCATGTAAAATAACAAAACTAGGAGTTTGCTGTGTATGTAGGAGTGATACTAGCAATAGCTATGGCCCAAACAAGTACCACAGAGATTTAAGTGCCAGCTTAAAATTGCTATCCATAAAGTTATCAGGACACACGTGCATGAGCCCCACAGCAATGCTCTGCAGACCCCCAGTAACCTCACTGTGAGCATGCAGGAGATGGCATTTATCATAAAACATGAGTGTTGTATCTGTACAGATTCCAAGAACTGCAAATATGCCAGAAGGAAACAGGTGAGCTGGGTGGCCAATATCCTTGCCAAATCACTTTTTTAAGGAAACATCCATTTTTTAAGCATGGGTAGAGAAGCTTCACTACTGGCTTAGTGACTCCTCCTTGCAGACAACACTCTTCCTGCTAAGAAGCTCCATCTTATCTGTGAATCCATGTCATGGGGATGAAGCTGGTCTTTGTGTCAATACTGCTGCTAAATATGGGGTTGGACCTACCTCAAATTGCACAGCCAATTTGAGACAAAATTTACAAGCACACAGCTCTAAAAAGTTGCTGAAACCCCTGAGATTACTCTGCAATTCAAGCAGCAGAACATGAAGTGCATAGTTGTACAACTGCCTAAGGAGAGTTTATCCTTCAGGAAGAAAAGTCAGAGAGATTAATGTTTTAATTTTGTTCCTAAATATTCAGACTGTGTCTCTCCCTAGTACTGCTCCTAGAAAATTGTGGGTCTAAGTATGCATCAAAATGTTTTCCCTTTGCATCTGCAAGACTACTTTAGACTAGAAAATTCAGTTTAAAAAATTATTTTAATTTCCACATTTACTCAGAGCATTGGGACAGGGGGTGTGAGAAAACAGGTATGGCATGGAAGTCTTGACAATTGAGTGAGTACCTTAGCTTTTGAAACAGCAACAACACCTCCTTCCAACTAGAAACAACTGTTAGAAGAAAAACAGTGTGGACATCAGAACAGTGTTTCAGGTAGCTCATTTAATATTGCATGGATATATGCTGTGCTGAAGTTTGGTTATAAAAGTGAAATTAAAAAACAAAAAAACCCACAAACAAACAAAAAAACCCACCAGTTTAAGCATGTGCATATATAAGTAAAGTGGTGTGTGTATGTGTGAGTGTGTAAATACCATATACCCAGACACAAACCCTCAGTACATTGAGTAAACTTCAGCTCTATACCTTAGTACTCAATTCTGAGTCTGGTTGCCTTCCGGATTGCTAAGTCTTTCTAAATTAGAACAAGCAATTTCTCTTTGTTTTACCTAATATTTGAAAATGGCAAAAAAGTCCCATGGGTCACTGAAAATTATCCCTTCATTCCTGCCGCCTGTTTCAAGTCAGTCAAAACATTCCAGACTTCAAAAGGGGGCTTTGCCTGCTTAGGCCATTTTGGTGTCCTTCTACGGTTGGCCTACGAGGGATTGGTTATTTGGATAAATTAGTTTGTGGAGCCTGCTGGCCTTCTAGAAGACCTCAGTGTCTGACTGCAAATTAGTTCTACCGAACATGTAGAAATCCCTGGGCAGACGAGAAGAAATAAATGGTGATAAAATCTAATACTACAATGTTTGTAATGTGATTTTATTCTGCTCTGCAGCTTGTAAGTAAAGTTAATGTTGAATTAAAAAATTTTAAAATATAAAAATGTCCATGAGAGCACAAAATCGGATCAGTATCCGAGTCACAGCAGAGAAGGCTGGATGCCAACTTTAAAGCTAAGCTTCCAGCAGGAATCTTTTAGAAGAACAAACACAAAACCTCCTGGTTTTCCACAAAATCAAGTAGGTATTTACATTACGGATGCACCCCCGCTTAAGCCAGGAAGTCACACAGTTGAATTCTGCTGGAGCTTGGGCTGAGAATAAACTGCTATGCAGTCTTTTAGTGCATAGTTGTACAACTGCCTAAGGAGAGTTTATCCTTAAGGAAGAAAAGTCAGAGAGCCAAAACTAACAAACATGGCTCCTCAAGCGGAACAATGGTCCAGAAAACCTTGTAAAAAAGAAAATAAACTTCACTGGCAGTTTGCTTTTTACTGTTAAGGGCTAAGCTACAACTTCATCAAGACTTTCAAGAAGAGACTTCAAGCAGAACAGTATGTATACAGCACACGTACATAGTGGCTGGAAGGAGCCAAATTGTGTATTTTTTATATACCCTTATATATACCCATTTTGTGTAAGGTAATCTAAAAATGCCTCACACCACAATAAAGACAAAGATCCAGCTTCCTGAGGAAGAGAGGGTTTGTAGCTAAGAGCAGTGATGGTATCTGTTGACAGACTCCAACTAAATCCCTGCCAGGTCTCTGCCCAGCTCCTAAAGCCAGGACCACAAGGTCAGTGCTTATGTGCATGTGCAGGAAACACATTAAGAGTTACACTGGCAGTGGGATTAGCTTCTGGTATCAGAAAATTTTTGGCAGAAAATTACAAATGCTCATGAAAAATAAGAGATCTGGTTCTGCATAGACTTATTAATACATCCAGCACTATGAGTTGTGGGTAGAAGTACTTCTGTCAGTGCTGCAAGCATCATTGCCTGTGGCACTGCAGGCTTTCTGCCACCAATTAGGAAAAGTACTTTTTAAGTAACAAGAATTCCTCTGTGGTGTTACTGCAACCCCAGTTGAATGAATGGTTTGTAGTGTATAAGGTATGCTCTTCAAACTGTCCACACTCAGCTTACAATTTTCAGAAGCATTTTCAAAAAATTCTACTAATAGTCACTGATTGAGCAGTTATCATAGACTGCCTAGCAGCAGCTCATTTCAATTTGGGGAATTTAAATACATCAACAAGTTCCGGCTGTTCATTATTTTTGACTTACCGAATGTTCTAAGTGGGTTTTGTGGCTTATGTTTCCAATATCCTACCAATTGCAGATAGAGAGGGGAAGGGGAGTGGGAAGCGTGTGGGCAATTATATTTTATAGGCTCAGTTACAGATTGCAATTGCATGGTGTGTGCTGGTTATTGCCTTGCCGAGCTTTCCAAAAAGGAAGCATGTTCCACATTTCTTCAGAATAGCAAGGGAAAGCAGAAGAGAGCACAGTGCTGGGATAGCCTTCGAGAGAAACTGAGGTAGCAGCAATGCACATGGTTTTCACAGGTGATGATGCTGTGAGTTTTCAAACAAAGGTAAAATACTTGTATCTTCACCCATTTTCCTCATGGACTTTGTTCCCAAAAGTGGTATCAGGTAATGTGACAGCACAGTGAACACGCTGTTGATGACACTGTTGAAACCCTGAGGTCACTTCTGGCTGTCACCAGCCATGCCCACAGGCACGGCCATGCTACCTCCACGGTGGTGCCATCTGGAGCCAAGCTGCCAAATCCCAGCTTGCCTAGAAACAAAACGAACTTTCTAGCCCTTCTGGTAGCGAAGATAACCTTGAAAATGTGAAAAGAGTGTAATCTGATGCTTCAGTAAGACTGGAAAGAGCTTGAAACAAAGACTGATAGATGTGAACTGCCCCAGCCATCTCTCTCTGGGCCCCGTGGACTCAGCATTTCTGTGGTCGTACAGCCTGGCGTTTTTCCAAGATTCCACAGAATCTCGCATGTTTGCTGCAAAATTCATTATTTTGCTGCAGCCAGGTGCTGGATGTTTTTTGGTTTGGTTTTTCCACCACCCCCACCCCTGCTTTTTGTCGCTGAAACCAGCTCCTTGCTCCGAGTCTTTCCATTAGCAGAAGTTTGAGGTGAATTTTCAGCGCAAGCGCCATTTTCTGCTACCATGGCACGGGGTAAAGAGAAACATGGTGTCCGGCAAGAAGCAGGGAGGAGAAAAAAGTTGGAAGTATGCAGCCAGGCTTCCCAGAGAGCTGACCAAAAGCTGAGGTTTGGGGGCTGCAGGGGGAATTGGAGAAGATTAACTGCTGAAGCAGACCACGAGCACCTCCTTTCTTGGCTCACTGGGTACATGCTGTTTGGATCTAACTTGACTGCTGAGGGCCTCAGAGTCTTTGCTGTGTTTTCCAGATGGACAAAGTTCATCATCAAAAGTACTCAATGCTGAAAATACTTCTTGGTGCATGATTCTGCAATAAGAATTTCCAACTATGAGCCTGGACAGGGTAGGAATGAAAAATATTTTAGCTAACATTGCTACCAAAGAGAGACTGATGAGGAAGAAATACTCCTCCAAAATATTCCCAGAGGGTACAGTAATTGCTGAAAACATGCCAATATTTATTTGTGAAAACTTCCTTGTGCTGAATCTTGCAAATGAATAAGTAAAATATGCATTTTTTTAAAATCAGCACTCAAATTAAAAGAAATAAAATAGATGCTTACCTCTAAAATGCCCATTTGGAACTTTTTTAAATGTTGTCACTTTTAATCCAGATGTATATATACCTCAACCACATCACACCAGAATCTTCCAGTTATCAGTGTTTGTATCTAGAGGGTTTCTAGAGCAACACATTCATGCCAATGCCACCTTTGGCACTGGTAGAAATTCAGCCTACCACAAATGTAAGCCACAATCACCTTATATTAACTTTTTGAGATCAATTGGGTATAAGAGGTAACGTGACCCATTCGCAGTTTCCTTACAGTCAGAATTCCTCTGCTACCAAACCTGACTTTTTCATTTCAATACTATTTAAAACAAGACGTGTTTGTTGTGGTTTGCTTTTGGTTTTTTTTACCAGGTAGGTGTCAGCAGTGGGACTCATTGCAAGTGACTGGGAGGCAGAGAAGACTCCTCAGGATGGTAAAAATCAGGGTTTACAAACTATGAGACTGGAGCACTCGTATATCAAATCTGGTGTGAGATGCAACCCTGTGCATGGTACTTCAGAGTGTAAATACTTTGGTTATTTATTAGCCCTGCAGATTTCAGTAGCAAGCCAAATACTACCACTTTGTTGGTTTTTGCTCCAAAGTCAATCAAAGGAAGAGGTATATTCATAGAGATGAGCAGCACAGCATTTTGACAGTCTTTCAGTTGAAACAACCCAATCACTGAGGCATCCCAGTTGTACGGACTTAAAATAGAATGGACTATTTCAGTTGGACAGGACCTACAACAATCATCTCATCCAACTGCCTGACCAGTTCAGGGATGACTGAAAGTAAAAGCATGTTATTAAGGGAATTGTCCAAGTGCCTCTTAAACACTGAGAGGCTTGGCACATTGACCACCTCTCTAGGAAGCCTGTTCCAGTGGTTGACCACCCTCTTGGTAAAGAAATGCTTCCTCATGTCCAATCTAAATCTCCCCTGATGTAGCTCTGAAACATTCCCATGAGTCCTATCACTGGATATCAGGGAGAAGAGCTCTGAACCTCCCTCTCCATGTCCTCTTCTCAGAAAGCTGTAGAGAACAATGAAATTGCCCCTCAGCCTCCTTTTCCCCAAACTAGACAAGCCTCTCCTCAGCCACTCCTCAAGAGACATTGCTTCCAGCCCTTTCACCAGCTTTATTGTCCTCCTCTGAACCCATCAAATACCTTCACATCCTCCTAAAATTGTGGGGCTGAGAACTGCACACAGTCTTCAAGATGAGGCCACACCAGTGCTGAATAGCTGATGATCACCTATTTTGAGTAGTTGGTCATTCTGTGTTTAATGCACCCCAGGATGGGATTTGCCCTCTTGGCTGCCAGGGCACGTGGCTGACTCGTATTGACCCTGATGTCACCAGCACCCCAGGTCCCTTTCTGCACTACAGCTGCTCCTCTCCCCATTTATACCTGTGTCCGGCATCACTCTGTCCTAGGTGCAGGATTTGGCATATGGACTTGTGGAATTTCATCCCATTAATCATTGTCAAATGCTCTAATCTATCCAGATCCCTCTGCAAGGCCTCTTGTCTTTCAGGAGAGTCAACAGCATCTCTCAGCTTATCACTGAGATCTCCTCTTCACTGACAAATTGGGCTGAAATCAACAGCTAATTTATAAATAGAGATGCAAATTAAAAATAACCCACAGCTTACAAAGATTCCAAAACTCTTGTTTTAGTTTGAAAAAATGCAACCAGAACATCTTTAATATATATCACTAGCAAACAAGGCTTCAAAGCCTTTTTTGGACTTAGAAAGAAAGACACAACATTGCTGCCTTTTACAGACAGGGTAATAAACTGATATCCTCTGAGTATCCAGCCTCACATTTGGGCTATGCTTCTTTCTCAGGCACCTAGTAAAAGAAAGGCAGGGGCATATATAGCATTCAAGTTTACAAGCCTGTTCCTAAGAACATGAACCAAACATGTGACGGTACCATTAGGATCGTTTCCCAAGATGATTAAAGTGTTTAGATGCTAGGGTCCTCCCTCAGCTCTATGAACATGCTAGAGAGCAGAAGTTAGCCAGCTGGACTTATTATGGTATCCTCTGTGCATGTTGACACCAATGGGCTGCATTACCAATGGGGTCGAGAAGAAAAAAAAAAGGCAAAGTACCTATTCCTCTGGTCTCCTTCCTCTGCTATAATTTTTTCATCATCCTTTCTCCTCCTGATACTTCCTTCATTGTCCATCTAGCTCCATTTCCTAAAACATTATATACCTTCAACTCCTAGCTGCTGAATAAATCTCCTCCCTTACTCACATGTACATGAAACAAATTGCTGCCACAGCATAGGCTGCACTGGCCAGGTCCAAAATTAAAGTACATTTCAACTGGTGTTTGTAGGAAAGTTTTGCTCTTTTCCTACGGACTACCACCAGGTTTTAGGAGTCACTAGACCTGTTTGGGACCTTAAATCCCAAACAGCTTTTGTTTTCTGTGTTCCGATTGTAGAGCCTTCACCCTCTCTTTCTTTCTTGTATTCACAGACACAAAGCAGAACAAACAAAAACAGTGTCCATGCCATCTTCTTTATTGTCACTGAGACTATTTTGCTTTCCAACTACAGCTTTTAAGAAAACTCTGTGTTGGTCAACTGACTGTTGGAACTGCAGAAGTTTGTCCAATGGTTAATTAATTAAAGAAAGGATTAAATTACAGGATCTGATTCACCAGTTTACTACCCCAGTTTCAAACCTATCCTTTGACACAGCAATCAGAGGAGTCCCACCCCACAGTGGCACTTCTGCCCTGTGTCATATCCCACTGGGCTGACCAGTCCTTGCTGCTACAGAAGCCCAAGTGCTTGTTGATGCTGCAAGTGTATTCAGCAGTTTCTGGTTTAGATTTTGATAATCCTGATAGCATCCATGACTACCACCCACTTGGGTAATGTGAAGGGAAATTCTGAGCAGATGAACTGTTTGACAGGCTCTCTGGACAAAGTGGTGAAAAGAAGGAATGGAATGAATAACCCCAACAGGAGTGCTGGTGGTGCCAAGCCGTGAACAAATATTTTCCCTTAATACTCCTTATGTTAAGTGACAGTTACATTTGTTATTACATAAAGCTCCAGAATATGATTACTTGATACAAACCCACCACAGTACACGAAGCCCAGGCTATGCTGGGCACACAGAAAAGCAGCAAGGGAGCCACTGAAAATCCCAGTCGCACCAGGGAAAGGCTTTTCCTGCACAGAGGAAAGTCTGATCCCAAACATAGAAAGGACTGGGCTTGGATGGTGCTGAAAGCTCTGGGACTACAACTGGAAAGAGGGCCATCCCTGTTTAGCACCAGTCAGTAACCATGGCCACCCCTTTTCTGTCGGAGTGAATTCGTCCCTTTCACACATTGCTGCAGCAGCGATGGATAAATACCCAAACGTACACATAGAGACAGGCTGTGGAACAAATGAACACTGGAAAAGAATCAAAGCCATACGGCTTCAGACAGTAAAAACGACACTAGGCAAGAAGTGTAACAAAAACACACAACGCAATAGGAGTATTATTAAGTAGCTCAGCTCTTTCTGTTGCTATGTGAGAAACTAATACAAGCATCACTGCCTATACAAAGGGAAGAGTGAGTGATGACAGAAAATACTGTCAAATGTAGAAAATAAGCAAACCAGGAAAAAAGTAGGAAGCAAATCCAATCAAACTTACTAAATAGTAGGTTTGGGGTTTATTTCACAACTGGTAAAATTAAAAAAGGCAACTTCAATATGCAGCACTTTTGTTAAAACAATCCAGAATAAAAACATTTATGTAGCATTTTGATGTTCACAGAGTGTCAAGAATGATATCACAAACTAACAAATCCGTAACACACATTTATCACTTGACTGTGCATAAAATAGTTATTTTTTTTAATTATTATAATGTCTGATACTTTGCAAAATTTCTTACTATTGTGACTTTATAAACAGGTATTTACAAAAAACAACGGTGCTAATGATTTTTTTTTAAGAAACACAAGCTCCTCCCAGAAGCAATACTCACAGGCAAAGCAAAGTAACTTCAAATGATGGGATGAAAACTCCCTAACAGTTCAAAATGTTAACAATATAAATGCAGGAAGCCAAATATCTCTTAGAGAAAGCAACAACCATCATTTTGTAATACTAATCAGTGAAGGGAAATATATTTAAATCTCTACTTATTTTCCATAGCTTTAGCACAAGCCTCCACCTCTCAATGAATTCCATCATTCACTGCTTCCAGTCACTAGAAGTGCATGTAGCTTTCTAAAACTTCCCAGCCATTCAGATGCAGCAAAAATAATTACCACTTTCAAAGCTGTACCTTTTTTTTTTTTTTTTCTCCTTAGGACTGACAAGTTGTTTACTTACAGACTTCCCATTTATTCCCTGGGGGTCTTCCATTGAAGATTCCTTCCAAATTATATATGGGCTATTAGATCCCGTGAGGCTCAGACTGTCCTAGTACACACACACACACCTGTGGAAAAGACAGCACCACATTGCCATATTAATTTTGTTGGCATGAAACGAAGAGCTGATCTTTACATCTGCAACTCTCCATTCGCTAACAAGTATTCACAAGTTGGGAGCAGTAATCTTTGATGACTTGAATTAATCTTGAAAATAAATACATAGCTGAGCTGTTTATTGCAAATCCACACGAGGCAAAAGCAGGCAGCGAGAGCCCCGTTGTGCGTGCTGTCGGCAGGCGAATAAAAAGCAGCCAGGAACTCTTCTACCACTGCTATATCTGTGCCAACAACCCATCTTTTTTTTTTTTTTTTTTTTTT
>JAAWXA010000005.1:7344534-7367790 GCA_038090715.1 Florisuga fusca | reverse complement strand
AAAAAAAAAAAAAAGATGGGTTGTTCCCACAGATATTTTTTTTTTTGTAAAGTTCAGCCTCTCCCTGATATCTATCAGTGTCAATTGTACTTTAATGCTAAGAGGAAATAATAACAAAGAAATATGATTGTAGATTGAGCCAGGATAAAAAAGAAAATCCACAAAGTTTTCAAGACGTTGCCCTGAAGCGAAAGATATTTTTATACTAAATCTCTTCAAGTTTACATTAGGTCACAGTCCTAGCCCTTCTAAATTAACAATATGGGATGCTTTGTGTTCTCTCACCTTTGGAAATGGTGTTCTTTGATGTTAAAAATAACAGTGAAGCACTGAGATGAATTAACAGAGGCTTACCCCCACAAACAGACATCAATTAAAAATTTGGTTTCCTTACAGAGACAATTTTTCTTTAGAACAAAATGCTGTGACCTACTTAAAATTTAGAATTAATCATGCAAGTAATTCAAACAAATCCAACTAAAATCCTCACTAGAAAAATTGGCTTTTTTTTTTTTTTATGACATGGGGAAAATGCAGTTTGCTAGAGAATAATAAAAATGTAAACTGATTTTTTTTAAGTGTATGTGTATGTGTATATGTATATGTATATGGAGAGAGATACCTTGTACACACAGAAGTGTGAATAGCACTTTGCTTATCGGTAACAAGAGAAGATCCAGTGGTCTGAAGATATTCAATTTATCCTAAAATCACTCTGTGTAAGAAACATGTATATTTTAGGCTCAGGATCAAAAAATCTTATTCTGCATCTTTCTACCTGAATGGGAATCTTGCAAGGGAAAACAAAAAATCCCTTCAGGGCCAGTTGTTCCATGCACAATAAATCCACACTAGACACCACTCATTACACGCTCTCAGCTACTTCTATAAAATCTAAACATTAAGAAAGTGTTAACAGGTCCACTCCACACCCTAAGGAAGATGCTAATAGGAACCATGCTTCTGTAATGCATCCACTCCTTTATTTCTGCTTCACAATTGAGAGATCAAATCCAGCCCTGCTCCTGCTGAGAACAATGGCCAATCTGAAATATTTCTCTGGGTTTGGTGCTCATATTTGTTCTGACAGCAGATTATAGGTTAGAAAACGATTCAAGGCTTTAAAAAGTGACAATTAAAGTTAGGGAGGAGAAGGACAAGAATTTCTCCTAACTTAAAAAAAAAAATAGCAAAGAGCAGAAGAATACAGCTCTCTCACAATGCCCCACTACTAAGCAATGACTGACATCTGTTTCAAAAACCCCTTTTATTGCAAAATTCAATAAATGGAAAAACCACACAAGCTGAAAGTCTGCCACTTCAGCAAGGGAATAAAATGAAGGCTTTTCTAATGGAAAAATATTCAGAAGTCAATTGATGTAATGCTGGTATGTGGATGACCTGACAGCTTTTCAGATCAGCAGTGCTCTCTTTACTAATGGAAAGAAAATTTTACCAAGACTGGTAATCATCTACATTTGAAAAGCATTTTCTATTAAAGCCCATAAGGAAAAAGCATATATGTTTTAGTGTATACCATAGTTCAACCATAATTAGGTGACCCAGCTTGCAGAAACTGCTGCAGCAAACATTTTCTCTCTTTGGGAGAGGGTCCGAAAACACACCAGTGTCAGAAGAGCCCACTATTGCATATTCTGCTCTGACATATTCTCCCCTCCAAGTCACTGCAAAAGAGATTTAAGAAAAGGTCCTATATATACACACACACACACACACACTATTAGAGGCACAGACTTGTCTTTCTCAGCACACACCAGAGACCTTTGGCAGCAGAATCAAGCTAGAAGTAACATGAGGGCTTAGACATTCATACAGAACAGCTGATTTGCAACGTCATTAAGTAATTTTAATTTGGAAAAATGCAACTTTTAAAAAAGAGACTTAATTATCCTTATTATAATTGTCATCTTAGGTTATTTTTAACTTTTAGTAAAGCTTTACGAAAACTAATTAAATTCCCTTGAGTTGATAACATATCAAAAATTACATCTACATTACAGGGAGTATCTATTACAGAGAAGCTGTTAGATGCAAAATATGCCATTGAATATGAGAGAAAATGCCTCAAATTATTGAAAAAGACACGATCTAAATTGAAGGGAAGTCATGAAAGTACTTATCCCCTTTTATTTGTCTCTACTATTTCTGAAGTCATTTGCTTAGTTAAATACTATTAAAAACATGATGGTTAGCAGAGTCCCACCAGATAAAGAAGTACCATTGTAGCAGGCATGGTACCCTTTTCCAAACAGCTATTACCATTTTAAAGGGATTAAAAAAAAAAACAAAAAACAAAAAACACCAAGAGTAAAGAGGTACAGAAAGTGGTTTGGGAGAGGGGGATGGAGGACTTTATTTATTCCCTTCTTTCTGAAATGTTACCCAACACTCTGCAATTTTCCCCACACACATGGACCTGAGCATGGGTGGTTGGCAACTGCTCCCCAGCCAGGCACCAGAGGTGGCCAGGAGTTTTCCTAAGCTCCTTGTTGTGTCAGCCCCTGTCTGAGCACACACCTGAAAACCTGACAAAAGCAAGGAGTGGATTGCACAGGAAGTAGATGTTAAATGCAGTCAGGGACACTCTGAAATAATCTCTTAGGGCTGGCAGGTACCTGTCGAGGGTGAGATCTTGCACAGACAGCACCGAGCCTAAGGGTGATGAAAAAGCAGCTGGCCATAGTTGATCCTCAGCTCCTAGAGACACCAACATTTAAGGACAAGGAATCTGATTTCTTATGTTTGCTGAGCTGTTTTCCATGAGAGTTTTGCATTTCCCATGCAAACCCTACTCTGCCACTAACAGATGTATCTCAGAGCTGTCCCAGGGCTTCTAAAACATCCATTCAGCTGCAGCAAGCCCCTCTCAAAGCTTGCCATGATCAAAACCAACAGAAACACAACAATACTTTGGGCTACCTTCCCCTTTCCATCACCAGGAAGAAAGGATTAAACTTTTTTTTCCTGTTCCTGTACCAGTAAATCCATTCTAACTTATGGCCTCCCAGCTGATTACACCATTGCAAAGTCTCCAAGAAAAGGTCATGTTTAGTGTAATGGTGGATACTGCTTTTCTTTTTTATGTTTTCTTTCAGTGTTTTTTGTTTTTTAGAATAGGAAAAAAAAAAACAAACCACCAACGTTTGCTAGACCAATAGCACTTTCTCAGGAACTGGTAGGATTTTCTTACAACACCGAGACAAAATCGAATCTCCCCAAACGAGAGGCATTTACTAGAAGACAAAAAAAACAAAAAAACAAAATACCACCACACAAAAATCCACACATGCTTTATCATTTGGTAAGGAAAAAAAGAAAGAGGTTATAAGGCTGGACGAAAGGGTCTCTGTTTAAACATGTAGATGATAACGTGTGATATTTCACGGTTAATGTCTGGAAACTTGATGGTTTTCATTTTAGGTGCTATACTTGGGAAATTTCCCTTTTAGCACTTGGTAAAGGTTCACAACATTCACTCCATTCCCAGGTAGGTCTCTCGTTCCCCACCTCCTGCTTCCTTTTAAGGTGTTAAATTTGGCAGATAACCTGGGTAGCATTTAGAAAACAATTATTTCCAAATGCTAGGGAAGAAACTTGCCAAGTCTAACAGCTAAAAACCAAAAAAAGAAAAGGGGGGAAAAAAAAAAAAAAACAGAGGAAAGAAACAAAACAGAAGAGAGAAAGATATTTTTAAGAAATGTAAATTTAGTTGGGATCTTTCAGCAGCTTTATAAGCAATTAATTCAGCACTGCAACTGAAGACCACCTCTGATTGAGCCTACGATGCCTTTCTACAGCACCCTGCCTCCCAGCAAGCCTCAGGGACACCCATACAAAGGATAGGTGCCCAGATGTGTAGGACCTAACATGCACATCTGCTGGAAGGCAGCCCCACCAGCTGCAGTGCAGACCTTGCCCTCGACACAGACTCTGGGCCAACTCCAGACCCCTCTGTGGGTGAGCAGCCTGTAGGTAACACACTCTGCACAACAGCATGAGAGGTAAGTCACCATTTTTGCAGCTCCATAAATGTTCATCTCAACAAACAGACCTTTTTTTTGTCAATACTGTTGACCAGAAATGCATGGAGTGTCAGGACATAGGGCTGCAGTAAACCTGTGGGGAAGAGGGATGAAAAACTTCAGTTTTAGGGGTTTATTGGTAAACTTTCCTTAATAAATACAGAATAAACACTCCAACGTCCTGGACCGGCGTGTTTAAAACCCATGACAGTTAATCATAGAATTGTTTTGTTGGGAAAATACCTTTAAAATCATCAAGTCCAACCATTACCTTCACTGTATGTATAGGTCAGCACCAAAGTAATCTCATTCTTTTTAAGTCACTAATATCAATTAAACATCTAGACTTCTTTTCATTTGCTTTCAGGAAATCTCTTCTAACTTTAAATAAAGAGAAAAAAAAGCTATTAAAAACTAAAATTATGTAGTTTTGTTAATATTTTTAATCTCATTGAAAACTAGTATTTCCAGTAAAGAAACGTGAGGTTTCATCTCCCTTCACAGAAATTTCACTGGGTGCTGGGCCAGATTAAGAGAGGTAACACAAGAGCACAAGGAAGAAAGAAAGTAAGAATAAAGGCATATAAACACAGAGAACACACCCCGAGCAAATTACATCAATGACAGCCTGTGCAGTACATCAGTACTACATTTTGAGTCCCGATAGTATTTATAAAATTGCTAAAACAGTGTAAGCCTAAGCATGTCCTGAAGAAGCCATCTGACAATCAAGTTTTTGTCACATTTCTCACATGTATGATTAAGTCTAACAAGAAAAAAGGGATGCTGAGAACACAAGGACCATGGTAGTAGTTCAGACCAACAATCCCTCTGGTGCTGTCTCAAACAACAGTCATGAATGGTCACAGAAGAGCCAGAACAGAACCAGCATATGCCGTTTCCCCAATATTTTCTCAGTTTCCTGCTATTTCTGCTCAAAGCATTTCCTGAGCCTGGTGGAGTTCATCTGGCTAGCAGCCTCAGTATAGGTTTGTTTCTCAAATACTTGTCCATATTCCTCTTGAATCTATGTAAACTTCTTTATTCCTAACAATTCTAAATATTCACTTGGGGGGAAAAGGGCGTCATTACTGAGCACTGAAAAAAATTTCTTGGAATTACTTTTGATGCTGAGATCTCATTGCTGAATGATGAGACTCAGCTCAGTGCCCGTAACTTCCCCCACACGGCCACAACTGCTTTGCCCAGGGTCTGACAGTTCACATTTATCTGCAGAATTTCATCTATCATTTTATTGGCTACTGTCTTGTCTCATAAAGGTCCTTGTGAAGCTCTTCACATTCTGGTTTCATTGCTATTCACCTCATTCTCCAGGTTGGTTATGAAACATTTGCTTCCATTCAAGTGGAAACAGCCTAAAAAAAGTATTGTGCCTGATTAGCACAGTTCTCCAAACTCAGCTATTGGAAATGGAATAACAGAGTAACAAAAAAATTCCCATCCAAAGGAAATTAACAAAGACAAAAGATGTTGGCATGTTTATCAAGGAATGGGAATTGACTGGCTGCTAATTTCAGCAAGATCAGGAGAGCTCTTTGGTCACCTGATGGTGGAAAAGACTCATTCAAATACAAAGAAACCTCTCCTGAGCTGGAGAAAGAATTCTGACAGGGTAATAACCAAAACTCCCAGAGTACCTGGGAAGGGCAAAGTTTTAAGACTGGGGACTGCCACAAAGGAGGTTAAGTTTGCCATTATTTTCACAGGTTCCAAACTGGATTACAAGTGGTTCAGAAACCATCCTAATAAAGTCTTTGTGTTGTTTCTTTAATCTACCATGCTCAGGAATGGCTTAAATCATGAACAGGAATGAGGCCTTGGTGAGTACCTGCAACAGGTACCAAATCTGGTGCCAGCAATGGTTGGAGTGCCTGGTCCATCTCCCTTGGGTGCTTCTGACCCAGCAAGGGGCCTTGCTTAGGAAACTACACAAAGAGCCAAAGTGGGAGACACACACACACACATATCTAATTTTAAAGCTATATCATTATTCTAAAAGCAGAGCTCTCACAAGATCATATTTTTCATTGAATGCTAAATACACATAAAGTCAACCTGTGAAATAATTTCAATTTATACTGGCAACTTGCTTGCCAAATAATTTTTTAAAATTACTTAAAAATTAATATGTTAAAGCTACCCAGTGGAATCAACTTTATTTGTATCTGAAATGTAGGTTGAAACTGTTCAGCAAAGAAACATGCTAGTAGTTTAGGACAGGAAATAAAGAAGGTTTTTAAGGTGAAAACATTCGGGAAACTCATGGTCTAAAAATTAATAAAATTACTATTTACAATGTGAATTCTGTGCCTCAAGAAGATTAAATAGCTTTGTTCTTAGAATTTAATGGGAACTTTGTTATCAGAGAATGGCAGGAATCTCTACTTTCCCTGGTTGTATTAATTTATCACCAACAAAGGGACTAAAAAGTGAATGCAGCAGCCAGTTCCTTCATTGTGAGTTCTTTGAGCAATACATCCATTTTCTACTTTTTATGTGTCAAATACACTACAAAAGGTGAGGAGGCTCAGAGTTTATTATTATAATTATTATTATTAGATAAGTGTCATGTTTAATAAAGAATACGAAATACATACATGAAAAATGCTGAGCTATTAATTATTATATGCAACTGAAATAATTACTTAGCTCAGGAAAGATGTGAGAGATGCTTTACAAACAAAGTTCACTTTCAACCTGTGTGGTTCTGTACAGCATTTCTAATGAGTAATAATTATGCATGTGCTCTAGGAAGCCTTTCTACACATATTATAAATTTAAATTAAATGTCAGGCATTACGTATTATTTTACATGGGCTTTTAAAGTAGTTTGTAAAATATCTAGAGTCTATAAAAGTTTGTGGCCTGACAACAAATAACTGTACTGCTTTTGCTAATTATAATTAATACAAGTCACATGTAAAGGTTTCCAGATTTACACAGAGAAATTACCAGTCATTTTCCTCTAGCTGAAATAATTTTTTGTTTTAATCAGTTTTTTTAAATTTTATTCAGTTTTCTTTAATAAATCATATATATTTGAAATTGTAACAACCATTCAAGCCTCAGCTTCCCCCAGGCTAGTAAAAGCATTCAAGAAAGAAACACTACCAGCAGTATTTTCAGCAGGGGAAATACTTTCTCCTCTCTATCCCAGAGAGGAGGAAAATATACCCAAATAGGATGGGTTAGCAAGAGCGTGGTTGTAGGGGAGTCATCCTGACTATGGAAAGCTAACACTTCAACTGGGAAACTCAAAGGCCAAAGTCACAGCACTTCCCAGTGCAAGGGGACCTGAGCACTAGGTTAGGATGGGAGGAGGCATCATGCTCTGTGAGGAACACCAAATTGCCTCTGAACCCATCCTGCATTTGGAAGCAGAGTAGCTGCACTCCTGTGGCACAGAGCCACAGCTCCAGCATTTCTGTGAGTGGCACTTCCAGTATTGAAGCTGGAACAGGCACCACGGGTCAACTGAACGTGTGTACCAGTGACCTTCCCCACATCTTCATCAGTAAAGCTGAGGATGCTGCTTTCTTATTTACCTGCCATACGATGAGAAAACTTTCCTCTCTCAAGGTCAACCAACATTTCCTTTGGGAAGTCACAACATCCACAGAGTGCAAGCAGCATCTTATTTGTGCAATCTTTACAACGGATCAATCCACATTCTTCAACTACAAATACTTCTGATCATGCAGTAAGGGTACCCACGAGCAGTAGGTGTGAGCCTCACTAGTAGGTGCAAGTCTAATTTCTTAATTTGGACTCATCTGTGAGAATGGAAAAAAGAAAGTCTTTTTTTCTTTTTTTTTTTTTTTTTTTTCTTTTTTTTTTTTTTTTTCCTACTTTTAATCTCTGTTAAAATTCCAATTAAAAGGGAATGAATTGACTAAGAAAATCATCAGGCTCTATGAGTGAACTACCAAAGCCGTCAACGGGAGGTCCAGTGGGAAACTTAAAGGTCCCACATCAACTTAAGCATCTACAGCCATTTACAGTTATTTCTTTCTTTGTTTTTACTGCAAACACCCTTACTGTTATGAATGACAGTAAGCATCCAGCTGCACCTTTAGCCACCTAAATACTTTTGGAAGTCAGACCCATGGTGACCAGAAATACCAACAATTTGCTGGCTGAACATTAATTTTAAAACACAAATTATACTGTATTCACCTAGCAATGATGCCAGCTTTCCTTTAGGTTTCTGTGCTAAGCCCTCAAGCTCTTGACTCTCGGGGAACCATCCCAAGGACAGTGCTGCCTGGATCCCTGCAGGGCTCTGCCCATTCCGAGTGGGTCAAGGGAGAAGGCACTGGATAGGACCTCTCTTCTCTAGCCAGCAGCCACTGTTTATGAAACTAAAACCTCACCAATCTATCTTTGCCAAATTTGGACAATTGGTGTGAATATTACATGGGAGGAGAAGGAAAATATTGTAAGAGCATTTATAGGGCTCTCAGTTCCTTAGAGAACAATGCAAAAAAACATTTTAAAATGCTGGTTCATTCAACTTTGTCACATCTCTTGCTTGACAGATGACATTCTTTTCCTCCAATTTCTGCCAGACTGTGTTTTAATGAAAAATAATTCAATGGCTCATTATTTTTAACAAAATAAAAACTGAAAACTTAAGGATTGGGAACCTTGATAAATACACTCTGCTTGCACAACTACATAAAGATGCATTATGTTTCTTTGTCAGCAAAACCCACACCCAGTTTAGTCAAATATGAGGTTTTAGTTTTAGTTCTTCATGTCTCCAAGCTGTATGTACCAATGAGAATTAATTTCATATACACCTATGAAAAAAACAAAACACACAGGTGCAAAACACAATCAAAAGCCATTAAAGCAACCTGTCCTCTAGCAACAGTAAGAGTTCTTACTATTATCCTAATACACTTGCAATCTTTTTCACCATCATACTCAATATAAAGCTGTAATTATGATTATCTGTTACTGGCTATATTAATACTTCAGTGTGAAAAAACGTAACAAACAATCGTTGTTATCCATATAACATTATTTTTTAGGGTTTTATAAAAGATGAATTATTGTTTCATTTAAGAAGAAAGTTGTAACTAAGCTATAATGAATAGTATTTCATAATAAAGGAGAAAATACTGTACTACCCATATTCTGAACATAATGTCTCACATCCCACTGAGCCCTGTATAACCTAAAAGCTAAAGACCAAAATTTTATTCACATCAAACCATGTAATCCGCTTCCATATCCAGATGATAAGGAGCACAAATTATTGAATTAAGAAAATAAAATTCAGAAATTTCAGGAATTAGGCCAATTGCCTGAAGTGGCAATAGGTGACTCACTATGGAAACAGCATAAGAACAGAGAAATAACTTCAAGTTGAAAAAGCTTTTTAAAGCGTATGAAGCACCCATCTGTGGCCTCGTTGATTTTTAAGGACTTTACACACAATTTCCATTCTTATAAATAAAAGGAGCTTTCTCCTAACTCACTTCATTAGAAGAGGAGCTGCAAAAATGCAGACCCACCTCATAGCGTGGGAGTTCACCCCTGTGATTTTTTCTTGGCAGCCTGGCATGGCAGGGCCCCTGGGAGGTCTGAGGTTGGGGTGGGGGTGTTCACTGCCTGCTCTGCCCACACACCCACCCTCTGCCTGGGGCTTCCCTTGGCTATGAGCAGCAGCTCTCCCCCAGGTCACCCAAGAGCCGCCCCTGCCATAGAGCCATGAGGCAGCTCACTGTCACACCATCAAATCTGGGCAAACCTTTCTTGGTCCATCCACAGGAGTTTTTCTATGGTAGCTTGACCTGTAGCAGAGGACTGGATGGGCAATTCACATTTTTCTTGCCCTGGCCATGCAGTAGGATTAGCACTCTGAGGCTGAGTGAGAAGAGGTGTCGTGTCACAAACAGGTTAAAAAAAAAAAAAAAGAGAGGCAAAAGAGCATTAAAATGTCCAGATATTTGAGAAATCATTATGATATATCAGATTAGACAGTCAAAGATAGTAAGAGTGAAAATGAAAGGAAGGGAAAAACTCAAATCTCTTTCTTAATATAATTTAACTTCCTAAATCTCTTCCTCTCTCTAAATCTAGAAGGAAAAGCTATTTTGTGCAACTATATTTATGGATTCTATAATTAAGTAATTGAAGAAACAGGAAAAATATCTTGACATTTTTCTAAATACACATGAAGCAGGAGGCCTGCAGTTTCCAGCTGACTTGAAGAAACTGTTTCAATGACCTTAGAAGACTTGATAATGCTCCTGCCAGGAGGCTGTCTCTCACCTTGCCCACAGTAAATGGATTCTTAGCGCTAGAACAGAGCCATAAATAAGTAAGAGTTACTTACTTCCACCTTTCTCTTCCTACTCTTATGATTATATAGTTTACATGGGAAGATGTAGCTAATGAAGAAAATTAGAAATGAAACATCAGGCCTGGAATAAGTAATACAGCTACTGGGAAGCAATGCCTTAATTTTGATTTAGATGGGTTGTAAACACATGTATGCTCTAGCACATTCTACAGTTCTCAAGTTTGCTGAACCATTCATAAAGACTAATCTATGAATTTTAAAATTTTGCTCAAGGATGCAGATACTTGTAGTTCACCTTACGCTGATGTCCATGATAGAATAAGATGTTTACAAGGTAGGACAAAGATCCACAGAGGGGGGTAGAAATATACCCACACCATCTTTCAGAAGATATGCCAGCTGCCTCTCTGAGCTGCAGTCCTCAATTAGGGGCACTTCCATACTTATTGCCTTCTGCCTCTGATATTCTGGTGCAGACAGATACCTGCCCCATAACTACTCTGTGATCCTACAACCACTCTCATTATGGTTCATGCTTACACAGCTTTTGGCAGAGAACAAGCAGCTTTAATCTGGAAATTGTTTCATGGGGACTTTCCACACACCACATTCTCCTTTCAAAGACCTTCTCACAGCACTGAATGGATTATTTATCTTCTTACAGCCATATTTTTATTTTAAAAGGCTATGGAAAGTGTGAGACTTCAAACATAGCAACTGTCCAGTGCTGCTGTTCATACTGCATTTTGTTACATCAAGTGTAACCATAAAAGTGTTTTGTTACTAAAAGTGAATGTCAACTACTCTTCTCTTTGCAATTTAAATGTAACACAATGTTCTTTAGAGCCATAGAAAAATAAAAGGGGGGGAAGCCTAATAATGTATTTTAATAATTGAAGAAAACTCTGACTTTGTGATAGAAAAAAAAAAGCAAAAAAAAAGCAAAAAAAGCGCAGCTGTCTCTTTAATTACAGCAGAAAAAAGTAAGCTTTGTCTCCATCAACACCGACTAAAATAATCTCGTAACTAGCCATATCTAACAATCCCTTCGAAGGGCTTAGGTGACGGGGGGCAAAATAACACACACAACTCCCCCCCCCCGAAGGCGAGTTGAGAGGAGGGACACCTGTGGGTGTACCCCCCACACCTCCGCCTCCCTGCCGCCAAAGCTCAGCACTCTCCTCGGCCCCGGAAAGGTGCTGGGATGCGCGCAGAGGGGAGGGGTGGGTAAAGGCGAGCATCCTTCCTTCTCTCCTGCCTTCCCTGACCCCCTGGAGGGAGTCAGGCAGCCAGCAGGCTCCCGGCGGCACCGTGCCCGAGGCACCGGGCAGCGCGGGGTGGGATGCGGTGGGATGGTGGCCGGTGCCCCCGGCATCGGCCGCTTGTCCCCGTCCGTCGGAAAAGGAGGAGCTGCCCGCTCCTCGCTGGGGGGCCTGGACACCTCCTCTAACACTTGCCGTGCTTACAGCCGGCAGGCCCCAGGAGAAGAAGTGACGGCAGAGTCGCTCACAGAAGCACCCACAGGTTTTCACCCACTGCCACAAACCCTCGCATTCCGCGCAGCCAGCACCACGAGGTCCCCGCGGACGCGACGCGACGCGACGCACCGCCCGGTGACACCCCTCAGCCCCCCACACAGACGCACCCCGGCCGTATTAATCTCTGCCGCCCCTTTCCCTTCCTTCCCACCCCCCGGAGCTCCGCAGCNTTTTTTTTTATTTTATTATTATTTTTAAGAAGGAAGGTATTAGAGAGGGGAAGGATGGGCCCTGAGGGCTGCCGGCTTCCTGCAGGGCTGCCGGTTTCCTGTAGGGCTACGGGGTCGTAAGGGATGGCTGCAGGTTTTAATACCCCCCCAAAGCCGTCTGACAGCATCTCCGTCTTCTTGACAGCGCGGGGGCTACGGGACGGGCAGTCGGGAAGGTACCTGCAGCATCCCCGGGCCACGGGGCGTTATCTGACACCACGATTCACCGCACTGGGAAATCCAGCTCTGCCCTTGATGGAGTAGGCAAAGAGCAAGGTATCAAGAACAGCATAGAAACACTGCTCTGGGACAAACCGGGCTATGTGTACAGCAGCTGACCCCATGGACCTCGGATTATCAAAAAAAATCAGACCTTGTGCACATCATCCCCTCCTCATTACCTAGGAAGAGAGAAATAATGGCTCTGACTCCTTGTGTCTTACACCTCAGGTATGAAGTCAGTGTGAAACAGTGCTAGAGCATTCTCTTTGCTTGTCCATCCTGGAAGTATGAATTTAGACCCTGCATGAAGCGTGAAGCACTGGCATCTGAGTCTAATGTAAATTATTGTCCCACTTAATTTGGCAGGCTGGTCCCCAGGAAAGGAGCACAGATGCTCATTTTTCTTTATTCTGTACTACAAAGATTAACACCACAGTGCAGACCTCCACCTGTCAATTGTCCTTAAACCAGAAGGTGTGTTCCCCTAGACAGGCAAAATAAAAAACCCAAAAGTTACCACTGCTTCAAGCTCTCCTATTTATTTCTGACCCTTCTTTATCTTCAGTATGTACTTTTCTGCTCCTTTTACAGCCCTTCACAGGATGCCAATTTCAGAAAGTGCCTTCTCTGCCTTTAGAGAAATGAAAAATATGTTTCCACAAGCATTTGTGATCTTCCTTAACTGTAGATACAAACCCAATGCAGAGTAAATTGCTAGAATAACTAAATATTTGTCCTGGAGAACACGAATAACTTAAAAATTAATTAATTTTAACACTTTTAAGGGGAGTTGCCCCACTTTTTTTTCTTTTCCTCTGTAACAGTCCTGTAAAATAAAGGTTGAGAGTTAAATCATATGTCAAGCAGGGGGCCATTCACCAACATACTGACAAACTGAGATGTAGTCCACATTCTTCTGAAGCCAAATGAAGCCATTAGGCCATATTTGACTTACCAAATGTGGGCTATTTCTATTGTTTAAAAAATTTCTTTATTTCTAGATCAACATAATTTTAAGATGTTAAACAAAGCTTACTCTATTTCCCATTAAATTCAGTAGCCAAACCCACCTTGACCCATCATAAAGGGAAATAATGGTTGATACTATCTCAGTTGAGCCTCTTTAGACTGCAGGGAAGCAGATTAAATTATCCTAACATATCTGAGGGGAAAATGTGACCTATGTGTTTTAAAAATTGTGGTCTGGAGATTGTAAGAAAGACTCAAGAGGTAAAGCCACAAGTCCTTTTGCTCCCTTCTAGTGGAGCATGAAATGGAGAAGAGCACCAGGAGATGTGGATCCAGAGGAGCCTCTGGAAGCAAAGAGGAAAACAGCATCTCTGCATTATGCTTTCTTCTGGACTCATGGAATAGGCATGTGCAGCCTAAATTCTATGCTGTACAGATCAATTTCTTCAGAAATTTATGATCTTTCACTAACAGGTGGTTGAATATCCACTTTATGATGAAGCTTTCTTCAGAGTCAGGTGTAGGGCTAAGTATATGACCAAAATCTGGCCTTTTTCACTTAGAAAGATTGACTGGTAAAAATTCAATTTTTTACATTTCTTAAGTGTATATAATTTTGAGCAAGTACTACCATATTCAAAAGACACACACATGTCAAAAGTATTTAATAGCTCTCTACCAGAAAATGTCTAGGACCCCACTGATTTTATTTTTCTGTGGGATACCACAGAACAGATGTGAGCTCCAACTCCAACATGGGAAGAAATGTTCCATAGGCATGTGAAAATGCCCCAAGGAGGACAGTGCTCTCATGACAACCATGAGCCTACTTAAAGTGGATGTTTTTTTTATAGGAAGCCCTGGACAATATGGTGATGGCTTGCTTTGTCTTAGATTTGACTTTGGGGTCTTTCTGTTGGCTTTCCCCTTAAGCAGGGTTTTCAAGCTGTTGATGTTGTGAGAAGAATCAGGTGAAGCACTGAGTAAAAAAAATCAACATAATTACCCTTCACAATAGGTGTTATGGTAAACAAATAGATCAAAATGTGTGAAATAGCACTCAGATTGCCATCATGCTTCATAGAGTCCAGTTTCAGGAGCTGACAAGCATCTGTTGTTGCCACTGAAGTAAAAGCAAGTTGTGAAAGCTCCCTCCCACACCAAGTGCTGCCGGGTGATCTGCTGCCGTAATCCCCTTATCTGCAGCAGAAACCTCTGATATGTTAAGTGGTTTATACCACCTGTAGCGTTATCTAAAACCAATTGGGGTATTCCTTATATAGCTAATGAATTTCAATAGGAATAGTAAGAAAGGACTGACAACTCAGAACCCTGAAGTTTGGAAGACCAGTGCCATTGAGAACTGGCAGTAGCTCCCAGGAAACAGTATATTTTCTGTTATTCTTTCACTCCTCAAAACAAGTACCTCACCAGATCTCAGAGTTCCTGGCAGGTATGATGAACAGCAAATCCTAATGAAGGTTATGGTTTGGCCAGAAGTGTTAGGACTTAGCACTCTGTACAAATTCTTGTCTAAAATACCAGTATCAGGAGCCAACTTCTTGAACATAATTTATTCCAGACACTAGCTGGAATAAACAGCATTCTGTAACCTCCTCAGATATTTTGCCAGTAGGGAGCTGTCTAAGTTAGTGATCCAAATACAAAATTCATCGCTCAATAATACAATGTGGTTTTACAGACTCGAGGATCTGAGTTCATTACCAGAGATGTTATTGTGCCCTATCTGCATGGTTTTTTTTCTTTCGGTGTCACATCTCCTGTAGCATGCTGCTTGCTTGCCTTGCCCTGACAAGAAAAACAATACAAAACAACCAACCAACCAACCAAAAAAAAAACCCCAAAACAAGAACAACAACAAAAAAACCAGCCTAGCACTTGATCTGTACTGTGGTTTCTAGAAGCAACTCAAACATACACTCAGTTTATAAAATAGTCATTGTTTTAATTAAGTGAAGTTTCATATTAGAAAGGGAGTATAAAACAGGACCTCTTCGGTCAGCAAATGTCCTCTTGTTTGCCTCAGAGTCTTTCTGGTTTTCTTCAGTAACAGAAAAGCATTTTTAATGCTGGTACCTCTGGTCCCCTGCATGATGTATGCAGCTGTGGCAGACGGGCTGGGTGTTGCTCTGGCACAGGCATTATGAACAGAAGTACTGTCATGAGCATAAATCTCAGTCATGCAAAGAAGGGCAAATAAAACAGCTTTTCAGCTCTAGAGTCAGATGCCGTCCTCAGCTACACGTAGGTATAATTAAAAGCAAAAATTTTGTTACTAGGAAAAAATTTAGGAAAAAAAAAATGTTAGAAGAGTCTCTCCATTAACAGTTTCCAATGGAACATGGAAACATTTCTGAAGCAGATGCTACTGAGATCTAGAACAACTTGGCATCTATAATGCCATGTTGGTGAGCCATGTGTGGCAACAGAGCTTCGCATATTCCTTTGGAGGATCCCACAAGAAGGCAGGTAACACATAGTGCACTCAAAAGTGAATTTGTTTAACTCTTGGTTGTCTGTTTTATTTCTTTTACTCCCCAAAAGGAACCATTTTAATCTATAGTGCTTATGTTTTCAATACTCCCAACGTTTGGTGTTATCCTCTATATAATTTGCTGATTTAGAAAATCTCTCTCCCTCTGTAATGCTGCTCATCTTTTTCCCCATTACTCTGTTAGTTTGTCAATATTTTTTCGATAGGGAATTGTCTGAAACTGATCGAGATGGACAGAGGTAGGAAAAGCAGCAACTTAACACCATCTGGAGCAGCTAAAAGATCATCTTCAAGATCTGTAATCTGGTAATGGTGTCACTGCAGACAGAAACTTCCCACAGCTTCCCAGGTCAGTAGCAGCAGTCTCCCTGAGTTCCATTGTATCTTGAGCAGGTTTTTTTTCTGTATCTGTAAATTCAACTCTAAAGTTAAGATCCAACATGGTAAACACTTCTGTTTATAATTCTAACAGAACTACATACAGAGGTATTTTATGAATACATAGATTTATAGAAGTTTCCTTTAAAGACAGATTATAAAGTAGATTATCAATGAAATCCTATTTTATATTTTAAACTCTCTGATACTTTTTTTTTTTCTTTGTTCATTAAGATCTTCAAACTGAGTACTCCATGTGAAATGGAGTAATATCCTTAGATTTGGTATCTCTACAATCCCAAATTAGGTTCTTCAACAGTAAAGGCCTGAAATTAGAACCCTGTCGACATAACACAGCTATTAAGGGGAGACTGAACCACTGAGAGTGACAATCCACTTATTTAAGGTCATATTCTGCAAACATGGACTTGTGTATCAGTTTTACATGAGACCACTTGTAGAAGAAGCTAAGCACAGAGTCACTATTGCAAATTTGGAACAGCAGCTCATCGGACACAGGAGTTTAATTAAAATTGGCTTATTTGGGGATCTCAGAAAACTTGTGTATATTTAACCTTCCTCATTCTCCTGAAAACATTGTGGCTCAGTTTAACCCCTACCAGTCCACGAAGCTGGTCCATGTAATGTAATAATTTTGTTGACAGTGTAAATCTCTTTTATCTGCCATTACTATATCCTCAGTAAGACCATAAAATAAAATATTTTGGTATATTCCAGAAAGTTGTGCTTGTAACAGGACGTTCAAATGCCTTTGAAGAAAATGTAACTCACAAGGCAAATATTTATTGTAATCCTGAGAAAATACTACTATTCCTTTAATTAACAAAAGGTTATAAAGGCATTGCAACAAAATTCTGAGATGATACTTGGGAAAAAAACCATCCGTAGATACCTGTGGGAAAATGCTTGGATTTGAGATTACCTTATCCGAGTTTGTTCAGGCCTCTTCTGAGAACACGCCTGGAAATATTCCAGAGAGCGATTTTTTTGTGTGTCAAGAAACCTAAAACTGCGAATTTTAAGTAAATACTATCCCACATCTAAGTTTGCCCGTGGAAACCCGTTAGGAACAAACCAGGGACGAGGGAAAAGCGGTGTCGTCCGGCCGCAGCTGCCCTGGCCGAACCACGCTCACTGCCCGCCTCTCTCCGCAGCCGCGCAGCCGCTTCCGCGGGCCCTAGGCTGCGCGGAGCCGCACCAGGGATGCCGATCTCAGCCCGCTCTCCCGTGTTTCCAACACTCTCCTCCGTGACTGCTTTGACGGGACTTCCCAGTCTGGAGGTCCCACGGGGGACGCGGGGCAAGAGTGATGCTCCCGCTGACGTGCTAGGGACCCACACCGGCGTTCCGCCGCCTCGTCCTCCCCGCTCCCCCGCAGAGAGATTTTGGGCAAGCGGGTGGGAAGAGACCGGGGTGCAAACCCAGTTTTAGGAGTGAAATCACCTTTTTTAGCATCCCATAGGGTTACCCCGTTGTGTCGCAGAGGGGACGCCCTGCAACGCCTGGGGAGTGGGTGCTCCTTCCACAGCTCGGTTCAGTCACCCGAGTGGTTTCCAGCTGTCAAGAGAGCGAATTGGGAGATCAAATGGAGGAAGAGGGAGGAACAAAACCCACAACCTGCTCTGCTGAACACTGATCCACTGCTCCTGCTTAATAACCTCCTGAACACGACAAGCTAACGCCTCTCTGATCCCTTTGGCTGCTTTGCAGGATTTGAGCACAGCCATTGCCAATAGTCGCGTACGGGCTTTGAAAATTATGAAAATCTTCTTCGCAGGCATTAGTCGGTATTTTAATAGGTCTCATTCTGGCTCGTTTGCTAAAGTATGTAAGCACGCCAAAAACACAACGCTCTTTCGGGCCGTCTACAACCTTAGGACCCTCCTCCGAGAGGGATTTCAATGTGAGGCCAAGCGCGGAGAGCTGAACGAGTGCATATGTTCAAAATTACGGTTTTCGACAGAATTTTAGATCTACCGGGTTAAATGCGAAGTGGGACAGCAGTGGGGGTGGGGAGGTTCAGTGTGCAGGAAACATCACTGGGAAACCTGGAATGTAACAGCCAGGATCAAAAGTTAATGGCCTATTTGATGTGAAAAGTGAGCTGGGCATGCCGGCCAAAGGCAGCGAAAAGAGCCGGCCAGGCGCACGCAGGGCTCCCGCACCTCCCCGCACAAATGTCTCAGCCTTAAATACAGCTCAGGTAGGAGCATTTTTCTCTGTCGGTTTACCCGCAGATCCCCTGTGCTCGCCCCGCCTGCGCCAGCCGCAGCAGGGGAAAACGGAGGGTTATGTCTGCTCCTAATTTAGACGTACAGGGAAATGCTCGGGAGGAGACCGCGGGCTCCTCTGCATTGTCAGGCCACGGTCGTCGCTCACTGGAATCCCGGACCGCCCTCACGCACCGTATCGAGGCAGCTCGTTGCTGATGAAGCTAAGAAACAATACCAGCCTTCGGTACAATCATACTATTTCAGCCATGCCAACGCGTTTAATAATATTTTTCTAAAAATAAAGCTCCCCTTGTACCGTTTTATTTTTTCGGGTTTAACATACGCTTTGAATTAGAACTGTTGACAAGATTGTAACGAAAATACTGATTGATGTAAACACGGCCTGAAACAAACCCACACCTGATTCGGGTTCTCTGACAATGCTGCTTAAAGCCAACCCCCACCTTGCCCCGACACTGACCAGTGCCTCCAGCTTCCGGAGAAACCCTCTGCTGGGGCATAATGGTGACACAGAATTAGAGCCCAGGGAGGCGCCCAGAAATGCGGGGTTTGAAGAGCTTGGAGCTCCCCAAGTAAAGGCACTGAGACAAGTACGTCGAATGCAGTGATTTTCTCCTTCCTTGGTCTTAACCCAGCCTCCAGATATATACAACTGTTGAGAGAAGTCTGAAGTCAGCGCATTGCCAGCGCTCGAATGAAAAGGCGAAGGGAAGCCAAAAATGCCTGTGGTCTCCGTGAACTACATTAAATCACGGGTGTGGGGGTGTGTGTGTGTGTGAAGGGACTATATTTAGGTAGATAATGAAGCGCGTCAAATGGTACGGAAAAATCAGTTGCTCTGGACTGTCTAGGATTTCTTGTGTTTTTATTAATTTTCATAGGAGATTTGAAGATTTACGTGCCGTCCCTGTTACAAGTGGAACCCACTCTCTAGACAGAACCCGACAGCAGCTCGGTTCGGCCCGGCCAGGCCCTGCAGGAAGCTCCACAGGAGACGTTCACAGCCTCCCATCCCCTCAAGATCCCCCGTTCCCCAGACGCTCCGCTCCCTACCTGGGCCCGGAGCAACCCTGCCCGGCACAGCCGCTTGGAGCTGCGAATGGAGCCCAGGGAGGCCTGAGCCGCGGAGTAAGGGGGAGGGGGGACGGGACAGGGACCGAGGGTCACGCCTCACTTTCCTCAGGTCCCGGTGCTTTGCCTGCTGGGTATCTCTGCAGGGGCACCAGGGAGGTTTGACCTTATCCTCTCAGGCTGGAGAGACTCAAGGAGCAGGGAGGATGGTGCCGCCTCCGAGCAGCAGCACTGTCCCTTGGTGCCCGGCTGAGCAGGACAAGTACAGCCCAGATCCTAATACAAAGCAGCTGCTCTTGCAGCCTTCCCGTCTCCTAGTTCTCTCTCCGTCCCGTCCCCCCCGGCCTCGCTTCCCCTTTCCCCTCCCAAGGGCGCTGGCTCCAGCGGGAGCCGACGGGGCCGGCTAAACAGGAAGGTCCTGCTGGACGCCCGGGAGGGTCTCCCCGATCCCGGGGGGAGAGGATGGGCCGAGGCGAGAGCGCTTCACGGAGCGGGGGGTGGCAGCTCTCCTCCCGCTCACCGCTCTGTGCAGGAGAAGGGAGGAAGCCCACAGCAGGAGGGATGCCCACTGCGGTTTTTAGCCTCTGGGAGCGACAATTTGCGGGTTTTTAGAATAAATTCAAAGTTCACACGGGCAGGATCTGCAGTGGGATCTCAACGGCGTTCGCCTAAATCACGAAGCAAAACTTCAGATCCCTCAGCGACAGCATCACTGACAACTGGCAGCCCCTCTCCCCCGAGGTACCACTACCCTCCACCCTTCGGGGTCGCCAGCCTTGTAGGGGCACAGGTGACTTGCGTGCAGCTGGAGGTTCCGCTGCGCTGCGCGGAGACGGCTGCGCAGAATGATCCCGCGGGGCGAGCAGGTGCTACTGGGCCGGCGGGTCCCTGCGGGCTTCGCCGACCGTGTTTATTGTCTGGGGTTTGGTTTTTTTTTTCTAGGTTTGGGTTTTGTTTGTCGAGTTGGGTTTGTTTCGCTTTTTTAAAAAATTCTCGTGGTGAGTTTTGTTTGTTTGTGCGTGTTTTGTTAGGGCTTTTTTGGTTTGCTTTGGGTTTGTTTGGTTTTTTGTTTTGTTTTGTTTTGGGGTTTTTTTGTTTTGTTTTTGGGTTTTTTTGTGGGTTTTTTGTCTGTTTTGCCAGATTTCCATGCAGCGCTGATAGCGGGCTGCGCCTCACCCCACGCCCAGACTGGACCTACGTGCCGGTCGCAGCGCTGCTTTTAGTGCTTATTCTATTTTTTTTTTTTTTTTTTTTTTTTTTTTTTTTTTTTTTTTCCTCCACGGTAATGTAGACACATAGGATATAGGGATGACTATGGCCAACATCAGGGCTTCAGACCGGCTAACCTCCATTGTTAGGCGAAGAGGCGTCATTATCTCCCCATTAGCTGGGTTAGCGTCACGGTGCGCGTCATCAACCCAAATCACAACACCCTCAACTCTTGTAGTTGCCCTGCGCTTCCCTTTACCTTCCTCTCTGTCTTCAGCAGCCGGCGGATTATCCCGCCAAGGACAGGAATGACAGCACACCCACGGGTGTAATATCGTGTCGATACTCAGTGGGGGTACCGTCCAGATGAACAAATCGAGGTTTGGATCCAAACCTGCCCTCCCAAAATGCCAAGGCACAAGCAGCCCAGGTGGCTTCTGGGCTGCCGTTCACCGTTCCCACTTTATTGCGACTAATAGTAGTGCGAATTTTAACACCAGCCCCCTCGTTCATATACTGCTCCATATGATGAAAGAATAGAAAAGAGGCTTTCAGGATGGAAGTTTTACTTACCGGGCACTCAGAAGTGTAAAACAAACAAAACAAAACAAAAACACGTCACACCACAAAACGAAACACAACCCCGAGCAAACAAGAAGCAACCAGCCCCACTCCTCACCCCCACCCCAAAGAAACAACGATAACAGTAAACCCCAGATACAAAAAAAAGAGTAAAAAAAAAACAACAACAACAACAACAAAAAACCCCACAAACCCAACAAAAAAATCCAAACCAAAACTAAACTAATCAACAAAAAAACCCCAAACCAAAACAAAACCTCCAAAAACCAAAACAACCAAAGGAAAAAAAATCCAAAACCCACAACAAAACCAAAACAAATAAACAAAGCAACAAAACCCCCCAAACAATACAGTGTAAAATGTGTCTGGAACACGGAACACTGCACGCAGAAAGCAGAGCTGTCCTGATCTCCGAGCCACCGAGAAAGTTTTCTTTTCGTACTAGAAAGGGGAGAAAGAATTGTGCCGAAGATGTTCTCGTCTGACACACTTTACCACTCCTATGGAAAACTCCGCGGTTGCCGGCTGCTCGGAGTAACAAACATCCATCTCAAAGTGGACAAACGACATTGTTTAATATGCTGGTTGTGCAGGTAAAAGTGCAGAGCATTTAATCACTGTAGTTATTCTTAGGTTAGGATCAGGGGAAAGGGTGATTATCTTTCTCAACCCCCAGCCGCAAAGCTGCAGATTTCTCCCTTCCCGACCTCGGTCTGGCACCCACAAATGACCTGAGTGTGCGTCTGCACCCTAGAATATGACAGCGTGGAAAATGCATTATTTCCTGAAATAACAAACAACCAGCTTGTTCAAACAATCCGGCTTTTTCTGTGTTTTGTGTGTGGAGGAGTCCTTACATCAAGTCTACTCAGGTTTCCCAAGCATAAAAAAAGCTGTAAACATTGCAAATCACCTAGAAGTGTTGGATTAAATTCTATAAATCTAGAAACAGGCACGTACTGCGTTTTTCTAGGGGAAAAAAAGTAGATATATATTAGCAGGATATGCTGTTAAAGACAAAATATAGTGAAGGGGGAAATAAAGGAAGAGAAACTGAAATGGTATTGGAAGAGTCTTGACTCCGTTAAGCAAGGCAACACTATCTTCTTTCGGTGTCACTTGATGAGAACATAAAGAGACACATATTGTGTCTGTTTTTCTCAGTTTTCCAATATCCCCCACTCATATAACACTGGCAAGTTTCGACAGCTATTGCCAGGGCTCGAGTTGGTTTCCCTCAAGTGAAGAAATGCATCTTGAAGTGGGAAATCTGACATTGGCTAACCACAGTCAGAGATGTCTGCTGGGATAAACAACATTGTTAATTCCTTCAAGCTCCATCTGTGGAAATGATAAAGTGCAGCCATTATGGAAGACTGCAAGGTTAAATTAATTAGGTTCCTCCATTATGCTGCTGTCTTCTGAAGATGATTGCTATTTCCCTCTTAAATGTCATTATTCCTAGATCTATCTAGCAGCTGATGCAATTAAAATGAACATAATGTAAATTTAACAACACAAATAACACTTTCGCCCACGTATGTTTGAATGGGGCACGCAAGGGCTGTATGACAAGCTCCCACTTTCCCCCGTAAACATCTGATGTAACCTTTAAAAAAAAAAAAAATAAAATTCAAACACACCAGTGCGTATTTGGACACCTTTCTTCTACGAATTCTTGGATCAATACTTTTGCTTCATGTTTTCATGTTCTCAGTAATGTTAAGGGATCCAGTTACAAACTCTTGCCAGTAAGAAAGAAAATATGCCCCGCTGTGCACCCTCCTAAACACTTCTAAGAAATAGTGTTTTCTTTTCATTTGGAATGACAATTTTGTTTGTCTGCTCTGCCCCAGCGAGCGAGACTATAGATTATTAGTAGACACATTTAATTCCCCACCATAACGCGGGCGGCTGGCGTGGCAGGGATG
>JAAWXA010000005.1:7276486-7344514 GCA_038090715.1 Florisuga fusca | reverse complement strand
ACTTGAGCATGTGCTGTCCGCTCTGTCGCCGTGCTGGGCTGCGGCTATTTCATTATTTTATTTTATTTTACTTTTTTATTTTCTTTTCTTTTAATTTTTAAATTAATTTTATTTTAACTTGTTACTTTATTTAATATTTTTTTTTTTTTTTTTTTTTTTTTTTTTTTTTTTTTTAGTATTTTATGTTTTAATGTTTTATTTCTTTAAGGAAGGAGCGTGTTTTTCTCGAAGTCTTTGCAATCCTTCATGGGTCATTATGGCTTAATGCAATTAACGTAACCTTTTGTAACCCAATATCAAGTACTTCCAGGACAAATCTTTAAACAGATCACTAATCGTAAAACAAGTTATGGTGTCTGGGAGTAAAAAAGCTAAGCTACTTTGCTATTCCCCCGGATACTTGCAGGCTTCTCCTCCTCCCTTCTCGCTACCTCTCGCATCCCGGGTTTATGGGGTCTGTTGAAACGCTGCTTCGTGTTACTCTTACCCCCCTCTTAAATTCTATTTATTTATTTATTTAATGCTCCGTATTTAGCCAAAAAAAACCCCCAACAAACCTTGAAGGAGTTAAAAAACGCCGGTGAGGAGGCGGGAGGTTGGTATTAAGGTGAGTGCCCCCCAGCCATCCCCCTTCCCTTCGCCTCCCCTCCAGCTCCCATCACGGCACCTCTCGGGGGGCCCGAGGTGCTGCAGGGCTGGGGTGGAGGGGGGAGAAGAGGTTCGTGGCCGCTGGGTCCTACAGAGGGGGGCGGGACATCCGTCAGCAGCACCCACCGAGCAGGGTGCCCTCTCCTGCCCTAATTGTTGGGGTGTTTCTTCTAATGGAGTCAGGCGCTTTCCCAGCTCTTCAGTGGAAATTGGGCAGGGGAGCCCAATTGGGCTGGGGGTGGTAAAAGAGGAACTGTAAAACGTGTCACTACATTCACAAATATAAATATTTTTTTCTCCCCCTTGTAAAGCTTTCTGTGGCTTTCAGGACGAAACAGGTTTGGCTGAGAAGTTTATGTTTTGTTTAATGATGAATGGCACTTTCTGGCCTGCTCCTTGGCTCCTGCTGTGCAGCCTGGGGGTAAATCTAGGTGGGATACTGAAATTCAGTTCAAATGTCACACTGACCATGGTTCAAGGTAGAAATAGCTCTTAATCCCAATTTAGGTGTATTCTTGAGTATTTATGCATATATTTCTATAGGTGAGTGTTATGTAGGGCATATTCATGCTTCCTACACCAAAAAGGGCCCAGTTTGGTGCTACGGAACCCAGTGCAAAAAATGGAATGAAAAAAAGCTGGAATTAAATCATGCAGGAATTCTGGTTCAGGGGAATTACATCCTAGTACTTAAACTATTAGATTCTGTTTGGATAAATGATTTAATTCACCACACAACATCTCTATGCTTTAATTTTCCTGATCACTTGTGTGAAATCAGTCTTGTCCTGATTTCAGTTTTACAGCTGAGTTTTCATTTGTAGTCCTAGTTATCCGTGAGGAAAAGGGATTCCTCCGGGAACTTGCCAATGCAGGAAAATGATTTGAGTAATTTGCAATGTCACAAAGTATTTGTGCATTATACTGCACTGATGAAGCAGTCCTCAAAATGTGTCATCTTTTAGTGTTTTATGTTGGACCTTCATATGTGAGGAACAGGAATTAGCTCAACACATTTATTACAATGATGCATTTTCCAATGAGGGCGTAGCAAAGCTAATATGTAAAAGATCTCTGTTGTATGTTTATGAAGGGAAAAAAAAGATTCACTGTGGCCTGTCTGTTTTTGGAGAGACTGACAGGTTTTCAAAGAAATCCTGCAAAATGCGCAACTCATTCACCTTGTCTAGTTTAATACAGGCAAAAAATGATTAGAGTGTGTGTTAATACTTGCTGTACACATGACATACGAAGCCAAGCCTCAGAACAGTTTAAATGTTGATATACCCAGCTTGAAAAAAGCTTGTCAAATAAATCAAACCGTTCTGGGGGCAAACCCATGTTGTTTTTAAACCACAGAGTGGGGCAGTGGGCGTGGTTACTCCCATGGTTGAATGGTGAATGTATAGATTTAAAATACATTTTGCCACACTGGTTTCCAGAGGATTGTTTTGGCTTCATATTCTGATGCCATGAGCCAAAACTCTGGTCAATGTTTTGACAACAGAGCCAGGAAAAACAAAAAAGGCTTAGCCTGTGAAAAAAGAAATGAAGATATAGTGAAAGAAAACAGTAGTCTCTCTGCCACTGCCTTACTCAATCCATATGTGGACTTAAACACAGGAAATACCCACCATTCACCGCAATCAAGCCAAGGGCTTGTGCATCAGAACGTGCCTTGTGGAACTAATTGGACTCTATTAAGATTGTCATTGACATACAAAAGCATTTCAGAATTAGAAATCAGATCATTTAAAGAATACAGGCAAAAAAGATAATCTGCTGTAAGGGTGTTATACTTTTTTTTAAATAAAATATATTCATAACACTACAGTCTTATGATGTGCTTTTCACATGTTTGTTTTTTTCATAAATGAATCATCCTTTGTGATGTCTGTGTTCTTAAACTCTTCATGGTTACTTTTAATGGAAAGTATTTCCAAAACAGATTACCTACCAGGATCACTTCAGAGTACAACGAAATCCAAACGTCACTGATCTAAAACGCTAATAAACAAAGTGCATGGTACCTTTCATGCAGTCAAAGTTTACGGAGAAAACACAGCTACAACTATTAGGTCCTAGAGTAATTTATTTCTTTATTTTTCCATTTTATAGACTTGAATAAAAACAACATTTGTCCCTGCCCAACAAGTATTTGGCTAAGTGTTTATTTTAGCACTTCCATGCCAGTTATCTCCTTGTGAGGTTTTGGTGATGCTTTTCCTGACCACATTTTTTTTTTTAAACTGTATTGCTGTATTTGGATGCTAAAATTGGTGAGTTACTATGGCTTGACAAAACAATGTTGTGAATACTAATTAAATTAATCCTCTGGATAATTGTCTTTGAATTCACACTCCTGTGATCTTTACATGTTTGATTTATTTTTCTAGATAGTTTTGCATCAAATAAGGGGAGCCATTTATTCTCCAATTGTACAGTGCTGTACTGTGATTTAAGTTACTTGGCCCTCCAGATAGAGGGGGGGGTGTACCGAGGGTATGGGGGGGCTGACATTTTCTATGATTTTCAAGTCATCAAATATGGCTGCTGTAGAGCTGTCTAATAAAAATATCAATTCTTCCACATTAGCCACACATGATGCTGTGGCAGGACTAGGGACATGGATTTTAAGTGTTTTGGATATTGTCTGTGCCTAAGAATTTTTTTTTTTCTTCATTGTTTTACCTCTTTGATGCTCTTTTGCAAGTGAATCATATATCAATAAAATTTCTTTTAAAATTCCTGTTCAAAGTTTCGTATATTTGAAACTCTTGCAAGAGCAGACTCGTTGTCACAAAACAAGAGTTACAGTCACGATTTCCAAATGTTGAAATCCAGTGGATTGACATTTGTAATTCAGGTAGCAGAACTTCAACATCTGAATCTGTATGTCCAAGCCTTACATTTGTCCATAGAGATTTTAACCCAGTGTCTATGAAAAACATTATGGCAGTGAAAGTTTGCTCTCTTTTGCTCCTTTGTAAAAGCCTGTTTTTCCTTACCTTGTCCACAGCCTGGAATGAGGCTCAGGATGCCAGAGGGTCATGGTTCAGTTTTCTCTTTTTTTCTTGTGTAAAATGCACTGAGAGTACCCTAGCTCTTCTTCCAGACTTGGTCCACAGATGGCCACCTCCTCATCCCCACTACCAGTTACTCTTCTGTCTAAACCAGCAGCCTTATCCCGATATTTTTTGAACTTTTGTAGATTTGACTCCAGAATTTATGAACGATTCCTTGCATTTTATGTGGTCTGCCGGGGAAAAGAGTGGGGAGAAAGCCTGTGTGTAAACATGTAAAATAGGATGACTTTACAGGCATGAGTCAAATCTGATTGTAATGTAAACACAACTGATTATTTTGTTGGTAGATGTCTGCAAAGTGTATTTGGAGTATGACAGCCTATACGATATATCCAGAAAGCAGCTGAACGTGTAATAGATTAAGAACAGACAAAACTGTTATTTCCCCATAAATAAAATCATTCATTCTCTCTATGATTCTTAATTTTTTTTTTTCAACGTGAAACACTATATATGTCAAAAACTGGTCTGAACAAAACTCTCCACATATCTACCAACATTCCTGCGGAAACAAAAAGAAAACAGAAAAGTTTAGCTTCTTGAGATCTGGACTGTGGACAGATGCACCATCATTCATTTTTAAAAATGAGAACAAGGGACTGTAGGCACTAAGATCAGATTTGGGAATTTGTATTGCTGGCTTTGGAGTGGCAGCGAGTAAAAATCACCCCTGAAGGTCAACATAATTAAGTTTCTAAGTTATCCATGTTTTTCCTGATGGAATGAACATTAGGTTGATGTGCACTGGGGGCAATAACGTTTAAAAGTTTTGGCTTCTTTGTTTACTTTGCAGCAGGATTTCCATGGCCATTGCACATTACAGTTCTCTGCAAAGTGAATGTGTGCACTGTTACATTTTCTTTTGCTTTTTTCATGTAGGCATCTAAATATATAAAATGGTGCCATTTTTTAAGGAAACAAGAACAATAGACATTAGAGATAACCTGTGAGAGAAAAAGAAATTAAAGAAATGAAGGGGAGGGGGGCTAAGAGGAAAGGCAGAGATAGATATACAAATTTATGTATTTATTTCCTCTGAGTGACACTTGATGAAATCTATAAATTACAACACACATAAGAGCAAAGCCTTCACTAGGCACATCTGCATTTCATCCACCCCATGCTGATCTGGTGTCTTGCACCTCTGCAGCATTTAATTGGATGCCATGGAGATAGGCACAGAAAAAAGAGGAGAGATTTGTAATTAAGATGCAGTAAGCCAAATTGAAACCAGTGTGAAAATACGAACTTGAGCAAGGATAATAGTCTCAAAAATAATAATTGACATTTATCCATGGCATCAGAATGCCAAAAGCAGTGGCAGTTGTCTTGGACCTGGGTGTTGGCATTAGTGTGTAGGACTTGGATTTCATTCCATCCCCCTGATGCTGTCAGTTATGCCTATGGACCAGTCTTTGAACTTGGTTACTTTAAAGAAAAGTTTTTAACTCCTCAAAATCATAAATACCTTTGCTGATGAGTCATGTGAAGACAATGGTATGGACTTAAAACTCATTTGTTAATATACAGTATCAGTAATTGAGTTGTGGGATGTTTAGTGTAAATTAGACAAGACTACTGAAGGCAGTGGGATTTCTCTTACAGGCCATTGTAGAGTTCTTAAAATAAGCATGTAATCTAGTATTAAGTCCAAATCAGTTAGGCTGTCTTGGGAAACACACTACTACAGATAAGTGAGAGATCCTCAGCTGATGTAAACAGATGTGGTTCTATCAATGTGCTCCCCACACAGCTGTGGACTTATCTCCATAATAATCCACACACTGGAAAGTGCTTTTTCCCCCATTGACCATCTGACTCCCCACTGTGTTGTCCATCCTTTTGGGACATGACATCTACAGGGCTTAAAGTGTATGTATTCTGAATTGAAGGGAATGCAGCTGTCAATGTGTAAGAAAGTGTATTACTGGATCAAAATAAAAATAATCAATTTATGTCTGCTACTCTGCATCTTTAGTGGAAAAAAAAAAGTATCATTTTACGCATTACATTTTCTAATATTTCAGAATAAATGGCCTAGAAAAATACAAATGTTATTTTTAGCCCTGTTTTCTCTCTCACTTTCTCTTTCTTCCCCCTGCCTCCTCCAGTCCCCACAAAAATTCAGGCCAGTTCCAACCACATTGGAGAGAGGAGGCAAACTCTTAAACATTGTAAAGTTCCACTGACTGCCATGAAAATTTGTGGTTGGATGGAAGAGAAAAAAATATATTTGCTCTTCCAGGTAACTTGGCTCCTACACTGCAAAGCCAGCTTTGCTTCTGCCTGGCAATGGCCAAATGCACGATGGATGCTCGTGGCCACATCTTGGCAGGCTCAGCAGTAAACTCATGGCTCTGGGCTGGCTTCAGGCTGTGCTCTCTCTTGCCAAAAGGGATTATCAAGTAGGGAACGTGAGAAATGAATAATGTTAATACAGCAGTAAAGTATAGAGGATATAAGACACAAACATACAGGGGAACAGGCTGTTAGCTAAGTACAGAACAGCTTTTTTTTTTAAAATATACGTTAGGCAGTTATTATATTTTTTCCTAGACATTGATCCCCATGTTTATGAACTATAATCCTTGGATAATTTATCACTTTCAAAAAATAGTAGCATTCCATCTTCATGCTACAGTTCTTTCAATGAAGTGATTTAATGGAAACAGGATCTATGGTTCAACTGGATCAACTGCTGTTCATATTCTTCACTGCAGAGTGCATGCATTAGCTTTACAATCCTTCCTATTATTTTGCATATACATTTTAAGCATTGCTGAAGCTTGCAAGTGATTGATATCCACAACATTTTTAATTAGAATGAGAAATGTTTAGGAAATGACCCATTAAAAAAAGTAAGAGAAGAATAAAGTATCCTGATAGACATACACATTTAAGCCTTTAACTTCTCTTCAGCTGTAGCTTTTGCTTTCAGAATAAACAAAGTGGAGCTGGCTTGGGAGACTTGGTGGTGAAGCACTGTCTCAGTTGGACTCCTTAGGGTCCCTTTTACAGGCCAGGGAGAGAAAAAGTAGCTTTCTAAGGAAAGTCAATACAAGAATTGTGTTAGGAGCCCTGAATTGCTGCCTGGAGCAACCTCTCTTTTGCTGATTGTGTGGGAGCTGGAAAGATCACAACTTCAGCTTAGGCACTGCCTCCAAATGCCTTCAGATGGATGGTGTTAACAACATGAGATCAACAGCCACAATAACTTAACAAAAGGTTTCTTTTCCCTTCTGGGTTAGCCCAAAGAAATATAACTTCCCTGTGAAAGAAGGTGATTAGTACTCTCACTACAGTCTGCCATCACTTCTCCATCCATCCCATGCCAGAGGGGCAGAGATGGTGCTTGACCATGTGCAGGATGGACACTGAGGTTCCCTCATGGGCTCTGTTCACCTCCTCTTCACTTCTTGACTCAGGAGCCACCCTTTGACATGCTTTCCCCTCCACTACCTTTCCTGCAGTGCTTTCACTGAGGCAGTTGCCACCTTCTCCAAATAGATTTCTCTTGTTGCTTCTCCATTGCTTGTCTTCTGTGGTCACTTGCTCCTTTGGACAACTTCCAGCTCTAGTTTCCTAGAGCTTCTGGAGCTCCTTGGTACTTCCCTTACTCTGCTCCTTTCATTGCCTGTCCTCTTCGCCTGTCCTTCAGTGTCTTCTTAAGACTTTCTTCTTTCTCCCTTTCTCCTTTTCCAACTCATTCCTGGTCAACTGAATTAATTTTCATGGTGCTTTTTTTTTTTTTTTTTTTTTTTTTTTTTTTTACCATCTCTGTGAAGCTGGCTAACAAGACCTGACAACATTCTTCTTTTTTCGTCTCTGGGATTCTCAGATGTCTCACCTCAAGTCTATCCAACATGCAATTGCCAACATTTTCTGGCTAGCTCTCATTGCAATTTTTTCACTATTTAAATTAAATTTAGAAAAAAAAAAAAAAAAAAAAAAGAAAGAAGGGAAAAATCTTTGGTCTGCTTTCTTAAGAATATGAAGGGGATGTGGCATAAGAGATATGAAAGATAAAACTTGCTTTATTCTAAAGCGCAGACTAGACTGTATATATTTATATGTAGCTGCTATGGTGATATTTATAACAAGTCATTATCGTTCATGTGGAATAATCTGTCAGATATGCAGGGATTTAAACATTTTACTGCTAGATATTACCTGCACTTTTCTTAGTTTTATATTGAAATTTCCACATAGTCCTTAAAACAACACTTTCTCTTCCAATATGTGTTTTCCAAAGCTGTATTTTTGTAAATCGCTATAAATTATAATAAATTTTGTGGGAGAGAATGATGGCAATGGAAATGCTCATTCCTCCTAAGCAGCCTTTGTTTGAACTGGCAGAAAAGAACAGAAATCCTTCTACTGTGTGGATCGTGCAGCGGGTTAGAGAAGAGATAGAGAGATCTCTCTGTCCAGAAGAGTCTCACTAGGCTGAAACTAAGAAGGTGACTCCTCTCCAGAGAATGACTGAAAATAGTTCCATCCAGTTTCATGGGTGGTGATGAGCCATGTGGAGGATGGATAGGTCAGGGGTAGGAGAGAGGAGAGACACACAGAAGGGCCAAGCAGACAGCATGAATCAAACAGCTGTCATTTTGCTACTGATGATGGGAACTGTCTATTGGCTCCAAAAGGAAACAGCTGCATTTATTTCTCTGTTATGCTGGACACCAAACTAGATAATGGAAGCTGTACCTCTAATGTGAAAGAGCGTGAGTTTCTACACAAAGATCATACTAATTTATAGGTCTGATGACCTTTTGCTACAGTGTCAGCTCCTGTATGTGTACAGCCAAACGAGAGAGCGAAGAGATGCCACACACCGTGTCTTCTTGTGGTGCAGGGAAGATAACCAAAGAAGTGAAAGATGACAAATCTATCCATGAATAAGTATTAGAGAACAAAATTTGAGTGCACACTTCATTGGCATTAAGGTACAGACAGAAGTATACTACTTTTGATGCTGTATTTAAGCCTTTGGATGAATACCAGAAACAACAATTCTTTTGTTTGTTGGAAGCTTTTATTTTCATCTGCGCCAAATGCAAGATTTTCTTTTAAAAAATCTCACAGATGTTAAAAAAAAAATGTTCTGTTGCTTCAGATCCAGTGGTGGAGAGCTGACATACCAAAGTCATCCTTCTGTCCAGTAAAGATTTCTGCAATGTTTGTCTTTCAAGTAGAACGTTCTGTAGAACTGAATACATAAGATAAACCTCACACATTTGTTTCAAAGATCAGTTCAAGAACGTGTTACATCTGGAAAACTTTGAAAATACAATGGGCTTATTTCTGACCATGCATACCAAGGCTATACCTAATCTAACAATGGAGAAATCAGTTTTCTAGCTGCTTCATGTGGCTAAGAGGCTACCTTTCCTGCATATCCTCCATAAAGCAGGCCCAAGGACAAGTGGAACAGAGGATGGGCAGAGGACTGGGGTTTTGCAATATGTATACATCGTCAGTACATTTAGCCAGGGGCTCTGAGCACAATTACTTCATCCATCCTGGCGTTCCTGAAGCGTGACCTCAGCTCACTTTGGCTTCAGTTTGTGTTGAAGGTTCTTAGCAGGTGCTGGCAGCTCTGTGGATGTGACACAACATATATAGCTCTCTCTTCATCCAAGAGCCAGGATCAGTTTCATGCTGACCCTGCAAATTACATTTGCACTATGTGGAGTTTGTCCTGTTGTTGTTGTAGCTTGGATGATCTAAGTTTACAACCAAGTCAAGGCCTGTAAGGAGAGCTGGTATATTTTACTAGACTTAACAGAAGCAAAATAGTAAAAAAACCTATCCATGGGGCTTTCAGAAACAAAGGTCTGTCTCATCCTTCTCTAATGGCAAATAAGAAGTGCTAAAGGGCTTGTGTCACTAGAGATGTACCATCGCCTGCTACATTTTCATTATACATGTCATTTTTTCCCAGTAGTCTTTCCATCCATGTTTAAGAGCTACTTCCCCATGGTGGCCATTCATAACAACACAGGGGCACCAATTAGAAATATGTCTTTCCCTTTGTTCAGTAATGCTCACAAATGCCTGTTGTAATGATAAGTGACAAATCTGATGGGATGCAGCAGCACACAGCAAACAATCCTGTGTGGAAGTGTCAGGACTTCCTCCAGGCATCAACCGAGATGCTTTCCTTCAGCTGGAGTCCTGCCTCTCAGCAAACCACCCGTTCAGCATGCAGTACTTCTGTTTGTGCCAGGAGATCTTAATCTGCTCTGAAATCCACCACAGTGTTTTGATTCAACTAAATTTTCTTCCATATGGCAAAATTAGTGCTGGTCACAGATGCTATGTATACAGTAGCAGGTAGTACAGGCTGGTAGGAGCGGATCAGTGGAGCAAATCTGTTGTTGCTGAAGATCAGGCATGTCTCAGAGGAGGTTTGCTTTGGGCTGGTTTGTGCCTGTGTCTGGGACCTGTTAGCTACCTGTTAGCTTTTGGAGTGCATTAGGTGCAGCCCTTGAGCACACGTGGCTCAGTTTCATCTAAAAAAGGTGCATTGAATGTGGTCTTATACCAACCTGTCCTGAAAAAAAAAACCCCAACATTGTGAAAGGGAACTACCAGGAGATTTGTTCAGAAATGCACTTCTGAATCTAACACATGCCATGTTATATAGCATGGCTCATCAGAATGGCCACGTCCTTCATGGTGCACCAGCATGTCTTCAGTTTGGCATTGTATTTCATTTTCTCCAAGAGGCACATATTCCCCCAGGAGACTTGGGATGTGGATAGAAACTTTTGCTTCTGCCATTAAAATAACAATAATAAAAACAAAAATTATTTGTGTAAGTCAGCTTCCAATGAAATTATTCTAACACCATCAGGTTAATTTTACTCCTGAGACTAGGTTACAATGCCATGGGTCAATCATTTGTGAGTGTGCATGCAGAAACTTGACTAACCCAGAAGTTACTTTTTAGAGAGAAGTCCTAGTTAGACTTTATATTTTAGTATCTGTACAAAAGAAGATATCTTATTTTTAGCATATGGTGATGTAACCCTAGGCTTTTAATAACAAACAAATGGGTGTCATGCATTTGCTAGAATACTCCCCCTATAAAAAAAAAAAACCAAAACAGACAAATCAATTCCAAAGAAACAATACTGCACCCCCCCACCAAAACAAAACAAAACAAAAAAACCAAACAAAAATGATTGAGTTTTTTAGAAGCCTATAATAATATGCTCAAGAGAAGGGAGTGAGAAACAGTACTGTGAAACAAGGCTGACCATATTTACCCTAATGAGAGATGTTTTAATTTTTGTAGTGGAAGTAACATGCCTTAAAAGCCTAAAATGTTTAACCATCTCATCTTTGCTAGAATGTTACATCTCCAGCCTAAATGAAAAATATAGAAAGTATTAGAAGTGCAATTGCTCCAGTAATGTGAAGGTGGAACTAAGTGCCAAGAAATAAATTAAGAAGAAATTCTTTTTTTTTTTTCTTTTTTTTTTCTTTTTTTTCCTACTGCTACAGTTAGGAGAGTATAGCTGTCTATGAAAGTAGTCCCACTGACTGTGGCCAGAAGATGCTGCTGTTTTCCTGCATGTGACTTTATTCAGACACTTTTGTAATACTGCTGTTAAGCTTAACTAGAGGAAATTACATTACAAAGAATTGTATTATTTTATTATTAATATTATTTGCGCTGATAATTGATTCTCTTTGCTGATTCCACCTTAGAGGGTTTATGGACATTGTGTGATTGGGAGCTTCAGCAACCCTGAAGAAGAAATTTTGCAAAAATTATGATGATTTTTTAATAATTCCAAGGTCTGAAGGCCTTCCCTGCACTTCTGAGTTTCAGCTGTTCACTGACTACAGTGAATTGCCGGACTTGGATTTAAGTACAATTTGAGCTATAGGAAGCTTTAGAGCACCAGAAAACACTACAGTGTGTGCCTGAACACATTGTAAATAAGTAATGTAAACTATGAATCTGGAAGACGAAACCAGTAGTTTTCCAGTGTCTTCATAAACTATAAAATATTTCCTACAAATCAAATAAAATCCTTTGTCTATGCCAAGCATTATTCCATGGTAACTTTTCATTATTCTGTATCCATGTGCATGAGCCACTAACTCCTGTTTGTAGCCGTCCACCGGTCTAGACAGACAAATCTTTGGAGATCTATTCATTTTGATGGATTTATCAGATTTCCACCCCCGTTTCCCCAGTCCTCTGCTTTCTTTCTAATTTTTGTTCCCTCCCCACTGCTGTGCTGGCTGAGGCAGGTTGCTGAGGTAGGTCCCCATAACTAATTCTGTGGCATCAGGGCGAGCAGATCACTTACTTGCCTTCTCTTTCTTTTAGTTTTGTTTGAAGTGACCCCCCACCTCGTTCTTAATATTATATGGATGCTGGCTGCCCCTGCAGTAAATTTAAAGCCTGTATGGTACCTACAATATGCTACCACTGAGGAGCACTGGAAAATAACTCCTTCAAACTCCTGAGGTCCATCTTCTTTAACACGAGTGTTCCTGTTGCACTCACTTGTTTACAGCATGTAGGATGCATCTCCAGCAAGCTTCATATTGCACTCTATGAAAAAATTTTGTTGAAATAAGATTGTTAAAAAGGGCTTTAATAAAGCTGTTTTCTAACACGGTAATTTTTGTTTATTTTCAGAGTTCAAGAACACAGTGCCTTGGTAGTTCTGCAGTCCCGGATGTGTAAGATATTTAAAAATCAATTCCAGAAACCAAAGCAGTTTTATCCAAGGTACATCAAGGGCTAGATTCCAGCCACACATTCAGTATAAATAATGTAAAGCCATCAGTCACATTTTGTAGTAAGCAAAATAAAATTGAAGAAGTAAAGACAAGCTAATAAAATAATTAATGCCAGTGGAAAATAACTGGTATACAGTAACAAATAAGTTTCTGTAGACATACCACTTAACTTTAAAAAAATATATACATACATATATGATGGCTACAAATGAGCTTGTGATTTTCGTCCAAAAGTATTTGAGCAGGAAGTAAAACATTTTCCCAGTGGATGAAATAACATTCATTTTTGCCAATCTAAGCAAGGCAGATTTAAATTTTATGTGTGTCCAACTGCTTGTTCCCCCTCAGCTAATAACCTGCCTGCTGGAAACATTTCAAATGAAAAGGAGTTCACAGTTCCTAAGCCCAGCTCTGAATATATCTGCCATGCATGTAAACAAGTAAACCATTATGTTTCTTGTTGAGATAAAGAATACCATGATAAGTGGGGACTTTTACAAAACAAAGGGCTTCCTATTGCGAGTGTGGATAATCTTCCAGAAAACCCTGTGTTTTGGCAAATCACACCAGATTAATCTATTAGGCATCTCCTTTCATCATCAAATTTCCGCTGCCTATCACAGTGGCTGCCTTATCAAGCACCCTTTTCTCAATAGCCAGCCCATTCCTAGGATTTCAGGTGCTGGCCTTCCGTGCTCGGAAAACAGGTGTCCCCACTGTTTTCAGGCAGGAAAGGTCCCTGCACAGAAGCCTGGGAAAGGGCAGGGGTATCAGCCGCTGTTCTACCTGAAGGAACAGGTAACAGGAAACTGTTGATTCAATGCGCTGAACTTAATTGGCAGGCATTAGTCAGCACTGAGTGTTTTTTGTGAATTAAAAATCCTCATAAGAATTCTTCCCGACAAAAGTGGTCAAAGAGAGGAAGATAGGTGCTCAGAGATGCCCTCCCAGGAGCAGCCAGTTCTTGTAACTCTATTTTAAGTGCCGCATTCTCTCGGTGTATTCCAGAAAATATGAGCTAGGAGCCGAGGGCAAAGTGTCAAGCTTTACATGGTTATGTATAGTGCCTGAGCTGTTAGGCAAATTGCCTATATTCACGAGGAAATGGATTTCAAATCTCAACTAAAGGCTAATATTCCAAACCAATTAGTATGATGGATCAGGTTTTTGAGATCTCAGTGCCTCCCCTGACCATACTTTTTTTTCTTGGAGTTAATGAAGCTGGGCATATGGTTTCTGACCAGACTATCCATCTGTAAAACAAGGCTGTCCACTTGGTCACCCAGGAACACCACAATGTGGAGCACAGACAGAGTTGGGGATATAAAGAATGGCATTTTAAAGCTGACAGAGAAATATATTTTACAGGAGACAGTAAATTCTCACTCCTCTTATTCAACTTCCAATTCTTATCTCTTCTCATCCAGGCAGCATCAAACAGCTCTTGTCCTGGCGGGTGTCTCAGTGCCTGCCTGCCTTCTCTGGCAGAAAGGCCTTCATTCTCTGCTCCTGAAAAATTGGCTTCTGCAGACTTTACTGTAATAAACCCAAGGCAGGCAGGAAGGCTGATGTAGTGACAGCAGGAAGAGCCAGTCTGCTCGCAGCTCCTTGCTTTGACAGCAGGGCTGCTCACAGGCACCGGGATGAGCTCCCAGCTCTGCTGGGTGGGTAGGAAGCATTTGATAAGCACATGCCTGCCCTTCCGGGACTCCACAGCACAGGCTTTGTTTCATCTACAGATGATTAAATGGTCTACGGGGCAATTACGAAGCAAAGGAAGGAATAGCAGCTCTCTCCAGGTTTCCTCAATCAGCACGATTGAATTTCTCAAAGGAAGGCAGCAGTAGCAGCGGCAGACTCAATGACTTTTCCTGAAAAATGTTCTCCAGTTTAGGATTGAGCTTTCATTTAACTACTTGCTGTTTCATTTTATTAAGTGCAAATTGTGGCTTAATAGATTTACAGTTGCCATAAACTTCGGCATCATGAAAGCTGTCAGAGTGGCCAGTTGCACAGTGTATAACTCGTATGATGCTAGAAAGGGTGACCAGGACAAACCAGGCACCAAGAAAGTCTGCAAAGTATTTAAATGGGTCTGTGCATATTTGGTTTTTTGGGGTGTTTTTTGTAAGGCAGACAGAGCTGAAACACAAGCAGTCACTCACAATAGCTTCTTTTTTTCCTTCTAGTGAGAGGTGTCCTTGTCCACACAGGGGGGTTGCAACTAGATGATCTTTAAGGTCCCTTCCAACTGCAATAATTCTATGATTCTTTGAATAGTTTCTTTTTGTTGCCCTCTTTTCTAGGAATTAGAGTGGAGGTGGAAGTTTTCAGAAGACAAATAAAAAATACTGCATTTTGCCTTTTCAAACAAAAAAATTGTAAATGAACTCTGCTAGGCAGTGGTTACCCCTGTCCAAAGACACGGGATTTTTTCTGTCTGCCCATTACACCGTACCTCTGATCTGCTCTCATTACACTACATTTAGTTCAGATACATACCAGCAAAACCAGTAGACATACTGGAGGGAGTTCAGAGAGAAACGTCAAGGCTGATTAAAGGGCAGGAGGGACAGACTTCTGTGACAAGATTAAAAAAAAATAAAATACGAATAGTTTGGTTAAGCAATGATGGGGCAGTGGGCATGAGAACAACCTACAGACATTCTCCCTAGGACAAAGACTGCAGGCTGTGTGATTTTTACCTCTAAGACTGCAGTTAACCTCCCTCCTTGTCAGGTGACTGATTCACCATGGATGAAAGGAAGAGCTGATTTTCCTCCTCGAAACAAACCAAGTGAGAAGACCTAAAGAGAGGAAGAGAAGATGTGTTTTCATTTTATTTGTGAGGGATTTTTTCACCTTCTTAATAAACTCTCTCTGGGGGGGGGTATTGGTTTCTGAAGTTGGCAGCTTTTCCCACCAACCTTAGTATTTTCAGCAAAAATACCTGGAGTGTGTTGCTCTGTGGCTTGCTTACTCCAGACAGCAGATGCAGGGACCTGGGTTATTCCCCACCCAGATAGGTACTAAACGATCTCCGTGGAAGTTTGATGCTAGAATAAAGCAAGACTACTATAGCTTTACCACGCTTCATTCCCTGAGAAGAAACTCTCCCATGGGAGAGTATCAGTGTGGAGACAAAAAAAAAAAGCTGGTGCCCCATACAGGAAAAATTTTTCCTCTGTGTACACACAGGGGTACTTCACATCCTTGGGTTGCAGCAGCAAATGCTTGCAGTATAAAAAGCTGCAACCCCAACATGAAGTGGTAGAAAGAAAAGCTCCAAGTTAAAAGGAGAACCTATTTTTGCTATGTCTCTGCCTTTTAAAAGTGTTTCCTTCACAGCGAAATATTCTGAGAAGCACTGAAATGTGTTTATGGACTTTGCTGAGTGACAACAACTGTACCAGAGGACAATATATCAGAGGACCTAATAATTATGTAAATGGCTTCTTGGTCTAATGATCCTGCATGAAACACAACAATCTATTTTAAAACAAACTTAATGGACAAATAATTGTACAGTGAGTATGCTGAGAGAGCTCAATTCTCCACAGTGTGTACTCATACCATTTTATGATGACTTGTAAACAGGCATGGACCTGCCAACAAGGATTGAGGAGATTTTTGCCCTTCTGTTCCCCCAGCAGAGCTAACAAACCTGCAGCTTACAAGGCCACTGTACCCTTACAGCCTATTTCCATTCCTTTCCTGTCAACAGCCCTGCTCCATCCCATAACATGGTATGTAGATCATGGCAGAGGGGCTGGAACAGAATTATAAAGTGTTGGGGTATGTTCAGAGGTGCACAAATCATTACCAATAAAACCTAAACCACCTCTGAAAAACAAATAAAGGAATTTTATTTTTTAAACCTTCTTGTGGTCTAGCTGTTACGCTGAACTTTAAGGGAACCAAATAATGCCTCTAAGGCCATTTGCAGTTAACTTTGTGGCACTGTCAGTCTGTGAAATGCAAACAATTCCTTCTCTACAAAGCTAAAATCTCTGCTTTCTTTGTTAGTCTTTAAACTAGAAAACATAGCTTAATAAACACAACAACAAGATTTCCCACCCCCAGTTAAGAAATGTATAAATTAAATTAATTTATGTAAACCAGTATTTACTAGTTGAATGAAAAATAATGGTTCTAAGACTCTCAGTCCCCTCAGCTGACTGCAGCACGTGTTTGTTGCAAAAGACTACTTTGAAATGGCTCAGATACCACAGAAAATTGCCTAAATCTTCTTTACTTCCTTAGCAAATGTCACATGCAAATCTTCAGAGATCTTAATGCTGGCCATGCTAATAGGCAGCTGCCAGCATGCTGCGGTGAGCGAGGCCATTTGTAATTCTCATTAACAGTTCTACCATATTTGGTTGTATGAAAAGTGATAACATACTGATCTAGCAGTCATTAAGAACTTTTTCTTACTCCTTTAGGATTAATTTGCACTGACCCAGAATTCTCTATTTGCTTAACACAAGCAGTGGGCCACTTTGATGTTATCTGCTTCTATAAACAATAGCATACAGTTCTCTCCTGGGCTAAAACAGCTCTTATTCTACTGAGAATTAGTTGTATTAATCATTCTGAAGTCCAAGAGTGCATGATCATAAATTGTGTGCAGGGACCTCACTTAGCAACTCCCAAGACTCTCATTTATCAACATTTTTTTTCCTTCCTGGATATTTAGTATGTAGGGAGTAATTTATTTCTGAGCCGGTGCTTTGTGATGTCTTTCATGTTGAAGTAAAGTTGGAAAACTTTCTGCAACAAATACAATTTTTCTTACTTCCTTAGTGTAAAAACAAAAATTATGGACCACAGCTACAGACTGATTCCCTCAAGTGGCCAGAACAGAAAACACAGGCCAAGCTCTCAGTCACTGAGCTCTGAACTGGATGAATCCAGCAACAGTAGCTAAAAAAGAAGCAAGCTGCACACTAAATATGCCTTTTCTTAGTTACTTGATTAGAGTTTTAAAAAAGTGAGGCATCTCTAAAGAAGACACCTGCCTACATTTTTCTTACCATTCTCAAACTAAAATGCAAAATCAGAATTCAGGTATAATTAAAGGAAGATTAAATCTTCAGAGAACTCTACCTCAGTTTATATTTTTCCGGAAAAGATCTGGCTACAAATGAATGATGACTTTTTGTCTTTTCCATGGTCACTTTCCCAACACTGAAGCACAATGCAAATCTGCCAAAAATGTAAGGAAGGAAAATGCTGCTCTCTATCAGCTCAGAGTTTATATGATACCATGGCTTTCATATTTTTAGTATGGCTAGTATGATACAGTTATTTAAATTCTCCCTTCACTTACTAAACCCCTTGCAAAAGGGTATGAAGTCAGAGCATACAGAAACCAAGGATGGAGGCAACAAAAGCATTTTGAGTGACTGTAGTCTTATATGGCTGTCTTTTATCCACATGGCTCACTTCCTCCAGCTTTCGGGATTTTCCACTACAGAAACCAAAAGTGGGAACAGAGGTCCTGATTCTGCTTTTCTTGAGAGGAGCATACATGAAGTATCTTCACTGATTTAGTGGGGAAAGTCCAGATTTAAGTAGTTTTTGATGAGAAAAGATCTTTGGCCCCACTAAAGCAGAATTAAACTCATGAGCACAGAAACCTTTCTAACTTTTTTCCTAGTTTCATCCTGGGCTTAACTTCAGTTTCAAAGCTCTCACTGTTTCATTGTAAACATGTGGTTTTTAAAGTACTGCACTGCTCCAAAGTTATCTGCATGTGAGTTTATTTTATATTAAGTACTTCAAAAATGTCTGAACATAAAATGCCAACAGAAACAACAAAAATATAAATAAATCACCACATTCAGCAGAAATGCTTTAATTCAGAATGTAATAAAGACAGTCAAGGTTTAAAAAGTTTATGCCAGAGTGTAAACTGAAGGAATTAGTAATTTATTTTTCCTGTAGACAGTTTTGCTGCTGCAGCCAAAAGATTCTCAAGGGTTGTTAAAAAATATAAAGACAAAAAAAGACAGTGGAAAAATGTTTATTTTCCCTCAAGAAATTCTGCCTTCTGCAATTTGGCATTCTCCTCAGCCATTGAGAACACTTATTTTAGCAGCAGCCAAGCAGTGCTGTTATATTCACAGATTCTCCCTCTCCTCCCATAAATAAGTACTCAGGAGCTGTGAGCTATCCTCACCTAGAACTGAACAGTCCTAAGGATGTCTGTAAAAGCACAAGCATGGTTGCTGTAAAAGCTGCTCATATTTTAGAGGCTGCCCCAGTTCTTCCTGGTTTTGTAATTACAGAAGAGTTTGATTCCAGATTCAGGGGGCAAATTTCTGCCAGCAGTGATGGGTAGCACCCTGGCTGACTTTGACCCAGTAGAACTATCAGCAGCCACCTGCAGAAGAATTTTCCTTTAAGACTACAGCCACATGTTGCATGTCTACAGCAGCCAATGCTTGTACACCTCTGGGATGCAGACATGCCTGAGCCAGACCTACCTCAGTGTTACAAAATTCTGTGTATCCTGGTTCACTAAATCTAGTGATGTGTCATTTTATGGGACTAATGACTTTTTTTTTTTTTCCCCCTGCCTCAGGAAACACTGCACCGCCCTCCATGGAGCACTGCAGACATGCTTATAGCACAGTTAATCTCTAGAACATCAGATCATCTTTATTTAAAATGCTTGGATGGATGCTTGACACTATCCTTGAGTGTTATTTTTGCATCACCCACACAAAGTGAAGTGTACCCCTGGCTGAAACAAGAGCAAATAGGGGCTTCCAAGTGCCTCCTCTTCAATGCATGGTCAGCACACTTTTGTCTGCTTATTCTCTGCTCCTTTGTATACTGCTGCTGCAGTGAGATTTGATCTGGGCTTATGCCCTGAGCATTATCTACTGGATCCTCTGTCTGCAGCCTGAGAGAATGAAACTATCTGCTTAATTTAAGATCCATTTTAAGAACTTACAGCACTTCCACTGCCCTTGTCACTCACTCTTGTATTGGCATATCTCTGAAGAATGGCACAATTTGAGAACAGCTATTAACTTATTAAAGTCTTACTATTGTTATTATTAACTGTCCTTAGACAGTTAATTCCTGATATTAATTTTGCACTTTCCATTAGCTGTCACAGTATATTCATTTGTATTTTTAGGAAATCCATCTTTTGTTCTAAAAGCACGTCCTCAAAATTTGCAGTGCTGAAATATGTGTTCTCTTATGAGGTCCATGTTAGAGTCTCATCTAAATATGAAAATATCAACATAAAATTCTATTTACTGGTGATATTAAAAATAACAATTAGTAAGTTTTATTGTTCGTTTTAGCCATTCCCTTTATGACTGTATTTGCTGGGTTACCTGCATTCCTAATTTAATGGTAATATGGGAGAGGCCACGTATTATCTCATGGGCAAAAGAATTTGACATTTCCTTACAAGAAACCAGAAGGCTACCTCACTTCTGGAAAACCTTCTTTTAAAGAAATGCCAGCTATCTTTTTAGACTTTAAAATATAGGTAGTTGAAATTACACTGTGATTACACACCCGTGTTCTCTGCACTGATTTATGAATGGAGTCACACAGTCCCTCTCCTTTGCAAAGGCAACCTCCTGGTTGGTGTTCCCTCATGTTCTGGATTCCTGCTGAAGGCACTGGCATCCCTTTAAGTGGGATTTCTTTTAAAAGCTTAAGGGGTTGAAAGGAGAGCAGCTGCATTCAATTACCAAAAGCATGTGTCTGCTGGTCAAGAAGAAAGGGTGGCTGCTCAGCTCGGATAGAACAGCTCCCTGTTCTTTAAAAGCAAACTGACAGATTAAAAATACACCACGTTTTATCGTGTTGAGAACACTGGTTTGACTAAGCAAGGCAGAAAAAGGCCTCTGAAGTGCTTACTTGTTGTCATGATCCCTCTAAAATAAACAAGCAGAGTCTTCCAAAAATCAATTTCTCCTTATAAATTTCTTCTGCTGTAGCTTGGGGGTTGGGGATAGGAAGGAAGCATTCTTTGATCAAGGTTTGTCTTGAACCTATAAAAATGAATAGACAAAACTTGATGGTCTGTGTGGATAATTTGCTCCCCAAACATCCTCTTCTAATGGTTCCCTTCTGGTACTTTGCTCCCTGGAAGCTTGGTTTCTTTCAAGGGGGAATATCAAAGTGATAAATGAGGACTTGAGGAAGAGATCACTTGATGGGAGGATGCAGCCAGATTTTAGTAACAGGCAATGTCAGGAGCTTCATTTATGATCCAGTTGTATGTTGAACAGCAGGAAGGGAGGAATCTGCTCCCTGTCAGCAGGTGCTCTACAGACCCAAAGTGAAAACTCAGATTAAATCATTTGAGCAGCTATTCTATTCCTCAAACATTGGCTCTGCTTTTGACATGGTGTATCAGATTCTTCAAGAGGGTGGAAGGGAGAGGGTGAACGTGGGAGGGCTTCAAGAGCAGCCCACAAATACATTGCTCATGACAAGAAACAAACAGGATCTTTTAACCTCATGGTGTCTTTTAGAAAATGCCTGATAACTCCCTAAAATACCTGAATTGTAGAAGACCACCAGATGATGCTGAATTTAATAGAACTCAGAAAGAGAACTGGAAAAAAAATACATAGATAGGCTGTTGAGTTGGAAAGTGTCTAACATTGTTCTTGGGATATAAGTGATCTTGGGTGTTACAGCATTTAATATTTGATTTGTGTACTCCTGTTCACTTACTGTGGGATTCAAAAAAAAAACAAAAAAAAGAAAAAAAAAAAAGAAATACAGAGTACAGACAGAATACAGGAATTGAAGGATTTTAAAAGTAAGTGGAGAAAGGAGAAGGTAATACCATGCTTAATCCTACAATTTCCTTACTGCTAATGAGTTATTGGATGATATACAGTTGTTCTAGCTTCTGAACTGTGAAGGGCAAACGGTAATAGAGGTTCTCTTGCCCTAAAGCAAAATCTGGTAATTCTATCCTGAAAACGTTCCTTGTGAAATGCCTCCTGACGCGGAGTTCAATAAACACCTCCTTTCCAGAAGGTGTGAGGGTCTTGAAACTACTCCATATGAAAAAAAGACACAATTTTCTTGCTGAATTGGCTTTGGAAGTTTTGTATCATTATTTACAGCCAATCCCTCCATTGTGATGACAGCAGCAGGCAAAACCAATGGGGGACTGTGGAGTTGATCAGGGCTCTGATGCTATTGAGAAGACACATGCTTGTGCTTGCTGAGATTTTACAACCCTTTCCAACAGGCTGAATGGGACTGGTTGGAGGCAGCGGTATGTGGTGATGCAGGAGAGGGTTAGGGTGACAAGTTGGGAACACGATGTCCAGCAGCAGCAATGACAGCTGGAGAAGTGCAGCTGTGTAGACAGATGGCTTTTTTAACACAGAGGAGCAGAGTGCTTGGGTTGAGCTCCAGAAGAGTCAGTGTTGCACATATCCAGAGTCTGAGGCAACATGAAGAAATGGCTTCTGGCATCAAAGGAGAAACCTCTACTAACCAGAGGCTTATAATGAAGAAAATATCTCCCTTGCTGTAAAGGAGAAGAAAATTATTATCAGTGCTTTGGTGGAGAAGTAAGGGACAGAACACAGAAGGTGAAAGATGTCACAATCCTGCGGCCAAGAAAAGCACATCAATGTGATGCTCATGACTGATTAATAAACATCTTGTTACTTTTGTGCCTTCTGTGGGCACTGAGATTTCCTTGCATGACAGATTTGTTCCTGTGGCACTAGTACTTGTGGGTCATGCTCTTGTATCACATGAAGCTGTTGTGCAGTCATTTAGACAAGGAATGAGCTTGCTTCTTGGAACTGTATATCACCAATTATTGTAATTTTTTAAAGATAAGCAATCAATTACAGTTAATTCAGTGCAACTTCTTTTTTTCTTTCTTCCTTTCTTTTTTTTTTTAATCATCTGCTTGGACCATGCCCCTTCTGCTTCACATCTGTTTCAAGATACGCAGTTGGCTTCTGTTTCCTTGTTATTCCATCTACAGTTTCACAGCTGCATGTGTCCTACATGCTGCTGTTTTGTTCAGTGACGGCATTTAGATTAAGTTATTATTTCTTCCTATAGTCACCATTCTGATAGATGTTCACGTCTCTTCAAACCCACCTAGGGATCAGGGTTGAAATTTTATCTACCTCAGTATAATCTGCTACCATGAAGGATGGGCAAACCATATTTTTTCCTTTGAACCAAAGTTTTATGTATTTTGATTTCTAAGTTAATTCTCATCCCTGGGAGGTGCTCGTGGTATTCAATTTTTTCATACCAGTGACTTAAGCACTCATAAAAACTCTTTCAATCTTTCAATATCCAGCACTAGTTTCAGGGAATGTGTAGCTGAAGGGATGGACTGCAGAAGTTTTTCTCCAAGTACAGATGTTTTGGCCATTTTGGCAATATGTCAGCTATTATTTTTATGTCATATCATAGCACAAACCCAAACTATACAATAAGCTCCTAGAAATCAAAAAAACCAACACTGGCTATCAGATCTCATCTGTGAGAAGAAGTCACTCACTTAAATAAAATAAAGGAAAATTAAGAGATTTTGCTATTATCAAACCTCAGGGTGCTGTTGCTATTTGAAGTGCCGTCTAGCTTTAAGCTGCTCTTTGATATTCTTACTTGATGAGAGTACATGATCACCATAAATCCAACTTGGCAATGATTCTGAAAGGTCACCTGTGGATATTGTTTTTCATGGTGTTAAATAGACTGTAATGGTCTCATTATTTCTCCAGAAGGACAAGCGAAAGTCCCATTGGTCTTCTTGCTGTCTCATAAATAATTAACAGCCTGTTTTAACTGGGGATAACCTTTGTACAGAGTGGCTCAACTTCACCACATTGCAGAAGTAAAGAGATTCAGAAAAATATCATCCATCATTGATGGTACTAAAACATTCAGGTAATCCAGGAATAAAAATAAAAGCCTAATAATCAAGTGGTAATCGAGCAGTTTTAGAGGCAAAAAGAACAACTGCCTTTCTGTACACATCTGAATATTTTTAGCATCCTCCATCATTCAGTTTATTCTTAGGGGTTTTTTTACAATTTCCCACATGGCCACTCAGCTAACGTCTAGCATGGGAAATTTAAATAGTTGTGGAACGGGTGAGAAAAAGTTCAGAATGTTTTTTTTCTCATCTGCTAGGGAAGAGAAAGAAGGATAAAAGAAGGTTATTTTTCTTTCCAGCATAAAAGTCACAGCTTTCAATTGAGGATGACCAAAATCAAATCCTGCATTTGGCTACTCTAATTATTTGTTGTTTCAATAGCAAGAATCTTTTCAACATTCCATTTTGAGTATCTTCAGCAAAATGTACTACATTCAGTATCTAAAACACAGTGCTGAAATCTGCCATGTCTCACCTGAAAACTCCACAGTTTTCTTGGTAACAGAAGCTGGTGTTACCAATAAAGAGACATGTCTGAGTTTGCAAAAGATGACAAAAATCATGACAAAGTGAGCAAAAAGAGAAAAGGAAAAAGAGAAAAAAAAAAAAGAGAAAAAGAAAAAGAGAAAAAGAAAAAGAGAGACAGAGAACATCAGTCTTCCAAATGTTCCAGTTTTGCAGAAAATCAGACACAAGTAGTGACAGCTCTGTTTGTCTTTCTAAATAAACCTAAAATCTTCAAATCTGAACATCTCTACACTCTGTTTGGAAACAAACAAACCCAAACCTGTGCCAAATTTCAAAGGAATGCAATAATCTTTGGCTATGGGGAGAAGATTGAGAAATTACAGTCTCCAAGGTAACTATTTCCTTTCTGGTCTGTTTTTAAAATGAAACATAAGAAAAGGAACTGTGTGTTTCCACTGCAACCATTCTCTTGTCTTCTTTGTTCGGCATTTTAGAGAATGAAAATGTCTTGCATACAATTCATTGCAAGTTCATATAGAAAAAAGATAGCTTAACAATTTTGCTTTTGAAGTTCACTTCTGTGTAACTGTATTCTCTCTTTGGGCCTTATAGTTTTGTGGTGATGAATATGTGATACTTGGACAGAAAGAAAAGCTTTGAACTCCCATTCCAGGAGTAGATGGGAGAAAGATTGCTCTTGAACATGTGCCCTCTTCCAAGATGCTTGCAGCAGCTCCACAAAGCACGGAGCCTGAGGTGGGGAGAGGAGGGAATATTTTTGAGCAGAAGTAGCGGGAAATTCCAGCACCAATTCTCAGATGATTGATGGGAATATTAGCTCCTATTCCAAGTCATGAGCTGCTGGTGGCGGCATGTCTCCAAGGAAAACCATCATACCAAGAGTTAGGGGAACCTGGAGTCAGGCAACTTTTCATGTGAAGGCCAGGAAAGGTTTTGAACTGCTTTGCCCTGCTGATCCCTGAACTTCATGGGTGTTAGAAGACCTGCTCTCCTGCACCCTTTCTGCCAAGAAGATCTCCAGCTTAAAGAAAGTAAAACAAAACAAAACAAATAAAAAAACCCCACAAAAAACCAAAAAAGCCCCTCCCAAGTAAAGCTTTCTATGTATCTTTCTGGAAAATCCAGTAGTACCTGGGAAGCTCTTTAAAATCTTATAGTTGGCATTTTTATAGCACCTTCTGAGTTTATTTTTAGCTGTTTTTTAAATTTTTCAACTAATTTATGGGGAAACAGTAAAAGCAGAGAGACAGGTAATTTTATTAAGCAGATGTAATAGGTGGTAGTTGCTAGCTGCATCCCACAGAAACTCAACAGTACTGCTCAAGATGTCTATGAGGTGAAGGGGGACTACTTGGAGAGATTTATTAGGTTCTCAACCTCAAGTTAAAAAGGAAAGATAAATAGATGGTAGTCTTCTCCCAACAGACCTCAGTTCCTTACAAAGAGTCAGAAGATGCATTGAAAACATTGAAAAGAAAATGCATTTCCCCCCCCCAAGCTTCATTACTTTTTATGTAACTTAAAGCTGAACCAAGGAACTACATTCAGACAGAAAGATGGAGTTCATGGTCTTTGAAGAAAAAAACAAAACAAAAACTAAACACCAAGAACATTTCTGCTTGCTTACCTCCCCTAGCCCTCTGCAGATACACACACATACACACACACTCCTGGCTGGGGAGATGTCTACATGTGTGAATCCTTCACACTCTGCTCTCCTGTTTAAAAGCCCTCGTGTTCTCAATAGGCAGATTTGAGGCTTCATGAAAACAAATTCCTTCTATTGACTTCAGGATGCCGAGCCAAAGATATAAGCAATTTGAGGAAAGAGAAAAGAAATCCTATTAGTGCTCGCTGAAATATTTTGTGCCCTGAAACAATTTTGAATTTTCCATATGTTCCACGTTAAAGTAGGAGTATGCAAACCTAAAGGTGACAACTTGACTTGCAGCAGCCCAACGCTGAAGATCGGCACTCACCGATCACACCCCAGTGTTAACTAATGCGGTTTCTGTGCAACCTGAGGGCATAACTACAGGCTGTTTGCAATATCCCAAATTTCCCCCATGGTCTCTGATGTTTACTTAAACTCTAGAAAGTGAGATGTGGATTTTCATTCACTTTAGCTTAAAAAATATGGTGCCCTTACTGACTGTTACTATTGTCTACTGAATGCAGCCATGGGATGGAAAGCAAACAAACCCTGAAGATGCAGGTGTGTGATGTATTGCAATTTGATACCTCTCACTGCCTGTAAGTAAAATAAACAGAATTGACTCAAATTAACTTAAGTGTTGACTGTAACCTCAAAGTCATTTTTTCCTTTTATCTCTTAAATATATATATTTTGGTGACATTTTAAAACCCTAGGTCTTAATTAATTTTTGGAGGGAGTTCTTCCTAAACACACAGGATGGATTCTGATCTTCTTTAGTGTTTGGCGGGGTGTAATGACAGGGGAACATCATCCTGTTTCATCACTGGCTTCAAGGGATTTAAAAAAATTTCCCTGTGTTAAAATGATTGCATAAAACGAGACCTGGATCTGTCTTCTTACTGCCAGATTGCAATCATCACAGAAACTTTAAAACAAACAAAGACCCAGAGGCTACCTGTTCCTTCGTGCAGTGACTGCAAGCTGCCAAGGCTGGACCAAAGCCAGCCTTGAGGTCAGGTTTACATTATCACCAGCAAAGAAGAAAAATCAGGTCCTGAAAAAAAAAAAAAAGGTACCGTAGTTAATAAGAAATTGAAAAAATCTGATTAGCACATCTGTGATTAATCAAAGCCGTCACAAATAATTCAATTAAATGTAACTCTTTGCCGAAATCTATTTTGACTCAGTTTAGAGCAGCCTGAGCAATTGTTCCCCCTTTTCAGGAAAAACAAAACAAACAATTTCCCAGGATTATTTTAACTCTACAGGGGATGACAGTTTTTCTGTGTAAGTATTACTACGAGACACAGTACCTAGCACATTGGACATGTTCCTGTACCACTTCCACAGTACATTTATCTTTTTCCTTAATACAATGGATTGAGAGCCTGTGAGAGTGAATGAAATAAAGGTGTGTTTGGTTTGGTAAGCACCTGGATGAGAGGCTGCCAAGGGAAGTTTGAAGCTTGTTGGAAATGTTGTACATAATACAGTCCATTTTCTTTAAGCTCTGTGTTTAATCAAAGTTGCTGCGTTGTTTTAGAAGAACCTGTGTCCGTAACAAAATCCCTTTTTCATTTAATTTTTGTTTGGTTTTATTTGAATGCAAAACTGAAGCTCTGGCTATTTTTTTTTTTAAAGCTTAAAGATTCCTTGCAGCCTTCCCTAACAACACATACCATCAATAATGATGACCTGGCTTCCTCAATTTCCCTTGCACCTTTTTTTTGATTCATTATTTTTCCCTCTCCAAGAGATGAAAGCTGGTTCTGTGGCACTGAATGGACACCCCTGGGTTTTTGGTGGGGAGTAAGCCATCCCTGAGAACCCAGAGAGGCGACGATCCTACGCAGCACTGAGCAGCTCTTGGAGGAAAGGGAAACTGGTAGATGAAGAGATTTAATACCAGCGCTCTGATCCTCATCTGTCCAGCAGCAGCAGGAGGTCTCCTCTCCTCCAGCTCCTGTTGCAAACGGAGTGTCTTAACACAACTAAAATGTTACATGCAACTCAGTTTTGTTTCCCACATCTTTCATCGCTCCCACCTCGACTTGAGATCTGTCACTTCACTTCTCTACTTCCACACCAGCAACTTGACTGTGTCTCCAGCTGGAAAAACCTCCGTGGTGGATCTCTGTCATGGAGACCCAAAGAATGGAGACAGTATGAAAAGCAAGAACCATCTAGGTGTTCATATATATAAGATGTAGTGGCATACCAGTGGGTTTCAAACAAATGTCCAGCCCTAATTCCTCTTCTTTTTAATATCAATCCCATGTGAGAAACAGGATTTTCAATATATACATGTTGATATGTTCCAACCCTGCTCTCGAACTCTGAAGATGCAACTACAGCTCCTTTAGATAGCACTCACTGGACTGTCTTGGATCTGCACATGCTTTTTTCTTTTTTTTTTTCCCCTTCCTATTTCTTTATGTCAGATCCCAAACTAGTATTTAGTTCGTCAAGCTGCTGAAAATCAAAGTGTATAAAGAGCAACAGTTTGTAGAATAGTACTCCAAAAGTGCAAGTTTTTATGGGAAAGGACTTTGCTTTTCACATCTAGAAAGCATCTTAACCACTAGTGTCATTGTGCAAAGACAGGAAGAACCAATAATAAATAGGGCAGTGATGTGGATGTATTTTATATTATTAATTTCACAGAAGACAATGAGATACCCTTAGGATGACTTTTATGAATCATAATAGGAAATTTATCTCCTCTTAGCTAAAGTGTAAACAAACAAGAAAAAATACAACAGAACTCTCAATCTGTTGTTAACTTGAATGATGGAGTGCAATAAAACTGGATGAAGTGTTGTTACAGTTTTCTACCACCACAGCTTTGGATGTTCTTTAAGTCTTGGAAATAGAACTGCTTCATAGATAACAAACTAACATGAACAATTAATATATCATTCAAACTTTGGTGGATAATTGTAATTAGAGATGAGGATATTCCCAGGAAAGCAGACTTTATTACTGCTTATGGGTACATTCTGTAACTTTTTTTCTTTTTTTTAATGTATTGCTGGAAAAAAGTCTAGGGTGGAAAATCGTAGGTAATTCACATCAAGTAAAATGTGCAAGCCAGGAGTTTTGCATTAACGTATCTGCTAGGCTGCAGTGAATTTATAACCCCTTAAAGCAGTACAAAGGGGTTTAGTATTGGATATAAATTATGTATAAAACACTCAGTGTGAACTGTTGTCCCTGTATTAAGGAAGGTACACCAGGCATAAAAAATAAATGACAAAATCTACATTAATGTTAAGAGGTCAACTTTAAACTGACAAAATCAAGGAAATGCAGAATTACTGCTGAATCCACGTGTCACTCATTTTACTCCCTACTCAGTTCACACTCGGTCATCTTGCTTCTTTCAGAGCCAGTGTAAAGCCTCTGCTAAAACAGAGGGAGCAAGCAGGAGTCACCAGCCTGAGTAGGCATGGGGTAGGTGATGATTAGGGACTGATGCTTCTGACCTGCTCTTCTTTCTCAAGAAAGAATCCATCCATACATGTGACAGATACAACCTTCTTCTTTTCCACCTAGAAACATTCCCCTCCTAGGTGTTCCTTCTTTCCCTCTTGTCCTACCAGAGTGTGTTATACCCACTCGATACTTAGCCTATCACCTCTCTTTAAAATAATTTATATTCTGTCAAGATGAAACCTCAACATTAGTTGTCCCTCAGGACATTACTAAGGTGAAAGTAATAGTATTTCAAATAATTCAGAAATACTGGGGTTCTGGGAAAACTGCTTCTTTCTTCAAAACAGAGGGAAAACAGGACAAAGGAAATAAGTAGACATTGCCAAAAAAAGAAATATATGATACTCAATATCAAACCAAAACATCTTTTCAAGGTGTATCACATTTATTTCCTAAAAGCTAATAACAGCGTTATTAGTAGAAAGATGTGAAGAGTGAATGTGAAGCAAGGTTAGCATGGAGAATTAAATAAAGAGTGTACCCCAAAAACACATGTGGACCATCACTGCTAAACTGTTACTAATCACTACTCAATATTCACATTTCAGAAGAGTGATGTTACTTGCTCTAAAGCAGTATCATACCTCTCCCTCAACACAAGGATGTGAACACAGCCATACATACATGTATATACAGCAAACATAAATCATACTTTTAAAGACTCAGGGAGTAAGTCAATGGGAATATGAGTTGCATCCATAAATTTCACATTCAGGATGGACCAGTGTGTTATCCCAGCCTAATTAGCAGCTCCCTCCAGATCACAGACTTTTATTCTTTTCTCTTGAAGAATTGCTCTCCCTTGTGTCACCCAGGGTGATTTGATCAGCACTCAAATTAGTCAATGTTATCAAACTCAGTAACTTGTGACTGAAGAAGAAAGATGTTCAGCTGAAAAGCTTCAAGTGACAAAGACCATAAGGAATTGTTTTGCTTCAGGGAGCAATTACACACTTAAAAAGTAATTTTAGTCCCACCTGTAGCCATTGGATTGCATTATGTTCTAGCTTTGGAGACCAAAGAGGTCCCCATTGCCACGTGTAAGTAATTACAGATTGTGATCTAGTTGTTTTTGGGAACCTAATAATCCATAACAACCTAACAGCCAGTTACACATGGAAGGTTTCAGTCATCTCCTTCTGTACCTAAGTTAATAATTGTCAAACCAAAACTTTGCCTTTCTGCGGGCCACAGCATGGACTCAGATTTTCTAAAAGGTTTGCATTTTGTTCTGACATGAAAGAGTTTGAAAAGGTAAAGTAACTTCAGGTTTTACTTTTGGTAACTAGGAAATTTACAGGTGGAAAAAGTGCTTATATTTATAGGTTTATTTGCTGCTAGAGTTGCTATGAGAATCTGGGCATATTATTTTAGCTGTAACTGAAGATGTTGTGTCCAGCTGCTCTTTTGGGAAGTCTCTTTCAAGGTAGTTAAACCCAAATGTTTCTTCTTTCTGAAGTATTTTTGCAGGGACAAACATTTACTACTTCTCAGAAAGATCAGCTCTCATAACACGAATCTCACAGAAGTGTTGGTAAATGTCATTCAAACCACTTTGAGCAAAAACTATCAAACTCAGTTATCAACACATCTGTGGCACCAGAGCCACAGGGTTTGGGTGGGCCTAATCAGTTTGCTATCACACATGTTTTGGGTTTGAGTGTACCAAAGACCAATTGTAATCTCATACAATTATTACAATATCACCTGATTTACTAGTGAAATTTGAGGAAAGCAAAACCTGCTCTATTATAGTCTGGAGATGATGCTACTGGGAATACAGTTTTGAAACTGTAAATCCATAGGACCAGGCAAAAAAGTTTATAATATCAAATATCTCTCCTGCTTTTTTTTTTTTTAATAAGACAAAATAAAAGAAAAAGGTTGTTTTCAGACTGTTTGTCATCACACTAAATTTAAGCAGAAATTTTTGTATTTGCTGAGAACATTTGTGCCTTTCCAGGATTTTGGAGAGGAAAAGAAGCTTGAATTAAAGAGGCTCCTGAAAAATAATTAAGCTATTGCTGAATATTTTAAGCCAAATAATTTTAGCCTCTGCAGGTCAGTGAATTATGATGGGGTATTAGCTGGCTGTGTGCTATAAACATTCAGGAGAAAAAATGAAGCTGTGAGTTCTCTTTGAAGGAAAAGACACAACATGATGCCAAAATGTCTTTGAAAAAGTAGCTATTTATCTCTTCCTCCCAAGCCAAGAGGTCATGAATGAATCAGAAGAAGGTAATGATCCCTACACAATAGTTGTATGGCAATGAGAAAAAAGCACTGTAGTAGGGGAGGAATGATGTGTGCAGTGAATTTGCTGACAGTAAGTGATACAAAGAGCCAATATAGAAACATTCAAAAAACAATTACTGTGGGATCGACTTGTAAGTTCTGAGTGAGAACAAAGATTCAGTCACACTTCTGACTTTCTTTATTTGACATGTAGCAACGCTTTAAGTGCCCAAATTTAAAATCCGTTCTACAAATGTCTACTTTGTTACAGTCTTTCATGAGGGCATTATGGCTTTCAGGTGCAATAAACTACTCGTCTTTGTAACAACACCCCTTTATAAACATAAAGCAAATCATTATGTGGAAAGGGGAGAAGTTAAAAGTCCTAAATCTTCCATTCCCAAGGATACTCTTACCTTCAGATAGAATGTATTTTTAATGTATGTATTTACTGCTTAAATGTAGCATATTTCCATAGGGTTTAACTGACAAGATTTTAGGGAGTTCTTTATTACTGATTTATATGTATGCATATAGACACATAGATGTTCAACTACCCATACACTTTTTTGCTCCTGTTTCCTAGCATAAAATTATTACCTTCACTGGAACAATGAAAATGCAACTGCTTTCTAGACCAGTGACTATTCTTTCTTTGAAGACGCTCATAATAGGATGCATGAAACATCTGGAAGAATTAAATCAAAGGGTGATGGAATTCCCACTGGAGAACACATGTCAAACAAGAAAAAGAGTCTTGTGGAACAAATGAGATTTTGCCCTGAGAATTAGCAAGTACAACAGCTAGGCTTAGCATAGGATTGAGACAAAGACTCCTAAGAGGCCTATTGATACAATTTTTAAACATTCACTGAGCTTTAAAAAAAAAAAGGAAAAAAAAAAAAGAATTTGTCTGCAAGCAAAATGTCTGTTTTCCCCATCCACAGTCACTCTTCAGAGCAATTCCTGAGATCTGCAATGATCTACCCATAGGGAAGTCAATCTGGGAGATGATCTGCATCTCATAAGCACACCATTCAATTAGGAAAATACTTGGCTATATATGCAAAGCTGCAATGGGGAAGGGACCACCACATTCAGTAAGTATGTAGGTACCCACAAGGGAACTGCTATCAATTTATGCTGCTAATGAGGAGGAGGAGTATTTGTCACTCTATTTTAATTGTGTTGCTTTTTTATCTGTTGTGGTATGGAAAACCATCCAGGAAACAACTAGAATGGAATTTAGATCCCCAGCTTACACTGTTCATTTTGCCACACCATGGCTTAATTTAATTCAGTATCTTTCTCATAAGATGTTACATCAGGAAGAATATTTAAAAGCAATTCCAAAAACTCAGTCTCACACATGTGCCTGGGTGCCTTGCACAATCATATTCATATCTTGTTCACAGCTGTCAAACAACAAAAAATATAAAATATTTCTGTATGCTAATACCAATTTCCCCCCAAATTCAGTACACTGTGGTGAGTTAAAACAATCTGAAGAGAAATTTAATGAGAATGAATTTATTTTTACTAAGGAAAGAAAATGCTTCTTTGTCCGTAACCTAATGGATCCCTCCATATCATCTTTTTCTGTTTCTCTCTTTACATTCATATAAACTAAAAGCCTTATGGAAGGCAAGTTACAAAGAATGGGCAAGATTATGACTGTCATTGTCACTTTGGATGGAGAACAGGAAGATTTCATTCCCCCTATTTCTCAGTGATCCAACAGCAGCTCAAGAAAACAGTAGAGTATTTTCTTCCCATGTACCTGAATTTTCTTTCACCCTCACTCACTGGAGAATGTTCTGCTCATGGAAGGGGGAACAAGGTGACTTGTAACAGCAAAAAGCCTGCATGATCTTGGATTGAAGGTGCATTTGGTGGTGGGAATATTTGATGGTGTTCTACTAAAATACTCTAGTTCCTTTGTTTTTTTCAAAAAACAACCCCCTAAAAACCTGTAACTTCTTTGAATACAAAAAGAGTTGCATTTCCCCTACATCTGGAGTACTCAGAACAAGGTGGTGTGGTATTGAAGAAAGTGGTGGGAGAGCACATGTTCTACTCTGGACAACACAGACTGTATTTGCAGTACTGCAAAATGCAATGTGAAGCACTTCCTTTATCATCATATTTCATGCACTGGTCCCTTGCCTCTCTCCAAAGAGATCATAAGATTTATAATTATAGACATCTTGATGCTTTTCCATCACCTAATCATGTGGGAAGGGGATCACCAACTGCTGTGTTCATGGCAAAACTTGGTCTCTTGGGCCTTCCTTCAAACCACTGAATCACTGACATCTGAGGAAAAAAAGACTCACAGTAGGAAACATTTTAAGGATAATATTGACTTGGAATTTCTGTGGAAAATCAGCTTCTTAAGCAGACATAACAAAAAAAAAATATTTTCACCACAATTAAATATTGAAACAATATGAGCAGCGCTATGAACTGTATTACCTAAAAAAGAACAATGTGATTTACAGAAACTTCATCTCACTGCATCAGTTCCTATAACCGACTATAGGTTAATATATTGGACCTTTATGTCTTTTTAGCACACCAGTTTTCTAGATTATCATTCCTATGCTCATTGTATTTTCTGCTTAAAAAGCTTTCTCTGCATTTATTCTTCATAAAAAAACAAGAAATATTTTCGATTTGTAGATCTTCAGAAAGATGTTACTACATTTGCAAAAGTAAGTTTCCAGACATGGTCATTCACCGCTTTCCTGTTTGCCAGTCCAAATTGTGCCAGACTTCTGACTGCTTCATATTTTCTATTTATCTCTTTATTAAGATGAATTGAAACTAGAAAACTGGAGGTTTTAATTTTATTTTCCTTTAGAAATGGTGTATTAATTGTCAGAAACATACAGAATTAAAGTGCTTATGTTAATTCTGAAAATGTTTTTTAATGCCAGTTTTGCAAATAACTTGGAACATAACAGTCAAATTGTGCTTTTTTTCTCCTGTACACTAAGGACTCTGTACATGGTTATGAGTCAAAAATGATACAGTTCATAATAATGGATATTTGACATTAGTGTCAGCAGATACTGTATTTAGATACTACTTGCACAGGCAAGGAGTGAAGTGCAAGCTCACAGGCAGAGTCCTTACAGAATGAATCGGTGCCTTCATTACTAAGCATACTATAAAACAGAGAAAATCAAAAGTTTGCAACAGTGCAAAAAATAAGTCTAATTGTGCAATTTAAAAAAAATGAAATATTACATTTTCTTCCTTGTAAAGACCAGTAACATTCATTATGTCAGCTGCCCACAAATAAAAGACCTTAATGTATTCCAGTGAAGTTTCTTTTAACAGAATTTATGCTTCATAAGTTTTCTAAACAAGAAAGCATCTGAACTGCTCCACCATGGAGCTTTTAAAGGCTATCAAATGACATTTAACACACACATACAAGCTCTACACACCAAATTCTACTTCTCCTTTCACCCCCTGTTTAAGGTACAGAGCATCTCCTAGTACTTAAACTAAACCCCAAAATCTTCACCATTGTGGTTGCTAATGATCCTGTGCACTTTTCAGGAGAGCAGGGGTGCAAACCACAGTTTCCTCCACTAATTCCCAGCCAGGTAAATGCACTCGGCCTGCCTAGAAATTGCCCAACCAGATTCCCCTGAGGAAGCTATTTCCACTCCCCCTCTTATAGAAACTGCTGGAGGGCTTTGCTGTCTGGGGCTGGCAGCTGTGTTCTGTCTTAATGCTCTCTCGCTTTGCTGAATATGAAAACACTGCTACCACAACACAATAAAATGAACAAAGTGACAGAAATATATTTGCCATAAACTTTAGGAATAGCAAGTAATCTAATAAAAGCATTTGCAAACCAGGCCATTAATCTCTACAAAAGATACTGCTGTATAGTAGATTGCCCGTTGTACCAGATAACACAGAGGTGAGGTGAAAAGTTGATGATTTGTGGTTCACACATCTCATCTGTATTAACCCAGGCAAGAAAAAGAACAGCCTGGACCAATTTCAAACATCACATATGCAAGTTAGGCAGGGAATCAGCAAGAAAACTGCCTTTCGCTCAGCTATATTTTCAAGCATGCTGAAGAAATGCCTTTCTGGTTTGTATCTGCTTGGGACTTGATGGGAGCCTACAGGAGATGAAGATGCTCAGACAGAAATTCAGTGATGGAGCTCAGACTTAAAGTGACTCAGCTTCCCAGATACACTCCAAAGATATCTAATAGGTTCTGTCATAATCCATATGTTCTCTTCAAAAAACAGGAACAAAACCCAGCTGCCTTACAATAAATTCTGACTGCAGTATGAGTTAATTTTAAACTGATGTAACATTCAGTCAGTTTTCACTTAAAATGACAGAGGACATCTTTGCCAAAGTGTGGATTTGCAAAGAAAAGATGAGGAACAGTAAAATGCTTTTTCCTTCAAGATAAATATTTATTTTTAACATGGAGCTTTTGGATAATAGATTAAGTGTTCAAGTGAAGAAAGCCTCTACAGTTATTGCCATGCTGGTGAATTGCTAAGGTACTGTACTTTTGAACTCTGTCATGAGTGTGTGCTCTGTCACACAGGGATGTGACAGAGGAGAGATGGTAAATGGTGCCTGATGGCAGTACTGCCAGCTCAGGCCCTGAAGCAATGTGCTGGCTCTGGAAGCCACAGGGTGGTCAGAGTGGCCGGGGACTTGGTGTGGTGCCTGCAGACTCCAGCTGCAGGTGTTAAAAGGAAGTAGCAGGCTAGATAATGTTAATTTATTCCTATTTTTTTAGCCTGAAAGAGTTGCCTCTGTGGTGTTCTAAGAAATTCAGACTTTCTCAGTTATCACTCCACTACTAAAATTAAAAAAACCCAACAAAAAAACCCTAACAATTTGAAGTAACCAAGATACACATTACAAAATACAGCAAGCAACCCACTAATACTCCTCATTCCTACCAGTCAAACTGCTTTCAGCTTCCCAGAAAAACACAGATGACCAAGAAAGATCCCAGCAACCAACAGATGTTGACTGTTCAAGCCCAAGGATAGAGTCATTGCAGAAAAAAAAGTCCCGATAGTATGGTATGTCAGGGTGGCTGGGACAGACATGTCATTTAGACCCATTCTGGTATCCTATAATGTTTTCAAAATGCTGTTTCATCTTAGGTCTTAGAAGTAGCAGATCAGACAGGCAACCATCCTATCTCCTCTCTGCTTGAGTCACAGGATTTTTCTTTTTCTCCCTCCGAAGTTAAGGTTCCAGTTCCTACAGCGATAAGACCTGAATCCTTAATTATGGTCTTATATCTAATAGTGAGGCTGATAAAAACAGCATTTCAGAGGCTGTCTGTACCTAAACAGACAACCAAAATCATCCACACAAAAGCTCTAAATGAGGTTTGACCTGTAAGAGAGAAGCTTGGGAGTCAGTGTTTTCTAGATGACTGACGTAGTGCCCAGGCCTGGTCCAAATGCCATATAATGCTAGAGATTGCTAAAATAGAACTAGAAACAGAAAATACAATTATGGCAAGCCTTGATTCCCCCATCTTTTGAATGCTCCCTGCAGGAGACCAATTGTGCCATGGTGAGAGGCAAAGCAGAGTAGGATTCTTCCTGGAAAAAAGTAAAAGAGTTGTCTGTGAATTCCCATAAAATGCAACAGGAGGCTCTGACAGAGGTCTGCAAGGTTAACAAATGGTGTTGAGAAGTTAAGCAGAGGAATTTCTATAAGAAATTTTCTATAAGAACAATGCAGTCAGTGCAATAAGTAGGCATTGGGTTTAAAGCAATGAGGAATGTTTTGCTCTAGCATATAGTTAAATTATGGGACATCTTGGGATAGGATGTTGAGAATGCCAAAGACCTGAACTGGCTCACAAAGGGACCAGAAAACTTCCTACAGGACAGATCCATCAATACAATTGTTTATATTTAAACAATGACTCAGGAAATTCCTAAACTGTTAATTCCTGTAAACTATGAAAGTGTACTAAAGGATAAATTGCTTTCTGCAACTTGTATTATGTACACTTCTCTATTTCAGTGAACAGCACTGGAGACTCTGCTGGGCTAGATGGACTTCTGGTACAAAAAATACAGAAAGTCTTCTGACTCTGTGGGATGCTTGGTGCAAGAATGAACTGAAAAAGGTAATGAGTAGAAAACACAAAACCACATGCGCTTTTTAAAAAAGTAGTTCTTGTGAATGTGCAAAAATGGACATGCTATCATGTGGAACTCTGCTGTCCCCAGAAGAACATGCAAAATTTTGCTTTCCCCTGTGACAGGTAAACTTAATCCTGAATGGATGACCTATCTTAACTCTGAAATAATTGTTTTCCTTCTGCAAGCTTCTGACTATGCAAGCATTATACACATGCTTAACTTTAAGTGTGTGAGTGTTCCCTGGTGAGTCATGTATCTTTTTTCTGTTCTGTGTTGATATGATGTCCACTGGGTCCTCCTTCAAAGTGGAGTAACGTGGATGCATCCCACAGACAAATGGCCACTATGCAATACTCTTTTGGTGGCTAAGAAATGTACTAAATTTTTTAAAATCAAAATCTCAAAAATATCTTTTAGTAGAAGCTCCAGGATAGTTAATACTGAAGCAGAAGTGCTGTATCCACCCCAGCCAAGGGTGAGCTCAGATAGTGTTATTTACTTGACTGAAGAAATAAAAAGTGTTGGGGTTTTTGGGGGGACACAAAGCTTTGTTTATCTATTGGGCTGGGCAGAAAAGTAAAAGGCTTTTCTTCTTTTCTTTTATTTTCCATTTCTCTTTGTCTGTCTGTTCTATATTTTCTCCTGGGTTTTTTTTGTTTGTCTGTTTGTTGTTTATTTGTTTTTTTTTTTTTGTCTTGTTGGGAGGTTTTTTGTTGTTTTTTGTTTTTGTTTTTTCCCCACAGATGCACCATAACAAATCCACACCATTTCAGACCTCTGGATTAGGCAAGACCCTAGGAGACATGGTACTCCTGATGATTCTTGCCACTCCTGATAGTGAATGGCAGAAAAATGTGGTTATTCAAGATATGTCCTTGCTTAGATTTATTAAGTCCCTTTGTGACACAATAACAGAATACCTGTATTTTTCTTAACGCCTCTTATGTAGCTAATTCATATGAGGGTGTAACCTTCTGAGGAAAGGATAGCACATCACACTAAAAGGTGACACTGACACCTTCACGAATACTTTGAAACTGCTCTGTTAAATATTACTTAGTCCTTTCCAGTGTCCTGCTGGTAGATTATGATGTACATTGTAAAAAATAAATGTCAGTGGATTAGTGCTATTAGGTTAAAGTAAAGGTGTTGGGAGGGGGGGAAGGGAGAAATAAAAAGCACAATCCTTATTTGAATGGGAAGAATACCCTTTACTATGACCAGATACTTTACATTGCAATAGTATGCAAATAGCTAGAAAGTGTAATTTCATAGAATCATAGAATTAGCCAGGTTGGAAGGGACCTCAGAGATCATCAAGTCCAACCCTTGATCCACTACCGCTGCGGTTACCAGACCATGGCACTGAGTGCCACATCCAGTCTCTTTTTAAATGTCTCCAGGGACAGAGAATCCACCACCTCCCTGGGCAGCCCATTCCAATGTCTGATCACCCTCTCCGTAAAGAAATTCTTTCTAATATCCAACCTAAACCTCCCCTGGCACAACTTAAAACTGTGTCCTCTTGTCTTGCTGATAGTTACCTGGGAAAAGAGACCAACCCCCCCCTGGCTACACCCTCCTTTCAGGGAGTTGTAGAGAGTGATGAGGTCTCCCCTGAGTCTCCTCTTCTTCAGGCTGAACAGCCCCAGCTCCCTCAGCCTCTCCTCATAGGATCTGTGCTCGAGTCCCTTCACCAGCCTGGTTGCCCTCCTTTGGACCTGCTCCAGGACCTCGATATCCTTCCTGAACTGAGGGGCCCAGAACTGGACACAGTACTCGAGGTGTGGCCTCACCAGCGCTGAGTACAGGGGCAGAATCACCTAATTTAATCACCTAATTTAAATCAGGATTCATTGTTTCTTTGTGAAGTCTCACATCTCCAACTGGAAGCAGGTTGAAGCAGGTTGGTTGATGCTGGCACACCATCTGAAAAAGAGGCCTCTGTGCATCCCTGGCATCTTCTTTCTGAAGCCTAAAATGCACTTTGCAAGAGTGCCAGGGTCCTGTGACAAGGGGAAGCACTGCAGTGACTTGCAGCAGAGAGAAATGAAGGTCCTGACTCCATGGGATGGGCCCATAGGAAGGTCACAGCAGGAAGGAGTGGGACAGAGCTCAGGTCTGCTGGCTCCTCTACCCCGTAGAGGAGGGTTCCTCATCATCCACTGTAGGTATTGCATTTTATTATTTACTGAGTGCTATCTGTGCAAACACAGATTCTCTTCTGTTCCTGCCACTTACAGCAGTTAATTAGTTCAGGGGAGGCCGGTAGCCCACATTGCACAGGAAGTTGGATGATAACACCACAGTGATTCCTTTTGACCTTGTAATCTATAAATCTATGAGACATACAAAAGCACCACTAGGAGCCTTAATTAGTGTAGGGAGCTCTGGATGCACAGCACTGTTCAGGGTCAGAGCTATCTCAAGCTTTGAACACTGTTGTTTCCAGGGCCTGACAGCCATCTCCCAGGGAGTAATTTAGCAAGTGACCTTGTAATGCTCATGTCACTATTCTCCAGATTACATTTGTATCTTAGCCTTCAAGGAGCAATACTGACCTGTTACCTTGCTGGATAGTAGCAGCAACTGCTCTTCCCGTTCATGCAGAAGATGGCATCAGTGGAGCCCCAGATGATGTCTAAACATGTTGAGAGAGAATGAGGTTTTCCAAACTTTCTGTGATGGCCTTTGTCCACGATGGTGCTAACATTTGACAAAAGCAGCTTTTACCTTTGATTAAGAAAAGTGCATAAAGATATGGCAGGTGGAACGGGGAGCCTGTCTCATGCTTGTTTTGAAAAAGGACTCCTGTCCTTGAAAATTCAAATGAAAATATTAATAAAGAAGTTGGTAAGGTTGAATAAGTCCCTCTAGCTGAGTAATCTAATCTTTCAAACAATCTTCCTCAATGCAATGCTATTTACTTTGGATCCAGATTAAAAAGGGTGTTAAAGGACCAATGAGGCTCTAGGTTTCCCAGTAAGCTGGTGGCATTGTAGGACAGGGTATGAGATGGTATGTATGGAATATAAATATCTGTTAACAAAGCATGATCCCTATGGAAACACAGTTCACATCACTTCTCATTCCTCTGTTTAATGAAAGATGGCATTAAACATTGTTTGAAAACTCTTTAGATATTAAGACACTCAGTGGAGGCTGTAGTAAGGTTTTTCTTTTACTCTGTCACATCAGAGGTGAACACCTTTACTTGTTCCTCCATTTCTTCATTTTTTAATTCCATTTTTTATCACTTTATAAAGTTATTCTCACTGCATACAACCCTCTGAAGCTCTAGAGGGGGGGAAGTGACAGTATAAGCTACAGCTATGAGAGTAGACAGTTTAAATTTTCCCTTTTTTTAAGAGCTCAGGATATAATTTGGTATAATTTGGGAATGCTTTGTGGTATGGAGAAGGTACATAACAGATTCTTAACTTTTTTTTTAATGATAATACCCAGATAGCATTCAGCATCCCTTCATAGTGGTGCAAATTTGAGCCATGCACTTGAACGAGTGGAGCCATTCCAAATGCACACCAGTGTGAGGGTGTGTATCGTGACTTTGCATGTTTATTAGTTATTGCTAGGCACAGTTTAAACTTCAACACTTTAATACCAGCAAGCCTTTTGTTTGGCCACCCACTGTTCCCCGTAGAACTGAAGTGGTGGCATAGTTCTTAGCCCAAAAATTGGCACAGATGCTTATGCAGATCAGTACTATATATGCCCTCCAGCTTGTGTTCCAGTGCTACTTGGATATTAAAAACACTAATATCAAATAAGGTATAAACAGTGTGAAGTACAGTGATCCCTACTTTACAATAAATATCTGCCATGCAGTTATAAGGATTAACTGACATCCTAATATTTGTTTAAATTGCCTGCCAACTATGTTTTGTTCTTCTTTGAAGGACTCAATATGTGCATAATACCTTCTGTTAAGTCTAGATGACTCTCTTAAATGGAAAATGCACCCTACTGACCTCATTTGAAATAGCTGTTTGGACTAATATAAATTTACTGCAGAGTCATTTACATTTCCTAGCTGTTCTTTCTATAGTATGTTTACTGAATGTGACAAGTTTAAGTAGATCTAAAGTGGATAATATTTTTTACCATGTTGTTGCTTTAGTTATGGCTTTTCAGACTGCTGCTTAGTTTGCCAAAATTAGCAGAAATGCAGCGCAATACATAACTTACTGACTCAAAGTACTGTCAGGCAGCAGTCTTCTGCCTAAACAACAAAAAGCTATTTGTTCACAATGTATGTATTCAATATTTGTGTGACGTTGTCCAGTAAATTTGAGAGACCCAAACAAACCATGACAGATACTCTTATTCACAACAACAGATGCAACTGTGAAAAGGAGAATTAATCAGTTTGCTTAGCCTGTGAACACCAGGCACAGTTGTTTTCCAGAGCTTGTTGCATGGCAAGTCCCTAGAGGATGTAGGGAGCAGGTGACATATTAGTTCTGAGCAAAGAGGAATTCATTTTTAGGGAGCAACACTCTTTCTTTGGAGTTGGAAGGAGTGGTCGGTTTTGGAGATATTATGGGTTGCTGACAGGGTGATAACTTATAGATTTACTTATATCTTCCACAACTGAAGAAGGAGCTGCTGAGAGTCACTGGTTCAGTCATTCCCACATGCAGAGTCAGTGAGGATCTGCAGAGCCCATGGGAAGGATGGGTGAGGGAGGTAATGTGGAACTCAGCATCACCTTCATCTGCAGTGTTCACCAGGGAGAAAGATCTTACACACATAAGTCTGAGCTCTCCTATGAGATGAAAATAGTTGAATAGTGATCAGTCAGAGTAGTGAAAGAGAGCACTACTAGCTCCCTGGAAGTTCCAACTGACATTGTACTACTCCACTGATTATTTTTTTTTTATTTCCCAGCAGGTTATATGAACACTAAGAACCCATCAGACATATCCCATTTAAAGACCACTGGGGAAAAAAACATCTTCAGTTTTTGTTTAATGTAATATAAATGGCTCTAGTGATGGGGAAAGAACATTAAATTATATCTAGGCTGTAAGAAGAGATGCAAAGTTAGCTCCAAATTTATGTATTATATAATAATTCAGTATTTCAGTCTAGAAACTTACCGTGTTCTTATGCAAAACATTATAGAAATGTTTATACTTGCAGTGGAAAACTCATAATACAGATTAAATGCCAGCATCCAAAACTTGTATAGCTTTATATTTACCACATTTATTCTGCGGTTTATATTTTTTAAGCCTCATAAAATTTATATATGAGTTTTCCTCAAATGTTTGAGGTATCATATATGGCATTCATTGTGTCTTGAAAAAAAACAAAACAGTTTTATTTGTTTTACAACAATTTCTATTTTTCTTCAAAGGGCAATATCTAGTAAAGGTTGAAACATTTATGAATGTTTCAAGCATTTCAAATCAAATATACAAATAAGACTGATTTTCCATAATCTTTTAAACAACATGAGTATAAAACAAACTATCAACGTGTCTGGCTTTATAAAACTGAGCAGATCAAGCAGATTAGTTATGAGACCAGATCAGCCAAAGACTCATGATGTGGTGACTAATTATAAATTCTGCCACTGAAAAAGCCTTACTGAAAAATCCTTGTCTTTGATCTCTCAGACAAACAAGACAGATGTAACTCTTTATTGCTACTGCAACTGTTATTATGAATATTTTTTGTGCTATTAAAACATTTAGGAACAATGAATAACTATGACTGCATTATGGGAAGAGTCCTCACCTTCCCCCCTACCCCTGAATCACACACACCCTGTGCCCCAAAGAGCTCACAGTCCAGCTGTGACACTACAATAAATGGGATCCAGACACACATCTCACCCCTGGAGCCATCCCAGCAAAGCAGGGCTCTGAGGAAAGACTGAAATAATTTAATGGGAGCAGGAGACAAAACTTCCAGTGAGATGCATAGAATTGTTTGTTTCAAAATATTCCCAACATGTGAGATTGTAAATGCATACTGCTCAGGGACTCAATTAAATTGTGAAGGAGAAGTGTAAGTGGGCTGGAAGCAGGGTATGATGGCCTTGAAAGTGAAAGTAAGAAGCAGATTATCACAGCAAGGTATTCCCAAAAGTTATGGTGGTACTAAGTGTTATTTGTCAAGGCTAGAGAGAGGGAAATTGTAGCAACCAAAGTGAGAGCTTGGATGATTTTTTGTCTGTCTGGTTAAATTCAAAAGGCCATTAGAAACTCCATACAAATAAATCAGCAAGATTAGATATGAGCTTGAGGGGGAATCTCCAGTAGACACTGCAACTTAACTCCAGAAGCAGTAGTCTCCACAGCAATCAAAGGGTAGTACCCTATTTCCCTTAACTTTATTGAACCTGACTGGCAGACAAAATGAAGCATGTGGTTCTTTTTAAAGTCCCAGTATAAAATATCTTGCCAAGGTACACTCAGGTGATGTAAATCAGCAAAAATGAATTCTGATGCCTGGGAGCAGAAGTTTAAAATCCTTCCAGCCTAGACAGGACCACTGAGGTAGGAGAAACTTTAAGATGAGAGGTGGACTTTCACAGCAGGACAAGTGTGCTACGCTGCTCAGCTAGAAGAGGGCCAGCATTTTCTTTGGTTGTTATTAACTCAGTATTATTGGTTTGTTATTTTGGCTTAGTAGGAAATAAGATATTTTACAATCTGACATTTGAACTACAGTGGTATCCTTGGAACTTCTCCATATATAACTGGCCTAGAGCTAGATATGCATACGCTAACAGATGGCAGAGTGGCTACAGTTCAGTTCAGACTCAACGTGCAGGATGTGTAACTTCTCAGCATGGAGATGGCTGGTGAGTTTATGGATTAGGCTTCATAAAGGAGAAAAGACTCTTATGCCCCTGCCAGACTCTTCAAATAGAAATGAATGAGGTAAGAAAAATGTCCATATACTTGAAAGAGCAAAAGATCAAAGCTAACACCGTATCTATTGCAGAATGAAAGCAGAGATGGAGAGAACAGAAGGTTGGAGAGTTGAGTTAAATGTGGTGAAAAGGCAACTGGAACTATGGATGTGGTTGTGATTTGTTTTGGTCAGTGGGAAATCTGCTTGCACTGCAGGACATCCGCAAAACAAATAAGAGAAGTAGATGTTAACGATGGGTCAGGTTTGATTTTTTTCATTGAAAAATGGAGTCACTTATTGATGGAGAAAAGTGATGGATGAAGAGATTCTTCAGATATATTAGAAGAAGATAAGGAAGAGGACAAGAAGAGAGAAGCTGGTGGAGCAGTGGAAAATAAAATTAGTAGACTGAAAGTCATTAGGTTGAATAGAGATAATGACCGATTTCACTCAAGATCAAATAGTATTCAGAGAGGAACTAGGACCTCAGTTACCGCAGTACGATGCAATGTCTTCAGTGACCAACCCTGACTGAACCTAAGCTAAAACACTGGATCCACAGAGGCACCTGTTGTATTACAGAAAGCAGCTCATTCCAGACAGATTTACTGTTCTGACTCCACACAGAGCTGACCTGTGTCATGTGGTTCCTTGATGGTGAGCAAAGCAAGGTGAGTTCTTGTACTTAAAATCTTGTAGTCCAAGAAAAAATGTAAAAACTCTTCTTTCAGTAGTTTTATACTGCATTAAAGCCAGATTCTAATGTTCTTGTAAGTTTCAAGAACAAACCCTTGCATTTTGTCCATTTGACTTCCATCTCTTTTAGCTATCACAGCAGTCATTTCAAGTGAAGAACCTAGAAGCAATTATAACTTTTAGGTAATGGCTAATGAAAACAATACAAGATTAAGAACATACTTTTATTTAATTTACAGATTATTCACCACTCACTCATTGTCATATTACAAGTGTGTATTTGGGGGAAACAGGCCAGTTTCTCAGTTGCAGAAAACTGTTACATCAGGATACTTGAACTGAGGATATGTTCCTACTGGAATTAAGCACTGCAGACGTTGAATTTAGACTAGGGTTGGATTTGAAGTTAATGATGTAGAAAAATGTGTTTAACTCATCTATGGTTATGAGATACTTATATCTCATATATGAGTAAGTCAGGTACTATCATACCTTGATAAATGGTCTTTACATACCCAAGTTAAGCATTTGAAGGACAACGAGTCCCTATATTTCTGAACCTCTGAGGTTAATTTGCCTCGAAGGCTGTGTAGTCCATCAGACTAAAATCAAACTATTGTTTTACAATGCAATATCACTAACCTAAGAAGGAACTGTCTGCAATATGCCAATATGAAAAATTACAAGAGGACTTTTTTGTACACATATGTGGACTACTGAGAACAAATCCAATGAAGAAGGAGATCCAATAGATGGTGTTTAGTTGGGAACAATATGCAGATGTGGATGTATTCATGATTTTAATGGGAGGGAAGAGGTGACCTGCACACCAGAACAACTACGCTTTTGTCACAGCACATGCTTTATGGAGAAGGATAGGGTATTGGGTATGATCAGGCTCTGCCATCCCTATTCCAAGGCACTTCTGAAGTCAGTAGCTTTCACCAGCTCTGCTCTCAGTCATAAAGGACTCAGAAATAAAGCCAAACCCAGTGATACACAGTTCTACAGGGATAAAAGAGCAGGGTTAGTTTTCCTCAAGCAGGTATGCACATGAAAGTCCTTGTGGTACAGACATGTTTTCTAGAAATGAACTATCACAGGTTTTACTTGTGTCAATGAAGTTTCATCAATAGAAATAGAAAACATGACTCAGGTGTGCACTGCACAGAGGCATGGAAATTGTAGAGGCTGACATTATATTTCACACTATCATGAATTATATTTTTGTGACAACAGGGACAGGGAGAAATCTCTTCAGTATAAAGACATTATGATTGCTCTGCTTTTAAAAGATTATCTGAGAAAAAACACCCCAAATTTTGTCACTGGAATAAGTTTTTAATAATAATTTCCTACTCCAGAATTAGCAAGCATTATACCAAGGAAACCAGAAAATTTAAAGTACTCAATAAAAAGAACAAAACCACATTTCTTCAGTAGTCCTATTGTTCTTTAAAATGGGAGGAAAAAAGTAACTATCATAGCTATTCATTGCTCTCTCTAAAAGTAAAATATTTTTCTCATTATAAAGAAAATCACTGCAAGGATTTAACTTAAAATATTTTAATTGACAAAATCATTTTCCTAGCCCTTGAAATAAAAAAGCTTAAGAATTATACAGGAGCTTAATTTGTTATATGAAGAGACTTAACCTTTTTATCTCTAGAGATTTCTGAGTTCTCCAGCTATTGATGCTCTATTTCATACACTCCCAAGAGCTGGCCTGTATGAGCAGGCGTGTTAACTTTTTCTTATACATTATTTGGTGAGTGAAGCTGCACACACGATGACTCTATCTTATAGAAGAGCTCTCATGAGTTTCAAAGATGAGTTTGTCATAATTTCCACTACATAGCTAGGGTTTGCCTTACTACTTGAAGGCTGGATTGGAGGAGTTTTTTGTATGGATCAACAAAGGCAGGGAGGAACAGGGACAGTCCTCTTTGTGTGGCCCCTACAATTGCACTTACTTAGTTTAAGGAAGGAAGTGAGGTCCGTGACCCTGCCTTGCTCCACACTGAGGAGGGTACACCATCCTCAAGGCAAACATTAATTGGAAGCCTGTTTTAGTTAGAAAGACACAAAAATTGGGCGTATGTGAAAGAAGTAGAAGGAAAAGGAAAGGGGAAAGCCATTGGGGGTAGGCAGGTTAGCTGGAAGCACTGACTGTAATGTCTGTGCTGCTCAGGGCTGTGGTGTGGGTAGGCTTTGAACATGACCAGGACTTTGAACATGTGCCAGGACAACACAACAACAACATACAGGCAACTCTTTGAAGGGCTGACAGGGTAAAACACGTGGTTGCAGAATCATTCTGGATAAATTTGAAGAGGGAAGAAGGAGCAAGAGAACAAGCTTATGTCCATCACAGTTCAGGGCACACAAGATGCAACGCTCTGTTGAATTTTTTGGATAATATACCTTTGAAATGGGTGTCTGATAGACCTTCCTCACTGCCTTTTCTCTGCCTGCTGACCAGCACTCCAGCTCCTGTAATGGTTACTCTCCAGCTGCCCCTTTGCACTGGCTGCAGCTGCTGTTGCACAATCCACATAATGTGCCCTTCTTTAGCCATTGCTGGGAATAGCCACTAAAATCCCCCCAAGGTCTGTGTTTTCTTCTTCTTCTCCCTGGTTCTAGTTTTGCTGCTGGTAGCCCTCAGTTCACTCTGGAAAGGACTTTCAGATACGAGTGTCCTTCAAGAAATATGATCTCACAGCTTGAATATTATCTGAAGGAGCTGGTTTATTGTCCTTACCTAATGTTGTCCCCAAGCACACTTGCCTATCTGTTACGTATTTATGTTATGAGAGTTTCCCCCTAGGCCCCAAAGAGACTGAATTTTGAGATATTCTGCAGGTGAGAAGTTCACATACTGTCGAGGCACAATGAGGTGTGAACAGTTCAATTGCCAGCAGGGAAGAAAAATTATTATAACCTGCATGGTTTATAAAGCTTTATATTTGGAAAACATAAACTCTAACTCCAGGCTTTCAGGTAATTAATTGGTGGCATAGAGTCAGTGGAAGAAGTGGGTGACTGCTGGTACTTGTGCTGTGAGTATTCTACTTCTCACACATGTCTACATCATAACCAAAAGCCTCTGATCATAAAAGATTCTGCAGCATCTTCAGAAACATCAGCAAGCCTCAATAAAATAGCTGAACCTTGACTCAGCCCCTTAGGAGCTTTTATAAAACCATTTTTGTGAAGTAAAGTAGAAGGATGGGTGGGAAAAAGAAAAACAGATTTTGTCACTCCTGAAGTATGCTCAGATTCAACCTCCACTAACCCCGTTGTGTGAAACATACTGAAAATTATTAAGAGAAAGCTTGCAAGTGTAAATATACTTATTCTCAATGAAATCAACACCATCAAACTGATTTGTAACTATTCCCTTAATACTGCTATAAACTTTACTGCAGTGAAAACACTGGCTATACAGATTGCTTTCCTCTTCCTCAGGATGTGTTTCACCTTTGTGGCATTGCCACTATAAATCTCATGGTCCAACAACCCCTTGTCTGCAAGTGATTTCAAGCACTATCATAAAAACGAAACAGACAGACTTAATTTGAGTCCCAGACTTAAGGAAACTCAACTAAAATATTAGCATAATTTCAGTGAAGACGGAGGAAATTGTTAAAATATGTGTATTGGAGTGTCTGCAATTCAATACACCTCTTAGCTGGCTCTTGGGTGCCACCCAGTGATTGATTTAGCAGCAGGTTTATAATGGTGTCTGTGGTGCACCACAGGCCATGGTAATGAGCAGCACTGATCACAGGAGATCAGAAACAAGAATGTTAGGAAGTATGAGGAGATTCATGACATGTTAAATCTGAACCTGTGAATAATAAGCTCTAAGTCTGATGGATTTAGTGCTTGGAGAATTTCTGTCTTGAACAATGCTCCTATTTGTTTCACACATGGACTGACTGATTAGGCAAACGTTGTGTAGGCTTCTTCCTGAAAGAAATTATGGCAGCTTGTAGTTCTTTGATTTGTGTTTGGGTTTTTTTGTTTGTTTGTTTTTTTCCTTTATTTTCTTCTGAAAAGACGTAGTTATTGTTTTAAGATCATAGTGGTGTTTTCTTTCCACCAAAATAACAGAGATGTTTTCATGGTGAAAGAGAGGATGTTTTTCTGGTGATGGTACTTTAAATAATGTAAAACCATTGAAAAATACCCCCCAAAATACTAGCTAAATACTAACAGGGGCATAATAGCAATCTGGTAAAATAGCTGGTCCTGAAGCTGTGAAGTCCTTTCTGGTGACACTGCATGACAGACTGCCTTCGTCCCTCCCAGGCAACAGTGATGCTGTTTCACAGATCTTCACAGGCACTACTTGAAAGCAATTTACAAATACTGGTGTAAAAAAAGATCTCTTTTACAGTTAGCTATTTAATCTCAAAGAAAAGGTGCAGTGATTTCTAAAAGTTGAGTCAGAAAGACCATTTTCAAAGTTGAGGAACTGAAACAACGTCTCAAAGCATGGTTGAAGTGTTATTTGAGGGGTAAGGTGTTTTTCACAGAGCAACTAAGGAAGATGTGTTTGGTGTAAAAGCATCTAGGTGAAAGAAGTAGAAATAAATTATCAAAATTGTCTTAAAGTGTATTCCTCTTTAGAGTGTGACAAAAGATTATGCAGGGACAGGGCAAAAGAGCTTTACTCTGTGTGTCAGAGTACTACACACCAGCATCTCTCTAACTCTGTTGCCCCAAATAGTTTGCAAGAGCTTAAAACTGTGCATGCTGCTTCTAGTGGAAGTAAGTACCTTTGAAATGAAGATACTATTTCCAAACTCTTGCTCTTACATTCGTGTTAGCTGGGGTAGGTAGAAACATTGAATGAATTAGTTAATTAAGCATACATGGATGCCAGGAAATGAAAGATTATGGCCATAATTTCAGATGCCATACAACGGCATATTGTTTGAGGTTTCTTAGAAGGCTTAATAGAGTTCATTGGGTAAAGAGACAAATTTATCTAGAGATTTAGCACTAGATATCATGTTTTGTACAGTATTTTCATTACAGAAGTCAATCTGATAGAGGAAAATAGAACTGTGTTATGGGTAGGCTGGTAAGTGACCAGTGGGTCCGATGTTAGCACCTTCCCCTTCCAAGCAAAGGAGGAGGTTTTGAATTGAATACCTTAGGGCTGCAAGGAGAGAACAGGATTCTGTCAGCCTAATCTCATTATACTTGTAGCCATTACAGTCAAAATGAGTTTCCTCTGCCTTAGTTTGGGCTGGAGTCAAAGCCAGTCCTCAGAGGAAAAGGGTCATTACAGTTAGGTAGTAAGTTACTAAACTGAACTTTATTATACTGGGGTATGTACCTTAATGGGGTTTTTTTAACCATAAGGAGATGAGATGAATAATCTAGGTATTGTTCAGTGATTAGAGTCACACATTTTGTTGTGATGAATGAAAGCAGAATAGATAATCAAATGAAAGACATAAAATGTTAATTGAGACAGAAATGGACTGGGACTAAGATCTTGTTCAGAACACTCCCACACTTTGAGAAGATGCAGCATTAGGCCAGCACTTTGTGGCTCAGGCTCATCTTAAATGAAGTGAAATGAATAAATATATGTCGTAGTAATCAATATTCTTTTGGCCATGATCCTGCAAACATATGTGAGTAATTTTGCACATGTGAGTTCAATTAGATTTCTCATATGCACAGTGTTAACTCAGATATGCAAGTGTTTTCATTATTGGAATCCCAGTTTATGGATTTTCAGGAAGAGCCAAAATCTACAAGGAAAAGCTCAAATACCACAAATGATCATGCAAGTGAATATTTACGCAGAGGAATACAGCACTGTTGCTCTCACATGCATGAAGTTACTTGCATTCTGCTGCACACTACTCTGGAAATCAGGAAAGGAGGATGAGTCTCATATGTTGCAATATTTTACGTGCTAAAAATATTTATTTTGGTCAAGCATAGTTAAATACTAATCAACTCAATTACTCCTGTAGAAGTCTTTTATTAATTTGTAACAGATTTTATATACCATCCCTAAGTTTGGGGCAATCCCCATAAATCCAAATGTCTTTTTAATTTTTCCCTTTTGCATTAGTCTGTAAGAAATTTTGATATATTTCAGTCTTGAGTTAGTAGTCAGAAATGTGGGTTAATGAATTTCTAATTTAGATAAATACTGCTGACTACTGCAGCACTTCTTTCCATAATTCTTCACAAATACACAATCAATTGCAATATCACAAATAAAATGCATTTTTATCTTGATGAAAATTATATGGAATTAATCACAAGAAAGTAACTTATTAAAGTAGCTATTTATTTAAGGTTTCATAATATCACACATAAGCTTAAAATAGCTTGCAGGCAGACAGAGTTAAACGGTGAATTGTTGCTGTGTGACACTGCAAAGGTCAGGCTGACAGGGGCTGTCAGGCAGCCCTGGGAATGGGTCAGTCCTGGTGTTGCACTGTGGCTTGTCACGAGGCTTGGCTTGTTCTTGAGGTTGGGAGGGACACAGGTCTCTTGGGAAAGAGGGGTCACAACAGCAGCATGGTGAGAAGTGGGCTATGGATGGGTTGGGGTGCCAGCCTAGGAGTCCTGATTACAGGGACAAAATGAACTTGCAGGGGTATTTGTGGAATATAATGTCCTGTGTTGCCTCTTTCTGTCTTCTTTGCAGAAAGGTAGGCATGATGGCATTTTTCTGTTATGTCAGAGTCAGGAGCAGAGGCTGAAGGAACTTCTTGCTCTTCAAGTATTTGAACAGTACACCTGCCACTCAAGAAACAGTCAATATGCCCTAATTAATAAGGGAACTGAATTAAAAAAACAACTAAAGACACAGGCTAACAAAAAAGCCCAGCCAGAGGTCCAAACCATCAGCATTTCATTTAATTTGTAGTCAAAGAACAAGGAGGCTACAGGGACCATGACTGTATATTAGTTTGATGGCATTTTTGTGTGACAAAGAGAAGAGATACTTAAAAGGCCAGGACTGAGAACTGGAACAAGCCCAGAAAGTGACTGATTGAGGAAAGGTTTGAAGGAGTTTTTCAATTAGGTGCTGACTCATAGAGGTACAGACTTTTCTGCAAAAAATAAGCCCCTTTGCTTTGCTCTTTGGTCCTGCCTGCAAGGGTATGAGATTTTGTGTACTCTTTGGAAGTGAACAGAAATCACTGGATTCTGACTCTTCTTCCCAAGGAAAGATATTATATGAGAATAAATCTGTGTTAGCCACTTGAGATGAAGGTGATGTGTCAGATTTAACAGGCTGTAAAGTTCAACAGTATCTACCAGTGTGATCACCTCCAGCTCAAGGCAATGTTATCAGCTATGCTCCTGTGTTACTCATTCATCCACTGGGAGATTTTAGTCTTCTATTTTTTAGTCTTCTGGCTGTGCAGAATCAGGCTAAAGCTGTATGAAACTGAACTGAGCTTCCTCCTGTTCAGCATAGACACAAATACTTCTTGGCTACAAAGTGCCTCACCTCAGCCATATATAACTTAAATAGATGTGGTAAAGATACTGTAAATTCCTCAGCAGAATATGCTTTAGATCAAATTGTTATTAAATCATTGTTTATCCTTGAGAAACACTTTGTTAGAAAGAAACTTTCCCACTATCTCGCCAACAGCTGCTAACTGAAAATGCTGAAGTCTTTTTTTCCCCTTCCCTAGTCTTTCAAACTAATATTGATTTTTCATCAGCTAAAAATACTTCAGTGGGAAAATGTCATCCAGAGGTGCCAGATGAATAAAGAGGAAAAAGGATAGCATATCATAAAACAGAGTAGAAGTGAAAACTAAATTTTGATATTATTCTGCTACCCTCAGTGGTTCATGTTAAATTTTATGTGCAAGGAAGTATGTATGATAAAATATTGCTATGATTCCTTTTAATTCTAAAGCAGAGCAAAATTTTGTTGAAAAGACTGTTTTTAAAACTGTGAATAAACATAGCAGATTTATTTTAGTTTTATCTATCAAGATTCATAAATTTCATGGTAACTTTGCAGTGAGACATACTGAAAAAGCACCAAATTCAATAGAGTCCAGCCCTCACTCTGACAGGTTTTGGGTTAGCCTAATGTATATTTAAATCAATACTCATTTTGGTAGAACACTGCACTGCACTGAGTACCACCTGGGATCATTATCCTTATGTCTGTGCTGTCCATTCAAACCTTCCAGAATATATCTCCTTCCATTTAGTAATAAAGCTTCCTCACTCCAGTTGCTGCATCCTGACCTGCTTTGGTCAGTACCTTTCTTGGAGGCAGGACAGCAAACCTTGCTCAAACCAGGGCTTTTCCTCTCCTCAGAACACCACAAACATAACAAAGCTCACCCTGTTCTGGTCATTCCAGAAGAAATAAAAGTGGTTCCCAGCAGTGTGCTCTGTCTTGACTGACTTTTGTTATGATTGCTTTGCTTTTTCAGCTTTCTCCCAGGAAGGGAAGTGTAGGCACAGCGGGGGGGTTTTGGTATAGTTTTAATTATTTGAATATGAACAAGAATGTATATGACTGTTGTTAATGCTAGCAAGGTTGAAGGAACTTGTAGTGCAGGTAAGGACATGACTGTAGGACCTTATGTTGTTGTCCTGGAAGGAATTTTTCTTTCTCTGGAGGTGAGTTTTACACCTCTGTAGCAAGTTATATAGTTCTTAGGTATAGTTGCGCTGGAAATCACGTTGTTGGATAAAGGAGTCTTTGAGATATGGGGAAACAAGCCCACTCAAAACCTTAAAGGTATCTGCTGAGCACTTGAAGTATTTGTGTTTTCCTGGATAGGCTGTGGGAGCTCAATGTCTGTGCTGGACACAGCCAAGTTATGCTGTTATGCTAATATACTAATATACTATGTTTACTAGTGGTGGTAGCCACTGGGCCCTGTAGCTTTCTGGAAAATGTCCAGAGCTGAATGCTTAGGAATGGCACAGGTACAGAGTTTTACTTCACACAATATTGTTCCCTTTCCTGTGGCTTCTGGAAATTTACTGCTTGGGGACTTCCTGAGCTGAAAGTTGGATTTGCTTCATATCTGTTGGCAGACTTCTGTTAGGTGCATTTGTTCCATCTCCTTCTTGAACAATTTATACTTTTGATATGTCCTGAGACAATTGAAAACACATTACTTTTGAGGTTTCTTCTTTTAAACCCCTCATTGATCATTTTTCTTGATGTGCATATAGTTTATGGATAAGGAAGACGCTCTGGAGAGTTGAAAAAAAGTCTGATGGTTTGAGGCAGACAGTGCTGGTTGCAAGCTAAACTCTGGAGTTCTGCATTTAGTTTTAATTAGTGCATTATTCTCATAGCCCCATTATTCTATAAGCAAGTGGAGTTCATGTTGCTTAGTCCTCAACTGAAAAAGTACCACTCAAAGCTACTTTAAATAAACTCTCTAATCCTCTGTGATCACAGATGAATTAAATGATCCATCCTTGAAATCACAACATCATAATCCATGATTGAAACCTCTTGTAGCAATAAATTCATTTGGGATTATCTGGAATGCAGAGCATCTGCCTCATGACAAAGAGATATCAGAAAGAAATAAATCAAGGCCTCTCTCCAGGTTTCTCTCTGGAAAGGTGGATAGGGAATAAGACAATCCCTTCCTACATTTCAACTCTCTCCACCCTCATAGGCAAGAAATGCCTTTGCCACAGTTCAGGCTTCTGGGACCTGAAGTTTCCAATTCTGCTTGGGTTTTCCATGTGATTTTTTTTTCAGAAATAAAATGTTCTTGCTAAACTAGATTTTCCTTTGTGCTATTTTGCTAGTAGGCATCACTGTGTCAAGGTTCTCTCTGTCCTCACCAACTCTGTCTGAACTGAGTGTATCCTTCCTTCATAAAACCCCTGTTTCTTCTTGTCCAATACTTTAAACAATGAATTTGTTGCCCATGTCCCTTACAATAAGGAATATGAGTGTATAAGTAATCTCTTTCTTCAGTTATTACTTTAGAAAGTCTTCTAATGTATATGAGCTTGAATAAAACCTTCCATTTAGCAGCAGCCTCTGTAATATGGCACTTAATGTGGGAATATGGTAAGCTGTTACCTATGACTGTGGCAAGGCCATCCATTTGTTCCACACAGGCTGACTGACTGTAAGGTGACAGAGAAAGGCAAGTAAAAAACCTCATTTCTCTCTGCTCACCTTCAAATCCATCCAGTTGTCTGTACTCTGTGCTTTTTATTGCTCTGCTGTGTTCAAAACCAGACTGCTGTTACTGCTAACACCATCCCCTGCCCAAGCCTTTCTGACTAATGCTTTCAATGAGGATTATCTGCTTCCACAGTTATATACATTTTGTTTTTTTCTGAATTTGAAGGCGTGAGATAATTCAGTTCAGAAAAGTCACATAAATAGTAAGATAGTGTGACTCCTCATCATACCATTAATGCATTGGTACCTGTACTGGCAGGAGTACATCAAGTTATGGAAAAATCATTACTCTTGTCAATGAATTTTCCTGCTAAAATCAACACCAGACTTTTTTTCTGTTTGTGTTAATATCCTGAAGCCAGATAAAATAGCCTTTTTTACTTATCTCCTCCTCAAACCAAAACTACTTCTACTTCACCCTGAAGCAGGGCATAGCATACCAAATCAATACCAGCACATATACCAAAGTATTGTATGTAAGCATATCAAACAAAGCATCCTATGTTTAAAGCTGAAAAAGTGAGATAGGTATGAAAAAAATGTGAGGTTAATGCCCATAATGCTTCTGTTCACTGAAACATTACTGTTGTGGATGAGAAGAGTTTAATATTTGTTTAATCAATTATTTAAAAAACCTGCCCCTTTGAATGTTTTGCCTGTGAATCCTGCCTGTTGAGATTCTTAGGTCTATTTACTAGGTTTGTTTTTCGCCAGATTCTACATTTACATTTTCTAAGACAGTATCACACAGCTGGTAGATACCTTTAAAAAGTAAAGGTCAGCCAAATAGGCTTTAAAACATAACTTCATTTGCATATGCTTGGGGTCTAAATGTTTTCTCTTAACTGTTGCTTAGGAGTGCATTCCTTAGCATGGCCAACCATACAGAAAGTATGGAGTATTTCAGTTCACAGTTACGTTTTTCAGAGGAACAAAATACTGCCAAGACATACATGTCTATCTGTGACCAACCCGCTGTACACACTTGAAGAGAATGCAGAATCCACATGAATCTGCACGTTGTACAATAGGTACAAAAAGCTATAAAACCTGATGCACATGACTTTTAGGTTTATTGGAATTGCATTAAAATGGATGAAAACACACAACTGTTTATCCGCTGAGTGAAATTGAAAACTTGCACCTTTGAATGTTTTGGCTGTGAAGGCTGACAGTGATAAATCACTTTCCAACAGCTGTGGACAGCTGTTTAAGTCTGGGCTCTAGAGAGCTTAATTGGGGAAGTGTGTTATAAAATTAAAGTGCCAATGGCTCATTAAGTTACGTGGCGATTTTGTGCAGCAGGCCAATAATACTGCATTCCAGGCTTTGGGAAAGGACATGCCTAACTCTCTGTTAATTAAGGGCTTGTCAAAGAATGCAGGTTTGCCAAGCTGCAGTGTTTTCATAGGAGACCATCTGTGAAAGAAGAGTCAGAGGGAGAAGCTATTTACCAGTAAGGGTTTATTGTAGCTAAAGCAGATTCCTGACTCTTCCTAAACTAATGCCCTGGACACATTTCCCTTTGCAGAGAGCGGACTATCAAACCTGCTCTGATAAATAATAGTTTCTCTGGAGAGATTAAATTCCTCTCAAAGAACATTTATTAAAAAACCAAACAAACCAAAATCGAATGTTAATGCACCCCCACTGGCAAAGGGAAAAAGACAGGTTTTGCCGGGTAGCCAGGATATTAAAAATTAGAGATATGAGGGAAGTGAAGTGGGGTGGAGGAGGAGAAGTGTACTACAGCCATGGATTATTTGGAGGGATGTGTTGCCATCTCTTGAGTGTTTTGTTTACACTGATTTATTTATATAACAAGCATTATAATTATTTCTCTACTTTAATCTCTATCAGGCTACAGAGCAAGGGTGAATCACTCTTAATAGTGGTGCTATGAACCATAGGATGGGAACAGGAGGAATGTTGGCTTTGATTGCCTGAGCTTGCATACTCATTGCAAATGTGCTGGCTACAGCCTGTGATGAGCACAACCATCACCACAGGGGTTAGAGGGCCACCAAACTTGGGTCAGAAGATCTTCCCTGTGGCAGCAGAGGGCTCCTCATTGCAATTTGACTTAAAGACAGACTGTGACATGTCCTCTGTCAGAATTGCCCTACAGGAGCTTCTTAAATAACTACAAGTACAAAATTGCTGAAGGAAGTACAGAAAATTGAACAATATCATCAGAGGGATGATCACACCGAATTATTAACATCTTCCGAGTGGTGACTTAATGTGGTAATTTGAGACTCAGTCTCACCACTTCTTTTTTTTCTCTGCCCAAGTATTCTCAGTCACATTTTAATTAAAGATTTATGTCAAACTGTACAACTTAAAACTCATTCATACCACTGTCTTGTTCTTAAGGTGCTTTTTCCCTATTCCTCATACTGCTGAAGTCTTTCATTTAGCAGAGTGCTTCATTAAGGTGGGAAGTTCAGTAACTGTTCCTCTGTTTTCCCCAATCCAAATATCTTTTGCTAACAAAACCAACTGTCAAAGATGTCTTGTCTAGAATTAGAGAGTCTATATTAAAAAGCATCACACTTACCTAATCATAAATCTAAAATACTCCTCTGATTTCAGTGCAGTTATTCAGGATTTATATCAACAGAAGTGTTTGTCCTGAGCATGCTGAGTATGCAGCAACAAACAGGATACTGAAGGTGTTTATATGAAGGTGTTTTAAGGAAGGTTTGGAGCATGGCTGTCAGTCTGTAAAACTGTAACACGGTGGAAAAAAGGATGGATTATTTCTGCATATGCCAAGAGAACATTGTTTGCAAATGGCTGCCTTACTGGTGGGCTGTATATCAATTTTATCATGAAGTGAAAGACACTCTACTAAAGACTTCGAAGCATCATACTCCTGGTTAGAAAATCAGCCATTGCTTCTGCCAAAGAAAAGAAACTGTGAAGTACCAGGAGACGGCTTTTAATTTATTGTACTCTATCCTGTATAACTAACTCTGAGGAGCCTATTTCTTCATGACACTAAAGACCAGCTGATATGTTTGTTTACAATTTGCTTTTCTGTGAGCTATTTATTGCTGCTTGTGAAGTGTTTGAGCAGATAGATTGCAAGTATTTCCACAGAAGGTAAAATAGGTTTTTTTGTGGCATCTAGTTAAAACAGTTGTGTGTTGTACCCATACTTTAGAAAGTTATTACACAGAATGAACCTCAATACTTCAGTGTGTGTGTATATATATATATATATATATATATATATATATAGTGACAGTTACCCTTGTGGTTGAGATTTCTCTCTTAGGAATTTATTGATGCATCTCATTAAACAGCTGACAAAATGCTGCAGAATAATGCAATAGAAATATCTGTATCTCTGGCAAACATCTGCTAGAATGATTATTTCCTGTGCACAAGTTACAGTGCCTGGTGCTGGAATATGTGGCCGTAGTGCCTCTCAGTATTTCTGTCCAGTATTTTGAAGACAGAGGATGAAGCTATGGTCATATCTTCACTGCTATTTAGACTTTGGGCAGGTACCAAGGCCTGACTTAATGCCCATTTTTCTTTGAGGTTGGAACTCCCTCAGAAGACACCCCTTGTCTCTCAAGGGACAATCTGAGCCCTGCCATTTCTCACAATAGCTGCTGTCACCTCCCATGGAACCCAGATTTGAGGAGTTAAGATTTCCATACTAAAAGGGTGTCAGATCAAGACTTTTGCATCCTTTATTTATTGATTAACACTCTTCCAGCACAGACAAAGTACAGCCCAGCTCTGTTTCAATGCAAATAACATCAGCTCAAATCTCTTTCAGCAGTGAATTAATCTAACCTGTCCTACTCTGTGCTGACATAGATGAAGAGCTGTCACAGGAACATGTAATTAATCTCAGGTGAAGGATTATCATGAACTGATGAGAGGCCATAACCTCTTAAAAGGCTACTGCTCCTTTCCCAGTGGGCATCTACAGGCTGAGTACATGGCTCACTCCATTTTTTTCTCTCCACGCAGCCTTTACAGAGGGAACACACATCCTTTCTGTGGGTTAGGCAGTCCTGTACAGGCGTGTGACTTTTGCTTGCAGATGCTCCTGACCTTGGCCAAAGTGTCTAACAGGTACAGAAAGCAGAATTAGTGTATATTCCGTCCTACACACAAACTTTGGCAGCAGGCTCTTAAAGCTCAGTTCAACATAAGTAACAAAGCATTGGCCATGCCTCAGTGTAAAAATATGAACTGTTCTCAGTTATATTTGAGTTTACTAAAGAATGTGTGTGGCATTCCACATAAGTCATGGTTTCAGTGTTCTGTATTTTCCATCTCACTGCAAATTATTGAGGGGACCTAGATGTTCATTTTCAGATGTTCATTTTCAGAAATACTAAAAAGAAATAGACTTTCCAGCTACTGCAATGCATTGCAAGAAAATCTCAGAATTCTTTGTCATTACAACAAAGGAATTTGCGGGTGCTTGGGCAGCTTAAGTATATCCAAGAATATAATATTCTGGATAATCAAGTAAGTATGTCTGGTCTTCTGAGTTAAATCTAAATTTAACTTGAAGAAAAATGATATGAAGATAAAAATGCAAGTTAAGAATATCACCAACAGAAATCATCTTAAAAGAATAAAAGGTGTAATAATAAAGGAATGAATATGTTTTTCTACTTTGCATAGTGAATGATAAATTGGAGAGGAAAGTGGGGAAAGCAAAAGAGTTATTTAAAGGTCAAGTTCAACTTTGTGGCTGTAACCACATTCACCTTTGGTTATATGTGTTCTTGAACAGGGAAACTTCAAAAGAGCAGACTGGTGACTGACATTATGCAGACAGAGAGGCATTAAGACTTCTTAAGCTGATTTTGATGATATTCAGCTATTTGACAACGTTCTCCCATCAACACATTTGGCAATCAGAATGAAAACAAAGAGGGTTTTTCTTTCAGCATGGCTTCCTGGGCAACTGTCATTTTTAGTCTAACAGAACATCCTGAGCACTAATCCTTTTCACTTTTACTTCACTCCTTTCAATCCAGACTTGAAAGTTCTCACAAAGGAATTTTCATGGTCTTTCTGAGGTTATAAAACTACTGTGTATCCTTACACAGAGAGAAAAACTCGACAGAGACAAGTTAAATATGTTGGTCATTTGCTAGAGCCTCATCCAGGTAAAGCCCTTACCATACTCACCTCTCTATGCAGTAGGACGTGTTCCTAACAGGAAGGCCCTGCTAAAATGATTTGCTGTGTTGACAACAAAGGAGCAAGGTCTTTGTTGAGTTGATCCACTGTTCTGAGCACAAAATCACATTTTTTTCCTATTAGTTCTGTAATTTCCTACTAAAAATGTTCCTTTTGTAATGCAATGAGTAAACAGCAATCAAGGACTCAAGGATCTAAGTCACGCATATGTTTAAAAGGAAAAAAATTAACTGACAAAAAGATGTATGTGTTGAAAGAATAGTTTCATAGATACCTTAAAGTAACAGCTTTATAAAGGATGTCAGCTTTCAAACATTGTCAGTTGTAGCAACTTATTCTTTTCTACATGTAAGTTACAGTATTTATGTAAGCTCAGAAATTGTCTATGGCACCACTATTTGAGCACTACAGAGCTTTGAAGGACTCTTCTGTAAACTAAAAACAAAATCTCTTTTTTCATGGTTTTACTACTGCTTCTCCAGCACAATGTCAATCATTCTTCTCTCTGTGGTCACTAACCAGGTTATTTGTGTGTTTCCACACTGCTGCATCACAAAACATCATGCCCACTTGCCTCAAAAAGATAATATCTAGCACATATGGAGTCTGCCTTTGATCTCCACGGTCTATCTAGAGGTCACAGACCTGTCTTCTCCTTTCCTTCACTTCAAATGGCCCCTTTCATTTACTGTGAAACTAAACATTGGAAAGACAAAGGCAGGAAAATAAAGGCCTTGATTTAGTAGCACTTATGTGTTTGGCTATTTCAAGGTAGATTTTACTCTCTTAGGTCACATTATTAATTGCCCTGCATCTCTGTGTCATGGCATACTGTACTTATTTTCATGCATGCAGCCTTCAAAATTCAAGCTGTTTTTTAAATCAGTATGTGCTTTGTTCATGACTAAATAGCCATTAAGAGTCTACTAATCAATTTGCAATACTCAGCACTGAATCCAGCTCTGTGTGAATTGCATGAGAAAGTCTGGTAGTTTGACTCGATTTTTGAAAATAGATTTCTATTTATTAATGTAAAGTTGTTTATGCAGAAGTACATTGAGGCATATTGTAAACTGTGGTGAAGATAAAACTGGCTGGAAGGATGAGGGGCAAGTGTGGCTGCATTAGAAATCACAAGGGTCTTAGGAAACAGAATACTCCTCCATGTTCTCTCAAACTACAGGTGAATGTGGCAAACGATTCAATGGCATGTGCCAAAAGAAAAAAAAGTATTTCCTATACAAAACCAGAAATGTTTCAGTCACAACCACTTTTGTTTTCACTAGAGGCTGATTCAGAAAAGCTTGTAGATATCTAAAGATGGATTAAAGCAACATCTAGTCACATGAGATCAACATTCCAGTCTGGAAAATCACTGCTCAGCCATAGCTCTACCATGCTCATTATTGACCTACAGCTCTGCAGGCACCTCAGGTTCTCCATATTCTCACTCTGATGCTCAAAACTCCCTCAGTTACCACCACTCCTATTACTTACTGACACTCAGAAGACATTTACAAACAAGGGGCTTATCTGCTTAACTCCCTTCAAGAAGTCAAGCCAGTAAGAATTTTCCAAGCACACTTGATAAATGAGAGCTTGGCATGAAGTATAGCAGCAACTACTGTGTTTTGGTTGGGTTTGGGGTTTTTTGTTCAATTTTCTTTGTTTTGTTTTGGGCAGGGTTTTTTTTATTATTATTATTTTGGGGAAGTTGTTTTGGGGTTTTTGTTTGTTTGTTTGTCTTTGTTTTGTTTTGTTTGTTTGAACAGAGGTTAGCTGAGAAGACCACATTTGTCCTTTGTTTTTTTTGTTTAAATACTTAGAGACCAGAATAGTCAGCCAACCTCTGTTATCTTCAAAGATGGAATAATCCAAATTTTCACAGAACAAGGCCTAAACACAAGGTCACTGTATGTACTGTAGGATATTTGGCATAAATATTGTTTCTTTTCCATTAAAATGTCTAGAGGCAAACAGATCAGCCTAAATGATCTCATAGCTTAGCTGTTAGGGCACTCAGTGTGTGAGTAGTAGAAAAGCCCTGGTTCTGTGTCCATCTTTTCCTACAACTAGTTGAGGATTATTTCTGCATTTTATGTTAAATCCCTGAAAAGAAAATAGACTTTACAAAAGGTATGGCATCCAAATTATTTCACTCCTCTTAGGTGCTTACTCACTCTTGCTTTTAGATATTTTTTTCTGGCTCCATCAGAATAGTGTTTTCTACGCAGTGGGCAGAAGAAACAGGAGAGGTGAATACAATAATACCCTCTAGGTTCAGGCAACACTTCAAGGAAGTGGGAAAGAGGAAAAGGTGAATCTGGGCATCTGGACCACTCACTTTGTGCCTGTAGGCACAAATATAAAAACATATTTTAATATAATAATTACTGTATTATTCCATTTGGCTTTAAAAATAAGTGAGGTGTCACCTTTGGGAAAAGATTTTTTATCAGAATCTGAAGAAGATTATGAATTATCTTGGAGAAGAGTGAGATTTAAGATGCTCCTCAATGCTTTCTCTAATGTGCTTTCTCCTCAGAAGGATAATTATCTTCATTCCTGTCCTCAGGTGGTTTTGTGTCCTTGAAAATCAAGCACTTATCACGGAGAGCTGGAACACAATCTGGGAGCATTCAGCATTGCATTGCCTAAGTGACATTCTACATCTACTTTTAAGAGACTGAAAGAAAGCTGCACATATGTAATGCTGCATGGAGAATGCTGTGTCTGTGTGCACTCTCTGCAAGAGAATGCATTACACCAAACAAATGAAAGATTCTTCTCAGTCAGCAATATTTAAAGATACAGTTCTAGCATACAAAAAAAAAATTACTTTGTGTGCACACACCCTTTCCTTGAAATTTCCCCTATAGAACATTTACCTCTTCAGTCTCCTGCTTTATATACTGTGGGATACAGCTTCTGGGCCAACCAATGTACCAGTTGCTTCTGCTTGGGCCTCAATAAGCTGCTGCAAAACTTTCACTGGATGCAATTATAAATCTGGACAGAACGGGAAGTATTTCCAGCTTACTCCTGTGATTACAAAAAATTTCAAATGCCCTTGTTTTCCATGACAGAGATAATTGTTCTTTTATCTTTTTTTAACTAATAGTCAATACATTTCTGAGCTCCTTATTTCTTTGTTAGTCAGGGAAGAGGTGTTAGCAGCTGATCCTAATGATCTTTTTATACACTGACAAACTGTGCTGATGAAAGCATAATCTGAAGTAACATTAATACTTTAAGTGGTATAGATTGTTCTCCGAGATATTTAAGCACATTAAGGGAACAGTTGAAGAAATAGTTGGTGAGTTTCAATGTGAGCAAATGCCAACTGATGTATTCAAGAGCTAAAAATAGCAGTGCTGCCTGAGCAAAGAGTGGAATGCAGAGATAAAGAAGGGAACCGAGTGCGTTGGAAAAGCACACACATGAGGATGGCACATGTTGCTCAACTGCAGTAAAAAAGGTTAATATGATAAAAAGAGAAGCTCTGCTTGGAGAATCTTCCTCTGAAGTTTTTGCGTCCAGATTTGAGCTAGTGAAGTGTGAGAAAGCATCTACATAAGGACTGGAAACTGAGTAGAGGTTAGCAAGGCAGTGACTGATTTTTTTAGAGTTTAAGCCTAATATGCAGATTATATCCTAAGAAAAAAATAACAAAAATAATTAAAGTCATGGGAACGGGAGAGGCCCCAGTATGAAGAAAGATTAAATATGCTATGACTATTTTGTTTGGAAAGTAAATGGAAGTAGGACATCAGAATTAAAAATAACAATAGCTAGAAAGCAATGTAGTCCCACCAAAATTTAAAGAGCAAAACAATAATTAAAGGCTAGAAGATAAAGAATGGTGATCTTAGCATACTATTCATGCAAGTGATGAAATCAACTCCATATTTTATATTATTTTTAAAAACTGGGAAATTAAGAAAGAATAATAGATACACTCAAACAACAGAGAAATTCTCTGCTTCTGGAACCACAAATTAAAAACTAGAAGGGACTAGAAAAGACAATATTTCTTCTTCATGTGGAAAAAGTGGCATTTAAAAGCAGTTTTCAGCATGATACAACATTTTTGAAGAAAAGAAAGGCACAGGAAGTAAGGCCAATATTCACACACTAGCAATTAACTTTCTCATGGCTTAGGAAGTGCATCCTTTTATGCTATGGGTCATTCCACATAGATTAAAACAATTTTCTGATTTTACTCAGTTAATCCAGATGCTATTTTGATACTAAATGTCTGCAGCCATTTATAAAGAGAGTGACAGTACACAGGAGAAATCAAAATGCTGTCTGTAAGCCCTTCACATTTTATTGATGGCTTTCTTAAAGGAAAAAGTTCAATTAAAAAATGAAAAAATTATTCCATTACTAATGAAAAAACCAAACCCAAATAAGTTGATGCCCCATGCTAGAAGTGCAAATCTAAACCCTAAAATTTTATCATGTCTGTTCAATAAGAAAAGCACAAAGTGTTGCAGGACCAGCTGTGTGTAGTTTGAGGTGGTCTGTAGAGAGTTATCTCCAGTAGCTTTAATTAATGTGGGAAGGTTGCATCCTCTGGGAATCCTGAGACACAGTATTAATAAGAAACCCTATGCCTTCCTCTGTACACTGCTGGAAGAAGAAAATCATCTGTCTTGGTGCCATTCCCGAATGATCAGTATCTCATAACCTACTGCCTGAGCATTTTCACACTTTTTGGTCTTGCATGCATTTATCTGTTTCCCAGAGCAGTAGAAGCTCTGTGCCTTACACATGACAGCTGGAGAACTTACTTGTGTCTTGCCTGTTTGGTGGCCACACTACGAGGACCTTGTTTATGGTTCCATTTCCAGAGAGAGAATTAAATAATTAATGCACTTTGCAGAAGAACCACAATCAGCAACGTACCATCCACATGTGACCAAATGAAACTGAAATTCTCTCACCATTTTGTGGGTTTTGCCTCTTTCCTCTCAGAGAAAGAGGCAGAATTATTAGGAGAAGGGGTTAAATTTTCAAGGTGAGCAGGGCACACTGCCCCTTAACAACAGTGCCAGTTGTTACCTAAGTAGCAGTGCCAGTGCCTGTAAACAGCAGGTGCCAAATATTATGGGCATTGGTGCCCTGCTCATAGGAAAGCAAATACCAAAAGTTAAAAGAAAGGACTATGTCTCTTCTTTTTGATCCCGACTTTCTGTGTCAACATCTATGGCAAACTATTGCTGGGTTTCATCCTTCTTTCTCTGTGTATTATTATTGTTAGTTGTAGCAGTAGTAGCAGTAGTACTCTTAGCCATTTTAGGCTGATTTCCCATTGAAGTCAATCGTATGCAATCACCACGTCTCAGTGTGAATGTGTGTTTAAATCCTGTATTTTTGTCTCTTGCTCCTTTGCAGAGCAGCTTCTACACCTGATTCAGAAATATGAAATCTGCCTGATTTCAACCAAGACTGGCAAGTGAACAGTAGTCATCCAATAATCAAGTTCCTGGAAATATTACAGGCAGGTAGAGGAAGAAGGGCTGGTGAGTGCCCCGTGGGAGGGATAGTTTGCAGCACAGCTTATAAGTCACAGGAGGATACACGTATGACAGAGGTCACATAAACATGTCTATCTGATTTCTTAGACACCAAATCAATCAAACTCTAGAAGAAAATAAACCTCAGCAGCTTGGGCTCAATCAAACCACTTTTCCAACAGCAGGCTGTGGCAGCCTCAGTTTAGACTTGATATCCCTACTAGGATTAAATGAAGGAACACAAATCCCTTCAAGCCACGTGTGCATATTGATAATGCTGTCCTGACTGCTTTGTGTGTTTTAGAACTGAGATATAAATAAATCAGAAGTGCATAAAAGTTGCTTTTTGCTCAATCAAAGGACCATGATTAGGAGTAATGAGCAACATATATACATGCTCTGGATTGTGTAAATTAAAATGTTCTTTTGGCAATACATTTCAAAATTTGTGCAGGTTCAAGTATATAAAATAGTAAAGGTGATTTTTAATTTTTTTTTTGTTTTTAAAGCCACCATACAAATGAAAAGTTGCTAACAGGACTTTATCAGGGTTGATAAATTCCATCTCAGTCATGAAGACTTATAGAAAATCCGCTTCTAAACATGGAGGTTTTTAGTTTTGCACATTTACAGCAGTTACTGGAACACATAGCTGGAAGGAGCATCCTGGGTCATTAAAATCCATGTGTACAGCGTGGCTTTGGTGTCATCTTAAGGCAAGACCTCATCTCAAAAGGTCACTGACAGAGCTGCCAGGATACACTTGATCTGCACATGAGCAGCAAGCCTGACACACCAGACTGACTGCCAGTGCAGGAGTGAGATCACTGCATAGTGAGACCCCCTCACCCCCTCCCTGCATACTTGGGTGCTCACTCCTTGTCCCCAGGGGGGGCTGAATTGACAGGGCAGGACTGTGCTGCTGCTGAAGGCAATCTTGCCTTGTTAATACCCATCAGAAACTAAGCAGGCAAACTCATTTCTGCCCCAAATATATTAAAGAACAATTTGTGCATTTATTCTTGTGCCAACATTGTTCTTGTCTCTTCTACTTTCCTGCAAGGGATAATGATTTAGAGATGCAAAGCATCCTCCTGGCAGGTGAGGCTCTGTTTCAGGTGGAAGGCTTGTTACAATCAGCTCCTATATATGTAGCTAAGTATTTCCATGAGCAAACGTTTTACTGAGTGGCTGTAGAGTGGTTTTCTTGCTGTGACAATGATTAAGACTTTTCAGCAGATTTGTCTAAACTCCCTGAAATTCATAGAATCATAGAATTGTCTGGGTTGGAAGGGACCTCAGAGATCATCAAGTCCAACCCTTGATCCACTACTGTTGTGGTTACCAGACCATGGCACTGAGTGCCACATCCAGTCTCTTTTTAAATATCTCCAGGGACAGAGAATCCACTACTTCCCTGGGCAGCCCATTCCAATGCCTGATCACCCTCTCCATAAAGCAATTCTTTCTAATATCTGACCTAAACCTCCCCTGGCACAACTTGAGATCATGTCCTCTTGTCTTGCTGAGAGGTGCCTGGGAAAAGAGACCAACCCGCCCCTGGCTACACCCTCCTTTCAGGGAGTTGTAGAGAGTGATGAGGTCTCCCCTGAGCCTCCTCTTCTCCAGACTGAACAGCCCCAGCTCCCTCAGCCTCTCCTCATAGGATCTGTGCTCGAGTCCCTTCACCAGCCTGGTTGCCCTCCTTTGGACCTGCTCCAGGACCTCAATCTCCTTCCTGAACTGAGGGGCCCAGAACTGGACACAGTACTCGAGGTGTGGCCTCACCAGCGCTGAGTACAGGGGCAGAATCACCTCCTTGGACCTGCTGGCCACATTGTTCCTGATACAGGCCAGGATGCCATTGGCCTTCTTGGCCACCTGGGCACACTGCTGGCTCATGTTCAGCTTCTTGTCAATCCAGACTCCCAGGTCCCTCTCTGTCTGGCTGCTCTCCAGCCACTCTGTGCCCAGCCTGGAGCTCCCCATGGGGTTGTTGTGGCCAAAGTGCAGGACCCGGCACTTGGCCTTGTTGAACCTCATCCCGTTGGAATCAGCCCAACTCTCCAGTCTGTCCAGGGAGGGAC
>JAAWXA010000005.1:7226028-7276468 GCA_038090715.1 Florisuga fusca | reverse complement strand
ATGCTATCTCTCAGGCCTCAGGAAGGCTGGGATCCACAGAATGTTTGGGAAAGGCAGGCAAAGGTGATAAGAAAGGGCATTTGCTGTCTATGGAAATAAGTGGCTTGAACAGATAGAGCTTTGCCCCTTGGTTGAGAGCAGTTTGCGAGGCTGTAGATCAAGGGCCCAGAAAAGGAGGTGAAGATGTCTCAGGACATGCCTCCCAGCACCTGCAAGCAATCCAGAACATTTTTGGAGGTAGTCAGAGGCAATTTTTTTTAATACAGGTGCTGGACAAAGGAGGGGATTTCTGTGGACCTGCTACTCATGATTAAAGTAGAACTAATTGGAGATGTGATAGCTGCAGGACTGACATGGAAATGGTGGAGTTTATGATCCACAGGGAATTGAGCAAAACAATCAGGCAAAAGCAGGCCTGGACTTCAGGAGACCAGATTTTGGGTTGTTCAGGGAACTGGTAGGCAGAATCCTGTAGGAGACAAAGGAGCCATGAACAGCTGGTCAGTCTTCAAGGACATCAACCACAAAGAACAAGAATCATCCACCCTGACCTAAGTAAGATTGTGTGCAAGGAGCTGGAGGAGGAAGGCTGTCTGAGAAGCTTGAGTGAGTTCAGCTGCTAAAAGAAAATGTACAAGAGGTGGTGGCAGAAACAGGTAACTGAGGAGGAATACATAAGCATCACCAAGGGAAGCAGAGGTGGAATCAGGAAGGCTAAAACTTGGCTGGGGTTAAAACTGGTGAGAGATGCAATGTGGGAATAAGAGCTTTTAGAGGTATATTAGTAGCAAAAGCAAAATCAAAGAAAATGTGACTCGACTTCTTAATGGAAGAGGTGATTTTTAAATTGTGGACTCTAAACTGAAGGACTCGGGGGTGGGAGGGAGTGGGGGTTGGAATCTAAACCAGCAGTGCTTATGCAACCTCATCTAACTTGAGAAATAAGCCAGGGCATGCAGAGCAGCAAAAAAATGCTCCTTAGATGTGAATCAAAAAAAAGCTCCTTAGATGTGAATCAAAAAACCAACCATGTGAAGTATAGGTATGCTAATGCCCACAGTCTGGGAAACAAACGGGAGAAACTGGAGCTCCGTTCCCAGTTAGAAAGCTGCAATAACATGGGAACAAGTTGAGATGTGGTGGGATGACTCCTATGACTGGAGTCACAAGGGTGTTGCCCTCTGTACCAATGAGTAGCCTGGAGAAGAGAAGGCTCTGAGAAGACCTTATAGCAGCCTTCCAGAACATGAAGGGGGTCTACAGGAAAGCTGTGGAAGGGCTTTTCATCAGAGAGGGCAGTGATAGGACTGATACTGGAATAAGCTGCCTAGGGAGGTTGTTGATATCCCTTCCCTGGAGGAGTTTAAGGCCAAGTTGGATGAGGCCTTGTGCAACCCGGGAAGTGTCCCTGGCCATGCAGGGGGGTTTGGTCTTGATGATCTTTAAGGTACCTTCCAACCCAAACCATCCTATGGAGCTCTGCCTGGGGATGGACGAGGAGCTGATGGAGAGGTTATGGATTGGGGTTAAAGGGAAGACAGGGGCAGGTGATAGCATAGTGGGGGGCTGCTACAGCCTACCTGTCCAGGAAGACTGAGTAGATGAAGCCCTCCACAGACGGATAGGAGCACCCTGGTCCTCATGGAGGATTTCAGCCACTCTGATACCTGGTGGAGGGACAGCACAGCAAGGTATCAGCAATCCAGGAAGTTCCTGGAATGTATTGACAGTTTCCTTCTCCATGTGGTAGAAGAACCAATGAGAAAAGGTGCTAAATCAATAATGATGGGCTGGTAGACAACATGAAGCTTAGAAATTATGGAATTCAAGATCCTTAGGAAGATGCAAAGCAAACTCATTACTCTCAGCAAGTTCACTATCCTGCAATTCAAGAGGGCAGACTTTGATCTCTTCTGGGATCTGCTTGATAGGGTACCATGGGATAAAGTCCTGGAGGGCAGGGAAGCCCAAGAAAGCTGGTCAATAGTCAAGGATCACCTCCTTCAAGCCCAGGAGCAATGCATCCCAACAAAAAGGAAGGCAGACAAGAATGCCAGAAGGCCTGCATGGATGAACAAGGAGCTTCTGGACACTCTTAGATGAAAAAAGGAAGTCTACAGAGAGTGTAAGCAAGGACAGACAGCCTGGAAGGAGGACAAAGAAATGATCAGGTTAGGGAAGCTAGAGCCTAGTTAGAATTAAATCTGTCCAGGAACATGAAGCATAACACAAAGAGTTACTACACGCATGTCAGTGATAAAAAGAAAAATAGGGAAAATGTGGACCCTCTCCAGAAGGAAGAAGGAGACCTGGTCATGTGGGATACAGAGAAGGCTGAGGTACTAAACAAGATTTTTGCCTCAGTCTTCATGAACAAGGGCTCTGGCCACACACCCTGAGTTGAAGAAGGCAAAGGAAGACACTGGGAGAAGGAAGATGTGCAGAAGGGCAGGTTCAAGACCATCTAAAGAACATGAAAGTGCATGATTCCATGGGTCCTGAGGAGTTCCATTTACAAATCCTGAGGGAACTGGTGGATGAAGTTAGAAAGCCTCTTTCCATCGTTTTTGAGAAGTCATGGCACTCTGGTGAGGTTCCCACTGACTGGAAAAGGGGAGACATAGCCCCCATTTTCAAAAAGGCAAAAAAAAGGAAGAATCAGGTCAGTCAGCCTCACCAAAGACCATTGAGCAGATCCACCTGAAGGCTCTACAGAGGTTGCCCAGGGAAGCTGTGTCTGCCCCCTCCCTAGAAGTGTTCAAGGCCAGGTTGTAGGGGGTTTTGAGCAACCTATTCTAGTGGGAAGTATCCCTGCCCTTGCAGGTTGGAATTAAATGATCTTTTAGGGCCCTTCCAACACAAAACATTCTATGATTATACAATCTTGTGCTGAAGGACATAGAAAAGGTTTAGGTGCCAGTATTTTCCTTGCTTTAGTCTTCATGCTCACAAACCTCCACAGTGTCGGTGCATTACAGAAGAGTTTAAGGGAGATAGATACTACCCAAAGCAGAGGAAGATAAAGTTAGAGAATGCTGAAATAAGCTGGACGTACACACATCCATCAGAAGTATCAGAAGGCATCCAAGGATGTCAAAGGAACTGTCTGGAACCAACTTGATCAAAAGCAGATTTGCAGAAACAGAGAGGGGATCCTGGAGGGTGTCAGTTTGAACATGAATCAGCACTGCAGTCTTGCAGCAGTGAAGGCTCCCTGAATGCATAATGACATTAGAAAGAGCATAACCTGCATTTTTTGTGAAGTTGTCCCTCTATCTGATACTGATGGGTCACAACTGGGATGTTGTGCCCAATTTTTGTGCCTCCTACAAGAGAGGCCTACAAAACTGGAAAGGCCAGAAGTGGTCTGCTATAATGGTGTGGGAGCTGGTGAATACTATGCTATAGAAAAAGCTGCTGAAGGAAGAAATATCGTTTATTTTGGAGAAGGTAGACACGTGATGAAGTTGCAAATTTTTAACTATCTAAAGAGGGCCAGCAGGGAAAATGTCTTTTTCATAACCTCAACAGTCTAAGAGGTTATTGCCACAAATCGTAGGAAGGAAAACTCCCACTAGACATAAGGAAAAATTCCACAATGGAAGGGATAATGCACTGGAACAGGTTGTGGGATCTCTGATCTTGGATGTGTTCAAAAGTCCCCGAGGAACCTGGTCTAACTCTGAAGCTTGCCCTGCTTTCAGTGGGAGGATGGACTAGATGGTTCAGAGATCCTTTCCATTCCAAATTACTCTGTGGCCCTATGGCTGTGTGCCCATGCCCTGTCTCAAGTCAGGACTGAAATTTACAGCTTTACCACAGACAGTTAAAATACTTGCCTGAGGATTTTCCCAAACTGTATAGTTAACACATTGAACGATATTTACAAAAAACATCTCCTTCACCCTGACTTATGTATTGATATTTTTCCTCTACAGAGCCTGTTTCTAAGTTGACTGGAAAACACATGCTCACAAATCTGGCAGAAGTAATCATCCAGTGGCATACCTATAGCAAGTGAGAAGGCAACCAAACCAGGATCATTCTCGAGGAAGCTGTTTTCTTAAGCCACCTGAACTTTCTGAATACTAGCACATATGCTCATCATCATCCATTTTGACTTCTACAGGGTTTAAGTATACAAATTTGTAATATTACACAGTATTTCTAAAATTTATAGCTTCTTTTCTTTTTTGAGGCTAACTTTCAGTCTGCATCAGCATAATTCAGAATTCGGCAGGAGTTCAGAATCTGTAATTGACTGTAAGTTTCAGTCAAATGCTAGCTGTCATCTCTAATAACATATCACACACAACAGGCAAACAGAGAAGTTTTAACAACAAGCGAAAACACTGTCGAACTGAATTTATTTCCAGATGTGGAGAGGGAGGCTTTCACCTCTTTCTTCAGCAGGACTGGTACTCTAATGCCTTTCAGCATGATTTTTAAGGTGTTCATTTGTTATGTAACATCCATCAATTATAAAATACATTTATGAGGTCTTGCTAGCAGTCTTTAGCAGCAGTATTGTGGGATCACATTTACAAGGCCTAATGAAATGGGAGAGCAAGAGTAATTGGATTGAAATTGGTAAATGAAAACTCATTCCGAGGGGAAAAAAGGTGTAAACTTGATGAGGTCTGACGTGTCATCAAATGGTGAGGATTAAATTAAGATCCAGTGGAGATATATACAGAGCTTATCCTAAGTGTTTAATTGCAAGAATAACAAATGCTTCAGAGAAAGGCACAGTTAAGCATAACCTCTCTTTCTACTCTAAATGGAGTTGTATGGATAAAGCTTTTCCTAATCTCAAACTGAGTACTTGTCCCACATTTTTAAAGATTTTTTGGTTATGCATAAAATAGAAAATAAAATGGTTTTCTTTCAAAGATAAGGTTAACTAGGTGAATTTAAATCAGATGCTTGGACATACTTTATTTGTATTCTTAGGAAAAACAACTAAATGCATTCCAGCTCATTCTCAAATGGAAAGTTAGGCACCATTAGTATTGTGAAAAGTTTGAGGTTTCTTACCCTTTCAGAAAAAGCTTTTGCTAGTAATAGAAATCTTTAACCAGTGAGCTGAATTTGAAGGTCTCCAGTTCATGCCAATTGTCTCTGGCAGGAATGAAAAATGGTTCCAATGACATAAATTGAACAGAAAATGTAGGGTGTCTTTGAAAGAGGATGAGTAGATTCAAGAATGACTTTTTTGAGCAATTACCTGCAGTACCAGCAGGTTTCTTTCCCACTCCATATTAGAAAAATTAAACTATACACTAGAAATCAAAGTTTTCAATCACTTGACTTAATGGATAAAACCAAATAACAGTAAATTGATGCGACTTTATAGAATATTAATAGTAGTCCTAAAAACAACTGATGTAATCAAATCACTGGTCTGAACTACTGTACAGCAAAAGTCAGAAAAATTTTTGCTACTCAGTTCCACGCTGTAGACAATTATTTTTCCCTAAAATTCAATATCTTGGTAGTTAAAATGGAGTGCTTATTTTATAAAGACAGACAATTTTGATTTAGAAATGCCAAGTAACAAATTTACAACATTGCTTGGAAATCTGTTCCAATGGTCAATTACATTCATTTAAAAAACTGAAGCATGTTTCCAAATTTGGTTAGTTTGAGTTTCGGGCTGATTAGGTCCTGTAATAGATTTTCCTCCCGTAACAAAGTTTCTACAAGGGCCAAAAATGTCCTTACTGTATAGAGATTTTCACTTCTACCATGCTGATGTTGCTATGAAAGGGGGGAAAAAGAAAACAGAAAAGGCACACATTTTGAGATGGGAGATTCTCTTAATGAAGTATCTGTAACATCAACTACTTTATGCCTGAAATACCATACCAGTTTGCATGTGTGTGCTAGCATCTTTTTTAATCTTTGATCACTCTGGTCATCAAAGTCACCTCAAAACACACCCAGAACTATGACAACACATTTCAAGGGATAATAAGTGGATTATTTTGTGCAGCCCAAACTCAGAAAATCTAGCCCAGGTGCTTCCACTGGTATGAAAGCAAACAGCCATGATGGGGAAGCAGCTGTTGCATGGGTCTGGGAGAGGTTCACTCTGGTACCAGCAGTAATCATTGTTCATCAACATCTCCAGCTGCTGTTAGCAGTAAGACTGACTTTTCACCTGCCTTTCTGTCCATTCTTGACCATTTCTTTCACCACTGGCCTTATCTTACTTATTGGGAAAAAAAATTTATCAATTTTGCTTCTGCTGCTGAGAAGCCTTGATATCCAACATTTTACTGGGGAAATCCAACTGCCAGCACTAGAGGATGAAAGAAAACAAAAACCTGTTCCCAATTTGCTAGCTGATACAGTGAGTCTGTTAATTATACTACTACTATGTCAGAAACACTGCCAAGGTGGATTATACATCTCACTAGCTTGCTAGTCTTTTACATAAATAACTCAGAATATTAACTCTGAAAAGTCTCTTCTCAAGCTGCCTGTTTTCTGAAAAGTTGTTTCACATCAAAATCTGTCAGCGAGATAGAGAAAGCACAGACAATGCTAACTTGTCTGTTTAGATCATATTTAAGTATTTTTCTGTGTTTATTCCTCCTCTGTTTTCAAAGTAACATGGGCCTTTTCCTCAAGAAAATCATTACTCACCAACCATAACAAAGCACTAGTAGCGAGGCACAAAATCAGCAAGTTTACAAGTTGTTGTATTCCAAATTGAATGAAAGGAAGCACCTTGGGCACTATCCCATGCTGCAAGTTGACATGTCATTCTGCAGCCTCTAGCCTGACCTTTCCTTAACATCAGCTGAAAAACAAAGAGACTTTGCTGTTAGAGCAGCTGCTGTACCTCTAGGCAGGTAACAGTATCATCTTCGTGAATGACATCTATGTCACATTCGCGGCATGTCAGGAAGTCCTGAAACCCTGCAGATCAAAACAATGCAATATTTTCACATTGACCTTGAGGTGATGATCAAGCATGGTCACTTGCAAACTGCAGACATGCAGAGGCTTTCTGTGAAACTATGGATCAGTTGGGAATTTTATTAGGTTGAAGATCCATTTATAACCTAAGTGCTATATTCCTCCTGTTTCAACAAGGAAAGCAAAGAAAAAGCCCTCTCAGCTTTGAGAATGATTCACCTTCTATAAAGGTGCTCATCTCTGGTATTTTAAATGTGATTGCTTCTTCATGGAGTTTCTCACAACCTTTTAAAATTATTACCCATTTAACACCAATTAGTAAGCATTTCTACCTCACTGGTCTATTTAAAACAACACTAATGATTATACCTAACAGTCAACAGTTCTACATGGCTGAGACATCCTATTGCTATGTTTAAGTGGTAGACTGCTTAATAATAATCTCTTTTTTCATGTATTTTTTCAGCTCCTAATCTGAGGCAGTTCTTTACATTTCTTGTCCTGAAATATTTTATTAATTATTACACGTATTTCATAGAAATGGAAATAAGAAATATGGCAATTAATAGGTCATCACTAGTATGTGTAATATGTGCATTACTGGAAACAAGAATTACATGTCCAAAAATGAAAATGCTGGAAGGATTTTAACTTGTACAATCAACAGGCTTTAAAAAGGAACACCACTCACTCATCTGGAGCAGAAATATAGCCAAAAAGAAATACTGGTTTCTTTTAGTTCTTTTTTTGTCCCAGTGCAAGTCAGTATCTTTAGCTGGTTTTCTATATGTAAAGCAATGTGTGGAGGCTTAAAATTTCTCTCAGAAGTAAAAGGAAAAATTCAGTGCAGTTACTCCATGCCCTAAGATGCCACAGGAGGGGCTACAGCAGTTATTATAGGGGCTGTAGAGATGAATGGAGGATGAATTGTGACTCTGAGGTGGTGTTATAATATAGGAGTAGAGAAGATTGATCCTAGTTTTCAGGAAGCCTCAGTATTTCTCTCACACTGCCTCTACTCCATCTGAACATGATTTTCAGGTTTTTGCACATCCTACATCCATACTCAGACTGTGCCACTGAAGCAGTCTGTATGTAAAAAATGCCTTCAGGTCTCACCCATGGATAGGCAGGTAAGTGTTTTGTGTGCAGAAGCTTAATGGAAATCTCGTTGTTTAACATGGTCAAAGATGTGACAACTCAAGCATATCCAGATGCTCCAAGCAGCTCTTAAAATTTACTGATGAAAGTTTTTAATTTGCTGATGAAGTTATAAACATATATGATCTAGCTCCAGAATTAGGTAGGGCTGGATGACTGTTCTTGTTGTTACAGCTTTAAGCATAGGGCCAAGTCCTGCTGACTGCTTATCCTAACTAATCTGAATTTATGCAATCTAGAAGAGTTTTTTGTTATACTTCAAAGCAATTTCACATATTTTGTGCTCTTCTCTTTCCATCTTTTTTTCCAATCTGTTGCCATGATGTTCTTGCACCATTCTGAGAAACACCAGGTAGAAAGTGTGTCTAAGCAGTGACCACCACAATGTTGGTTTCCATAGGAATAGAAAACACATGGAAATAAAAGGAACAGAAAACAGAAGACTTGTTCACAGGCCACACAGGCAACCTGCATCATTCAGGACCTGAATACTAGAGCGATGGTAAAGTTTTTGTAAAATATACATTTCTTTTTTTTTTTCAAAGGATTTATACTTTGAAGCTTCCATTATAAAAGCTCCACACTGAATGAGTTCTGGAACTACACCATTTTAATAAGAGTAATTTCTTATATTAACTCCAGAGTGCTGACTTTCTATAGGAACTTAAAGTACAGATATCAGCTGAGGCTTTTCAAAGTAAAGTCAGACCTTTTTCCTGTGTTGACAAAAGAAACTTGGGGGTAAATCAGCTAGAGATAGTTTTATAAAGCTGAGGGCCAGTATATTCAAAGTTCAGATCCTTAAAAACTAGCAACTTCAAGAGCAGTTAGTAAGAGTTAATTAGGTATTAGGACCTGAAATTTAATATAAAGTTTCCAAGAGGCAATCACTGGCTTAAATTTACGTGTCTATAAACCAATCAAGGAAGAATATTCAGGATGGGAAATTAACATGTACATGGCAACATTCAAACAGGAAACAACTATGTAATACACTTAGCCTTCAAAAAAAAGTCAGCGCTGCCCACAGGACGATGCAACTTTAGAACTTACTAATTAAAAGATTTTTTTTCTTTCCCTCAGAAGGAGGGATCTTAAAATAAGAAAATTCTACAGAACTACCTTCATGATTGGAAAAAGAATGAAAAACACCCCCTTACACAGTAGTCTTTTTGTAAAGACTGGATGAAAGCTGGGCCCTGGCAATTTGGGATGGGAAAAAAATTAATTGTGTACTGAGACATGAGACAGTAATAACTCAAGCAGGCTTCATTGTTTCATGCCAGATAAAATAAAAATTTAGCCAAGTCAGGGAGAGCTGCTGATGGAACTAGTGCCACCCATTTTTCCCCCACCAATTGGAAAGACCAGAAAAATGAGAATGAAAACCCCAGATAACAGATTATTCCTTCCTCTCTCCCTATGACTAATCCAACTAACCTGCAGAAGAAATACACTTAATGCCCCTAGCAGATGAGCACACAGATCTGGTCCAGGTACTCAAAATGAGGATCTCTGTTTAGAGAAAAAAAAAAAAAAAAGAAAACTGTGCTTTGTGTGTAATTTGCACAGAGCTAGTGGCCTGTGAGAGCTGACAGGGCATATTGAAGAGGAGAAAGATGACTGTGGGAAAAATGGATATCTTTTATTAGCAAGCTTTTGGCACTCGAGAAGCTATTTTCAGGACCCAGACACTTGAAATGGGTAAACACACACAGAATCCTCTTGCTGATATTTCAGATTTGCTATTTCTTTCACCAAAAATAGATCTTTCAGATCTGTTATTAGCACAAGAAAAATAGTAAGAAAAACAAGCTTGTAAAACCCAGTTTAAATGTGTCTCCAAAAATTGTATTAATAATAAATGTATGATCCCACTGTCTTTATCATTATTGTAGCTGACGAGACCCTGAAAGTGAAATCTGCTAGGAATCTGTAGTAAAAAAAAATCCGACTAGCCTAAATATATTGTCTTTGCCACCAAAAAAGCAGAAAAAAATCCTATAAAATCAACCACCATATAATTTCAAATTAAGACGAAAGAACATCTCACAGTTTAAACTTCCACTCAAATTCTTGGCATTCTGCTCAAATAATAACACATTTGTAATTAATAGCTATAAATTTCCTTAAATCTTTTCTAAGGTGAAGATAGAGCTTTAATTTTACTGAATGCAGGTACATTTTCTACCCAAATTTCATTCATCTCTACTCTGAAAAATATGTGTATGTAGACTTACTTTAAGTGTGCACGGATATACACACAAAGAGATCCATTTAGTGTTTTTAAGGAACAGATTTAAATATATTACTGTTGTATTTAAATATAACTTGTACAGCTCTCAAAGAGACAGAATTCTTTCATCTGAAGTCAATACCCATGAAAGGGCACAAAGGTTCCTAAAAAAGACTGGAACAGTACTAGGTTCCCTTGTACTGAATTTAAAAAGCAAAACATTATAAACTTATATTTAAAAATAATCCTATAAGAAATACAGTATATTTCTGTAGGGTTGACAGTACAGTCACATTTATTTAAAAACTGTTCCTACTACTTCCCTAAGCATGTATCTGACCAGTGTAATTGAACCACTATTTACATAGAAACATCACACCTCTAGGTTCTGTCCCAAAATACTTCTTTAATTGTATTTTGAAGGTAAATATAGCAGAGTATGAGCTGTGGTCTCAATTAAAAATTATAAACTAGCATTCATAAGTCTCACTCGGAATCATCACACAGATCCAAGATTTTTAGCATGTCTTCTGTGGTGACTTTTTAGTGACTTATGTTCCTCCAACTTGTGCTGAAAGGCACTCAGTGAACTGCTGAAAAATAACATGAGCTTCTAGGAAGCACTTCACCATTTTCTGAGTGGCTGTAAGGAGCTGGATACTCTGGAGTAATCAGGTAAGCAGGAAAAAAGATTCAAATATAAGAACTTATATGATAGAGAAAAAAACATTGATGTGGTATTTTTAAACATCTTCAGGGAAAAAAACAGTGCCCAATGTAATTCTGACCAAAAAAACCTAGTAATCAATCATTACAGAAAATCTTATTACTTGTGACTACTTAGGTACATATAAAGAAATCAAAAATAATGTATTTTTAACCAGGATAGTTCTCTATTTTTCATTTATACCTGAATCCATATGTTTGTGTATGTGTAACTTGGAGACATCAGCTATTTAGGCAAGAGTTCAGAGCGCTCCCTCAGCAGTTCCATGAAGGGGCTGAAGCTGATCAGTCACAGTTTTAGGGAGAGGCAACATTTAGCTTTCCACAAGTGACTCGTGCTTGTGTCATGGTTTCAACTGGAGACTCCTTGATCACATCAGATCTGAATATGCCCTGATGAGTACAAATATAAATCAGGAGCTGACAGAACTGCCTGCCTTTACTGCAGCAAGTATAAATATTAGAGCTGGCAACTGGTGTAAACAGAAGGGAATATGCCTTTAGGTGTGCTCTATAGAAACCCTCAGAATATTTATTTAATGTTGCTATTTCACTGTCAACAGATTTTTTCGTCTGTATATTTTAGCAAAGCCCATGAAATCTTACCACAGCCAACTGAAGCCTTTGAATGAATGTTTAAATGTCCTTTTGCAGTATTGACTCAGCTCTCATTTCAATATAATTGAAAACCCGACAGGATATACAGAAATGAGGTTCTATGTTGTTTATTACTTTCATTTTTAAATACGTCAATTAAACTACTTCTTACACTGGAACCTCATGGTTTAGATACCCTACCAGGGCTTGATATTTCCAGTTTTTATAAGGTGAAAAGATTTTCTTAAAGTTTTTTGCAGCTGCAGCATTTCTAAACAAGTGTAAGAGCACTTTATGAGCCCCAGAGTCCCTGGCTCTGTAATTAAATGGAAATAGTTCTGAGCTTCAGGGACACCTGTCGCACCCTCCTCAGATATTGCTGTTTCCACTGGTTTTCAAAATAGAAGGAGATGTTCAGGGGTGTCTGTGCCAAGTTTAACAAGGTTTCTGAATGCCAGGAGTAGATTTTGCTCTCGTCTCGTAGGGCTGCGAGCCATGGTGGGGCAGGATCAGGTTCCCCCGTGGCATGGGAGGAAGAAGCAGGGTGGGGACAGGACCTGCAGGTACCCCCAGATCTGTGACAGAAGGATGAAGTTCCTCAGTTGTACCAGGGGTGGCTGAATGAGAGGCCCTAAAGAAGGAGAGATAACAGAGCAGTCCTACTGAATGAGTGCCTGAGGGTGTGTAGCTACTTTAGCACTGTTTGCACTGGGGTTTTTTTGGTTTTTTGTTTTTTGGTTGTGGTTTGGGGTTTTGTTTGGGTTTTTGTTTTTTTTTTTTTTGATGCTTCCTTTGGCAAGTAATACCACCAAAAGGAAAAATTTGTGAGGCAAAAAGTTGAAAGAGTTGCTAAAGGCAGTAATAATCAATGCCCAAGTTAACAACATCACTCCTCCAATTCTCCATGTGGGATCTTTAAGAAACAAACCTGACTGTTAAACATTTGTTGCTAGATTTTAAGCAGCTTAGAATCCTCAATACTGTATTGGAACCCCACAAATACTGAGAGATTTAGACATAGGGATCACCAAGATAAATTTGAGATATGGATAAAGGGAGAGTCTTACTGCTTATTTTTCCAGGAAACTTCCTTGTATTTCTTCTTCAGAAAGAACAAATATATTTGTTTTCTGGTGTACAATGCATTCAGTCCAGTGGCATATAAATACACGCTCAGAGTAGACATAAGGCTGAGAATTTTCAGCAATAATCTCCAAATTTCAAATGGAGCATTCATAGAAATGCAAATATAGAGGACCTTGCCTTTATCTACAAGACAGTCCTTACCTAACCACTGCTTCAGAGCAATATAGATGTGACAATACAAATAATAGAATATTTTAATTCAGAGAATTCAGAGAATACCATTTTTTCTCCCAGGTCATCTTCACACAAACTTTCCAAGGAAATTTATCTTGATACAGGCATCCACTATTTCAGGCCAAACAATTAAAAACTCATCAAACAAAAGAAAAGGAGATGTCCAAATAAGCAAGCATTACTTCAAACATACCAAAACCTGCATGATATCATGAGATATTATATCTGATATGAACAATATTTGACATCTAGCAAAAGGACTGAAATTCCATTCACATGAAAATAGAGCACAAATGTAAGAGGGAACTATTATTAATCAGGCATCTAGGGCAATATTAAGAAGAGTTTGTAAATATCAGCTAATTCATCTACACAGATAACACCTTCTAAAAAGCATTATCAACCAAGCAAATCACTAGGGCATGGAATAAGATCAAGATGTGCAACACTCATGATCTTAGCAATGATCCCAGGTGATTAATAAGCTAAGGAGGCATTGCAGCTGCTTGATATTTTCAGCTAACACATTTCAGCCACAGAGCCACAGGTGTATCTGTGCTGGAAGAGGACATGCACAGCTCCATGTGTATCACAGCAAAGCCATACACAGTGCAGAACACTGCTTCATTTCTGTAGTCAGCTGTGTTCAAGTGGGTACAGACCACGGAGATCCAGAGACATGTCTATCAGAAACTAAAGAAACACTTCTCACAACCTGCTCTTTTGTCTTTATATAAAAGTGCTCTGCCGGTAAGATTAATTCAATATGTTTACTAGTTGCATGTGTAGAAATTCAGAACCAAGTATTTTCTGTCAAAACACGTCTCACAAAGTTGAAATGTGTTATTAAAGGATGATAATTTTGCCAGTTTTCTGGTAATTTTTCAGGATTATAAAATTCTGTGGGAAAGGAAAAATCCAGGGTCCCTGTAATTGGAACTTTTTCCACTGATTTCTAAATTTTATGATCTGTTCAATTTTATAAAACAACATGAAAAATCAAAATTTTCCCATAATCTGATTAATCTGAAACTTTTTTCTTGACAACATACTAATATGAGTCAAAATTAAACAAAATGTAGAAGTCTTGAAATGCTTCAAATAATGGAAGTTTTCTGCATGCACATTTAAATTACATAACTATGTTATTATATGCATCTAAAGTATATATATAGTTTTTAATTTAACAAATAGAAATTTAGGTTTTCCATCTTTGAGGATTATGAGAAAAAAGGTGTTTGCTTACTATCATCTCCTAGCCAGGAGCAGTTTTACTTTTAAGCCTATGGGTTAGCAAGTCATCTATGAATCAGCTCAGCCTCGGGTCTCTGGGGAAGGAAAAAGGGCCTCTGCGCCCATTTAGAGCTACACAGTACCCACTCAAAACACCTCCTGGAGCCACATAACTCACATTACTCTCACATAACTCATTGAGTAAGAAAGCTCCCCTTGCCACCCTTGCAGAGATGAGGATACTGCTAGAAGGGAAGGTAAAAGAACGATCAACAAGATCTGTGTATAGGGCACAGAGAAGGATGTGAGAAATACTTCAGCCACTGGCAAAGAACAACCACCCTGTGCTTCTCAGCTTGACGTGGCTTTCACGCTCCCCAGTCAGTCCACACACACACACAGAATCCGAATACTTGGGCCAAACATTCCCAATGGGAGAGTGCTCAAATTCTGTGCACCTGCCCGAGGCCTCACTCAGCGTGCGTCAGGGCCGGCGCTCGGCAAACGCTTTTCTGAACCAACCCTCACGTGGTCAGTGGGCACTGCAGACCTTGGTTTGTCCTGTGCAGTAATCCTTATCCCTAAGGAGAAAATGTCTTTAAAAAAATGTCAACCCGCTTACTTAGTCACAGTTGGGATGTAAACTGAAATTGCTATGAGCCAGGCACGTTCTGAGCTGGAATTTCAGCACCTCACTTATCTCCAGCAATATGTAACACTGGCAGCTAAAAAACAAACAACTGCCAGTTCAAATAGGCTGTAGAAATAATATTCTGAAACACCAACTCCTTTTGACAGTTCAGGGAGTCTGGGCAGAACTGGTAGCAGCAACTACAGCTGAGCTGCCCAGTGCCTACCATTACAAGCTGTTTTAAGTTGTTTATAAAACTTCGTCAAGCTTTAACTGTTTGGGCTGAATTTTCCCAGACAAATTATCTGTCTCAGGCTGACTTATTTTGGGAAATTTCATTAAAAATGGTTCAATCATTTCCAAATCATTTAGACAAAGGTACAGTGTTACATTTCTGCTAAAACATAAATAAAACATACAACAGCTTTGCTGGGAAGTTCTAAGATACTTGTGTGTTGGAAAAGGAACTTCAGAATTGCCTCAGCACCCAGGACAGTCCTTCTGCTTTTCCTGCAAAAATCTACATACAGTTTGTGAGGAGATAAACTTAAAAATTTTACTTGGCTGGCCTTCCATGAGATCTCATTTTCATAGAGCACAATTGCACCTCCATCCCTTCCTCCAGCACAGCTGTGGCAAACTGCATGGGGAGGCAGCTTCAGCTCTAACCAGAGCTCTGGTTAATTCAGGATGTAGAGCTCAAAGCCAGCACTTTGGTCAGTCTCAAGGTGGGCAGCCATTCAGTTTCTGTCCCACTAAGTTCTGCACTGACCTCACTGGTTTCAAATGAAAAGACATCAAGAGTGCTTTCATGCAGCCATATATATCTATGCTACACAATGTACCTGTCTTTCTAATTAATAGGACAAAGGGTAAGGGCTTTAAGCTGAAAGAGGGTGGATTTAGCTTACATATTACAAAGCAATTCTTTACTATGAAGGTGGCATGACAATGGAACAGCTCGCCCAGGGAAGCTGTGGATGCTCCATCCCTAGAAGTGTCCAAGGCCGGGTTGGATGGGGCCTTCAACAACCTGGTCTGGTGGAAGATGTCCCTGCCTCTGGCAGGGGGGTTGGAACTAGATGATCTTTAAGGTCCAAACCAAACCATTCTGTGATTCTTTGATGTCTCTCCACACCTCATCCTCTAGGTGAGTGTGGAAGTGAGTTGGGCATAGTTCTGTGAGGATATGTAGTGATTGAGAAGTAGAAAGAGCTGATGTCTGTGAAACGGGAGTTCAGATTAATTGTACTGTATTCTGAAGAAAACATTGTAAGTCATTCACCAGAAGCTGTTGTTTTTATGGCAGCATGGAAGAGCATTGTCTCTCTTTATCTGAACGTTGATCTTGATTGAAAATTTGCTCTTGACTAAATTCTTTGTGCTTGTCTGACTTTTAATATTCATATCCTGTGGAAATGTCAACACAGTTCTGAATTTTTCATTATGCAAATATACTTCAATTCAGCCACAAGTTATCAGGTGTTGATCAGATCTGCCTGGTAGATAGATAGGTTGTGAGATTTACTATAGTGGTACCAAACCTGATGTTTTTTGGGGTTTCACATCAGTTTTAAAATTAAATACTATGAAATTTTCCCCCGCTTTTATTTTGAAAAAAAGATGAAACCATTGCAATACTGTTTTGTACTCTTTGTGAGAAAGGTTTTACTTCTGTGGCATCTCTTCTCTGTAGATCATAAAGAACCTCACAGGATCATTAAGATAGCTTTTTATATAGCCCATAAGGCAGAAAAACATGATCTTTACTCCCTTCTTACAGGAACAATATTCCTGGACTTCTATGAAGATCTATGTAAAGGCAATTGGTCTTACCTCTTGGTTGCCACTGCTTTCACCACATGACCATTCCCTTCGAAAATGTTACTGCTCTCATGATTTACAAGACAGGAAAAATGTGGATTTATTGTGTGCATCATACCTCTGCTGCAATGGTATTCTCCAGTAAAACTGTGAGATTACTTTGATGTATCATGGCACAACATGACAGGCAGTAATTTATGTCAGTAGACATTAGATGTAGGAGGGCAAAGGTAAAATTTTGCTTCTGCAGTGCATTTTGCTATTTAATTAATACCTGTTTGACAAGACAGTTAGGACCTGCAAATGCATGTCAGTGTCCCAGTCTTGTACAAAACCTGAAATAAAATGGGTTTGGGGGACTGGCTGTCATCACATGACCCGGGCCAGTGCTTGAAGGAGTTGTTTAGAGGCATCAATTGCTTCAGTATTCATTGACATAAGTAAATCACACACTTTACTGTGCTGACAAGCCTCAGATACCTGAGTTTGTATAATTATAGATTTTTTGTACTGGTTGCTAGTATGAAGCTGTGGTTCTAAAGGAGAAGAATCAGAGAGGAGAAAAGAGGAGGAAAAGGTCAGCTAACTGGCTCACAACTGAATGGTGAGCTAGTCATAAGAGGACAGAGACACCTCTGTGTGCTAGGTTTTCACTAGTGAGCCGAAGAGCCAGAGATTTGTAAAAGGAATGGAAACTCTTTGCAGGTCATTCCAGAGAAAACCAACATGGGAGGGAAGACCCTCCGCCTCTCCCTGAGGTGGATCCTCTGCCAAATCCCACATGGATGTGAGCAGACTGGGAAAAAGTGAATGAATTCTTCTGCTTGAGAAGAGAAAAACTTCAGGCGATGCAGCTACAATGCGGTCTCTGTGTTGCAAATGACTGAGGAGGAGTACATGCAGACTTCATATGAGCTGCTGGGCTCAAAAGATTTGGAGAAGCCTTTGCCAGTGTCTTAAAAAGAAAACCTGACTGTGGTGCAGAGGCAACACTTACTCTGTAGAACTTGGTGTTGTCCAGCTGGAGCCCCAGCCAAGTGTTTGAAAACAGAACTCTACCTTTTGTAAAAATTCAACATCAGCATTATAGGAAAAAAAGACCAAAGCATTTTCTTTGCAGGGCTTGTGCAAATCAGGATGGACACCAAATGATTGGCTTTATAGCCTAATGCCACCCACCCAGTAAGCTGTCTTTTGAGCCATTGTATACAATCACAGCAATCCTCAAGGAGGATTGTGAGATTTACCACCTCCTCAGTCTGCTCACAATCTACCCAGGCATGAGTATCAATGCAACCAACCTCTGCTGCTTCTGCTCCAAGCTAGGTACTGAAAACTAAGGACATTCTTTCAGAATATGAACTGGCATTTTCCTGGATAGAGCTGAATGATGGCAAAGTTACTGTAAGTTTAGAAACATCATTTTCTCCTAACCATATTAAGTCAGACATAGAGTGTCATCTTGGGAACCCCCAGTAAAGATACAGTAAGGACAAGCTTTTGCCTTAGGTGCAGTACATGTAGCATCGCAGTATTGTTCATTCTGCTCCCATAATTTCTATCAATACTGCATTCAGTTTTGGTCCCCTCCCTATAAGGAAGACACTGATTTGCTGGAGCATGTTCAGAGAAGGGCAATCAATCTGGTGAAGGGTCTAGAGAACAAGTCTTATGAGGAGCATCTGAGGGAACTGAGCATGTTTAGTCTGGAGAAGAGGATGAAGACCTCTACATCTCTCTACAGCTACCTGAAAAGAGGTTGTAGTGAGGTGGGTGTTGGTGTCTTCTCCCAAGTAACCAGTGATAGGATGAGAGGAAGTGGCCTCAGGTTTTGCCAAGTTTAGATAGGATATTAGGAAAAAATTATTCACTGGAAGGTGGTCAAATATTGCAACAGGCTGCCCAGTGAAGTGGTGAAGTTACCATCCTTAGAGGTGTTCAAAAAACGTGTAGATGTGGCAATTCAGGCCATGGTTTAGTGGGCACGGTGGTTTTGGCTTGACAGTTGGACTTGATGATCCTAGAGATCTCTTCTTACCTTAATGATTCTGTGATTCTGTGGTCAACATTTTGAGATCTGCTTTAGCTGCAGTTTTCAACAGATATCACAAGGTACTTTTATGGTGTCTAATTCTGAGAAATTTTGAGGTAGGTGCTCATTTGAAGCAGTTGCTATAGCCTTTGCCCACTTATTGAAGGGATTAAGCACATGTTTGGAGTTCAGTAGCTTCATGTTAAGCTTAGGTTTCTGTATTTGTGAAAATGAAGCCTAATAACTTAAGCAGAATAGAAAGTTTACAATCTGTCTGATATGCAAGCAGTATAGATATATCAAAGAAAACTTCAGTGAGCACACAGGATAAGAACAAGCTTGAAGCTGGGATTTTATAGACATTGATTGAACAGAAAAATTGAAGTAGTTTCTTAAAAGTTAGGCACAGCAAAATCTAGAGAGAGCCATAAAATATCAAGTTCCTAGAAGCTGAACCTTCTATTTTCCATGACTATTTGCAAGGAAAAAAAAAATATACTGGTATATTTCTTTGTCAAAACAAGAATATTGTTCCATCCCACAGAGCCCAAGTTCAGTGGTGAGGGACTGACAAACTGAAGGAATCAACACTAACCAGAAAGAGCATGCAGACTTGTGCTAAACAGGTTTGTAAGTGACTGAATGGGTGAATTACCTATCCCAATTTTAGTATCCCATGTCCTTACAAAAGAATTTTATTTTACAGAAAGAAAAAAGAAAAAGATAACTATCAAAAATTATGCATATAGAAAACAAGCTCACATTAAAAAGCCCAAGTACTATGTATAGACAGATAGGTAACTTAAGTAAAATGTATTTTCATACCTCATACATTCCTCTTCGAATGCTGAATGTTAATTAACTAGTAAGAGTGATAAGAATCTTTGGAGAGAATATAGAAAGCAAACAGAAAGAAAACAAACTTTATCTAAGTAATAAGCCATCAAGAAAAAAGTTTCTGAAGAATATGCCATATTTAATAATTTCTGGTCTTTAATGCAGTGGATTTTCAATCCAATCATAACCAAACTACTTCATGTGGCTTTCTTTCCCTTTCTTTCAGAAATTATAAGAGGGGGGGGAAAAGGCCAATTTGAGCAGCTTGTAAATCACTTGAGAATCTGAGTAGATTTACTCAAAAACCTCACAATACAAATGTTCCTGACTGAAAACTGTTCATTAAATTGACAGAAAATCAAGCCTCTCATGCTCTTCTCATTTTGTTCCCCACATTTTCCTACCAGATGCACTAAACTATAAATAATCAGCCATTTTGTCTGACAGCAAATTTTCAAGACATAATTGTTAAATTTGGGTTTTCTGCTATTTTTTTATTAAAGTCCAGTAAATTACTATGTCATTCTGAGAAAACACAACTTCTGTTACTTGTCACTAGCTTTTAGCCATTATATTTCATGATAAATACATTTTTTTCCTGAATATCAGCCAATGATTTGGTATATTTATCCTGATCTATACATAGTAGATTTACTTATTGCCATTATAAATAGTATTTTACTTTTGTCCTATGTTCACAGTTTCCATGCAGTGGAGTTTAAACTTGAAAGCAAAGTCACAACAACAAGAAAAAAAGTCATTTAGACATATGAAACATAAAAATTATAGCTTCTTCTTGCAAAGGAAATGACTTATTACAGGTTCTCACTGTTTCCCATAGAGCATCAGCCAAAAGAATCCGTGACAGAAAATAGATTATTAGGAATTATTTTTTTAACTGATCCTTTTCATTTTAGCTATTAGGTAAGGATTTTCCAAAATGAATGAAACCATTGTCAACCTGCCCTTATATTTCTGGGTTGTTTTTATTTGATTTGATGTGATGTGATCTGGGGGGGACTGTTAGAGAAGGTTAGAGAGAGCAGCAGTGCTCAGGATGAAAACACACAGCTTTCAAAAACAGGAGAACAATCCACTCATATATAAACACAGTAGGCCCTTTCCTTAAGAATAAAGGTACAATAAAACAAACAAAACAAAGAAATTGTTATTCGCCTATGAGAATGCCACCCACTTAGTCAACCAAGCAGCTCTCCTCAGCATAGATCTGACTCCCTGACAATCTGGCCCTGTGTCAAAAGGATAACCTCAGTAAAAAAATCTAAACTCTATCCTCCACGGTGCGTGAACATATACAAACCAGCTATTTACAGATGCTGGAGGAAGTCAGTGACAATGTTCTGAAAAGGTATGGTTTAAGTCTCGCCAGGTGGAATTTCTAAAGAGCCACTTGGAAAAATTCTTGAGAGCAGTCAGAGCTTGTCTGCACCACCCAAGTGGCATCTGTGATCACAAATCAGCCACATATTGCTGCTCAGTAACCCTCTACTGCTAAAAAAACCCCCCACTTTCCTGGCGTATCCATGTCCTGGTTAGATAATTGTTTCATTTCTAACACGCAGCCCGACTGGGGCAGGGCTGCCATGGAGCCATTTGGCTCAGCCAGAAGTAGCTGTTTGCAGCATTGAGCAGCCTGAGGTCTGGGTCTGACCTTCACAAAACCCCAGCTGCCTGATCTCCTCCCCTCACTAAGGCTACTGTAAAGCAGAGCACTGGGTGATGCAGAAGATACCATCCCCCCACCCTCTGCCTTCAGCATCCCTGTCAGAGGTAGCATGAAGGGTAACTCCTGCTCACATCGGTCTTACCCTGAAGAAGAATTCCTAGAGGAGTAAAAGGAGGAGGAAAGAAATCCACTCTTGCATCAAAGAAGCTTTCAAGGCATAGGACTGGATGGAATGACCATCTATTTCATAATTTTAAAATAATGGTGGCACAAACTTTAGAAGATTGTTTTTAATAGTGCTCCAATATTTCCATTCATTAGATTCAATCTTACTGGATTTTTTTTTTTTTTTTTTTGAGGGGGGTACAATCACATTAAAAATCAACTCAAATGATTTCAGGGGGAGGGTACAAAGTCTAACTTTGTAGTGATATAATTCAGATTAGCATGAGGCTGAAATTTAGCTTTAAAGACTGGGCAGGACCCACTTATATGCCATTTTACAAACAGGCAACTACATGAGCCTGAACAGTTCTGGTATAATTCTGCTCACTACCTATGCCATACCAGTGTCTTTGCAAATTACGGGGATCAACTCTCCATTTTACAGAGGCTTACACATCTCCATCCAACTCTTAAATATACCTGAGTGCTTGAAGTTTCAATAGATGTTGTACATTAAAAATCAGAGAGCATTGAGAGCAGGCCTGTTTTCTCATCCTCTTTTCCCTTCCAGATCCTGGAGAGTCTTCCACATTAGGCTTTATGGTGATATGCAATGGTAAAAATTAGGTAGAAGTAAGGCAGCCAAGCCCTGGAAATATCGATTATTGATCCAGCTGTACAGAGTCAGATTACTTGGAAAACAACCCTTCAATTTTTCACTCCAGTGATGCTGCAGGGCAGTTGCTTTTAGGCTCATTACCCTTGTCTGTAAAATAGAGGAATGTGAGAATGTGTTTGAGTAAATTCTGAACCCGTTTGAACTTTGTGGGTTTGAAACTTAGTCCTAGAGTTAAATCACTGCTTTCCATGAACACATCACCTCCACAGCTAACCAGGGCATTCACACCAACACTGTGGTTTAGCTGATCCATAAATCACCCATAAATCACCATAAAGCTGTAATGAGTGTCCTGAGAAATACCAATCTTTCCAACACCTTATCACATATGAGAGAGTTGCCTTAAGTTAGGAAAACCTAGAAGACACATGCATCCTTATTATACTAAATGGCAAAGAAATTAATGTCACTGATGTGCCAGCAAGGGATGCCAGAACCCTGTCTCTTTAGCAAGGCAGCTCTGCAGTGAAGAATATGGGCACTTGTTCAGTATTGGATAGCAAGAGCTTTAAGCTTAGGGGAAGAAACTGAAGAGAAAACAGCTATAGAGCCAACCAGTACACAACTTGCCTGCACTCACGAGTTTTGATTTCAGCTTGTGTCCCACAGTATGCTAGAAAAGGCAGAAAAGGTCTCATGTAAGAGGAATGTTAAAGGTAAGAGTGACTTTAACCTAAGAAACTGCCAAGCCCAAGTAGCAAGAGTGTGGGCAGGACAGACATTCAGTAATGACAAGAAACGTGAGCAAGGTAAGTCGTGGGGCATTTTGACTGATGAAAGTTAGATGAGGAAGATTTTATCCAGGCATTTCTTCTTCCCTTTTTCATATCTAATTGCTGTTAACTTAGCATCTGCAATGGAACAGTCTTTTCCCCTGTGATGTGGCTTTTTTTTTTTTTTTGGAGGATTAGAGCCATGTTTGAGAACTCAGCCTCCCATTTCTCAGCAAAGTAGACCACCCAAGTCTGGTTTTCATTTGACAATTCATTTTAGGAGATTTTTTTTTTTTTTTTGACAGACATCAACACATAAGAGACACACTCCTAAAGCAGATACTTTGAAATAGAGAAATAATTATTATGAAATATATTGAAATAAAAATTGAAGGGATGGGGTTCAGGGGGCACAGCAGCACCTTGTAGAGAGAGCCAACAGACAAAAAGATAACTTTTATACACAAGTATAGGAAGGATACTTCATGCAACTGAACTTTGGACAAGGTCTCAGTCTCAGCAGGCAGCTAGGCTCATGACAGAAAGGAGCACATGACTGAGACTGAGCTTGCTTAAGTTCTGAAGAATGCAGCAAAAAAAAAAATTAAAGAGAAAAAAATCAAAAAAAGGAATAAAGAAGAAAAGGAAGGAATGACAAAATAAAGGCAGTCTCAGACCACAAAACAGTCCTTAAAATCAAACAAGGAAAATATTGAAATTGTCTTCCCAGTCTCAGGTATACTGAGCACATGGAATGTCTCTCACAGGAAAGAAAGATACAAACTCTGGCTCAGGAAGTCATTTTAGACCAATGACTGCTGGAAGGTAGGAAGGTATGTCAGACAACAATTCCTCTGTGTGCACTCTATTTGTCATATTCCTTCTCTAAGCATTTGCTATTAACCATTCTCAGAGACAGACTGCTAGACAATGCAGACCTTCAGTCTGACCCTGTGCTGCATGTCTTTTAAGACCAAAAAGTGATGCATGAAATAAACCCCACCAGCAAGGATTTAAACAGAAGTGGCCATAGTGTCTAGATATTTGGATCTATTAAGAAGTGTCTGATCAAAAGCCAAATTCCTGCTGAGGAACCAAAATTGATGATATCAGTCCAGACACAGGGCTCTAATTCAGCTCGGTTTTCACACTACAAGTTGTAAAGTAATTTATCACTGAAGAAACCCACATATTTGTATCACATTAGCAGAAATTTCCCATGAATAAAACAAAGGATTTTGTTTTGAAACTTTCCTTCAAACATAAGAAGTTTCAGAGTAGTCTCCTGTCCCCCATAAAATGAAGAACAAAGATTAATTTTCAATTTATGCAGTAATTTTTACAGTCAAGCGTAACAAATATGGTAACACATTTTCCAGATGTCCGGAGCTCTGGAAGCAGTATTACCAGGATTAGGCTGCCCTCTCTTGTACAGAGGGAGATCTGCACCTGAGGGTAGCGTTTGAAGACAAAAAAAATACACAAGAGGCTGTTGAGATCTGTACAGAAGGAGGGGAGGTATAAAAGGTCCACTTCCACACCAGAAATAACTAAATAAGCCTATAGTCTTACTACGAAAGGCTTATAATATTATGAATTAATACATCTCTGACATTTTTAGAAAATTGGTGATTTCACCTCTGCAGGTTCACCAGGCAACACACAGCTCCTTCCTTGCAGGCTTCAGTGTATCTGCAAAGCCGAATGTCCTGCCTTAAACTCAGAGGCTAAAACAAACCTCACAGCATCCCATGTGTTACCACTTTAGAGGGACACTGGAAGATTTAAACTTTGACTTCTTAAGCTGTCCTTCCTTCAGCCTTGCTCTGCTCCCTCCACACAGCCCTGCAGTCAGCCACCACTCCTGTCAAAAACCAGCTGAATCCTAACCCCTTATGTGCTGTGAAAAGTAAGAAGACACTCCATAAATTGAGGGATTTGTTCCTTTCTTCTGCAAAATCAAAAACAAACAAACAAGCCAAGAAAACTCTCTGTTTGGGTCATTAACCTTTTTAATTCTTCCGGAGAACTGAAGCAAAATTAACTTTTTTCTTTCTTAGGTCATATGAGTTGCCCATTTCTATAGTGATTCCCTAGACTTAGTTTCTGTATTTTTTAATTTTTTTTTAATAAAGGTAAAATTCTTCCCACACAGTTGGAGATCCTGAACAAACAGTATATAGTAAGACTTGTCTGTTATCTCTGATAATTTCCCTAGCTCTTGACTGACTGCAAAGTTTGGAAAAGGTGAATTCTGAGGGACATCTGACAGCCTTTCCTCTAAGTGTATGCTGTATGTCTTATACTTCCTCCTCGATAAATTTAATTTCATTAGTCTCCTAGTTACTGACCCAAAGTGCTCCTCTTGTCCTTAATTTCATCCTAAAAGCTGTCAGACTGACCGAACGGGATTCTGAGTATTGTCAGAAGTTAAAAGGGCATCTCCTTAGGTAAGGAGCAGCCAGAACGACCTAATAAATCTCATATTCCAAAGATATGCTTTCTTCTACTGAACAAAGATCACAAATACGAGATGTATAAAAGAATCAACAAGCACAAATCCTCTGAAACCTTCAGACGAGAATGCCTGGTCCTTTTTGTTGTTTTTATTACTATTATATATTTATTTGCTTATTTGCTGTGATGCTCAGCAGAGCTTACTGAGGCACGGGGACAGAAGGTATTCATACAGGAGACACAGGTAGGTGGAGTAGCAAGGCCACAGCACAGACAGGGAATTGAACCTTGACTTCACAGCCCTAAAGACCTGGCCAGCATGTCTGTGGAAACTTGGTGGTAATAGATCAACAGCAGACCTGCCTCCCACCTTGAACCAGGGGAGCCAGAAAGGAACTACGGGATCACAGTTCCCTCCTAGGTCTTCTAAGGAAGAAAATGCAATCTAAGTCTATCCCTACTTTGGGAAAATAGGAATAAAATGGCCAAAAACTGCTGTGACTTGGGCCTTCTCACTGGGAAAACAGTTCCTCACACACACAGCCCTTCATTTTCCTCCTCAACAGCATCAGTTAATGTTCTCTAAGGCGAAGCATTTGCTTTAACCACGCTGCTTGTAATTAGCAGTGTCTATTAATACTAGGCATCTGAGAGCTGCACGGATGGAGTAGAAAGTGCCAGGGCTCGAGTGTTTATGAGCAGTTCATATGCAGCAGGAAATTTCTTGTTTTTCTTGAACATTTGCCCTCTATCTTCTTGCCAAAAACTGCATGGTGAATAGTCATTACCCAATTTAAGAGAGATGTGGGCTAAAATTTCTGCTACCTGGTTTTGCACATAGACTGTGGTTAGAGAAAACAGAGAAAAGTCTCTTTGCATACAGGTTGGTATGTAATTCCAGTAAAAGCAAGAAATTTAAACACGTCACCCTGCCTATCAGTCTTAAAATAGGCTTTTCAATTCTTTGCAATGTTTTGGATCAGTGATAGATGGGAACAAATCCTGCGGATCCTACTGCCATCAATTTTTATGTCAACTCAAATGCTACTCTTCAGATGACTTTTGCCTTTCAGGTATATCTTTAATTTTGATTACCAGTATGGATTTTTGTTCTGATACATTTCATTTTGCAACACAAACCACTGAAAGAGAGGAACTTTGCCTCCTACCTTTCTTTGTGTTGTATCTTAAAAAAAAGTCTTCCATACATTTCCATTCTCAGTATTTATGATAATTTTGGAGTGTTGGGTTTTATTCAAGATAAGAATTAGTTTATTCCAATTCACTGGGGACAAAATAACTCCATCATTATCCTGTTAACCCCTGTGCCCTATTCACAGGACCACAGACACCTTATGAAGACAGCCATTAACACTGTGCTGTCAATCTGGTATAGCATCATGCTGTTTGTTCTTGAAGTTTCAAGTCTTTATTTTGACTTTGGTCACATCTCTCTCAACAGACTAGGACTCAAGTGAGTTAACTGAGCTTAATCCACAACCCAGCACAATGTCCCATGGGAAAGAATGGCAGAAGTGGACAGGAAGTTTTCCTGAAGAGTGAGAGAGTCTATCTCCAACTTTGTTTTATGAAACTCAGCACTCCATCAAGACATCATCTACATGGTATAGATAAAGCCTACACAGGAAAAGGATTTGCTGTAGTCTGGTTTTTTCCCTATTTACCTTACAACTAGCTATGCAGAGTCAGCCTATTTTGATTATTTTAAAGTGTATAATTCTTCATGTATAAAAATCCAGGGACAGTTTTATTTCCTCTCAAGCTTCAACAATATTAAGTGGTTTTCAGTGTGACCACAGATAGTGAGAAGGGTTTGTTTGTAACAGCACAGAGGGAATGAAAGGCACAGATTTAGCAGAGCAGGAAGGGGTATGAAGTCCCGTGATTAATTAGTATCACTTATATACATGCTATCCTTGCAGAAGCAGTATAGAGATACATATTTTTTTTTCTAATTCAAAGAGCACCAAACAGCAGCCAACAGAGTCTGTTTCAAGTTGGTAGTGTTGGCTTCTAGAGCAATTACAGCAAAAACAGAAAATATGAAAAGTAATTAAAGAGCCTCAATGTACAAACATGTAGAACAAAAATGTGCCTGGTACCTTCTACAGAATAGATCAGCATTACAGCAAGGATGTTCACATTTACAGAACATTCAAAAGAGAGGAAAAAAAAGGCAAAGAAAAAAGAAAATTTAAAAATCTGGCAGGCAAGAAGGAAAGGATAAAAGGAAGCAAGGAAAATTTGCATGCCAACCTGCCACAATAAAAGATTTCAGACACTACAACATGTTGATGCAAAGTCATATTGTGCTCCCACTATCTAAAAAGGAAAATCTAATCCTATTTTCCTATGTTTGTGCAGTCAAAATTGGGTAAGACATGTCTTATTGCTGCTAAAAGAAACAAACAGTACTGAGTGAGGGCATTTGCCACATGGGTCTCTAGGAAGATATTACTGAGGCACAGATGACTTGTATTCATTTGCAGCTTAGAGGTGGTCTCCTATATAGAAGTCTTCCTTACGTGCCCAAACAGGCATTAATTATCTCTCTAAAGCCAAATCACAATGGAGATTTTATGGCCATGAGGACCTGGTCAGTACTGCAGCTTCTCATGAATCATATGAGAAAGACTGGATTTGTATCACTGAGGAGAGCAGGAGAAAGAGGTGGAAAATGGAGCAGCATCAAATTTGTGTCTGTAACTCCTGGCAGACCACAGGGGGATCCGGGGATCAGTGTCTGAGGATAACCAGGTTGAGGATTAGTAAAATAGCTGAGAAAGAACAAGAGGAGGCCTTACATACTCTTTTCTGTATGCCCTGGGGCCAGTAAAAACCAAAAACATACTTTCAAGCTCTGTTTCCCTCCTTTCAATTTATTTTTCCCACCTACAAAGTTCCTGGAAAGCATACAGTGGTAGGTGAAGGAAAAGCTATTTATATAATTTTTTTTTTTTTAAATCTCCCAACAATAACAAAGGTCTGTTGAAAAAAGGTAAACCCCAAAATCAGGAACGGATTACTGGCATAATGCACATATTTTTATCAGCTGCTACCACAACTGCAAAAGGCAGTGGTAGATTTGCCATCTCTTGCTGTAGTCAGGTAGGGACCAATTCCTCTCTGGAAGACAGGCTTTCCTCACACCAGCCTCTGGAAGTGGAAGTAGGCAAGAGCTTATGGTTAATACAATCATGTGAAAGATGTTCATGTGCCTTTTTTCAGCGTAAGCTGATTAAAGGTAAGAGATACAGTAAGAGAAACCCCGAGCCAGTCTAACAACAGACTGAGCAGATATTTATCCATGAGTTTGGAGAGTGAAATTGCTTTTCCCTTTGAGATTTTCATCATCTCTTTGGTTGAACAACTTCTAAAGGGAAGACAGTTTCAGAGATAAAGAAAACTATCCGGAAGTTTCTTAAGCTTGCAGAAGTAAAAAATAAACACTACAAACAGAAATATTGTGAAATGTCAGAGTGTATAGAAAAAACAATGGTTTAAGCTTTGAAACAATCAAAACTAATATAAAAGGTACAGGTAGCTGCCTGAAACAGCTTTACACACCGACTACAGTAACAAATAATTTCCATTTTAACTATGGCCTAGAAGAATCTGACAGACTTTCTGCTTTCCAAAGCCACTATTAAAATTAAATATCATTTCAGTTTCTAGCAAAGACAATATAGGTAAAACCACACACTCCTCCCTGAAGGTGGATTTTTATGTACATTAGCAGATGTTCTGAGAATCCTAATTTGTCACAACTGTAATTCATCAAATGAAGAACATACTGGAGTAGCAGAATAGTTCTGCAAGTACAACAAATTCCACTTTACTTTAAAATTTCTCTAACTCATGGAGTCTTCTGTTCTTAAAGTTGCTTTGGATGAGGATGGAAGCTGCAGGAAAATAAACCAAGTTGTTTAATTATGGATTAAGATCTGGAATCTACAAACAAAGGAATTTTCATGCCTTTGCTTGAAAAGCCATCTTCCCCCAGATGCCAGCCTCTGCACAGCTGAACACTTTATTTACCTTTATCTTGCTTTTATTTCTGTGTAATATATTTCTAAAATAGTCTTGCATATATATGCCAAATATAGGAGTAAAATGTTTCTACATATACTTTATTTAAAAAAATAGAAGATATATTATCATATCTTATATATTACTATATAGTACATCAGTAGAAACATAACGTTGACTAAATTTAGAGAATAATTTGGAGAAGGAGCTCACATAATCCAGTGACTGGGGTATCATATGCAGACACTTTTCATTTCTGGCCCCTGAATTTTAAGTACCTGTTTTGAAAATATGTTTCCCTGATTAGGGAAAAGCTGGTTAAAATTATTTTGGAGGGTTTTAATATATCCTTTCTCAGATTTTTTTTTTCCTCTTCTGAATGATATGGTAGTGACATTTAACATCAGCCTGCATTTTAAAACTCAAACATAAGTGTGTCCTGGTTTGGGCCAGGATAAAGGTGATTTTCTGGTTTGTACTTTTGCTTTCAGCTAAGTCTCTTGTAAGTAGTTGCACTTGCTGAAATTAACAGCAAGTTTCTCAGACAGTGTCTGCTTCTGGGACTGATAACACTGGATGTTTATAGTTACTGCCAGAGACTGGTGTGCAGAGCCAAGGACACTGCTCAGCTCTGAGGAACATTTTACCCTGCAGAAGGAATAAAGAGGTCCCACCTGAACCCCTCCTTGGGGGAGGCCCAAGACAAGATAGATGCCAGAACTGACCAAACAGAGTATTCCATCCCATACACATCATACTCAGTATAAATTTGAGGGATCACAAGGGTCAGACCCCTTTCTGCTCCCTTTCCTGCCCTTTCCTCTTGTCCTCCCTTCCTTCACCGGTTCCCTGTTTGCTTCGGCATCCTGGGAGGATTCCGTCCATTCCTCTGCCTGTGGTCCTGATCTGTGCCAGCCTGAATCTCTGTGTTCCTGCCTCCAGCTCCCGACTGCTCCTGACCCCAGGGTCCAGCCTGGACTTTCCCAGGGCTGCCCTGCAGCCTCGGTGGTGACGTGAGAGTTACTGGGGGAAAGGGAGGAGGAATGTGGGATCAATCTTTTCCTGTCTATTTGTATATATTTAGTAATTTTTCCTATTTATCATTATTGTTTCATTAAAGTTGTGTAGTTTAGTTTCCAACCCATAAGTCTCTTTCCCTTATTCTCTCTTCTTTCCTTATCAGGGAGGAGAGGGGGATTAATAGAAAAATCTGTTACTCGGTTTAATTGCCGGGTCAGTGTTAAACCGTGACAGTGTGCCATGTGAGTTCTGTTACACTGCACCTTCTCTGTTTATCCCTGGTGAGCATTACCTGCATGTACCATTTTATGCCTTGCAGGTCATAAGTAGCAATAGTGCCAAGCTGCAACACCTCCAAAATGCAGGAGCAGGAAGGGATCTCACTGTGATGGTGCCCACAGCCTGAGAGGTGGATACCCAAGAACCATAGTGGAGCTGGAGACCCAGCTTCCCTCTGGCTTACTGGGGCAGTGGGAGGAAGGGATGGGCTAACAAGCTTCTGCTTAGAGTGAAAGATAAATAAGGGACAAGACTAGAGGAAATGACCCGAAGTTGCATCAGGGACTGTTTAGGATAGATACTAGCAGATTTTTTTTACTGAATGAGTAGTGAGGAATGGGCTGCCTGGGGAGGTGGTGGAGTCACCATCCCTGGAGGTATTTTAAAAACTATAGATGAGGCACTTCAGGACATACCCTAGTAAGAATGGTGATTTTTTAGTTATTATTTTTTTTATTTTATTTTTGGGGGGTTGGGTTGGGGGATGTATTGACAGTTGGGCATGGTGAGCTTAGGGGTCCTTTTCAAGCACAAAAATTTTGTGAGTTGGTGAAATTGCCTATCAGCAACTCTGAGCATCTGATGTACCGGGCACACGGACCTGCATGAGCACATGTAGACAAAAAGTGTTCAAATCAAACCATGCTAGAGCCATAGTGTACTTGAATTACATTTTTAAGATAAACACTAACATTTTTTTCACATTCATTTGTACCAAGAGCAATTCATTGTGTCTCTCAGTTCACTATTTATTTCAAAGGGCACTTAATGGGAAGGCATTTTTCCAAGGAGACTGAATTTGTTATGATGAAAAAGGTCTTTCAAGAGGATGCCTTTAGGCTGTGTGGGGAAAATGGTGCAACCAATATGTGAGTATATGAAATTTAACTGGAGGTTGAAATAATTTGTCCAAACAATAATTTAGTTCTTATTTCATGAAGTCTGCAAGAAAGACAGTGTGATCTTTTAAGGAACTAGTTCTGAACACGTCAATGCTCATATTTTCTCACTTTATATTACCTGTGGTAAAAAGAACTGGGTTTTGCTCAGTTAGAGTAAGCCATGTATCTCACACAAACCATGCTTCACGGCTTGATGTGAGGTTATTCTGTATGAATTAATTCCAGTAAATGTTTTACACCACAGCACACCACAACTTCCTTTATTTGTGAAACTTACTCAGCAGCACTTTGTCACGGTTTAACACTGGCCCGGCAATTAAACCGAATAACAGATGCTCTCTATTAATCCCCCTCTCCTCCCTCATAAGGAAAGGAGAGAGAATAAGGGAGAGAGACTTATGGGTTGGAAACTAAACTACACAACTTTAATGAAACAGTAATGATAAATAGGAAAAATTACTAAATATATACAAATATACAGGAAAAGATTGATCCCACATTCCTCCTCCCTTTCCCCCAATAACTCTCACATCACCACGGAGGCTGCAGGGCAGCCCTGGGAAAGTCCAGGCTGGACCCTGGGGTCAGGAGCAGTCGGGAGCTGGAGGCAGGAACACACAGATTCAGGCTGGCACGGATCAGGACCACAGGCAGAGGAACGGACGGAATCCTCCCAGGGTGCTGAAGCAAACAGGGAACCGGTGAAGGAAGGGAGGACAAGAGGAAAGGGCAGGAAAGGGAGCAGAAAGGGGTCTGGCAGTAACTATAAACATCCAGTGTTATCAGTCCTAGAAGCAGACACTGTGTGAGAAACTTGCTGTTAATTTCAGCAAGTGCAGCTACTTACAAGAAACTTAGCTGAAAGCAAAAGTACAAGACAGAAAATCACCTTTATCCTGGCCCAAACCAGGACACACACCTAAAACGTCCCAGCAAAGCAATTTACATCAGTGCCAATTCCTTGCAGTTCCTCGTTCAGTCTGTGGATGTGAGGTGGTTATTGCTTGCTGCCCTTTCAAAAAGTCATGCTTTTATATAAGTTTGCCACTCTCTGCAGATACCTGAAACCATTTCCACTGCTTTTTTAAGGCCATTTTTGAGGGCCAGCAGCAGCACCACTGAGGAAAATATGGCAAGTGCCCAAGGAGCAAAGGAAGCGGCCTCTTCTAGCTTAAAAAATGCCATAGTAACTAAATGTATACAAATGTATGCTTAAATTAGGAAGGAAACTAGGCTTCCTATACAGTAAGGGTTTAAAAGTAGTTCTGTCTGGAGAGCAAATCAGTGAGCTTCAGCAAATGATCTTAGCTCCTCTCTAAATTATATGCCTAAAATCAGGAGGTGTGCATATTCCTTATAGTTTTAAAAGTGAATATATTGCTTCGTGTCACTTCACTGGAAACTGGCAAACCACGTTGTAAAATTCCAATTTGGTGTTTAAAGGGACAGGTTTTTTTACAGAAACATGAAAATTTCATTGATACGGTATTTTTTTTTTTTATTCTTACTGACATGAATAGGAAATACATTATCTCAAGCACGAAGAGCTTCTGAAATATTCTGTAATGATTTCTTGTTATTGTTTCATTATATTAGTTACACACAGGAACAGGTTTATATTCAAAAATCTGCCAGGTCCAAAGCATTTTCAGCAGCCACAGGATGTTCTGTTGTTGAAGTCAGCATTTGATTATGATAACGAAAATTTTATCAGCCCTTTCTTGCTTTCTTGGATTAAAAGCAAAAAGAAAGGTTCAAATGAGCATTTAATCCCATAGCAGAACTTATTACAGTGGCAGAATGATTGCTTCAGGCAAACATAAATACATATGTAAACAATTGCTACTTGTTTAGCTGACAAGCAGACCTGAATTATGATAATTTATTCTGGAATAAAATGTGCTTTTACTCTACTGTAAATGGTAAAATAAAACAGAGATTGGAGAGACTGGAACTGGGAAGAACTGTGGGATACAGAACTCTATGGTGATACATTGATTTGGAAGTAATAAAACTTTCCTTTCCCAGGCTGAAGACTGGTCTCCTTTTTCTCCTTTTGGACAAGAGTCCATATAAGAAAACTGGAGAGAAAACAATTATTCCACTTTTTCTCAGACAGCCTTAGTTATTAGCAGACCAAGACTAACAAGATCTTATGAAGCAGATGAGAGAATAGGATTTTGTACATCCTGATTCACCTTCCAGCCAGGACAACCCAGCCTTTCACCTCTGAGTCTTTCATAGACCATATGAAGCAGGCTTGCCTTAAGGCCCTCACCACCCTCTATGTAAGGGCTGCTACAATTGAAGACAGTCAAGATCTTTAGTCCAAATCCATTGCCTACAGATGAAATCTGAAACTCTGCGTGGGCAGATTTCTCCTTTTTGAAAGATTGTTTTCAACAAGAAAAAGCTAGACTCCAAGGCAAGATGAAAAGAATTTGCTAATGAAGCCTTTCCACTTCATGCTTCAGGAATGAGTGGCAGAAGATAACCAAGGAAAAACAAAACAAATCAGAGAGCCAGTCATCATCTCTCTTCTGTATTTTATCTGTGCTCTCACAGTGCAAGGAACATTATTTGCTACATGGTCAACCTGTAGAAGTGGTTTACAGGGTTTCTTTTGTCCAGGCAATTGTTCTCCAGCATCAGGCAAACATTTCTAACAGGGCAGGGACTGACTTCAGGTGGTGCACTATCAGGGCAAGATGAGTCATGAAGTGGGCCCTCCCTAAAGAAGTTTGGTTGTTTAAATCTTGAAGAACTAAAGGACAAGAAAGTAAAGTGCTTCTACTGAAGCTGAATAAATTTGTTTCTCATGCATTAAAATTATTTTTGTTCACATCAGTAAAAGTTTTCATGCTGGATCAATAGAAGAGCAGAAAGAGATAAAATCTGAATGAGCTAAATTCTTAGAATGAATCCTACCCCATTCTTGACAAAAGAGTGGGATTTTTGACATTTTTTAAGTAAATTTTCATCTATGTCACTATTTCATTACTACATTTTCCAGACAAGACAGATTTTATCTTATCAGCTCAGAATTAAACCGTAAAGGTCAAGGTGCAAGGAGATAGCTCCAGTTTCTGGGATGGTTGCTTAACAAGAAAGAACATAGCAACAGAGTCACTCTATGTACCCTTGTAGTGCCGTTTCCACTCTTCCTACAGGCTGGTACTGATCTGATACCAGTAGATTTTGCAATCACTATCTCTCTGTTGAATCAGTCTCTGGATACAGAAGCTAAAAAAACCCCAACACTTGTGTATTTTATGTAATCTGACAAAGATCTTCAGGCTTAAGAAGGGATACATCCCATCCTTCAGACAATTTTCAAATGTACTGTGTTTGGAGAGGTAAGACCCAAAACATTACCTAGGATAAGCAGATGTGAAATAGGATAAGTTGTAATAGAAAAATGTTTTACTTCCTTCATTCAGGTGTACAGATGAGTAGCTGTCAGACAGGACAAGTAGCAATGAGACAAGTTTTATTTCTTTCATTTCTTTGCTTAAGGCAATAATGGCGAGAAATATTGTGTCTTGTGCATCTGCAATGGCCCAAGTGCACCACTACCGTGTCCGTAAGTGCCACATCTCCATGGCTTTTATACCTCCAGGGATGGTGACTCAATCACTTCCATGGGCACCCAGTTCTAATGCCTGACAACCATTTTGGTTAAGAGTTTTCCTAATATTCAACCCACTGAGCCTGCCCTGGCACAACTTGAAGCCATTTCCTCTTGTTCTATCACTTGTTACTTGGGAGAAGAGACCAACACGCACCACCGTATGCATGTTCCCTGAATGCATGACTGCCATGTCACTGCAGTTGTACTGGCCCTGACCCTTTTCAGAGCTGACTTTGAGGAATTATTCCTCGCTGGATGTTTTCATAATCTGAAAACAAGTCAGCTTCTTTTCCTCCCTCAATATTTTGAGTATAAAAGCAGTAATTGGCAGTAAATGTGTAACACTGTTTATTCCATTAAAAGGTCAGAAAGTTGTGCAAAGGGGTGGGTTCAGGCAGGCCTCTTGCTGTACTGGAGCTGTGGAAAAGTATCTGTCTGATCTAAGGCGAAAAAGGAGAGAGAGAACTAAAAGGACCATTCATGCTATGAAAACACCTGTACAGATTGCCCTACTATGACTACCTTTCAAGAATTACTTATAATTTCTAATTATCAAAAAAGTCATAGCAACAAAATATTGTCATTGCTTTTACTTGGGTTTTTGATTGTTTGCTTTTTGTTTTGTTTTGTTTTCCTAGAAAGTCTGAATGGCCTTGGAAGCACAAGACACACTTGAACATCGTCAGGCAAGTACAGCACAGAGAAATGAGGTCTGCATTACAGAATCCAGGAAATGAGTACACTCCTTGTCTCCCATTCCAACCACAAGGTACAGCTGTCTCTTTCCATACTGACCTTTTCATTCCAGATTACAAAGTGTCATTACTTACTGAACTAAACAGGCAATGTAAATGGATGAAGAAGAATGCCTTGAGAGTCCCTGTGCTGAAAAAGCAACACTGAAGGCAGGTGGCAGAGAGCAAGGTCAGCCCCAGCTCCCAGCTTCACCGCAGGAGAATGTCCCCATCCCTGACAAGTCCTGCTCATGTCAGGGACAACTCATGGCTATAAACTGGCCAGGGATGAGCATGGGTGGTGTGGGGTTTGCACACTCCATGTTGGCTCCCAGGCAGCCATGCAGTGCTGGACAGGCCTGTAGGCACAGTCTTCCCTGTGGACTGGGAGACTCCTTTCCTTCCCATCTTCTTTTAACACTTTTATTGATTTCTGGTTAAGGCCGTCACATCAGCTCTGTGTCACCCGCTGGCAGGGGGTTTGTGCCAGGCTACATGAAGCAACGCGAATGCCTTCTTCACGCTCCCTTCCTTCTTCCCTTCTCCCCATTTTTCAGAATGGGGAAGCCTGGGGTGTATCCAAACCATGAATTCAGTTGGTTACAGGGGAACTGCTGAGCCTGCGGGCAGGTTTCCAGCCACGTCCCACCCTGCACATGGAGACCCCTTCAGCAAGAGGCTCCATGCGCTGCCCCTTCATCCTGGCTGCCCAGGGCCTGTATCTTGGTGTGTGTCAGGAACAGCATGGCCAGCAGGTCCAGGGAAGTGATTCTGCCCCTGTACTCAGTGCTGGTGAGGCCACACCTCGAGTACTGTGTCCAGTTCTGGGCCCCTCAGTTCAGGAAGGAGATTGAGGTGCTGGAGCAGGTCCAGAGAAGAGCAAGGAGGCTGTGAAGGGACTCCAGCACAAGTCCTGTGAGGAACAGCTGAGGGAACTGGAGGTGTTCAGTCTGGAGAAGAGGAGGCTCAGGGGAGACCTCATCACTCTCTACAACTCCCTGAAAGGAGGTTGTAGCCAGGGGGGGGTCGATCTCTTCTCCCAGGCAGCTATCAGTAGGACAAGAGGGCATGGACTTAACCTCTGCCAGGGGAGGTTTAGGTTAGATATTAGGAAGAAATTCTTTACAGAGAGGGTGATGAGGCATTGGAACGGGCTGCCCAGGGAGGTGGTGGATTCTACGTCCCTGGAGGTTTTTAAGAAGAGACTGATATGGCTCTCAGTGCCATGGTTTAGTAACCACAGCAGTAGTGGATCAAGGGTTGGATTTGATGATCTCAGAGGTCCCTTCCAACCCAGGTGATTCTGTGATTCTATTTTTTTCCCAGTATTGCCAGTTTGTTCCTTAAGTAGGCACTTTCCAGTCAACTGTGTCATCAAGGGAGTGGTGACTCTTCCCAAGAGCCTGGCCAGGATGCCCTTGCTCTTCTCCTCATGCAGTGAGGACCTGTGCAATGTGAAGCTTGCACTCTCAGCCTCCCAATCCACACAATCCAAAACAAAACCTAGCTCAAACAGCATGAGAGACTCAGCAAGTAGCTCACTAATTTTTTTTTATGAAGAGACATTAAACCAAACATGGGTGCACAACAGGTCTTCTGGATGCCAACATGCCTCCACGAGAAGGACACAGTTAACCCAGTGAGACCTTTCTCATTCTGTCCCAACGTGCAAACTGGGATTTGATGATCTCAGAGGTCCTTTCCAACCCGGCTGATTCTATGATTCTGTGACTGTGAATCTGTGATTCTGTGATTCTATGGCCGCTGCCGAGGGTCCCAACGCCACTCCCTGCACCTCAGTATGGCCGCCACCGGGTGGCGCTGGCGTCCCGCCTGCCGAGCGGCCGCCATCAGGCTTGAGGCGGGCCCCCCCCAGCGGCAGCCATTGCTCCTCCTTCTCCCGGCCGAGCGAGTCGTCGTCTCCCAGCTCTTTCGCTGACGAGCGGGAAGGTCCTGCGCTGCCTGCGGGGTGGACTTCGCGCAGGAGAAGGAAGGGGGCAGCAAGGGTCCGGAGAGCCGGTTCTGTCATGTCTTGGGAGGCAGCGGCGCGGCGGGACCTGGCGGCCGCCGCAGGGCCCTGGTCGGGAGGCGGCAGCTGAGAGGGGACAGCGCTGCCCGGCACCGGGGAGCTGGGGAGCTGAAAACTCAGCAAAACTTTAGAAGGCGACAAGTGCTGCCGAAATGGCTTGAAAATGAATTCTCGCTGCGTGCAGAGGGTTCCTGGTATTTAATGCTGATACTTAATGATTAGAGGTGAATGAGCAGATAATTTGCTGGGTTTTTAAGCGTATTTTAACATTCTGCCTGAAGACGGGTGTCCCTGCATCCCGCTCTGAAATCCTTCAGATCGTTCGACCTGTCAGTCCTAGCCTAGCCCTTTCGGAGACATCTTCAGCCTCCTTATGAAGCTGTTCTACTTCCACCTACATGGCTTCCTTTTGCTCATCCCTCTGTGCCAGGTCTTCACCGAGAGTCACCTTGGAATCAGAATCATCCGGGTTGGAAAGGACCTCTTGAGATCATCAAGTCCAATCCTCGATCCACTACCACCCGTGGTTACGAGACTGAGTGCCATCCTTGGGAAGGATGTCACAACGACAAGAGCTGTCAGGGGCCAGCCATGCCTCCAGGTGGTGGAGAAGGAAGGCTGGTGCCAGTCGGAGGTGCTGGAGGCCACCTGGGGCTCTCTCCCAATTCCCCAGGGCCAGAAGCACACCCGGAGATCTTCTGTGGAACTGCAGAACTTCGAGCACTGAGGCTCACTGGGGCTATAGGTATCCGCAGCAGCAGTTCCCAGGAAACCTCTGTCGTTTGTAACTTGTTTTCTATTTTTTAAAATGTGGAAGGGAAAACAAAAAAAAGTCAAAAATAAAGCAAACCAAAACCCACTGGTTTTGCTTTACAGTAATGAAAGTCTAAAGGTGTGTCTGAGAAGTGAAAAAAAAATAGGTTTTATTTTACATTTACTGCTTGAAACACACACTGAAAACCTGAAATAGGGAATGGGGTTGTTACCTTGCTTTGTTGCCTTATGTACAGTAACATTTTAGTGTTAAACTGCACTCAAGAAAACGGATCTGCCTTCTGTCCACAGCTAGACTTGACACTGTCTTCCATGCTGAGGCACATGTTACAAGGAAGCTGGACATAAAACCTTAATTCACTTACCTGTTCATCTTTAACAGCAGGATCTTCAGAGTAATGTCAGGAATTATTTATTTATTTATTTATTTATTCATTTTCTTCTGGTCTTAGTTATCCTAGTCAGATGTACAGGTTCCTTGTGCTAAATAGATAAAAATGAAGCAAAGCATGGTCTCTGCCTAGAAGAGCTTATAAACTGATCTAAACAAAATATAAAACACTCTGTGAACTAGAGACTTCAGTTGATACACAGAGGTTATCTCCAAACTACCAAATAGTTTGAAGGGCCTGTTCTTTGCTACTGAGGCTGTTCTCTGGCTTTGAGGCTGTCTTGAGGTAGCTCATGTCTATGTTCCTTATGCCTGTGCATTCTGAGTCTCCAGAATAAGATGGCTTCATGTAAACTGTATATTATGAGTTATCCATATCCACTGGTGACTCACAAACTATATATTGGCCATGCTTGAGAGAATGGCTTGTGGCCCATACCAAAGTCACAAACCATCCAGGGACATCTCCAGCAGTGAAACAGCACAGGCACTAAAGCTGCAGTGCTCAGAGTGCTCCCTGACATTTATTTTTTCTTTTACTTTGTGCCATCACCATGGGGCAGGGTTATTGTTGGCTAAGGAAAGTAAAAATCCTAAAATGAGCTTGTGAGTGCTGTGTTTCAACTCAGAGTGAGTCTAGCTGCAGTCCTTTTCACAGGGACTGTGGGAATGTCAGTCAAGTCCTTGGTATCTGTTCTTAAACTTGATGTGGTGGTCAAAGTGATGATAATTTTGGCAATACCAGTGGTGTTAATTTATGGTAACTATGGCTCCTTTACAAACTAAGGATATCCCTAGATTATACAGTATGTACAGTTTAATCAGGAAACTAGTGTGGTTTTACTTGCAGTGAGCTAGGTCTAAAAGCATAAGTGGGTTTGTCTGTACAGCTGTTCCATCCACATCAGGGCTGTATCTAGCCCAGAAGGGAGAAATCTGTTTTTTCCTATTTGTGAAGGCTGATGTACAAAGCTGTTGATGACATAATTTGCATGACAAATTCAAAGGGAACTATTGATTCCTCAGATAAAGGAACTGTTTTGGGCTGTATCATAGGATGAGCAAACAGCTCAAACCAGGCTACTGTGAGAAATATCTTGGTAGCAGGTCCTGTGGTTAGGAGTGTTTTGCTATGATTAATGGCTTGGGGAATAAACTTCAAAGTGTCTGTATGAAACACAGTTGTTACATTTTAGTCAATATTAGACACCTCAGACCTTTCTTTCAAGAGAGTTTTCAGTTCGTGCTCCATGAACATCACTGTCCTGCCATTAAGCTTGTAGTCTGAACACCTTTACAGACAGCTGAAGTGTATAAATAAGTCTTCATGCATTAGTTGACACTGTGGTTTTTATTGGATGGTGACCAATTAACTCTTGAGGGCTTATTCCTATTATGGTCTATCTGTACATCTTGGTCTGTTAGTTTTTGTCTCCAGTTGCTTTTATGCACAGAACTTGACATGGCAGTTTAATTTTAATCCAAAATTAATCCCTACTGAAAATTGTTCCATTTTCTCCTTGTATTCTTTGCCTGGTTTTCCTGCATCAGAATGTCATCTTCTCAGTCCTTCCCCAGATACCACAGGTTTTATTCTGTTTCGTGTGAGAGATGGCAGGAATTGGGCACAAGCCAAGTGGGTGTGATGTGTGTTCTTCCTGTGTGACTTGTAGCTGTGATTCTGGGGTTGAACAGTCCCAGAGATCTTCCTGCATTCAGAGGGATCACCTTGTTTAACTTCCACAGTTCAGCAGCAATGTCCTAACAGGCCTTGCAAATCTCAAGCATATCCATTTGTAGCATGAAAATACCACATCCAGGAACAAAAGCCATTTCCTCAGGACTTCAGATCACCTTCCTAGTAAACAGGAACTTATTTCTCACTCTTTTGCTCCCTTTATTGATGGCCCACTGGGACACAGAGGAGGAGGATGAAAAGTGGTTTCTAGGATGGACACAAGAAGTCATCTAAAAATGGTGAGAGCAGGTGATGGAAGGCACTCTGCTCCTTGAGGTGGGGACCTCAGATTGCTTCCTGGGGCAGGTGACATTAGCACATACGTTCAGTAACTCCTCAGAAGGAATGCAGACAGGTTCAGACCATATGTGTGACAGAGAACAGGTAAAAACCTTTGACATGAACCATCTTACCAACATCTACCTTCTAAGGTGTTGGAAAATGTTTCATGCACACGTTTATTTTGAGGGTGGGATGAGACACTTCCACAGGAGAAGTGAGTGACACGGGGTTTGTTTTGGTTTTCCCCATTGTGACCACAGACTGGGTCTCATCTGGCAGTTTGTCTGCTTCCCAGAACACTGACCTGCTGCACTCTTCCATCATATTCATAGGGCAAGAGGGACTTCCCTGAAGAAATTAATCACAGGACAGCTGGAATCTTTCATCTCCTTGTTGCAAAAGACTTCTGATTCAGTTTGGTCCCCTTTGCCTCTAGCTGACTTAGCCTCTTGATGATGTAGTGGACATGAACAAATCTAAACTCCATAGTGCTTATATTAACTGAGTGCAGAAGTTCCTTGTGCTATTACAGTCTCAATGTTCTGTAACCACTCATGCCTACATTCTCTTATTTTATTGACAATGGGACATGCAGTGCTAATGATGTTGCTTCTGCCTTCAACACAAATTTGAATTAAAATTAAAAAGCAAGCCATTTGTTTGCAGGGTTTCCATTTATCCAATTCTTGCTGTTCCTGTGAAGGTTCCTATGAGCTAAAGCTGCTGTTACTCATTCCCTCCATGCATTCTGTGCTTTCCACAAGGGCCTTTGTGAACTCTTGTGAAGCAAAGCAATTCTTTGTTGTTCTTGTCACTTTTTGTCCCAGATGCTGACCAGTCTGTTTGCCTGGGTTGGGGTTATGTCTGTGTGTTAATATTCTGACTTGCAGCTCCACCCACTTTGTTGTCATAGCTCACTTTTCTTGTCATATTTTTCTTAAATTATTTTTAACAATGTCACCAGCATGAGCAGATGGGGTGATTTACTCTGCTTGGTAAACTTCAACTATATAATGGAGGTTAAATTGCACTTCTGAGTGTGACCTCATGTTTCTAGAGCCAGAGCCTGTCAGACTGCCAGCACCCCAACATCACAGGAGTGATTCTTCAGCCTTCCAACAGCCACAGGTTTTTTTTTCTGTTTTGCCTGTCGTGTTGGGTAGATCCCATATGAATCTTTTCAGCTGTCTCAACTTTTCTAGGAATTTTAACTGCATTGGGATTCTCATGGGCTGCATTTCAAATAAGGCACTTCCAAAGTTGTTTTTTATAATTTCCATTTTTAAATTTTTCAGAGCCGAGAAAGAGACTGGCACCTATTTCTTAATCGTTCCTGAATCCTAAGCAGCCTGCCCCCTTGGGACACAAGTCTCTCCATGATGTAGCCACTGATCCCAGTGCACTCTTGACAGAATCTATTAAAAATACTTGTTTAGGTATTTAGAGTTTAGAAGGCAGCTCAGCATACATGCTCTGTGCACTACAGAAAGTGTCTGTGTCCACATATTTCAGCTGCCATGGAGTGCTGCCCAGCGAGCACACCTCAGTGTTAAGTGTAATGGCCATTAAGCTCAGTGAGAATCCATGCAGTTCTACTAAATGTGAATTGGCTGATATATAGAATTAGCCACTTGTGGACAAGTGACTATTCTCCAGTAGAACAGACAGCTTTCTGTGTTATTTTATTCAAATAATGTTATGATTTGCATATAAGTTTATTATAATCTTGTATTGGTGGGTAGCTCTAAATCCCCCTTTTTATCTCGCTTGGCTTATGTAAATTTGTCCATTTAAACATGGCTTTATCCTTCAGAGTGCTAGACAGTTAACTGAAACATTAGATATTTAACTGAATCACACAACTGATCACCCTAGGGTCCTTCTAGAGTCTATGAAGAGAGACATTTAAGATAGCTATTGAGATCTTAAATTTAATTTATTCAACTCATTCTTTCAACCCCATTACTACTGTACTTTTTATATAGTCAATTTTACTTAGCTGAGAAACATAATTTTTTATTCTGAATCCATAGGATATCAAGAGAGTTCTTTAAATAGTATGTGTATAAAGTGACTAAAGGGGAAAGGTATGGCTTAGGCATTTCTTATATGCAAACTATGTTTCTTTTCCTCAGATCAGCAGTCTTAACATTTTCAGTATCTGAGATGTGTTTTCCTTGTGAAAGCAAACATATATTGGAAAGGAATGATTTCATGATGGAGTTGTTAGCTTGCTGCTTGAACTACATAAAATAGGCAAAAAAAAGTTCTGCTATGGTATTTATACAAGTCTAAAGTCATAAAATAATTCTGGGAAACAAGTGTTCCTCTTTTTATATGGACTGCCTGCACAGAAAGTCAAAGTGCAGGTATTCTGCCTGTAAGGTTTCACAGGAAAACTGTGAAAACCTCAGCTGAATACGAGTTGCGTATGATTTGGCATTTTATTTGTAAAATAAATCTTTAGGAAGATTTGCATACCATTATGGGATCAAGATGGGCTTGCCTTGTACCTTGTGTCCAGGAACAAATATGTCATTAATGTAACAAAATAATCACGAAGTGCATGCTTGCTGACTCTAATAAAAATGTATGTATTTCTTACATTCCATGCTTGTGGGGTGTAAAACTATAAGGTAGGTTTTTGTGGGTTTAAAAAGAGGATTCAAAACTATGACCATGTATTTTTGGTGTGTCTTTGTAAGGGGGAAATGCGGGATACTTGATCTGCCTGGCACTTCCCTGGCAAGACAGCAGCCTTCATCTCAGGAGAAGCCCACAAGGCACCTGTTCACTTACCTCTACTTTTTCCTAATCACAAAATGCTTCTCACTGAGAGACAAAAGGAAAGATTAATTTACTTTTCAGAAAAAGTATTTATGAATCCAAGGATTAAATTAATGGTTTGAAAGATCAGATTCTTGTTTGAGAAATCAAAACATACCTAATTGCTGTATTAATATAAATAAGTATACACTGATACGTGTATCTCTGTGTCAAGGTATTTAAAACAAGAGCTGAGTCTTACACAACATTTGCTATCTGAAAGCTGTAATTTTCCCTTAAGATTTTGACCTGAAATATTACCTGTGATCATTGTATATTTTTTTTCTAAAACAAGTAATAGTCTGTTGGGGTACCATCATCATCTGGATGTGTCTGTTAGAAAAGTAATAAATACAGCCACTGTATTCATTATTTTATTAAGAAAGTATTTTTTTAATATATTATGTAGCCACAAGGAAAAAAAAAAAATATTTGAGAGCATGTAGTATGATGCATGGATGGAAAGTTTTTTTTGTGTCATTCTCCAATTTTGACCTACTGTATTTACTTCATATAACCATATTTGGGATTTTTTTTCCATCATTTCTCATGGACCTTTCTATAGGGTTTAAAGTTCTCCGTGCTTTTCTTGTTTGTCTGATCTCCTAGAGTTGTTACCCAGTTACAGCTGGGATCAAGGCCAAAAGCAGCTAAGTATCACAACTGAGATTATCTCAAGTAGCACCTTAGTTAAATTGCTGAATAATCTTCTCTCTAGGGTTCTGATAAACACTGGTTGAGGTCTTTTTGTACCTTACGCCTTCTTGAAGGTCCTTCCGTTTTGATTTGTTTATATTCTTTAATTTTTAGAAAGCTTCCTAGAGAAGGTCAGTTGGAGTCCCACCGTACTACATAAGTACAAATTAGGATAGTATGGATAGTATCCTTCCTTCACAGCCTTTCTCTGAATAAAACTGGAAGATAAATTAGATTGTGGTCTCTGTACAGCTTGCCCTCAAATCACTAGAAGCAACAATTTCAGTAGATCCTGAGCTGAGCCCTCATTTTATTGTGCAAGGGCTCTGGACTCTTTACCCTTCACAAGAAAAGCAATTTTCTGCATTTTATCTACTTGAAAGACACTGCCAATTGTTAGTCTTGGGCTTCTAAGGAGTAGTTCAAAACAGAAATCCATGATTTAGGATGACCTAACCAGAAACCAGGTTAAAGTGGTTCTTGCTAAGCAAGTTTCTTCCTCCTGGCTTCTTTAAGGAAGATGAGGAGGCTTTTTCATTTCTATGGCAATTCAGTCTTCTCCTTTACTGTGAATTAACCACTGATAAAATATTTTGAGAAAAATAAAATCTTATCTCAGGAGTTTTAATCTTCAAACAGGAGAAGTCTGCTCTCAACTAGGAAAGCTCAGCTGACTTCTGCACAAATACAAATGAAAGCAAATCAGAAAACTGATGGAAATGTAAAATGAGAAAGAGCAGCAAAAGGAGTCCTTACACTACCTTTCATGCTGTGAAGAAGAACAAATGACTGGCATCCATTTCTTAATCCAGTTATTTTCCTGATTCATCAGAAGGATTATGACAGTAAAATTCTGTAAATTGTTAAAATGTATTTTCCCCTCCTGACTGATACAGTACTGTACCTCGTGAGTTGTTTGGGTTGAAACTCTTCTTATCTGACTCTGCTGCTGGAGATGTATCTTCTCTCAAGAGATAAGGAAGATAACTGCATTTATAACAGTGGGTTTCAAGAGCATGAGTTCCAAAGGTGTTCCTATATTGATGCAGACACACACCATCACACTACCAGTAATTCATTGTAACCAAGCTTTTATTGTCATTTATAAAAAAATAGAGTTATTTACATTTGCAACTTATTTGATGGCATCTTCTTTTATTACAGCATTTGAATTTGAGGGTAAACTTTTCAAAGATAAGCATGACAGTACAGGAAAAACGTTTAAAACATTGTGAATTCTTGTTATTTTGCAGCATCGTAAGATTCATTCTTTGTAACACATGCACCGTGGTGTTAGGGTATGCAGGATTCTCTTACAGATCAAGACACAGAAACTGTGCCACAATTCTGGGAACAGTCACACAATATTTCATGTGTCATTTCAAGACACAACCAGAGGAATCAGTTTAATTCCAATGGCTGGCAGCCTAAGTGCAGATTGTAGCCACTTACATGTCTTTAAGAAGACTGGCTAAAGGACAAAAAAAAAAAAAATACTCCTTGCATAGTTGCAGTAAACTGGATCCATGAATTAACAAGCCATCAAAATATATTATAAATCTATCTGAGATTCAAAGCTGCTCTAAAATACTGCTTTGCTTTAGAATACAAATAACACTGTTTGAAGTTAGTTTGTAGAGTTGTATTTTGGTCCATGCTGTTAATTCTATATCATTATATTCTTCTTCCATTAGTCTAACAGCCTCAGAACAACAGGTCCTCAGGCCTCATAAGAACGATGAAGCCAAAGAAGGGCCTTTCCAGATCTCAGACTTAGCTGCTTGCAGTCAGTTCATAAAAACTAAGTTCCACTGCCTCCCTTCCTTACTGCTTTCGGTAAAGTTCCCTCAGAACACTCAGGGAAAAGAATCACGGGGGACACAGATTAAACACTGTTAGAGATGGGTTTGTCCCCATCTTCTAATCTTTAGCTGATAAACCACAGCTCTCAAAAATATCCAGCCCACAAGAAAAAAGGATTAAAAAAAAACCAAACCAAACCAAAACAAAAAACAAACCACAATTCACTTTGACTATGCAGTAGTTCCACATAATCTGCTGGCAGTAGAAACTTCTTTGGTATCAGAGTCAGGTCTGCCTGAAACCACAAACGGCCAAGTCTGTAAGAAAAGGGAAAAAAAAAATAATTAATAATAGAAAGAAAGTTCATCCTGGTATGAAACTGGAGCTTTATTACTGATAGATGTCTGACTATTCAGTTGCAAACACGTCACCATGTTTTAGTCCCTGTGGGAAGCACAGAGAGCTGAGTTCCTCTAACAAATATTTTCATTCCATTTTTCATTGTAATTAAAAGCTCTGCAATAGGGCTGCAACGGCAAGGAGCAATCGTTCTCCTCAAAATGCAACACCTATCTTGCTTTGCAACTTGCTTTGCCTAATTCTATAAAGAAAAAGCACATAAACTCTGCCAAAGCTATCGCTCTGCTCTATATAAACAACCTTTATACCCCCGTGGCATGCATCAGACATTTAGTTTTGTACCGATGAACTAATGACTGCTTGCGTGTGCTCCAAGCCAGCCCGCGGGGCTAATTACTCCTTTTTCGGACATGGAGCTTGCGTAATGCCCGAGGAATTTATTTCTTTAGGGTTCCCTAAAACTGACTCCCCAGAACGGGCACATCCGCCGTCACCGTAGGCCAAAACCGGCTCTTGGGTCGCCCCCCGGGCGATGAGCACTGGGGATTCAGGAAGAAATCGGGGCTGCCCGCGGCTCCTTCTACGGCGGGCACGGCTTGAGAGCTGCCAGCCGTGCCCGGTGTGGGGGACGGGCCGGTGGGGCTTATCCCGGGTGGTATCCCGGGGGTTCCCCCGCGATTCCTGCAGGTGCCCCTCGCTGCACATCCCCAAGGAGCCTGGGCCTCCTCCCGCCTCCGCGCCCCTCCGCGTCCCCCGCCCCCCCCTCTCCCCACTCCCCGCCGCACCAGGTTGACGGGGTGGACGTATCCGTTCTCGTATCGGTCCTCCTGCAGGAGCTGCCGGAGGTGGGCGATGTAGCTGGACGCCAGGCGCAGCGTGTCCAGCTTGGAGAGCTTGGTGTCGGGCGGCACCCATGGCAGGNGGCGCGGCGGGGGGATGCGCCCCTTGACAGCGCTATATATCGGGTGTCTGCCCACCAAACCATCTGCCGGGCGGAGGGGAGGAGTAGGGGCGCGGAGGAGGGGGTCGGACCCTGCTGAGCCCCTCGCCGGGGGCGGTGCCTCTCCGCGCTGCCCGGCGCAGCTCTACGCGCAGCCCCCTGTCCCCTGCGCGGGGTCAGCTTCGTGAAGTGGGGAAGAGGCAGGGATGCCTTCAGGCGTATGCATGCTCTGGGGGGTCAGGCCGCCGTGCGAATGAGCACTTTTCCCCCGAGCCAGAGCCCTCTCCCCTCCCCGGAGAATGGAAAATAACCCCAGGGCAGATCCCGCGTGTGCTTCCGCGGGGAGGGGGACACCACAGGCGGCAGCGGGGACACCACAGGCGGCAGCGGCTGGGCTAAGGTTTGAGAGCCGCCCGGGGCTCGGCCCCCTGCCCACCTGCATTCGCTCTCCCACCGAACTTTCCTTCGAGGTCGGGGGCTTTCCCCGACTGATAACCCCGCGTTATCAGTCCCTAGCTCCCGCAGCCGAGCAGGGATCAGGCTCCTGCCCGCTGGGGGCTTCCCCTGCACTGCCCTGCCGGGGGGGCACCCTGTGCTGCCCGGTGCCCCTCCGACGGAGCCGGCGGGGGCAGCAGGAGACGCGGCGCTTAGGGGTGGGTTTGCGTTTTGTGAGGAGCAATGTTCAAATGTCGCTGGGAACTCAGGGACGGTGTGTTGAAGGTGTCGGTAGCTTGGGGTGAAGGTACAGACTGTAACAAACGAGTATAACGAGTCCGGGGGCTTCTCCGTCCTCAGAGCAGTTAATTAAAAGCCAATTAATTGGACTGTGTACAGCTCTGTGTCACGGAGCAAATTAAACGAGAGAGCTTTTCGAGTGATTTGTGTTTGTTTGGGTTTTTTTTAACAAATCCCGTACTACAGCTTTTGTATAGTCCCCGAGAGAGTTGGGGACCCAGCACCCACTGGAAATCCAAATTCAATAGGGTTATAAATTAAAAAAAAAAAACAACAAACAAACAACAACAACAAAACAAACCCACGAAAATCAACATCCTTCCAACACACCAGAACTCTTCTTTCCGAGATGAATAACTAGCACTTAATTTCTCTCTGGCCTTCACGGTCCTGCCTGGATACAGTTAACCAGAATAAAACTTCAGTTCCCAGAAAAGATTGTAATGACTACAGCAGGTGGAAAGATCTTGTCCTGCAATTTTTGCTCTCGTTTTTTCCCATCTATTTCCCTCCCTCCCGAGTGGAACCTTCCCGGCTTCTGCCCCACAACTTTCCTGGCACCGCCGGCCGCCTTTTCGCCCAAGCGCTTTGCACTTCCCTCCCCGCCAACCCTGTGGTCTTACTGCAGGCCACTTAAGGCTGCATAAACCTCGGCTTCACCCGCTGGGGCTAGAACCACATCAGAGCCGGGCTTAACAGCAACCATTCCAAGTGAAACTTGACATTTCTTGAACCACCGAAACCGGCAGCTGATCTTGCAACTGGATCTCTTGAACTTGGTTTGACACTGCGGTGGCTCTGGCTGGGTCCCACACGCTGTACGGTGAAAGGTGCCGGACTTTGGGGCTTGCTCTGCCTCCCAATTAGCCTACATTATCCATATATATATACATATATATATGTATATATAAAGGTACTTCAGGGCAAAAGATATAGGTTTACTTTTTCCCTCCATCTGGGTTGTTTATACAGGTGCTGCCTGAACGCTTTCCCTGCTGAAGATTAATGGGAGAAAGGGCTGAATTTCTTTAAACAAAAAAGGAAAATGGTACCCAGCCTTAAAAGCCACAATGGCGAATCTCACCTTTCGCGCCTACCTCTGCCTCGGCGGGTTAAATGCAGCGCTTAATGGATACTTGGTCTCATTTAATGAAGGGACTGGGGGGGAAGGGAGAAGGGAGGGTGGAAATAGGATAGTTTTCAGATCGTCTTTGCCTGCTTTTTGGTCAGTAAAGGAAACGGGAAATGCGAGGGAGTAAATCAGGAGTCAGCCTTCGGGGTTACTTCGGATTTGCACCCAACGAAACCGAACAAAACTGACTTCTCTCACATCCATCCATCTGATTTCGGCGACCCTGACCAAGATATTATTTTCAGGATAAAGTCTTTGATGGAGCCAGGGCATTACGTCAGGCTTCCGTTTGTCCTCGGGTCAAGACTTAGATACTCCATGCTTTCTGTATGCTGAGTAAGGAAAATATCCCTGGCGTATCGGGGCAGCAGTATAGCCCGTTATCAGGTGCAGTCCGTTTCCCTTCTCTCCGTTAAAAGGTAAAAAAGACAATTTGATCTGTTCTGGGACTTCGAGGCCAGCATCCCTCCGCCGCTCCAGGGGCCATCCCTGCAGTCTGTGGGTGTCCCTGCAGAACCCAGCGTGTGTGCGGAGGGAAAGGAGTGGCAGCTAAAGCGGCTCCTGCGAGGAAAGAAGGTAGAGAGAGGGTCTTCCCAAGGGAGCTTTGCTTCTGTCACCCGTATTGGCCCTGAGGCCGCAAAACGCAGCTTTTCTCTGCTGAGGGGACATCCCTGTCTCAGGGTGGGCGCGCTGGGACGGAGTGTTTTGTCCCAGACTTTTCCAGAGGGCATCTAGGGAAATAAATGTAACCAACTAACCCAAGCAAAGAGGAGTCCGCGAAACCAAATTTTTTTCCTTTATCTTTGAAACAGATCCGAGTGTTTCGTGTGGAAGCTGAGGACCGGCGAGGGATGGCGCTGCGTTGCGCGGGGCGCAGCGCATCCCCGGGCAGG
>JAAWXA010000005.1:6813567-7225991 GCA_038090715.1 Florisuga fusca | reverse complement strand
GGCAGGGGCCTGGGAGCCGCCATCCCCGCGGTGTCAGGCGTGTGGCAGAGGGGTATAACACCTTTATTTCTTTCCTAAAGCTTCAGAATAAATTATAACAAAGAAGGAAAGAGAACGACAACAAACAAAATGATCCAGAGCAAGTCTTTAAAACGTAGGTTATCTCCGAGGATAGGAGGGGAACTTCTAAAAGCCCCATGTCTTTGGCATTCATCCTCTGGGGTGTAGGCAGCAACAAAGCAGGGTGGAGGAGGGAGATGATATCTTCTCTATAAAGTGCTTTAAATAAGGCTTTCCTTTGGCATTTGTCCTTTCCTCGAACTCGGCAGCGTTATCGAGTCACTTTGCTCCGACCTAAAGTGCACTTACTCTTTTTCGGAAAGACCTCTGTGTAACAAGGGCGTTTTTATTCACTTTTTCGCGGTAGTGAGAGAGGCAGGGTGCCTCTGGGCGGGGGAGGAGGACAGCCTCTGGCAAAAGTCTCAGTCTTAATCTCTCCGTCTCAGTCTCTCCACATGCATCTGCAAAAGCACACATCCGGGATGCTCGAAAGGGATTCAGGGCTCCTGCCCGCAAGAGGTGCTTGACACTGCTGGTCCTGTAGGAAAAGCAGGTGCACGATTTATATCTTTTTAAAATGCTGCCTAGAGCAAATATACCTCTGCAAGGCTAAAATCGCCAGTGAAGAAAGAAGTGTGCGATGTCCCTCATCCTCCCTTCTCCCCGTCCTCCCCCACCCCGCCCCAATTCCTAAAAGCGCCTGTGCCAGGGATGCTGTTTGCTACATCTCTTGCCGTGGGTGTCCCGTCCTTAGTCAGAGGTCTGGCACGGGTCGAGGTACCACTGAATGATGCTCTCTCCTATTGTCGTTTCCTTCAGGTGGCAGCGCCGTGGTGCCCGTATCTCGGTTCCCCGGCAGCCACCTCGCTAAAGATGCTCTGTGTGAACAAGACCAGCTCCCCTGGGGCTTGGGGGAATCCTGAAAGGAGCACTTGGGGAATGCAGGAACCTCCGGATCATGCAGTTATTGGAAATGGGTGTGCATATATCTTGCGGTGAGATTAGGGAGGGAGTGAAAGCGAAAGGGGGGATGTTTCCCCCCAAAAAGCATCTTTCCACCGTATAATATAATATATTCCCTCAGTTCAGGAAGGATATCGAGGTCCTGGAGCAAGTCCAAAGGAGGGCAACCAGGCTTGTGAAGGAACTCGAGCACAGATCCTATGAGGAGAGGCTGAGGGAGCTGGGGGTGTTCAGCCTGCAGAAGAGGAGGCTCAGGGGAGACCTCATCACTCTCTACAACTCCCTGAAAGGAGGGTGTAGCCAGGTGGGGGTTGGTCTCTTTTCCCAGGCAGCTATCAGTAGGACAAGAGGGCATGGACTTGAGCTCTGCCAGGGGAGGTTTAGGTTAGATATTAGAAAGAATTTCTTTACGGAGAGGGTGACCAGGCATTGGAATGGGCTGCCCAGGGAGGTGCTGGATTCTCCGTCCCTGGAGATATTTAAGAAGAGACTGGATGTGGCACTCAGTGCCATGGTCTGGTAACCGCAACGGTAGTGGATCAAGGGTTGGACTTGATGATCTCTGAGGTCCCTTCCAACCCAGCCGATTCTATGATTCTATGATAAGAAAATTAAAAACTACTCAGTGGGTCAAGTCATGTCAAATAAAGCAAACAGGGCACAAATGAACCGCTGGAAGGAGAGGGGAGGAAAAAAAAAGGAGTAGGATTTATTTACTAGGATTTATTTTGGCTGGCCACTGCGAACCATCAAGGGAAGTGCTCAACGATTCAGTTGGTGAAGGGAGTACAAACCCGGCGTTAAACCAAAACCCCCGCCTCTCCGTCCCCCTCCTCGTCCGCCCAGACTCTCGCCCGGGGTACCGGGGCTGCTGCCGCTCCATTGCCGCAGCCGACGGGGCCGACCTCGCCTGGCGCAGCCACCGCTGTCCCTGCCGGAGGGAAGGGCTCTGCCCGGTCGGCCCCGCCGGAGGAAGCCCCTTGGCTCCAGGGGGAAAAGGGCCCCCGCTGTGGGGCTGCTGGGCGCCGAGAAGGAGCCGAGCCTCCTGAGGTGCTGTGCGGGGGGTGGCCGGCCTGCTCATGCCTCCTGGGCTGCGGGGAAGGTCCGTGCTCCTCGCTCCGCCACCCTCAGCATAAGCGGGGATGTGCTTTTAAAATAAAACAAACAAACAAACAAACCCAAACAACACAGGGTTGTTCGAGCCGCTTATTTCCCGCCCCGCATCACAAGGGAAGGGGATCTTCAAAGAGGGAAAGCATCGCTCCCCTTTATTTACTCCTTCTCCCCGTCGTTTCCAGCGCAACAACGACAGGGAGACGTTATCAGCAGTAAAGAATCTCTGCTTTCCATCAGTGAGTTTTCCTCAGGTATCCCCAACTTTCAGCAAGGTTTCCTCAGTGGAATAGCCGGGCAAACTCTCTAAATACCTCCTGGCGCCAGAAGAAAGTTCTCATGTAATAGATACCCACTGGTGTGAGAACACAGATTCTGCTCACTTTGTCAATCAGCCTGGGTGGGGGGGCTTGAGGAGGGGGCAGATGGGGATTTCTTTTAATTAGAAAAAACGAAAGGAGTGTTTTTCACTGCGCTTTTTTTTTTTTTTTTTTTTTTTTATTTATTTATTTATTTATTTATTTTTTTAATGGTGCCTGGAGATATGTTTGTTGGTCTAAAAGGACCAGAATTAACAGCGCTGCTTAAAGCGCAGTTTGTTTCTTCTCTTGGAGGAATTAGCTGGAATAACAAGCAAACATCAGGCAAGAGGAAACACTGTGTTAGCCTCCTCCTAGTGTTTCACTCGGAGAGGGAAGCCCACCAGAGCAAGACGGAAGAGATGAGGAGAGATAACACCAACACAGCCCTTCATTATACTTGAATGCTCCACCACGCTCCTTGCTTTGGCTGAGCAGAGGGAGTAGTGCAGCTTCCCCAGGAACCGCTAGTGAAGTGTCAGCAGGGACTCTGGTGGGGGCACACAGGTGGTGAGGTGACTTCGTGGTCAGCAGGGACAAAATCCCTGCCCCCGAGTTGCACGGAGTCAAAGAAAACTCGGGCACTCTGGCATGGCGTGGCATCACTTGCTGTATGGAGAGGAGGCTGCAAAGGGCAACAAAATAACACGCAGACTGCAGTCACTGCAGCTTTAGATTCAGTTGTTTAGTTTGGTGAAATTATTCCTCATTTTCTCTAGGGGACAAAGTTCCTGTGGAAGGCACCTAAGGCAGTCTCCTGAACACCAGGCAGGTCAGCTTCTTCCAGCACATTACCTCAAGAGTGCTCAGGCTCCGCTAAGTGCAGACTGTGTTGGGAGAGATGCTCCTTTTCTTATAAAAACAGCATAAGTCTAGATGTATGTATTCTGTTCCACTTTATAGAATATTGTGTATTGGTGGACCTATAATGCACCTATATTTTAAATTACAACGGTATCCCCTGCTATTGGTTTAATTCTGGAGCTGACATGTATGACATGATGTGGTCCAGACAATTATTTTTATGTGTAATAGACATAGTTCATCTATCTTGGGATCTTGACACATACAGGTAGGTCTGTGTTTAAAAAGGGAGAGCTTGAAGTGTTAGCTTAAGGATTCAATTATGATGTTTTAACACCAGTTTTTTTCCATTTTCTGATATCACCAAAGCCACTAAGCTGCTGTGATGGTTTCATGAATCAGGATCATATTCCATGTCACAGGGTTAAATGCAGAACATCTCCTTGGACACTGCCCCTGCTCTGCTGCAAGTGGGGCAGGTGAGAGGGGGCAGGATAATGAGAATATGAATGACAAGGCAGAGGTTAGTGTCACCCAATCAGCTGGAAACAATGCTTCCAGTAAATTGTCACGATTGTTTTGGGAGGTGTTAATTTTGGGGATCTGCATACATGCAGACTGAACACATATAAACAAATAACATATAAACATATAACACAAATAAGTGAAGCAACACCAGAAATTAAACTGACTGGCTGTATAGGAGAAAATGCAGCTGGTGGGTATATTCTAGAGCATGATGCTCTACTCATAGTCATTGCCATGGATTTCTAAGTAAAGCCAGGAACATAACACTTTCCTTATAATTAAATTAGCAGAGCCTTCCCAGAAGTGACTCGTGCACTAGATCTATTGTAAGTTTATCTTTGTGTCTTTATCCATCTCTGAAATTCCTAACACCTATACCTTTCAATAATCAATCCTAATATCACCTGATTAATATTGCAAGTTTTTCTGAAACAGATTAATTTCCTATTTTAACCTAATACCAATGGACAGACAGCAAAAAATGAGGAGAACCTCCCTGTCCCAATCCAGGATTTAGAAAACTCAGGGATTTGAGGTTTGACACACACTCAAGATTATCGCCCTTAACTGTATCTGGAGGTAGAACAAAGAAGGTGAAAAGATTTTTAAATCTATATAGACACTGGTGTAGGTTTCTTTTATTTTTTAATGTTTGGCATAGGAGTGTTCCTAAGCAATCCTACGTTAAAAAACCAAAAAAACCAAACCAAAATAACTCTGGATAGAAGATAGGAATGAGATGTGTTAAGCATTTGCCCTCTGTTTCTTAAAATTATGCTATGCTATCCAAGCTATCAACTTCAAGAAGCTGGCCTCTGGCAAATCTGCTTTTGTCATGTTTTGGTTTAAGGCTCTCAAGAAAAATTATTAAGATAGTTTGGACGTGTGAAAAACATATTAATCTTCATAGTGTGGCTGAATAAGGAAAGGTGAATTGGTGAGCTGATACTCTTCCCAACAAAACCAGAAAGACTTAGAATAACAAAGTGTTTAAAACATAGAAATTATCTAGCCTTGAGGCAGGGAAAGTCATATTTCTTGATAAAGTAATTTTCTGAATGTCTTCTTTATCAAGTTTGTTCAGCCTAGGAGCAAGGTGTTCATGGTTCTTGGAGAAATGCCACAGTTGCTTAATGAGCAAGAGTCAAAGGCTGTTAGACAAGGTTACATACAAAAGCAAAGACAAGCTGCTTCTGGCTTTTTGAGAATGCTCTTACGGTAATGAGTACATTCTGCCTTTTAACTTATGAAAAAGCTCTGGAAAAAGAAAATAATTTCCTAAAATGTAACTTAGTGCGTTGGCTGGAGCTGTCCTGATCTTACTGCTGTGAATTCTGCTTTTGAGTGCCTGATGTACAGACCAAATATAAAATAAGGACTGCATTATTTGGCTGCTGTTTGTAAAAATGAAAGATTAAGATGACAGATGAGTAACTCCAGGTCTATGGGGAATTAGTGGAGCATGAATATAGCAGATAGTTTATTGCTGTACTTGGGGGGATGCTCACCAGGTTAAGTGCATTCATCAGATTTCCAGATTCAGTAGAATATGGGTAGTAAAAAATCTATGGGTGTATAAAATCCATCCTTCAAGCACTGATCATTTCAATGAGTGAACAAAGTGCTTTGGCACTTCCATTTGGTAAAAAATCATGCTCTTACCTTCCAACCAAACAGAAAGGATCAAACCGACCCACTAATAGACTTCTGAAAATTCAACTATTGTGTTCAATGTTGTTGTTAGTTATCACATTGTGGAAAGAAAAACCAAGTGTGAGACTAAAATGCTCAACTTGCTTATTTTAAATAACATGTCAGGATGCAATAGGAAGGATATAGATATGGTTTCTCATGAAGTTTCAGAAAGAAAAGCTTCACAGTAGTATCTCTGATCTCTGAAACATTCATCCTGAGCAGTCTGGACTTAGAGTGCAAATGCCCCAGAGATTTATGCAGTTTCAAAATATTGTTATGAATGTTTAGAAATCTCATAATATTATGAAATGGGCATAATGACAGAAAGGCAAGAACTTAGATGGATTATGTGTTAGTTTGGAACAAATATATCAACTATACATTAATATTCACCAGCGCCTGCAACCTCAGCCTAAGTGGAAACATTGACAGGCAGGTCCAAACCTTCTGAAGCCTTTAGTAAAACAGCAGATCATTTTTATCAAAACCATCTGAAATGTTTAGCAAGCTAAGATTTAGTTGGTGCCAAACTAAAATGCAGATAGATGATGACCACAAAAAACAATTCTTAAGTGTGCCTGCAATCAAAATTGCAGATTTGTGGTAATGATGGGTAAGTTGCCCAGTGAATAAATGCACATTAAAACAGAACTTTTCAAAGGGACACTTCATTCCAGTAGTATGTAAATAATTTTCTCTTTGGTTTTATGATACGTTTCAAAAAAAATAATTTATAGTTGGAATCTGCCTGGAGCAAATCCAATAGAAGTGAGTAGAATAAGGTTATGTCCAAGACCCACAAGGCTAATCCTTTACATGCTTTTATATAAATCACTGTGCTCGTAGGATTGTAGAGGGCAGGTTCTGCCACTCTTTACATCAAAATTAGCACTTGTGTGAGATACGTAGCTAATGCCTCTGTGCTTGCCTATGTTAGCTTTTGAGATGTAGATAAATGAGCATAAATCTTATTTAGAGTGCAGTTAATCTCACCTAATTTAAGCCATCTCAATGTTTGGTATCGCAATTCACATAGTAAGGAGCGAGTGGCAAGAGTTATAGTTCATAGGTCAGAATGTCACCTGCTAAATTTGTTGCATGAAATGTCATCAGAATGTGGGAGGCAGGCATAAGGCAGCATATTGAAATGCTGCACAGACATCCATTTCTTTCTCTATGTAGATACCTGAGGAAAAATGCATCAAAAATGACTTTTTCCCCTTCCCTTGAGTTCTATAGATGAATTAGATGTTGAAGGTTGGGCAGATTCAGACAGAAACAACTACCATGCCTTAACAGGAAATTAAATAAGACTACAAAAACAATTCTTTTTGAGAGAACTTTGCCTTTTAGCAGAGACAAAAGATAAATGAGAGCTTAAGTCTTGCCCCATGTGTTTAAGTTGACCCAGAGAAACCTCTATGGTGTGTCCGTTGTGTCTCTGGAACTGTTTCATGAACATCAAAACTAGAGGAGAGCATACTATACAGTAACAAAACAAATAATTTACTTTTATGTTTCTTTCAGTTCCTCTTCTCATCCTTGATATGCTGAATAATTTTATCTGAACAAAACAGTATTGACTACCCTTTCCAAGCAGCCATGTTACTCACCTACATTCATAATACACTTTTTAATATAAATTCAAGAACAGGCTAACATATTTTATTCACCTCAACCCCATCTTGCTTTTTAAACATATAAAAAAAGAATGTAATAAGAAATACTAAGTATATTGAGTCCTAAGGTCCATTCAGTCCTTTCCTGTCTTGATGACTAAAAGTAGGTGTCTAGCAGAATGTATGTAAAGGGCAAAAATATCAGGACATTCCTCAGAAAAGTCTTTAAACAGGCAATAATTTGACTTTCAGTAATTTTCTGGGCCAGATATTTAGTCTTTAAACTAAAGATCTTGATAGATTTTTTTCTTCCATGAGATGCCTTTGGAATCCATGTAGACTTTTACCATGCCATCATTCTGGAGCAAAGCTTAATTAAACTCATAGGGCAACAAATTACATTCATTATTTTAGGTTGAGAGTAAGGGTGGATTAAGAAGCCTGCAGGAGGCTCAGCCTACTGCAGAACACACTAAATCCTATGTGAATACTGTGTTGTCTGCATTGGGTGTACATAGAAAATCCATTGTATCATACTTATGGGCATCCCAGTTGAGTGGGACTAGGGCAGTGGATTTGTCACATCTGGGATGTACATGCTGACAGCTGATTGTTCAGTCCTCATTCAAACAGTGTTCTGAGACAGAAGTCATAGAATCATGGAATCATTTAGCTTTCCTGTGGGTCGTCCACAACCTGAAGGTGGATGTTGGCAGCACCCTTAACCTCCATGGGCTGCTTGGGGACAGAGCCTCACTGTGGTCTTCCCCACAGGTTGCAGGGGAATCTCTGCTCTGGCACTTGGAGCACCTCCTCCCTCTCCTCCTTCACTGACCCTGGCAGCTGCAGAGTTGTTGCTTTTATATATTCTTACTCTTGTTTCCTAACTGCAATTGCTGCTGCACAGAAACTTTTCCCCCTTCTTAAATATGTTACCCCAGGGGCACTACTACTACCACTGATGGGCTTGGCCTTGGCCAGTGCCAGGTTTTTCTTCTCACAGAAGCCACACCCAAAGCCTCTCTCCTACCAAAATCTTGCCATGCAAACCCAATATGACAACAGATTTCAAAGATTTAGTATATTGTTTTTCTCCTCCTGAAGACACCTATAATTGAAGTTTCTTCACAAATACTTTAGTGTCATCAATCAAGCACTGAAATATTTGGGATGATTTTTTTTTTTCCCTTATTAAAAAAAGGTAATAAAATAAAGAGAAAAAGTAAATACTTTTACATCATGGCCTAGGTAGCTTACAGGTTTATAGAGCAGGTCAAGAAGAAAAGTCCACTTTTGGATCAAGTACTTTTCTATACAGTGGGGACATCTGAGCTTCCTGTTGCTGATCTTCTATGATATGTACAAATCCTTACCCATTTGCCCTGTTAATTTAACCTGCTTGTATGAAACTGTCAGCCACATGTATTCTATAAAACTTACCTTTTGTGTAGGCTGTGAAAGGATGTCAGAACCACAAAATCTTCCAGCTACCTGCTTTCAAACTTGTATTTCTCATACGCAAGTAAACTGGCAGCAAGCACCCTCCTAGAGACTCGTCTAGAAACAAGGCAAGAAGCTGGTGTTCTGAATTCTGGCCCTAAGTTCATTCTGGACACCTTCAGTCACCCCCTGGTTCTGGCAAGCTCCAGCAGTGTCTGAGAGGTCCAGGCTGCTTGGCTGCCTTTCCACTCAGTGTTGCCACCAATGTCTGTCCCTGCAGGTAGGAGGAGGAGGAGGTTTTCTTTCAGTGTCTGGAGCTTTGCAGTTCAGGGGATCACACACCAAGATCATTCCCACTGCTTGTTTTCTGGTTTGCAGCTCATTCTCTTCTCTTTATTGAGTCAAAGTTTTTTATTTTTAGGAAGAAACAAAGACCAGCCACCTCCTAGCTTTCACTGGCTGAGACTTTGTATTGCAGGGCCCAACTAAGTCCCTGTCCACAAGTTTTCAAGATGAAGTCCACTGATTTTGCATTGCTCCCTTTTATGGCAGGCTCTGGACCTGAAAGCAGAGTTAGTTCTGTGAGCTGGCACCCAAATCTGGAAGGAGATCCCACAAAACAAAGGGAAAAAAAAGCAGTCCTTCTTGCACCTTGCTTTACTGCAGTCAGATCTCCGTCTTACAAGGAAGTGTTTGTTACAAGGAAGTTTTTGTTGATCCAAGGGAACATTTTAAGCATCTTCAGAAATATTTATGAATTCTTGGCAAATGCCATCTGGGTGGCAGTGGTAAATTTCCAGACCTCTATGGTCCCCCAGAAAGCTTTCTTAAAAGCATTAAGGAGGCTTCCATGGAAATGCAGGAGAGGAGGACTGAATGAGGAATTAAAAACATCAAGGAACCTTCCATGCCATCACTGGACATCGTATGGCTGAACTTGCTTTTGATAGCCATCTTACATGAAGACCATGGGTCTTATTCAGACTGACACCAAATTTCAGAAATCACCACTACAAAATGCTACTCAGTGATGCAAAGTGCTGTTACTTACAAGCCTTGTTATTTATTCAGGAATTTTTTGAAAAGAATCATTTACAAGGGCCAATTACCAGCGTAAATGAAACCACAAGCAAAGAATCTCTGGTACTGAGATACTTCTAGAAATGAAAAGGCTCTGGAGAGGGAATTAGTGACAGACAGAAGAGTGTCTAATACTGCTTTCTGCAGTTAATTTCTGTAGCACTGCCATGTGCACTTCTCTTACAAAGAACCTACCCTCACAAATGTGCTTCCATATGCTAGAGATAATAGAGTCCCTATAATTTCCACCCAATCCAGTGGATGAACCAAATAATTGAATGGTAACCTTAGACAAGTGTAGGTATATATTTATAGGCATGTAATTAATAATTTATGGCTGCAGGGGGTGGGAAAGCATAGATTTGCTACTATCATTTAACAGAAAAAGCATTAATATAAATCATGCAATCTTCTTGAAAAAGGTACTAGACTTGTGGGGTGACTTACCTAAGCACACTTCTTTTACTTCCTGGGATAAAAATAAATGGAATATTCTTCTAAGAATTTCAGCTATGAAAAGGTCCAGAACAGTGTTGTCCTCTATCTTCATCCCTTTTCCCCATTTTCTTTTGTTAGTCGACGTCTTTACTGAAGGCTCAAAATGAGTATGGTTTATATTTATAGTTATCTATTAAATTTTACAAGTTATGTTCTGGAAGAAATTAATAAATTCAACCAGATATAATTTTATGAAATTGTTTATATTAAATCTGAAATATAAAATACAGAAAGCCGTGACTAAACAGCTGGAAAATAAGTTTGCAGCTGTGTGGTCTAAACAAATGAGGGGCTCAAGAGCCAGTATTTCTTCTCACCTCTGTCAGTTTCCCAAGATGAATTTTCCTCCTGTTATTTCAAAATTAAAAAGTGATTTGTTGGATTGGAAAAATTTACATTTGGCTTGGCCGTATAGCTGTGGTTAAGACAAATGGCTTGCCAGAAATCAATTTCCTACCTCAGGTCCAGCCAGTATGGACACCAAAAACAGCTCTCAAGGAAATCCAGGCAGTAGTTGCTGCATTTGTACAGTACACTGATGAATTCTCAGTATGAGTAATGTCACTGAGCTTGGTGCAGCTTCTCTTTTGCAGATGGACTTCTCTTTTTGCAAAATATATCCACTGAATGGCTGAGAAGAAAGCTTCTTAAAACCACTGTTCCTATACTGAGTCTTTAACACACACCCACACAAACACCCCTCTCTTCATCCATGTGGTTTCATGAACAGGTTTGGACCCCAAAGTTACAACTATTCAAGATATTTTGTCATCAGCAAAGGCTTGTGATGACACATGCAACCCTTTTCAACACATGGCATCACCTCTCAGTCAATTAAAATAAAATAGAATGGATTACTGAATTAAAATGGCAAGCCAAGGTTTAAAAAGCATGCCCATTTTTTCCTTTGCTCAGTTAAATAGACCCTTGACTCATTCCTGACTTCACCAAGAAGTCTTCTTGCTGGAAGAGCAAGAAACTTGAATTTTCCAGCCTTCTTTTCACAAGTGGTGTCTCATCCAAATTCAAGACATAGAAATATCATCCACTATGTCTTTGTGACTAATCAGCATTGAGTGTACCTGTCTTGTCAGACATGTACTACATTTCCTAAGCAACTCTGAAAAGAAGTTATTTTTTATAGTCCATTCATATACATTCCAAAATATATGCTTAAACTATACTCAGCCAACTCAATTTAATTTGCTTCCATGAAATTGCTGCATTTTGGGGAGCATCCTGAGACTTCTCCAAAGACCACATTGTCCATCCAGACAGCACATCCAGAACCATGGTCTCAAATGTGGCTAAAAGTATCTTAAGTACCTTATCTATCTAGGCTTGACTGCTTTGCATGACCATGGGGCAAATCTGGGAGCACGCTGATTGCCATTTGGTCTTAGGGCTCCTCTGTCAGAGTGGTGCAGACATGGTTTCTTAGCCTGGTATCATCGATTTTTAATTATTGTATTTTCTCCTTTGCTAGAAGAAGATTTTTTAGAAAGTGCTCCTCAGGGGCAGTGCAGACTCTTTTGATGTGCTGTTCATTATGGTCTGCTTATGCTCTAGTCTTTCTTAACAAAGTGTGTGCTTTAAATGCACTTAGATTGCTTTTCTTAAAATTGAGGCAGAGAGGTAAGAGTAGAGAGGCTCTGATGACAGTAGCTGCTGCTGATTGCACTTCACTGGAAGTGTTGGACTGAGGTTGGTACAGACCAGTAGTGCTACTGCAGACAAACTTCAGAGTTTTTTCCTTCTTTATTCTTACAGAGATAAAATCTGTTAGATGCATTGTGCACACAGCCTGGGGAGGGCTCTCTGTTAGGTGACTCCTTCAGCTGTTGACAGAAAATCATCTGTTGTGGCAAGAATAGACTTTTCAAATAGTGCTGACAAATTGCTCAGCTGAGCACGTCTTCCTTTGGGGTAGTTGCTGTATGCTGGGCAGAACTGTAGGCTCTGATGGTTGTAAATGAGTAAGAGTATCACAGAATTACTGATGTCCAGAGGCACCTCTTCAAATCATCTGTTCTAACACACAAAGGAGGCTCACCAGGAGCCAGTTGCTCAGATATGTATCCAGACAGGTTTTAAATATCTCCAAGGATGGAGACTCCACAGCCTCTCTGGACAACATGTTCCTGTTGACTACCCTCAGAGTAAAAAAGACATTCTTACATTTAAATGGAATGTCATACACTTCAGCTTGTGACCATTGACTCTTGTCCTGCCAATGTGAAGAGTTTGGCTCTGTCTTCCTTACCTATTCCCCTGATCTGCTATTTGTACATACTGATGAGTTCCTGCTGAGCTGTCTCTTCTGTCTGAACAATCTGAGCTCTCCCAGTCTCTCCTTGCATGACAGACCCTCCAGTCCCATAATCACCTTCTTGACAGTCACTGGACTCATTCCAGTATGTCATGTAGCAGGGAGTCCAGAACTGGGCCAGCACTTTTTTATTATTCAAAGCTGCACTTTGCTTTATACTGCTCCCCTGACCCCCTACTTAATTTCTTTGTGTTCCTGCCCAGGGATGGGTGGCCTGTGTCTGCAATCCCACTGGGGTGTGTGCATGTGCCCCCCAGCCCCACTCTACTGCTCTGGCTGCCCGTTTCCTAAATCATCTGCTGAGTGGCCCTGTGTTCTCCTCTGACTGCCTGAAATTCTGGTGCACACCAGGGTACCTGCACTGGTGACAGAAACTTTAGGAATCTACAGTTCCACACCAACAGCTCTGCCCAGCACAGGGCAGCTCACGGCTTCTTCCTACATCCCTCTTCAGCCTCCTCCTGCCCAGATCCTGCTGCTCATGGTCAGCACACTACCACAGATGCAGGGAATTGCCTTTCTTTTTGCTGAATTTCATGAGTTTCCCATTACTTCATTTCTCCAGCCTGCTCAGGTCTCTCTGAAAGGCAGGATGACCCTCTGGTGTACAGAACTCTCCTTCCATTTCAGTAGAGGGCATGGTGCCTCCCATCTTCCAGGACTTTAAAGAAGGTGTCCAGTAGAACTGGTTGTAGTATCAGTCCTTGAGAGAAACTACTAGCAACTGGCTGGAGCTGGAGTAGGTGTTGCTGATCCCAGTGAATGAGGCAATACATCCAGTTTTCAGTCCATTTATCTAGGTTGTATTTCATCAGTTTGTCTGTGTGCAGAGCAGAGTCAGAAGTCTTGCTGAGTCAAGATAAACAACATACACAGCTTTCCCCTCATCCACAAAGCCTCTCAGATTATCAAGTCTCTCAGGCAATTTCTTGTTCATAATCAATGCTCATTGCTCCAAATAATCTTTTTGTCCCTAAGAGCTTTTGAAACGGTTTCAAGAATTAGTTGCTTCACCAGCCCTCCACAGATCAAAGTGAGGCTGACTAGCCTGTAGTTCTCCAGATCCTGCTTCTCAGCCTCCTTGAATCTGAGTGATATTTGCTTTCTTCCAGTCCTCAGGAACCTCACCTGTGAATCTGTGATTCTACGAGAAGTTTCATGATCAGCAGAGCTCACTTATTTTCAAAGATAATGGAGAGTGGCCTTGTGATGACATCCCCATGCAATCAGCATGCGTGGGTACATCTCATTAGGTCCCACGGACTTGTGGGTGTGAAGTTTTTTTAATGCTCCTTCATGTGGACATCCTCCACAGAGGGTAAATCTTTCTTGCTCCAGACTTCCACTCATCTCAGGAACCTGTGATTCCTACAGAAGCACTGAGTACATTGACACTGTGTCACCAGACCTCCTCCCTATTTCAGCAGCAGGCTGACAATTTTTGCCAGTCCTCCTTTGGCTTCTGATGGACACCCAGAAACCCTTCCTGTTGCCCTTCATTCCCCTTGCTGGGTTCAGATGGGCTTTTGATTTCTTAGTTCCATCCCTGTGTGCTGAGATGGTGTCTCTACATTCCTCCTGGGTCATCTGTCCCTTCTTCCATTTCTTGGGTGTTTCTTCTATGCCTGAGTCGCAGTTCTATTGTCATGGAGACCCTGGCTAAACACAGATGAACAATGAAACACAATAGATTTTATTCATATGTTTCGTTCACTCCTGATTTTCTGCAATCCTTTAAATTCGTAAAGGGGGAAAAAGAAAAGGAAGACTCTGTTTTGGCTCCTGGAGTGAAATTTGTTACACAGAACCACCGGCTCCTCTGCATTGTTGCTTACAACCCTGAAAAACAAATAAAGAGTATTTGTAAATTTATCCAAGTTCAGCATATGACACTATGGGGAAAAAAATATTCAGCTATTGGCCAACTACTCTCCAATGGGAACACTTCAGAATGTGGTTATCAAAGCACTCAGGGACTTCTTAATACACTGTTTTGGAGTGTATTTCCAACTTGTGATACCTAATTTTATTCAAGAACTACAGAAACTCAAATGACAGGAAAGGCCATCTTGAAGAGCCCAATCTTTTCTCTGTGTAATGAATTCTAATGAAGCTAGAAAATAAGTCTGCCTTTATGGAGAAGTGGAAAAGGATGCAAAAGTAGATGCTACCATAGCACAACAGGGAAAAGCCTGGAAGATGGCCAAGGAGTATTCTGCTTGTGTAACCACTGAGAAAAATTTAATTATTGCATCTCATGAGACCTATGTTAAGGAAAACATTAAAAAAGAAAGAATCCATAATGAGAGAGAGAGAGAGCATGTGACACAGAAGGTGTGCATAGAGTAGGAACGGTCTGGAGTGCCAGTAACTTACAGAACAATGAAAACAAAAAGTTTTAAGACAGTTTGATCCAGGATGTGTCAGTCAGAGCAACCTGTTGTGTTACAATATAGGACTTATTGAGTAAAAATTACTAGTGTCAGCTTGGGGAATGATAACTTAAAAAAGAAGAGTAGATTATTTTTTTGTAGAGGAACAAAAAAAAAAATCTTTGTTAAATGGAAGGAAGTTTCTGGCAACTTTGTCTCAGACTTATTCATAATGTAGCTCACACATGCAAAACTTAAACAAAATAATGACCAAACATCATCAGGTTTTTCAAGGTTAATACAGTTTGTTAGCTCTTATATAGGAAATTCATGTATATTAATGACAAAATTACTAGGCATGATATTAATGGGTATGATGCAAGCTTTATCACAGGCACTCTGTGGTACAAAGCCTGACTGTATGTGACCTGTCACTTTAATTTAATTACCTTCCAGATTTCACTATTAAAAGATTTTTTCACTCCAATAACACTTCATACTCTGGTAAAAGATGAATTGTTTAGTTGGTGTTTAGCTATTCAGTACATCTGAGTTCTTGTACTGTAAACAGCTGGAAGCAGTGATCATTATTGAAAAGTATTAATGAACTCAATTAAACTTCAAACAGTGCATGATTTTCATCATTTTCCATCTCTGCTGGATTTCCACACAAACCCACTCAATTTAAATTGTTTGTGAACTGGTACCCCCTCATGCTGACAAATTAATACAGATGCACTTTTTGATATCTTGTCACAGAAGTCATGTGCAAAGCGGGAGTCCAATATTTGCATGGATAAACACATCGTGTATTTTGAGAGGCCTCTTATGGAAATACCTTTAATAATATAAAAAAGTGAGTAGTAAACCCTACGTCTAATTTCATTCTGCAGTGCAGCTCTTTTCTGGATTTGTAATGAAGGACCTGATTTTTCACCCTCCTTTGAGCTTGTCCTATGGAAACTCTAGTAATTCAAATGGTGCCAGAAGAAATCTGGCAGAATGTATTTTTCTGTGCAAGCAGCAATTCCTTGTACAGCCACTTGTGTCGTGTCTGCCAGCATTGCATACAGCCTACAAGGTATTTCCAGATTATGAAAATCAGTAATAAAGCTTCACACTCTATCATACCTAATGCTGATGAGTGTGTGAAAGTAATAGAGAGTTTATGGGAGAAACAAGATGAGGCAAATGGTTGGCTGCAATCAAAAATTTTAATCATAATTTAATTTACAAAATAAATAAGAAAAAAACCTTATAGAATAATGTTGAGAGAAAAAAATTAATGTGCTTGAGCATCTGTAACTCTTCCTGTTCCATACTTGACTTTTCCACCATCTAGTGTTTACTCTGAGGATGTGTTATTGGTGCTGAAGGAAGCAGAGGGACTAAGTTCAATATATTGAACATCCAAAGCTGATGTGAAAAATAAAATACCAGATCATAACCTTAACATTTTTGTTTGAGGATGATGTGGAGCCTGACTATACTGACAGTGATTAAACATCCTGAAAGATTGATCTGAGATGTATTGGGAAAACCCAGATATTGAGAATATACACCTGTGTGCCAGATGTGTGTTGCAACAACAAGGGTGAGGAAGGCAGAATACCCTGACAATTAAGCTTCGGGGTTTATTTTCAGACTTGGATGTGTGAGTTACAGTGAGTACATGGATTTGATTTTTCATAAAACCAAGTCCTCTTCATCAAGCTTCTCCTACTTTTGCTCCTTGGTTAATACACATGAAAACCAGCTTATTTTAGTCTGTCATGTACAGCATCCCCAAGAGATGAGATGCATACGTTTGACTTATACGTTACAAGAGCTGCAATAAGCTTGGACATGCAGTGTTGTGAAGAAAACTTTATTACTGCAGTTCCTGTACAGTAAAGATTGGAGCAGAAATTCCAGAATTTTCTTCATGGAGTGAAGTCTCTCGAATGAGAAAGACCTCATAACAATATTAACCCATGATATACTACAAGATGATGAAAAGAGTTCCACAAAGACTTCACGGACTCCATCTTGCCTGAGTGTCTTGCTCTGAGCTATTGCACTGGAAAGTGGGTTTCTGAATAGAAACTTGCAGAAACTTTGCCCTGCACATTTTGAAGCCTTAGCTGTACTACAGATTTCATGTGAGGATTCATCTGCCCAGGACAGAGAGGAAATATGTCAGTGCCTGTGAATCGCAGATGTGGTTCCTCACAAAATTCTCGTGTGATTTGCTGAACACACTAAGCTCCTCCTCACAAGTAGGCCTAGTGGTCTCCCTGAAAAACATCAAGTGCTATTAAGGTCATGTTTTCTGGATGTCCAGGAGGGCATCAATATTACATCAACAACCCCAACCAGATATTTTTTAATCTTTTTCTTCTGATACTGCTTAAATGTTTGCATATGGATAGACTGTACATCAGACCCAGTAAGTGAAATAAGTTGCTACAGCTCAGTATTTTTTCTGTGACAGTGTATGAAAATGTATTTCCAGGGGAGCAAGCAACATCAGGGCAAGCATATTCAAAGCCTAATGGACTGCAAGGTAAACACAAAAGCCTGAAAAGATTTTGTTGAGGAGAGAAGAACAAGGGCTGATCATTTCTTCTGACCTACAGTCTGCGTGAAATAAAAACAGAAAGAAAGGCACTAACATATGCTTCAGTCATCTTCAGGATTTATGAAGGGTGAGCCTTACGTCCTCTACTGCCTAGGAACTGTGGGGCAGGACACTGTTGCCTCTCATGGAGGAAGCCATACACTAAAGATGAAATAAAGCAATAAAGCAGTCTGTGTCCTTTCTAAGTAGACTGGTTAGCTTAAAGAGATGGGTAGAAAGTGAACACAAATATATTTATTAATAATGCTTGATAGCTCTTGACTTGGCAGTTTTGACTCTCTTTTGCTTTCTGTTTGTCCAAGAACAGGTATCTAGCAAGTGCAAGACAGAACAGGGAAGGCAGGGTGTGCTTTAGACTGCATGAGCATGTTTCACCTAACATACAAATAAGTAACATACAACTAATATATGTTACCAACATACAAACATCATTATGTCTAGAACATTAGTTTTGAAAACAGACAATGAAGGGTACATCAGAGCTGAGTGAAGTGACTCAGTCTTCAGCAGAGGAGAAATTCCAGAAACTAATCATGAATTCTTGGGAGAGATAGCTGTAAAATAGGAGGGATAAAGCAGATTTTTTTAGAAGGGTTGGTGGTACCAGGTGCAGGCAGAAGTTCAGGAGGTAGAATAAGAAGAGCAAAATATTCAGAAGAGGAAGCAATTGGAAGATTTCAGAAGAAAAGAAGTAATTTAAGAAAGGAACTGTGAATTAGTAAGAAGATATATTATCTTGTTTTCAGCTTTTCCTGGGCCATAATAACTCTTGCCTTGCGTTTAGATTACTTATTTTGTCCTGAAACAGATGACTGAAATGGGCAAGCTGACTGAAAGTTTAGCAGGCCTTACTTCACTGACCCTACAAAGAGCTGATGGTGACTACATGGTGGGTGACTGTAGAGATGGCTGCACTGGAGGCATCTCACTTTCAGAAGAGATGAGTAGCATCCCATGTTTTGTGAACAAAACTCGATATGGATGGAATCTAGGGTAGAAAAAGGCTGCAAAACCTCCCAGACAAAGGCTCAACCTTCCCTTCAACAGGACAACACCCAGTTCAGAAAATCACCCAGTAGCTCTGGCAGGAGGGAAACATTAAGACAGGGGAGCCAAGTCAGTGCCCTGAGCCATTGGCTGTCTCCTATAGAAAGAAAGGGAGGAAGGAGGGAACGAGATATTCTGTAGCTGCCCCTCTGTAGCTTTCCAGGGGAATGTTGGCAGTTCAGCTCCTGGGTCATAGCCATGCACTGCTCTCCTGCAGAAGGGGTGGGATTTGGAGCAGAATGGCTCGAGGCACTCCTTGAAGTTGGCCCAAGTACCAACTCCCCAGGTTTAATGAAAACAAGTACATTCAACCTGGGATGCAGGACATAACAGAATGTTTCTTTATCTGTGAGAGGCTGTGTTGCACTTGTGACTTTAACATTCTGCTAGCTCCAGGCCTGATACCAACTGAGTCCTTTAGACTCCCTCTATACAGGGTTTAAATTCATTTCAGCCACATAGGCATGCCAGACTGCTGTGCAGTCTCAGAGTTTAGGCTACAAAAACATGTTGAAGATTCTGTGTGTTCCAGCTCCCCGAGACTCCCTTAGCACAGAAATGCTAAGTATTTTCCTCTCTTTGAACTCTCGATGCATCACAGAGGTTGTAAATGCAACAGAATGGGTTGGAAATTTGAATTTTGCCTCGGTTAGGACCACGGAGCCTATGAAGAGCATATGAAGCTCCATGAACAGCATTTTCATATTTCTGTGGAATAGGAGCATATTTGCACCAGCATATTGGATGGGAGAGTCTATCCAAAAGCAAACGCAACACTCCCAAAATAAATTTTAAAAAGAGAAATCAGAAAGATGGTTCTGCAGTCATTGTTGTGTCAAAGACAGCAGACAGAGAAGTGCTCTGTGTTAAACTGTACAAAGCAGTTTGTTGCAATTGCACCATTCCAGGGCCCCTGCTAATGCAATTAGGGTTCTGAAAGTATTGCAGCTTTCTCCATTTCCTCTGACATAGTTAAAGGGTTATGATCAGGATAGAATAAATAAATTTTTATGCAAAAAATCCATTAAAGAACATCCAGTTATTTTCTCATATAGAGCTTATAACCTCACCGGTGTATATATAAGTTCTTCTGAGCTGGTAGGAAAACTACTCATATTGAAATGATTAAAGCAAGCTAGAGGGAGAATTATCTGAGAAATCCGTAGTATTTTATGGATGAGCTGGTATATATAGTATTTACCATATCATAACTCATACCCGTCTTACTTACTATCTTACTGAGTGACAATAGCATATCTGGAAAACATCTGCCCTGGAAACGGACACATCAACTATTCTGTCTGCTTGAAAAATGTAGATATAGTATTACTCTATGTCAGCCATGCATATCATATGTGGTATGAAATGTCTTCGGTGGTAAAAAAATAATGAGTACATGTTTCATTTCTAAATGCTGCAGACTAAACTTTGATGTCCTTTCTCAGGATGAGTACCCCTTACTCCCTGAGTAGCTTAATGGAAAATGGGGTATGTGTTTTCTGCTTTGGAGGAGTTCAGGTTACTTTATGACCTAAATCCCAGCAGGGTTAAAGATTTTTTTAAAAAATTATTTACTGAAAAAGTATCTTGCAATGAAATATAATTATTATTCATGTTCTTATCAAGATATATGCATTAGGAAAAAGAAAAAAAAATCTTAAAGAGGGTTTTTCTATTGCAATTTTGAAATAAATCCAGTTTCCGTGGCCGTTTATATAGCTGCTCTCTTTTCCTTTTCAACTGTCATGCATGTTTTGGCTGGCATGATTACACTATATTCCTAATCCCTTGAACAGCATTTTTCCCATCAGAACCAGCAGCAGCTGCAGCTTGAACATGTTTATCAACACACCCACCTGTGTTTTTGTCGTGGACCGCCAATGATGCCGTAACTTGTCCTGTTCTTTCCACTATGTAGGTGCTTTTAGTGTCTTTCCAAAAAGGTGGATTTCAAGATCTGGGATATTTCCCATTTGATGTAGTGTTTTACTAATTCATCTTTGCTTTAATGGAAAAATTCCAGCATTATCAGCAAGAGGTAGCAAATACATCCTGCCAGTCTTAAAGAAATGTGGTGTCCAGTCCTCAGCTCTTTAAAAAGCAACCATTAATATTGAAAGAATCAGCAGAAGTTTTGTACCGCTACTTTGGACACTGCTTACTTTCTAACATAGTTTTATAAAATACTGAACCCAGCCAGTTTGTTTTTCTGGCTCAAGATGTAGATACAGGAGTATCCTGTAGTAACAGGAAAAAGTTAGCTTTGTAGTCATCTTGAATGTTTGTAATAATTCTATTTCTTCAGTAGTCATGCTTTGTCATTAGAGAGTGTGGACATTTTCATTCTTATTAACAGAGTGATCTTGAGCCAAGGAATTATCTAATGGAACAGCTGGGACACTTTGAACTGAACTGTGATCTTAATTTAAGTTCAGAAGTCAGACAAATTTTTCTGTGGCTTAGTTCTCCTTAGCTTTCCTCTATTTCTTCCCCCCCCCCCCNNNNCCCCCCTTTCTTTTTTCTTTTATTTTTATTTAAATAAACAGAGAGACAAACTATTTTTCACCAATTCCTATGCTTATCAGGTGTTCTTACATCAATGAAACTGAGGAACATAAGATGGAGATAAAGATCTGTGTAGCAGCTGTGATGGTAGTGTTCATTTAAACAGGAGTTCCAGTTTATTTTTTTTTTTATTATTTATTTTCTTGACCAAATATGGGTTTTCATGACTATCTCAAATGCCTTTAAACAATATTTTTCACCTCCTCACAAAGGTTCGTTCTTAGATAGAAACCACTGTGGTCTAAACTAGAAATGTGAGAGGACATATTTATTATCTTGTTAGTTCCAGAAGGGGAATCTACCAGCACTTACAGCAGACTAAGCAGAGTTTAATGGTCGTTTATGGGCTCTGTCTCTTAGCAGAACCATGTACTGTTTACAACTGTTTCCAAGACATGCAGGTGCATTGTGAGAAAATGAGCCACTACTGAAGTCATATTAGAGACACTTAGTTACAAGTGTTTCAGCCACATAGCAAGAAATTAACAATGCTGCACTTGTTTTCTTTTTAATATTTCTCATATTTCTTATTCTCATTCTAAAGGAATGCATTCTAATCCAAGGACACATTCTCATACATTCATTAATCCTGCTGCTCTAAAATGTTTCACATGAAAATTCAAAATCAGATGGCTTTATGCTTTCCAACTGGGCTTTTGTAAAACAGGGTCATCCTTGAACTTGTCATCTGCTGAGGTATTAAATTCCAGATTTCACTCAATTACATGATCTGAAGAATGTGGCAAGTTGCCATTTCTTCCTCAACTTTGAACAAATGTTATTGCATCTAACTGTTTAATTTCAGGAATCCCTCTATTAGAAGTGACCCTTCACAGGAAGTTATAGGTCTTTTAAAAAATTTACCTATGAAAGGAATATAAATGTTACTAATCACCTACATTCTGTTAAGACTAAAAGACACCACTTTCTTTTTTTCATCCAGAGCTTAGCAAGCATGATTCAACTAATTAATATTTACTTCAGATCAGTATGCAAAGTTTGTTTTGCTTCATATTAGAAGACAGTATTGTGAAGCATAATGAAATTCAGAAGTATTAATTGATCCTTAAAATAATTAATTTATGAAAGTTGCATTTAGTTACACAAAAATCGCTCTAAAATGGTGAAAACATTGAAAGAAAAAAACATTTCAACTCGACAAAATCAGTTAAAGTTAAATACAACTAAGTTTGGTGTGTTAAAAACTGTTTTTTTCAGATAAAATCTTAACTCTTCCCTAAAGTAATTGTATACAATAAATTACCTCTTAAATAACACTTTTTTTTCTGAACCAACTTTCTGAGACATTCTCAGTGTCTTTGCCTCTGTAGCAGCATTCAAAAACTAAGTTCACTGGAGTTTTGGCTGAGGTTATTGGACTTATTTAATTACAGCATAACAGTTTCACAGAATCTGTGCTAATTATCCTAGAGTTACTAAACATCAAAAAATTAGCATAACTGCAGACTTCAGCTATCTGGTGTTATGTGAGATACTGCTGGCAAAAAAAGGATAGATTGCTTATTAGGGCACAGTTTTACATTTTACTCTGGAGGTTTTCGACAAGCAAATCTGCACCTTAAGCTTAAATTTACATGCAAAAGAGATAAAATGAGATGTGACCCTGATTATTTTCCAACACATCTGCTTTTCAGTGCAGAGCAGTTGCATAGCTGTCCTCTCCCATCAATGGGTGAAATGCTCTGGGCAAATGTGTAGTGTTGGACGGAGCAGATAGGACTGTGTGGGCTTCTTCTCTACACAGGAAGGGAGCCAGTGGTGTTCAAAGGGTGGTGAGTGAGCTGGTGAGGACAAAGCTCTCCCAAAAAAGGGAGACAAGAGCAGTGAACAGCTGCTGCAGCTGCAGGGAGCCCGGGAAACAGTAGCTGGGAAAAGACTGACTTGAAAAGGGACTTCCAGGAGCCAAGCCAGGAACAGCTGAGAGGCTGCGGGAAAGAAGGACTTTGGAGGATCTCCTTTGGAGGATCTCCTCACTGCAGGTAGAGGCACAGACACCTTCAAACCCTCACTGAGCAGTACTGGAAAACATCTTTTTGATTAAGATGTTTGATTAAGATAATCCCCCATGCTTTCATGGGGGAAATTCATCAGGCTTTTGAGTTATGGGTTTGTGAATGGGAGAACAGATTCCTGGACAGCCAGGTGTAGGAATCTACTCCTGGATTTAAAATGAGGACTCCAGGAAGGGCTTGGATGTTCTTTGGGCAAATGCACATCTGTACTTTGAAATCTGACTGTCACAGGTGGAGAGAACAAAAGAGGAGAGATCTGGACTGTTGTCATGAACCTCCAGGAGACTGAAGACCCCTGTCAGATCATCACCATACAAGTAACTCATGTGTTTGCAAGACTAAAAATCTATAAGACTTTGTTTATCATAGCAAATTAAATTACACTGGTTGTGAGGCAAACTAATACAGAGCAGCCTGTGTCTGTCATGCTATTAAACTCCCTCATCATCCAAAAAAGTCAGTCTTATACAGTTGCCTACCTGGAAGTGTCCAGGAGCTACACATTCCCTGAAGTGATGCCAGGGAGTTGTCTGGGAGAACACTGGTCCAGAGCAGAGCCAGTCTTGAAACCCTTCCAGCACTTTAACCATATTCACTGTTGACTTTGAGTCCCCAGGAAGACTTCCTGAAGCTATTAATTTTCCAGAATGTTTGATTTACTAGAATAAACATAACCTAAGGGCTCTTTCCAGCCAAGATGGATGGAACCAAACAGTGCAGCTAAGGAATAGTTTTAGATTGATTAAGGATACTTGTTCAATAACTGTGGCTTTACACTCATTTCAGTCATAATAGACCTGTACCTGACAGCATATTTTCAAAAGCATGTACAAGCTATTTTCTTCTTTTCCAATGCCAGTAAAGACATAAATAAATGCTGGGGCTTTGTTTTGATATGCTGAACAGAATAAAGCTAATTTCAGATATTTTTAAGCTGTGTAGACCCAGAGCTCTTTTTCTGTAAAGGCCTGTTTTGTCCCTACCTTGACTAGTTTTGTCATGGAAGTTAAAGTGTTAAAGAAAGCTCAGTTTATAATTTATTCATTTTGTTGATAACATCTGCCTCTGAGTCTCCACCATGCATGACTGACCGAGACTACGGTAGTAGAACAAGCCACTATTTAAGCAGGATTCAGCTAAACTGAATAAGAACTAAAATCTAACCAGTGCAGTGATAACATTAACAGGGGAGGAAGGTAGGCCAGCACTACCCCAGAAGGGCTGCAGTCACCATTGGTGCACAGGCTGGGGTCATCAGGGTACTGCAGAAAGGCCAAGTATGAACTGCACCCACCTCACACCTCCATCCCACCTCAGCAAACTGCTTCTCCAAAGTGACTGCACTTCTCCCTGCCACAGTTCTCCACACAGCTTTCTCTCCAGGTCTAGGCTGCTTGTCAGGCACTCTTGTATAGAGAAATGTTTGTAATACTGTATTCGACCAGGTAAAGGGAGGTGTTGTGACTATTAGACTCTGGCTGGTTTTGATAATTTCTCTAAAGCGTCTAGGTGGAACTTGGATTTTAATTCAGAATACCCCAAATAATTTCATTTGAAGGTGAAATGCCTCTCTCCTGATGATGCAGCTTCATGAAACTGAAGGTCTTTAAGAAGGAGCTGCTAGTGGAGTATTCACTGTGATGCATCATCCCTTTTGGTAATTCTACCCTGCTGGCCTTTGCATGCACTTCGAATCATTGTCCCATTGCTTCTAAAAGCCCATGATTTTGTTTTGTTTTGTTTTGTTTTGTTTTGTTTTAAAGAATCTTAATTTAAATGTAATGATTTAAATCAGTCTTGAGATGACATCCGACGTGAATGACTACATTTAAGTGGTTATTCTAATAAATAAATAAGAAAAACCCTCATAATTCAATGAATCAAGAGGTTTGTTTAGAAGAAGCAAAATTTAGGGGCATTAACCTGAGTAATTATCATGGCTGAAACTTTTACAATAGATATAGCATGCATATTTTACAACTGCAGGTGGGTGTTGAAAGGATCGTGCTTCCCTGCTCAGGGAAAGCTGGGCTTGAGTTAGATGGAAATGAGACATTGGCCAACAAAACAGGGAATTCTGTACACCTAGATTTGACATGAAAATGGCACCAAGACACTGAGCAAGAAGCTAAGCATAACTCTCTAATACACTGCTCTGCATATCTGCATTTCTGCAGAGATATTTAGGAATTAATTGACTAAAGAGATACAGAGGAAAATTCGGACATCAGCACTAGAAGTTTGCAAAATTAAAATAAAGCAGTAACCCAGGAACAATGATTAGGTGAGTGTATATTTTTTTAAATATTCCACACTAATATCAGCCATATATTTTTTCATAGGTTGAAAGTTAGTGAAGCTGTAGAACCTGGTAAAAGGGGAGTTTTAACATTCAGGCTTCAAACACTAGGAACAGGTATAGGCCACTTTCCTTTAAGAATCTGTAATTTATAGTAAACTATTCCCCAACCACTCACATATTCAACACAGCTGGCTTCCTTAGGCTCTCATTCATAGGAAGGCAGTATCACAGCATGGTAGCAGGAAATAAAAGGGATTTACGAAGAACTGGTGACAGAAGAGGTTAAGTACAAAATCTAATTAAAAATACTTTGAAATGTTATTTAGCCTCTGTAGCAGTGTAGTGTATTTCTTTTTGGGAATACTTGGAGTTTTCAATAGTTACTGACAGAAATGTGTATTCCCAATTTGTCTTTACTATGACATATAAGCTTCATGTTTTCCTTCATAGGAAGACTTTGTTTTAGTAATAGCTATCTATCTAAACTCTACAATATTTTCCTTAGCTAGGTTTTTTCCTCCTAAATTGATTATTTGTAAAATATTAGGGAGATTATAATTTCAATCCTCAAAAAGGCCACTGACATCCTAGGTGAAAGTGGGCAAAATGCTTGAAAAAAAATGTTTTGACAACTTTGCTGTAAAGCTCTTTGGTGTTTTTCTATTTAAAAAGACAGCTCAGCTGGTCATGTTATAATGAAAAGTAATCCCATGTCACAGCTGATAAATATAGTAATTGTAGAAACTGATTGGTAGTAATTTTGCTCCCTGGTTTTCTAACTTTACTTGAAAAAAGCCTGGGCCACATTCACAGTAGTAATCAAACACACTGCTATGAGCCATGGCAGTGAAGATTAGATTTGTCATTACTCTATGATCCTGGTTCACTTTGTTTTCAAGTGATTTTTGAAGAGACACAACTCTGTACCATACCTCTGTTGTTTGTCAAGGACTATTCAAGAATACTTTGCCAAGGACACAAAGCTCTTAAATAATCCCACAACACATCAAAACCTTTCTAAAACAATGGTGGAACTTGAAGTTTCCAGAACTGACTTACAAACTGATGGGAAGATAAGTTTGGGCATGAGAGGTGGACAAGGAAAAACACAGACTAATTCATTTCCATTCTAATCCAAAAATGTCTTTAACTGGAGTCAGTAGCAGTCTCTCCATAGGCTTCCACAGGCTTTGTACTAGGCTCATGCTAATTACCTAAAATAAGCTATTTTCTTTATTAAGCTTCCCTGTGGCTTTTGGCAGGATTTTGCAACCCATACAGCCATAGTAAAACTCTCCAGTCATGCCAAAACCAATGATATTCCCTTTTTCTATTTTTTGTAATGTATACACATGCAACGAGAAAGAAGAAGAAATCCCAGTGGGGAATGTTGAAACAACACACAAAGCCATGTAAGACTGGAGTTTGCAGGCTTATATCAACTTAAATGGCTCTAAATTTCCAGTCCTCCAAGAACCACAGAATCAGGCACCAAGAACTTTCTGTAGAGTTCCAGAATTGTGGTAAATAAAAAAAAGTTTAAGACACATTTTAGATACCTACAGTTATGCTGTTGTTTTCTTCTGTTCTTACATACAGAACATAGAAAGCATGCAAATGATTTGTCATGTGGTTTTCCTTCTTTATCTCTTTCAGTTCTTCAGTAATTTCACGAGGAAAAAGAAGAAAGAGCCTGATTATCCACCAGGTTATGGGGAAAGATACATGAGTAAAAGGAGATGAGGGGATGGGAAAAGAGAGTGGGAAATCATAGGATATTTAATTTTCCTTTCAGTTCTGCTTTTGAATAATCTTTGTGTGTTGTATTCTTGCCTTCTTTTTCCTTTGCCTTATTGCAACAAAGTTTTATTTTTATCTGTGCATTTTATTTACTTTAGTAATGTAAGCATCAAACCCTAAGAAATAGTTTTATTTGTGCTTTACTGATTAAGGTGAGTGTAACTCAGCTCGTCATGCAGCTTGGCCTCACATAATACAAAGGTAGGATTCAGTGACTGGTAAATAAGTTTTGAACCCAGAAAATATATTAATAAAATAAAAATTTTTATTAAAATTATCTATCAAGATTTTTCCAATAATGAAAACTTCTTATTTTCATATTTAAGCAGAAAATTATAAGAAGTCATGTTAGAAGAAAGGTGAGTATTTTTACCAAATTCTCTTTCTTGTATGCTGTTTTGTGCAGGACTTTAATATGCTCATTCTACTGTTTAAGTACATCCTGCCAACAGAGTGCAACCCAGACTTGGCAGTTGTAGAGACATAAAATTTATAGATATAAGCAAAAATAATAGATTCTGAAGATTATTTTCCCATCTCTATCCCTTCATTTTTCCATAATATTAAATGGGCAGAGAGGAAATCCAGGATGGTCAATAGGGTGAAAAATGCAGCTTCCAGTTTCTTTTCTTGTCAAACTGATAAACTTCAGTGAAAGGAAAGTCAAGTTCCAGACACAAAACTGCTCACCCCTCGCTCTGTGTTTTACCTTCAGACCATTCCCAGTTGAGATCTGATCTTTATAGTGTCATCTTCGCTTAAATGTAGCCACTGCATTTATGCAAATCCTGCCATCTCTAGACTAATGACAGAAATGTCTGGAGGGATATTTTCTTCCATATTTTTTTGCTTTTATTGACATCTTTCAAGATTTAATGACTCAACTCTTGTCCCTTGTCCTGACAAAGGATTAGCCAAAAGATAGATACTAGTACTAGCACTGAAATAACTTATTCGAAAATATAAAATAATATCATGCCAAATTCATCAGCCATCCATAAATGCCCATCAGCATCCTGATATCTGCCTTTGCATGATTGATAACCAGGATTGCATGAAGATAACCAAGGACTGTGTAAAAGATTAAAAATAGAAAATAAAGGTATATCATTAAGTGCTGGAATTAAAATGTTATGATTCTACACTTACACGTACAGTGGAAATGTAACAGCTGACACCCGGAGTGAAAATTAAAGTCACTAAAAAAGGGAGTTTTCTGTTACATACAAGAGTTATAGTATTTTGCTTATGATGAAAAAAACAAAAACAAACAAAAAAACCCCTTCAATCAAACTATAATTTCTGATACCATGTTGTTCTTAGATCAGTGACTGAGGTACTTCAGTACCCCAGGATCCTGTCAGCCTCCCCTCAATCTGCAGACCCCATCTTGAGGATGCTGCTGTCTTTGAGGGAATTTGCCAAGAGATCCCATCAGCAGCTGCCTTTGGTTTGGCTGAATACAAATTGAACCCTCATAAGTTTACATTTGTGTCTCTAGGTGCGTCTGAGCACTTGTTGCACAGGAGAAACAGTTCCTCTTCTTCTGTCCTGTGAAGTTCAGACAGAGCAAGAAAAAAGATCAAAATGAAACAACATTTTTATCCAAAAGCGGAAGAAATGAGGCAAAATAATAAGCTAACCAAATGCACTGAAGTGCACAAGAAAGCTCACAGCACTTGAAAACAAGCAGAAACCTCCAAATGATCTGAGTCTTTAAGAGTGAAATGAGAAACTGCACAGAATGGAGAGTGCATAAGTAGATTTAAAACAGCCCAGGGAAGGTTGAAGGTAAATCAAGCTGAACTTCTGAGCCTTGGCTGAAGATAATAGTGGATGCATGAATTTTCCAACGTTCAAAAGGAAGATTTCAGCAGATTACTAAGAGGTTAGAGAAAGAGCCTGAATTGTGTGCATAGAGAGCATAGAGGAGAGTCACTAACACACCACGGTCTCTGATAGCAGAGCTCTGGGGATGACTGATGAGAGAAACAGGGTCTTGGTCCCAGAGCACATAAAGAGCTGGTATTTTTCCTCACGGGATTTGATTTGCATTGCTGTATACTTAATAGCTATCTGTGGATTTGCAGTCACAGAGTCAGACTGGAACGAGGATGAAAGAGAAAGTAGAAGGTCATAGGGGAGAGCAAGCTGGCCAAGGACCAAGGAAGAAGTTATGGAGCTGGGAATGACACAAAGAAAGAAAAAGTCAGTGAGAGAGGAACCCAGAGAAAGATGCCTTCAGCAGCACCTAGAGGTACCAGGTAACAGAAGTTGTAAGGGAACAGGGTGGATGATGTCTCTGACTTAGGGATTCTTCAGGCCACTAGATATTAGAAACAGGAATATTAATAAAAATCTCCTGGAAATCATCTTTCATTTGCAAAGACAATTTCCATGTTCAAAAGTACTTACAAGGATTTGGTTTTGGCTGCAAAAAAAAAAAAAAAAAGTTGAATTTATGTCTGAATCAGACGCTCCAATGACCAGGAATGCCATGGGATAGAGCCAGGGCAGATTCAGCAAATATTTGAGAAATGGTGAACATCATCAGCCATCTCTGAAGTCCAGGGTCCCTCACTATCAGAAGGACACTAGAACGTGTCCAGAGGAGAGCCACCAAGCTGATGAGGGGCCTAGAGAACAAGTCATGCCAGGAGCAGCTGAGGGAACTGGGCTTGGAGTAAATAGCTTGGAGGAGGCTGAGGGGACCTCATTGACCTCTACAAGTACCTGAAAGGAGGCTGTAGGTAGGCGGGTGTCGGCCTCTTCTCCCACGTGAATAATGACAGGACCAGAGGAAATGGTCTGAAGTTGTATCAGGGGAGGTTCAGAGTAGATATTAGGAAGAATTTGTTTGCTGAAAGTGTGGTCAGGCACTGGCCTGTCTTAGCTGACAGAGTTAAACTCCTGCTAGTAGTAGCTAAGAGTAATGGATACACATAGGTACAATAAACCCATTACTTTCAACAATTGTTTTTAAAGTCTGAAGTGGCACTTAAGTAGCAGAGCAATAAAATTATGTATTAAGTAAAGATTTAGTTAGCTGGCATAATCCCCAGAACTCTTTTTCATTTGAGATACTGGTAGATAATAATTTTTTTAATGGTTTGTGTATATTTTTTCAGTGTCTTTGAATAAGAATGCAGCCAGCTAACAAAAAAACGAACCAAAACAAAACCCAACCAACCAACCAATCAAAAACAACAAGCCCCAACCAACAAAAAAAAAACAACCAACCAAACAAACAACAAACAAAAACAAACAAACAAACAAACCACAAAAACAAACAAAAAAACAAAAAAGAAGAAAAAAAGGAAAAAAGGAGGGTTAACTTCTTCAAACTCCACCCTAAAGTAAAGGTGTTTGGCTTATGCTGTCAAACCAAGATATCTTGATTGTTCAGAGAGCAATCTCTGAAGTCCTGTGTGTTTCTGTGAGCTAAGTAATTGCTAAAAGCCTAACAAAATAAACCCAAAACAGCTGATGGGTTTTAGAAGAGATGGTACCCATGTAATAAATTGTTACATTAAGGACTTCTATTGCAATGCTGTTTGTTGAAATAAGACAGGTAATTCAAATTACTACATTCTAGTAAGGGTAGATGTATGAATCAGAAATGCTCCCACACACCTACATGGGAAAGCATCATCTCACCAGCATGTTCTCCCTCAAAGCTTGCCTCTGGGAAGTAGGTGTTGAAGAGAAGTAGCAAAGAACTGAACTGAGAGAGTCTGGAGAATGGTTGTGTTCCTTATGATAGTCAGAATGTGTGGTCCCCAGGCCCCTGGAAATGAACCATAACCATTCTCTTGACTTAGACTGGCAAAAATCGCTTGCTCCAGCTTGGGCTGGAGGCTCATCCCTGCACAGAATGCCAAAAATGCACACTAATAAAATCAACCATTCCAATAACTCTACACATACCCTCTCACGGCCGTGCAATATCTAAGTGCTTTTTGGCAGATGATGAACGAGCCTTTGTCATGCCTTAAAATTAAGCCTATTTTACAACTGAGAAAAATAAGAACCCAGATACAATTTACTGAGATTTAGGGGCTGAGCCTGAAGTGTATTCTGGGATGAGAGTCCTCCTCCACATATTCCTGGGCTGCTGCCCAAAACCAACACAAATTTTTCTCTCTCTCTTTTTTTTTTTTTTTTTTTTTTTTCTTTTTTTTACCCCTTTACTTTACATGATAGAACCAGTCAGGAATGGACTCTTCCAACTATTTTCCTTCAAGCTCCTCTTCAGAAAGTTTTTTTTCTAGTCCCAAAGCACCAGACTCCTTTTCAGGAAAAATAAAGTAAGAAGCCAAAAGAGTTAAAAACCCTCTAGGATTAATTTTTGTGTGATAGATTTGCCTTTATACTTCCATTGGTCCATATGGTTACATTGTAAAGGTCTTAGGATAAAGACCATGTCTTCTTCTCAGCTTTGCCTAGGACTTAGTGTATCATTTGAGCTGAAACAGTAAAAGAGCATGACTCAATTAATGTGTAATCTAATTCTAACTTCTAATAATGTTACCCAGGCATGATACTTTCTTGTTCTTTTCTTATGAGACCACATACATTGCCTTCTATATCTTGCAGAAGGGAGTTTATCCATATCATGCTTCTCAATCTGTATCATGAAGTGCAAGTAGATTTAAATATTAAAACATATAACCACAAACAGCTTATGGTGGTTTTTTTTTAATAGTTTAAACACTATATTAACGCTTAAGAACTCTAATTAGATCACCTACATGTGCAGATGTACCCAAATCAGGTGTCTGTCATCGATGATGTGCATGCCAACCCAAATTCACTTGCCTAGACTTTGGATAGAATCAGGCTTTGAATCTCCTTCTAGTCCAGCCTTTCTGTACCCAAACTGCTCCCCAATTCCTTAGTTAAATCAGTATCCACATTTCTTAAAATAAACCAGTAAACACTTGTTGGCCCTCTACAACAGTTCCTAAAAACAGACTAAAAAAGACTATATTTATATGGTACATTTATTTGCCTCCTTTTTCTTTTGCTTGCTTGCTAGCTTGCACATTTGAGTCTGTAAAAAAAAACACCTTTACAATCATCTTGCCTGTCGTGCATCTAATACTGCATTGGGTGGCTAATGGTTCCTGGACAGGACATTGGGAAACACAGCTTTTGATTTCTGTTCAGAAATTTCTGAGAGGGCATTGTGCTTCCTTCCTCACAACAAAACCACTACTCATACTTAAAAACCCATAAGCACAGATACTTGCAAGTGCATTGTGATTTTCCATGGTCAAAACCACATTCTGCTCTTGCATTTCCAAGCTTATGTGGACATAGAACCACAAAATCATTTTAGTTGGCACAGCCCTTGAAGATCATCAAGTCCAACTGTTAACTTAGCACAATGCCACGTCCACCACTAAACCATGGCCCTAAGCACCACATCTACACATCTTTTAAATACCACCTTCCTCAGCAGTGGGAGTCAGTGCCTGACAACCTTTGTGGTGAGGAATTTTTTCCTAATATCCAATCTAAACCTCCCCTGGCACAACCTGAGGCTGTTTTCTCATCCTATCACAAAGTCAGATCTTGAAAATACAACACTGCGTGTGTGAATTCTTTTCTATACAAGTATATTTCAATTCCTTTGGTTACAGATAACTGTCAGGTTAAGGGACCTGCAGACACTCAAATATGTACCTCTAGAGTGGAGTAGTTGGGAGCACTTCTAGTCTGAGGTGGGACTGGCTTCATACAAGCCTGGGGCTGCCTCATACACTGAAATGAGACTCTGGTGGATCTCCAAGCAGAGGTAGCCTGCAAATGAGGGAGAAACTAGGATGCACTCCAGAAAATCCCTAGTTTTAATGATCAGGGAATATCCCAGAAGGCAGCCTATTGGCACACTTGGAGGTCTTTCTTCCAGTCTAAACTCTTTGTGGAAGGACAGTAAGCAAAACAATTTTTTTTCCCCCTGTGCAGTTGCTTTCCTTGTCTTTTCCTCCTTTTTCCCAGGGGACAGTTGCATGTACACCTGTGGTTTTTGGTTTTGGTGAGTGACAGGTCCAGAAGGGTACTGGTCATATTATGAATAACAAAATTTGTATTAAGGTAAAACGAGAAATTTTGTTTTAGTTATTCTCCCTAGTGCATTGCACTGGAAACTCATTCCATGGAAAGGCAGGTACCAGCAGAACAAGACTGAGTGTTAAAGTTAGCAAAAAAACCCCAAAGCAAAACAATATCAGGTACAGAAACTCTGTGCCAAAAGTTGGTGCTTGAACATTGATTGTGATGTGTTGCAGCTGCAATTGGTTGCATTCAAGCACAGTCAGATGAAAGAGCAGTGAACATAGAAGGTCTGCTCAAAAAAGCTCTCCACAGCTCACACACCTTCATCCCTTAGTCTTTTCTTGTGTGTTACATAGCTTTGGTTTGGTTTGTGCTCATTCTAGGTGCTAGGGCATTTTAAATCATCTAGGATATTTTAAATCATCTGAATAAGTATACCAGCATTATCTGTTAGGTGCAAAGAATGAAGTGATGTCATTTCAGAGAGGAGGAAGGAAAAGAAGGGCGGAACAAAGTTTCATTTGTCTTTAGTCATTTTGCAAAAATGCACTGATTTGCTGCCAAGTTGGGCTGACCTTTAGCACTGCCTTGGTGTCCTCCAGATGATTCTGCAGTCTGTGCATGACCATCAAGGTAAACTGTTGTTTTTTCATACTTTATATTCCTAATGTACTAATCAATTAACATCAAAGTGAAAAATTAGAAACAAATACATAAGAAGCCTAAACTGCCCAGCTGTTAAATGCAAGTATAATACACATATATCAGAGACCCAGGACAGCTGCTGAATAGGTTTAAAGAAGTAGGGCCCAGAAATTATGAGGTTTGCCTTGGCACTTCACTTTTAAACTGTGCATGCTTTACAGGGCTGAGAAGTTTTTTGCTTGATTTAGTATTTAACTTTTTGCATTGTCCATTCATTTTGACAACGCTCTAGCAAGAGCCAGGTCATGGATGGTACAGCTCTGATAGGGTCCATTGCATTTGTTGGAGTCAAAAGGGTTCCACTCTTTGCATCAGAAACCAATAAGAAACCAAAATTATTTGCATTAATCTGTTGATTCAGTCCATGCACAGACTACTCCCAGCCATCAAAAAAAAGTTTTCACTGTATTGCAGATACAACTGGCTGCCCATAAAACATAATATTAAACATCCAGTCCATATAAATACTCTTAAGATTACATTCCAAACTGATCTTTTTTACTCTGATTCCTTCCAGCTTTTACTGGGATTTCTTTGGACTGCCCAACGTAGTGATAAAAATATATTTACTTTACAAAATTTATTGAAACTAGACCCAGCTAAATTTTCAGTGTGATTTCTTGAACTAAACCAAGTAATAATATTATTAACCAATATAGCCAGAATTAAATTACCACTTTGAATAATGACCAAAAGGGCAAAGAAGTGCAAGTTGGTTAACAGTCTTCTTTCTGAGATATTAAATATGAGCAAGGTCAGTATATTTTCATGTTAAGTGCATTCCTTTTGGAAATGAAGTCTAAACAGGTTCTTAATATATAATATTTTTTTCATGCAAAATTTCCATGGATTGTACCTCCATTAGTCAACAATTTAAGATAATATTCTTTATCACAGCATTGTTTGATAATCTCTTATGTCAATTTGGTAAGAATAAATAACAAGAGAGGATATTTTCTGTGTCTATGCGTGGGTTTTATGTCTCTGTATATGTTTAATTTTTTATGTATATGCTTGTAGAAGTTCAGCCCTCCAAGATATGCTCTACATGTATTGGGATGGGAATTACTGGAGTAGAGAAAGTTTCTAGACCAAAGCCTCTGTGCAAAAGCCCTTTCAAACAGAGGATTCTTACATTTTGAGCTAACTAGCAGAATACTTCCTCTCCCCTAATACGTCTCTGTATTTTTTTCTTACCACAGAATAACACTGTGGAAGCAAAAACCATTTTGGTAAAGGGCTCAAATACCTCACACAATGAGTAAATGTTTCTCAGACTTGCCTGCAAGAATATTTACTGTGAAATCACTGGAGTGCAACACAGCATGACTAACATCATGTCCTTTAAAAAGAGTGTTTACAGTAGCCAAACAGTCACTTTGGAGTTTAGAACTAGAATTATCTTACTAATGCTAAAAGAATAAGACATAACGTAGGAGAAATTTATTGTGACCGCCTTCATGAGGGCCAATCTTGAAGGTGCAGCTTGCTTTCTGCACTGCTAAATTAAAGTCAAAACTTGAAAATATGAGCTCTGCTCCCTCCCACATCCTTCACCCCTTACTCTCGCTTTGTTCCAACAAGGACAGATGACTTCTACTTCAGTCAGTCCCACAAAAAAGATCTGTTTCAGATGGATTAACAAGAGGCAGCATAATCCAATTCACAGCAAGGACCCACACACTTCTTTAGGTAGAACAATTGCACTTAGGAGTTTTGAAAAGAAAGCTGACAATTTCTTAATTTGGGCTGGGATCCTACCTAAAGCCATGTCCTAGGAAAGATGCCCCTCAGATAATTCACAGTGCTCACATGCTCTTTCCCCACAGACAGGTTCACCTTTCCCATCCCCTTCAGCAAGCCTGTAGCATGAATATGTACAGGAACACTTAACAGGAATTTTACAGAGTTTTTTTTTTTTAAAGCAAAGGGTTAAATGTTGGCTTCCAAGTGGATGACATGGGAGGATCACTATTGTGGCAGTTATCTTCGAGTGCCTGAAAAATGTCTTCCCTGGGACTTAGTTACCAGAAATTTGAGCAGCCTTGCAGAGGCTGCAGCTGTCGCACTCTCAATTATTTCCCATCTTATCTCCCTGCTTTTAACCGTGTGGCTGCAGCAAGATCGAGTCTCAGTAATCATGGGATGTGTGCTGGGAGCATCTGACTCCTTGTGCCAGGGCTGAGGAGAACCAGAGCTCCTGTAAACCTCCCAGCAGCCCAGGCAAAGGTTAAGGAGGGAGGGAGATGCTTAGGGAAGGCTGTGTCCCTCTCCCTGACCTCTCTATTTACAGCAACTTTAAAAAAAAAGATCCTGCAGCTTGCTCCTGATTAGGTGAACTCTTGTTAGGGAGAAAAATAATGACGATGGTGTGCGTGGCACCTATCAAAATCTTTCTGAGCACATATCTCCAAGAAAATGATTGTTATATACCTGCCCATGAAATCCCTATGATTGTTTGTTCTTTATGAATAAGACTGTATCACAGTGTTAAGACTGTATCACCGTGTTTTTAACTAATTAGTTAAAACAGGAGTTTTTCTTTATCTGAGAAAAGGCTTTTTAAAATGATAGTTTTCTGCTTCCTTCTTGGTCTTATGATCTTAATTTAGTCTCGTGCAAGTTTTATCCCACTGCTTTCTTAAGTATCAGTTACATCCTAGATTTGAAAGAACAGATTTTAATTGGAAACATTTATATTTGAAATGCCTATGTAGGCATAAAAAAAACCCACAATCTTGAGGCTTAATGAGCCTCATTACGAGGAAAACACAACTTCAGACATAAATGAACTTAGGCTGTACGTGCAGCCAAAGTGCTCTTCCCCTGTATAGAAATTCCACAGCTATAGAAATCTCAGATGTTTTGTCTAAGCCTACTTTTCCTTCAGGATTTTTAAGGAAATTAGTATCCTTTAGTCATGTGAGATATGTCTCCACAGTGCAGTGCTGGCTGAGGAGCTTGATGTAGAAGAGGGCATTGTTACTGATATACATCACCAGTGCTCATTAGCCCACTGAACTATCTGGAGAAACATTCACTGATAAAAACAACTGCATCACTCTGACACCCCTAATCAGCATTCTTTTGGGTTCCTATATTTGAAAAGTTTGGCCTGGATACACACACAAATATATAGGCACGTTTGTATACATACATGCATACATATGTATGTACACTTAAGTTAAAATGTCATTAACTGCTTGAAAGTTAAAATAAGATTTATCACTGCTGAAACTGCAGCCAACTTTCCTTACTGGGACGTTATTCCACTTAAATAAATATGTTTACATTAGATACAGTCTTTGCCATACTGCAATATTTGTATAATCATTTACATGATCTGAGTTTTAACTTTCACAGCTTAGTGCATTTACATGAAATTCAAGTTAAATATCCTATCAACAGCAGTGCAAATTATATAAATTGACTGATGAAAACAAAGTAAAGGCAGCTATTGTAATAAATTTTGTTCTGGATTTTAATTCAAATTTGTAAAACTGTGAATGCTGAAATGTTTTCTCAAATGCTCATAATGCTTTTATACATTCAGTTAAACCTGAAAAAACTCCAAAGACACCTCTGATGTAAATCAGTGCCTGAACTAATCTACCCTGCTGGAAGCCACTTTATCATCCTTCAGTGGAACTTTTTCAACAGCAACCATGTGCTTCTTGCAATAGATAATCTAATTAAGATGCATAACATAGGAACCAGGACCACATCATTACGTAAATATATATCCTCATTTCCAGGGGTGCTGAGATCTCATAATTTTTATATTAAATTATATTAGTTTTCCATTATCTCCTATCTCATATTCAAGTGCTGCCTTCCCTGCCACATCAGCATGGACATAGTTTGCTGCTTTTTCCCTGGAGTATCATTTTGAACTAAATGTGAACACTGCACTTTTAACAGGATACACTTATTAGTATAAATTTTTTATTGGTGGCACATTTATTAAGACTGATTCATCTTAACTAAGATTTTGGCTATCTGTGTGAAGATTCTTCGATGTAATATAAAATTTTCTTTAACTTTGTAATTTGCCTCTAAGATCTGAATCAGTCAGATTTCATCAACTAGCTCTGTACAGCAGCCAGTGAATTAGCAAGGGCAAATCTCATTCAGATGACTCATTTGGTGAAGTTTCATCCAAAATTGTTATGAGAAAGATGAAATCATTAGCTGAAATGTAGTCAAAGATGAAGATTTAAGCAATAAGAGTTGGGAACAAACCTGGAAGTAGGTAAAGACAAGGCTTCTTGGGAAGAGAAAATTGTTTCTGAAATTTCCAGATGAATAAAAAGAGCCAACAAAATGCAGGCTTATATCTTAGTGCTTGTGATGGATAACAAGTTGGTGGTTTTGCATGGGTAGGAAGAGCCTGATGTGAATCCAAGGAATCGTGTTTGTGATTTGGGTAGAAACTCACTGGGATGAAGTAACTTGTAAAACAAAACTTTAAAAAGTCAATTCTTATGTGAGATTTCTAGTCCAGAGACCAAGATAAGAATTTATTGTGAACACATCCATCTGGTGCAGAAAAAGAACAAGTGTGTGACAGTTCTGCCTCTGAGCACATTATATTTTGGCTGACCGACATCATAGTAATGAGGAATTTCTGAAGATCCAATGTGTACTTATATCAACTGGCAAAAAAACCCTCTTGGCAATGGAATGGATCTACTAGACCTTTGGATTCACCCTTCAAATTCAATGTCAAGGAAAAAAAACAAAATCCAAAAAGCTTGATCTTTCACAGCTGTTTAGCAGCTGAGGTTTTGATTTAGGCAAAGTATAGTCAAGATAAGTTACTAAAGCCTGGTATGGTCACTGCTATCCTGCAGGGAGGCCAAAAGGTTGTTGTGGGTTATGGAGATGGTTCATAACTCTGATTTTGCCTATTTAAGCTCCCTAGCATATTAAAATTGATGGGCTTATCAGCAGGTGCGTTTCCTAACATTTCTAGCTAAAAATGGCATAGTCTGTTTTCATACCACTCATAATGAATACAGTGTATTATAAGACTCATGATGGATTATCCTCACTGAACAGAAAGTGAATTTCCCTGGGCTTATTCACATTGAGTAGATCTGGTGTTAAATTAAAAGACCGCAATCTCACACTGGAGAGTTTTCACTGAGGACATTGTATAATACTTAATTTCTATCTGCCCAGTCCCACGCAGGTTTAATTTCTGATTTTAAGGGCTTTAGTTCCTATATCCTCATTTGCACCAGCAGCAATGGGGTCCCTGGATGATTTTATCACTGGGACACATCTTGCTTGCAGATGTTGAGTTGTCACTGTCCAGGTGTGCATTCTGCCATGATTATTTCCCTCCTACTCACAACTGCTTTGAAAAGACATCATGTAGGAGATGAGGTTGATGTCTGCCAACTTGGGAGCAGCCTTTATAAATTTCCTTCCCCAATGGCACAAAGCAGCTATGAAATGACAACTTTCTAACCAGAGCCCTGTGTCCAATAGCTTCCAGTTTGCGGCCACACTGCTAGCGCTGCAGTGTCAAAAGCAGCTCCCTTTCTCTGCTGAAATACAGGCAGTGAAGTTATTGGATGAATTAGAAGAGATGAGTACAGTTTGCCTCAGAGTAAAATGAATCTGAGGTCTTTTAATGAAGTCTAATCCTTTCCCTGTGTGTCAAAGAGATTCTTCCTTATCGCCGGTTACCCTGGTGCAAATGGTTAGCCATAAACCAGCCAGAGGAGGCAGTGGAAAATATTTCATATTTCAATAGCAAGAAAATATTTCAATGACTCAGAGACAGGCCCTTGCAAAAGCAGGAACCAAGGGCCCATTTTTAACCTTGGCTTGATTGTTTGCTCTAGGAAAATCATCAAACTGACCCACAGCCAGGTCCTGACTGCAGCTGCAGAGATGAACATGGATTACTCTTGCACCATGGAGGTGACTTGTTGTGACACTGCTGAGGGGTTAATACAAATTTACACACTCCGTGCCACAGTGATTAAAACTGAAATTTGCCTCCTCTTTAAGCAAATATGGATCCTCTCAGCAGCTAAGAGCTATAGAACACTAATAAAGAAGGATACACAAATATAACATTTTTCTTACTTGCTGGTGTGAATATCCATTCTTATAATCTCTTTGGCTGTAATAATAATTAACATTATTTGTGCTAACAATACTAAAGTATTTGTACATAAAATTAACCATCAATAAAATAATAACATAGTGCCAAAGGGTAGGAGACATTGCTTTCAGCTAGCAGCTCACTCCATGCATATACATGTGCATTAGACTGACAGTCTGACAGAACAAACCTATCCACTTCAACACATACGTAATTTAATACATATATTTGTAACTATCAAAAGCACTTTTTAATGACATGCTAAAAAAAGACTTGGTTGAAAGAAAAAGAGGAATCTGAACTCTCAAAAGAAGCAATTATATGAAAATTTGTATTGCCAATGCTTAATAAGCCATTTTTAACTCACAGGGTATCCCATTGCACTGCTCTGACTCATAAACACTCAGCAAACACGGGATATGATATAGAGCTTCATCTCACCAAGTGGCTTCCAGTATATGCCTGGAATTTATTTCTCCTCAATCACTATATGTGTTTTTAGCAGTGAGCAACCTGTGTTTGAAACACAAAAACCTGTGTTTTATTGCAATGAACAATTAGGAATTCGAAACAACTTGGCTCATCAATCAAAACATTAACATTTTGAAAGAAAAAGAAAAAAAAAAAAAAAAAGGAAAGACCCAGGTTTAACTAAATGGTCTTTTCACCTGGGGCTCATTAGTGCTGCAATTGTTTCTCTCTCCTGTTTCTAACTAATGCACTGCTGGGAGTCCAGGCCAAGTGCTCCTTTCAGTGGTGTCTGCTCCCAGCAACTCTATCTGGGAGCTCCATGTCTACTCACACCAGGCAAATGTAACCTTTGGCTCTGTCCCGCTAAATTAGAGCACCTTCCAGCTCCACATTAAGAAATGGAATAATTAACAAATAGCAAGTCAGCAATCTTTGCATGCCTCAGTTAAATTTTAAGCAGTTTTATGTGGTTTTGGTTGGTTTTTTTTGGTGGGAACCAGTCACATCAACAGGCTATGGATTTCTAAAGGGCATATTCAAAAAGTGAATAATTATTTCCTTTTTTCAGTGGCAGACTGGTTTTGGTTGCAAAAACTTCGTTGTTTCCATGATTTGGGAATTAAAAGTGGACCAATTGCCCTCCTGTAGCCCACCAGCATGAAAATAGAGTACTACTCTTTGAAACTGCAAATAACTGTGTTTTTTAAAGCACTTAACTTATCAGGCAATAGATGACTACAGTTGTACATATCATCAATTAATTTGGTGCCACCTTGAGCTTGATCTGTCTGATTAATATGCATATCATTTCAATTACAGACTACAGAATCATTAAAAACTAAATTCTATTGTTTTCAAGTGTAGTACCTTTCAATTTAGAGATAAACTTCTATTGATTTCTTAATGTCAGCCAAATAAGAACTTAAGTTTATGATTCTTCCCAGTTCTGACCAAACTAGCAGCAGAAATACTTCAAAGGACCACTGAAAGCAGATGATGTTTAGCTGAGAAGGAACCTCCAGAGCATTTACAGTCTACTCTAGTAGACATGATTTATTGGAATTTCCACCAGTGTATTGTAACATAAAATGATGCTGTTGTTAAAACTGTGCTGTACATCAACATTGCATCTAAAAGTCTAGTGCAGGATGTTCCTTCTTGTCTCACTTCTCATCAGTGTGCATAAGTGCTTGAGACTTAGAGCTCAAGAGAACAAAGCTCTTCCAGAGGGAAATTTGTCATTTGGAACTTCTCAAATGGGAACACAAATAAGTGGACCATCTACTGAGTGTCTGAGCAATAAAATGTACTTTAAGATCTAAAATGGACAAAAAAACTAAATGAGAAGAGAGAACCCTGGCCAACACTAATACAAGCTGATCCCACATCTTACCTTCTCATAGTCCCTACTGCTCTTCATAGCCAACCCAAAGAGCTGGATCTAGAGGTCTGCTTAAATCTCTTCATGCAGCTGCTGTGGAACAGTAGGATGCCATAGCCAAAATTTAATGAGCAAAAAGGTTATCATTAGGAAAAGATTCACTTGCCTATTATTTCCTGAATTTAAGTATACTTAACAGTAGACACTGACTTATGTTTCTATTCTTGTAGTCATTTGGGATTTCAAAAAACTTCACAACAATAAAACAGTTTTAAGTCAAATGAACTCTGATGAAATATTTTGTAAGAGCACTTTTACCTAGAAGAACCCAAAATAGCAGTAAATTTGTGATTATTAATCAGTTTTCAGAAACGAGCACGTATTTTAGACACACACTTTCACAAACATTGGCAAACATCAACTTGCAGATCTACTATCATCAGTAGAAACTTCAAAATTTTTGTTTCTTAAGTGTGCTTGGCAACCTTTTACACTGCCATGTCTTCTTTATTGGACCTACCTCATTAGACAACTCAAGGATATACAAATTAGCACAACTGTTGTAATATGGGATCCAGAATATTAATAGTGGATCCCAAGAAAAGTGAGAAAAAATGCTCAGGGTATCTCTATTTAGTTTTATATTGGATTTTGGATGCCAGTAAATGATTGGCATATGTGGATACTTATGTATGGCCATGGTCCACCCAAAAAAGCAATCTGCTAGAAGCAGCAGGCCAGAAAGAGCATGGGCAAAAATTTATAAATGACAAGTCACAGAATATTGGGTTTAGTAGTAAAAATGACCATGAGTTACACATCTGAGTGTAGGTTTAAATCCAGCTGTGTAGCTCAATGGGGCAGAAAATTTCACTTCAGGACATGTATCAAACCAAATCACCCGAGAGCCAAAACTCTTTCAACTTGAGGGAATTCAGACCTGGATCTGGACTCCAGCTTTATAGCCAGAGTTCCTCATTTGACTGAAGTCTTGATTTCCTTAGCTTTTCGGGATTTAAATTAAATAACATACTTCCCATTCTTTCATCAAAGCAAATACAACAATGTCTTTATTTACACGCTAATCTGACTAGGAATAAGCAAGTGCATAAGAAACACTTTTAAAAGGGTTGCTCAAAATTTGATTGTTAATTTCATCACAGTGTGGCTCGTTTTGTCTTCACCTTGCCTAGCAGGCCCCACTTGTAACATATACCACTTGTTATACAAAGATCCTGCAAGTGATTTATGAAGCTCAGCGTGTATTTTATTTAAGGGGGAAAACACAGCAGGGGCAGATTTCATGCCTGCATGTGGCCTTCTCTTAGTTTGCCTACTTGCTGCCTTGCAATGAATGGCACATGTGCAACTCCAATCATTTCTATGCTTTTTACAAAGTATTTGTAGTATTTATGGGCAGGCAAACGAGACCCCTGGGTACATTTTGGAATTCATCTTTGCAAATTCGCAAAATTTCATCTCAAGTGACTGTCATAAAAAAACCAAAATTTGTATTGAAAATTGTCTTAGTGAAACATGCAAGAGTAAGCAAACAAAAAAGCTGCTGAAAAAAACTGGTAGCACTTGATGTATTAGAAATCACAAGTGCAAATCATTAGCATTTTTAATCAGACATTTGCCTGTGCAGCAGAGCTGAAAATGGACATTAACATTCAGAAACATACCAAAAGCTAGTAGACTTGAACTCCTGCCACAGTGGGGTTATTAAAGTTTAGTATGTAGGGAAAGGACTGAGAAAGACTGAAATTACACGGCTGTGCATGGCCTGAGACTTTTGCTGTGCTGAGCTGAGCTAGCACGAGTCCCCTTCAATCAGTGGGACTAATTGACTGAGTAAAGTGATCCCCACAATGGATACCAGTATCTGCAGATGACAAAAAGTCAAACAAAGGGAGATTAGAGGCCCCTGGGGTCTATGGGAAGACTCTGACTAGTCATTACATCTCTAAGCAATCCATCTTTCCAGAAAAGTCCTCTCAATCTGGAGTGGCAACTTGCAGCAGCCTCTCCGCTCAAAGTACAGTTGAAATTGCAGTCCTGAATAAGGGGTAGGACCAGTGTGGTAGGAAAGGAATATATCCAAGAAAGGGATAGAGCTAGGGAGGTAGGAAAGGGAGACAGGCCCCTTCACAGTGTGCAGCCACAGGACACTGGGCTGTATCCCTCAAGGTTGCCCAGCTTGGAGGCCTTCCCAGCTGCTCCTGTTCTGGCATCATGAAGACAGCATCAAGCAGAGAGGTGAGCCTGCAATCCCTCCTATAAAGCCCAGGTGCTGCACACTGGAGGAACAGACAAGATTTGCAGTAAACCACCTGAGACCATGCTCATGTAGTGACGGCCATGAATGACCCAGTACAGGCCTAGAACATTCCTCAGTGTCAGCAGGAGAAAGACGAAATTATCCTGGTGAATAAGTCAAGCCAGGCATGAGAAATGCCAGTCTTCACTCAGTTACATTACTACAAAATACATCAGTTCAAGTGAAGGAAGTAGCTGTCCCAGGATAACAGAAGCAGATGGTAGTGTGAAAAGTGGAGTAATCCTGAAATGTGTCAGCCACCCCCACACTTCCACCATAGGAACCGAAACCATAGCTGCCAGCTGACACAGAGCTTCACCAGAAGGCAGAGGAAATGATAATGCTGTGTTCTTGTCATCAATCCATCACTGTTGTGCAGGTGTGCTGGCGAAGCTCTGCAAAACCTGTACCTGTTTTGTTCACTCACTGCACAGGCATGCTTTGGAGCACTGTAAGAAAAAGAATGGAAACCAGAATAGAAATTAAGCAGGGCTTGACAGCCGTGAGGACAGTGCCGCACTGGCAAGATTGATAAGGTGCTTTCTGGAAGCAGATTTTTTAAATTTTTCCCCAGGAATTCATGATACCCAAAGGAATGAACAAATAATATGAGAGAAAGTAAAGGAGCAATATTATCTCTTCAGTGCTTCTCACCATGTAGTATATTCTCTCTGGTCTTTGAACGTGGAGGATAGCCCATTCCTAGAATGCTATTGGGACAATATAAAAGAGAAATCCCTCATATGCTAGAGATATAAACAAAATGTTATAGGATATGAATTGTTGTACAAATCATTCTGTTCATCTCAGAAGAATTCATCCTGTAACTATAAACCAAATCACATCCTCTAAGGAGGAGGAAGGCGCAGGGTAGGGGAATGGCTTTCAGCTGGACTAAATTTGTTCAGCAGTTTTTGTGAATTAGGACTAAACCCTTAGGAGAATGCAGATTTCTGTCTTTAAAAGCATATGTGCAGCAGAGCAAATCTGATTTGAATGAAGTATTGCATTTGAACTCTGTGTGGGTAGACTAAACTAGCTTTCAGAAATCTCACTTGTGCTCATTGTGAGGGATATTTTGAATTACTAATAAGTTGCTGTTTTCCCATAAACTGCTTATCTTGGACATCTCTGTTTTCCTTCTCATCCCCAGAAGAATGCCTGGAAACCAGCTGCAGGACTAGAAGTGCTGATTCATTGGTACTGTAAGGTCATGGGTCTCACAGGAGGGACACCAGGATCCAGAAACCTTTGCTCGTGGTGGTGGACAGGACTGCACTTGAAGTAAATTTCTGCTCATGAGGAGTTTGGTTTGGCCCAATGGAAGTGTTCTGCACTGTGGCAGAAAGTAAGGTTGGGAAGACTGCTCAGGGAATCTGAGACTCACACAGTTGCAGTATCTGTCACATAGGATCACAAATATATATCCCACAAGATCAGTTTCCTACTGCTGCAAGGACAGATGTTTCTAGGGCCCTATTCCTTCCAGTCATCATCCTCCCAGCCTGCGTGCAAGTGCTAGAAGCCCCCTGTCTGGATGTCAATATTTCCAAGAAGGCTGTTAAAGTGCAATTGCTGCTAGTCCCAAGGACTCACACATTTTGTTTTCAAGCTGCCTCTGGATTGTAATGCTGAGAAGCAGTCTGTAGATTTTTTTATAATTTCCCATTTATTTCTATCAGCAATAATACATATTCATATTTAACACAGAGGTCCTGCCATTGAGCTTCACAAACAAATTTTAAGATCCATTTACATTGGACTGAGCATGAAGAACAGATACTGAGACATTATATCTGCATCAGCACGAGGATTTAAGCTGCTGTGCGAAATAGGCCTGGACAATGACATCAAAATTCCTCCACAGCACAGCAAGGTTAGAGATGTAGCCACTTCTTGTCAGACCCTGTGGGAAATCTAATTTCCATTATCATTATGGTTACTGTAATATAACAGAAACATCATACAAAACCAATTTGTTGCAGAGGTTTGGGGTTTTGCTTAATTCTTTGTAAGTTCTTTGATCTTTTAGATTCACAAGCTAGCATAAATGAGTGCAGTTCCTCTCTGTTTATGTGTCTAGATTTATCTGTCAGTGAAGTATGGTTTCTCTGGTTTTAGCTGAGTAGTGATTTTTTCCTTTAAAAAGATGCAATTCATCCTTGCCAAATATTAGTAACATCTTGAAATAAATTTCTGCTAATTAATAGAAGCTTTCTCGTGAGCTAAGGCAAGCCAGCCCCACTGACCTTGAAAGTATACGAAAGCACAGAAATAAACCCAAGAATTTCTTGGCCAAAGAAAACATCTTTATTCTTTTAATAAGCATGGTGGAAAAGACAGCTTAGTGCAAAAGACTCCATACTTCTGAGCTCCTTTAGAGTTTTAGACAGAGCAAATAAGGCCATGGAAAAGGAGATTTATATTGCACACAGCCCCATTGGCTCACTATTTGGCAGCCAAAGCATAGCTCACTATCTAGCACACCCCCCCGTGACTCACTATGTTTCACCCCCACCCCGTGGCTCATCCTCTAGCACCACCCTCCATGGCTCACTATTTGGCAGCACCCCCATGGCTCATTATTTGGAAGCACCCCCTGTGAATCACTATCTGGGACCCCCCACACCCACAAAGTTTCACTATTTGGCAGCACCTCACAATAGCTCACTATTTGGCAAAACCCCCATGGTTAACTATTTGGCAGAACCTCCATCAGATCACTATCTGGTACGCCCCCAAAGACTCACTATTTGTTAGAACCCTGGATGGATCACTATTTGGCATCTCCCACCTCGCAGCTTCCCCTTAAATCACTTTTTGTGATCTCCCTATGGCTCACTATTTTGCAGCTCCCATCTGGGATGCTGTTTGGCAGCTCCACCCTGTGACCACTATTTGGCAGCATCTCCTATGGCTCACTATTTGGCAGCTCCCCCCTGGGATCACTATTTGGCAGCATCTCCTACGGGATCACTATTTGGCAGCTTTTCCCATGTGTTGATATTTGGCAGATCTCCACTCGGATCACTTTTTGGCAGCATCTCCCTGTGGCTCACTATTTGGCAGCGTGCCCCTTGGATCACTAGTTGGCAGGATCCACCTTGGATCACTATTTGGAAGCATTTCTCTGGGATCACTCTATGGCAGACCTCAAATGGATCACTATTTGGTGGTTCCCCCCTGGCATCACTGTATGACAGCTCCCCCACATGAATCACTATTTGGCAGTATACCCTATGGCTCACTATTTGGCAGCTCCTACCATAACTCACTATTTCGCTGCATTCTCCAGGGATCACTATACGGCAGAGCAGAAATGGATCACTATTTGGCAGTTGCCCCACATGGATCACTACTTGACAAAATACCCTACAGCTCACTAATTAGCAATGTGCCCTGTGGCTCTCTATTTGGCAGCACTCCCCTGGGATCACCATATGGCTGATCACAAATGGATCACTATTTGGCAGCTACCCCCTGAGATCACTATTTTGCAGTATCCCCTACAACTCACTGTTTGGCAGCATTCCCCTGGGATCACTATATGGCAGAGCACGTATGACTCACTATTTGGCATCTCCCCCCTGTGGATGACTATTTGGCATAATCCCCTTCAGGATCACTATTTGGCAGCATTCCTCTGGGATCACTATAGGGCAGATCACTCATGACTCACTATTTGGCATCTCCCCCCTAGGATCACTATTTGGCAGCTCCACCCATGGATGACTGTTTGGCAGCATCTCCCTGGGATCACTATATGGCAGCTGACCTAGAGGATCACTATTTGGCAGCTCCCATCTATGGATCACTATTTGACAGCTCCCGTTCATGGCTCAGTATTTGGCAGCTCCCTTATAGGCACACTATTTGGCAGCTCCCAACCATGGATTACTATTTGGCAGCTCCTGCATTGGATCAGGATTTGGTAGCACCTCCTGTAGCTAAGTATCTGGTACACCAACAAATGTCTCACAATTTGGCACCCCCTTAATATGACTAACTATTTGGCAGCTCCTGTCCTGGCTCAATATTTGGCATCACCCAACATTGAGCATCTCCCCCCATCGCTCAACATTTAGCACAGTCTCCCCCTCCCACTACTCCCTCTCCCCCCCATAACTCACTATTTGGCACCCCACCCTTTGGGTCACTATATTCCATCTCCCCCATCCTTGGGTCACAATCTGTCAGCACCCTTCATGGATCCAGGTCCCCTCCTGAAGTCAGTGGTAAAATTCCTGTTTACTTAAATAAACAGAAGATGGTTACACCAGAGCAGGGCAGATCTGAAAGTCCCATTCTGATTTTACTGTTGCCATTATTGTTGCTTTTCATTCCAGGAGGAAACTTGGAGGGAATTTACAAAGGCAGGCAGTTTAGTATCTGTATCCTGTGCACTGTTATATTAGGAAGACTGGCTTCCTTTTCTGCCCATCTCATATTTATTGCAAAAGGAGTAGACTGTCTTTGCAGAAACAAATTCTCCCCTGTTTTCTGGATGAGCATAAAGCAAAACACCCACAAAGCCCTGCTTTACCTTAGGGTGATGTCTGTGCTAGAAAAGGCACCAGGGTGGAGCTCAGAAAAGTTTCTGTGCTCAACTTCTCCATTAGGGCCCATGAATGTCAGTCTGTAAGAAAGCTACTTTACAAGACAGTCAAAGATACTGATTAAAGATAACATCCAAGATTTTAAAAAAGAAGGATTATGGGTTTTTTAACAGCTGCTTTTACTTTAAGCAGACTGAGAATGCAATCAAGAGCCTCCAAAAATTCAGAGATTTGTATAAAATTCTCTGAAAACATAATAAAACCTTATAAAAACATAACAAAATACCTTTACATTATAAAAAAAATCTTAAAAGCATAATAAAAATATTAAACTATCGTCATCTTGTAATCAAAACTTCAACATAAGGAAGAGCAGCATACAGTAGAGTTCAACTTTATTTCTTTTGTGTCAATGGCCTCAAAGCACATTTATACAGCTGCCCTGATGCTGCAACCCATTCTTGCTATACCCCCAGGTTAATTCAGAGAATACCCAGTAATTCATCTCCTTAGTCTTTAAAGAGATGTTTTATAGCCACTCAGGTGACTTGTCTGGCACCTAGATGCTACTGCTGAGACAAATTAAGCCTTTATGCCTAGCAAATAACTTCCATGCAAATAACTTACAGTTTCCATGGCCTTTGGTGAAGTGTGAAGCAGCTCAGCATTATTTGAGAGAAAGAGCAAAACTGCCTCATACCACATCTTTGCTTTGATTTGGGGTTCAGTTCTCCTGCCAGATGGAACCTGGAACGTGATGATTCAGCAAATTTGCACATTGTGTGAGAATGAGAAAGGTCTTACTGTGTTAGAGGGTTTTTGGAAGAAAATGGACATCTGAGCAATCCTGACTATTTAGCTTTAGCCAGAGTGAGCTAAGGGCCCTGAGGCCCAGCTGCAAGGTTACTAAAAGATCAGCTATGTGCAAAGGATAAGGGAGTTGGCAGCAGAAAAAAAGAATAACAGGATGGAAAGCGGATGTAGCTAACCGCAAGAATTTGTTATCTAAGGAGGCGTGGCCTTTGAGGCTCTATATAATGCGGTGTGGTAATCAATAAATCGAGCTGTGTTTCAACCATATTGGTGTTTGTCACAGTCTCCAATTTGCGCTCTTCCTGACATTACTGGGTTAACTGTGTCCTTCTCGTGGAGGCATGTTGGCATCCAGAAGAGCTGTTGTGCACCCATGTTTGGTTTAATGTCTCCTCACAAAAAAATGAATGAGCTACTTGCTGATGCTCTCATGCTGTTTGAGCTAGGTTTTGTTTTGGATTGTGTGGATGGGAGGTTGATAGTGCAAGCTTCACATTGCACAGGTCCTCACTGCATGAGGAGAAGAGCAAGGGCATCCTGGCCAGGCTCTTGGGAAGAGTCACCACTCCCTTGATGACACACTCGACTGGAAAGTTAGCAACATTGGGAAAAAACTAGAATCACAGAATTACCTGGGTTGGAAGGAGTTGCAACAAGAAACAAACACCAAAAACACAAACAGCACAAAACCAAACCTCAGCTGAGAGAGCTGGGAGGTGCTGTGCCTCTCCCGCTTGTCCCGCCTGACCCAATGGCCGCGCTCACTGTGAAACTGCAGATAACAAAATCCTTTTGATTTAGTTACAAACTTGAAAAAACGTTAAATATTTTTAAAAATTAATTATTAAATATTAAAAAATTACTTGAATAACTTTGACGGTGAATGTGTTAAGCTGCAATGTCTTCAGCTTCAGCATTTCTGCTCTAAAAGTACTCCTAAGATTCTGTACCAGCAGCAGTGATCATCTATCACTGCCAACTCTCCAACAATTAAAAATCTTTTGCCACAATTTTCAGCTCTCTTTTCTTTCTTTACTTCTGATGTGGACTAAGGTCTGCAGTCACAACTCTGATAGTTTGAAGACATTTGATCCTACAGTATTTATCCATTATTGGCTTTGTTTACCCAAGGGAAAATTAAGTGCAGTGCCTCAAAACAGTTGGATCTGTAATACACTGATGCCTTCGGTGATCTCTGGCAGATGTTAGTCTTAGGCAAAAAATTCAAAAGCTTTGTCACTAACTTGAGAAGACAGTTTTGAAAGCTGCCTGCCCTTGCAGGTGCAGATATAATTATTTGTCAGGAAAAGTATCCATAGGTGAGAACATTTCTGATGAAACAATATATCAATGTGATTTCTCTTAACAAAAAATCATTTTCAATATGAAAAATACGTCTTTCATTAGCCTCATTCTCATCCTCCTTGGGTCATCCAGTGAGACACACCTAGGAATAAGCAATTTGCTTGCTTTGCAGAATGCACTTGTTTGAAAACAACCATAGACCACCTGTCAGATGTAGAAATCACAGTTTTCTTTAGCTAGGAGTAGAACACATACCCCGACACCCAGTTTCCCAATAGTAGTGTTCATGCTTGCTTTAGGAACTGCTAGGAAACTAGAGTGATCTATTTTATCAGGTTTGTCTTAAAAATGCACACAATAAATTTCTGATGTACTTTTAAGCCTTATTCAGGTACAAGGGCATGTCAAATATTAGCAATGTAAGTGAGTAATCTTTCCTTCTTGCAATACTTTTTCAGGAGTAGGGAAGTGTTTTGTACCATTACTATTTAATCTGAATATAAAACTGAAGAGATACTATTTGGAAACCTGAAACCCCTCAGTACAATGTCTAACACTCAGCCCTGCCACAAGAGTGAACTAAAAGCCTCATGTTGCTAACTTCTGGTACATACTGGGCTCCCATTGGATTTCTAATCTCCTCAACATTGTATAGTTTAAGGTCCAGGAGAATCTAAATCCACGTCACCCTGTGGGAGTCTGGCAGTGTCTGTGGCAAGCTCTTTTAGGTTGATTCATGGAATAATACAAAACATCAACCCCACAAAGCTGTTCTCATATACTTGGTTAGGTGGCAACATGATATATTAATGCCTTGAATCTTTACAGCAGAAGAGCAGAATAAGCATAAAGGACACATTAAAATGTAAAGGCTTGACCTAGTCACATTTAACATAGGAGAGCTGTTCTCTGGTATTAAGTTATGTGATCAAAATCCTATTAAAAAGATTGAGGTGATTTACACAGCGCTGAGCAAAAGATCCCCAGAAATGCTATTATGAAATATTTGCTTTCAAAGATGCAGGGAAGAGTAAAGGACCAAACCTGTTGTTCTTATACTGAATACCACGTGTTACATGAGCAGTGTCTCTGAATTTGAAACAGGACTTTAGGCAAAGAATGTCTGTTCATGGAGGAAGAGATCTTTTTGAGTTTTTTTGCTGACATTCTAAAAATTATGTAGCCACTTATAGGAAAGACTATGAAAAAATCCACAGAGTAAGAAACTCCATGAGAAAATGAGATCAGAGCCTGACTGCTTTCATCAAAAATATATCAGAAATAGGAAGCCCATTTTTTAAGAATGATATATGTAAGACTTGAGGCAAGGATAATTAAAAAATTCCCATTTTTAAGGAGAGAATCTAACCTGGGTATTAGAGTACAGATCTGTATCTGAAATAAATTCATATATCTTCTCTGAAATCAGTTGAACTATGCTAGCTGAAAGCCAATAGCTTGGTATGGACAAAAATGGCTAGAGTAAGAAAACAAGGATGGCAAAAAGCCTGATTGTTTGTACGCACACTTAGAATTCTCAATACTTCCCAGTTAGTAGGAATCAACAGCTATTTTAAAGAAAATTCAACTTTGCTCCCAAATATACCACTCAGATGAGGCTTAGCTGGCCAAGAAGGCACTTGATGGCATTTCTTCTGTACCAAGTATTGTAATTGCTTTCACATATGGGAAATGCAATTATGTATCTCACCAGTAGGGTGGATTATAAATGTGACCCATGAACAATGACTTCTATTTCAATAGATAGCAGCTGTGTTTCTGTAAGGAATGTTGCAGGAGCTTGTGGCCAAAGTTTAAAAAAAAAAAAAAAAGCCAGTCAGGTAAAGGGGAAAATGTAAGTTTTTGAGTTCCTGTTCCTGAGAAAAGAAAGATCTGGATTTAAAGTAGCTGCTGAGCTCGCTGTACCCAGCTCTGTTCAAATAAGCAAGAATGATTGATTTAAGACAGAATGCAAAAATTCCCTCTCTCAGTAAGGGTACAGTTACTATTGAAACATGTGTGCCTTGTTTTATACAATCTCCATGAAAGAAAGGCACAAAATGCTCATTTGGGCTAAAATTATTTCATAGATTATGGAATTTACTGTGTCTTATTTATAAAAGCAGCTACCATCACAGATGTGAACTGTACAAACAGACAGAACCGATCGATTACTCCATAGATAAAATCATTTCACACATAATCAAGAAAAATTAACATTTGAAATATGGGAATGAGTACAGAACCAACTCAGTTTCAAGCATCATAATGAAGTTGTTCTAGACATGTAAGAAGTGCAATTAAAAGTGTGTCCCAAATAAACAGGAAAATGGTTTGTTATGAACACATGATTTTATTCTTAGCTTTTTATTTGTAATCTGCTATCAGACAGATCATCCTTACTAGATTACCCGAGATACTAGAGCTGCCCTGCTAAATATCAACCCTGTCAAATGAAGTTCAGGACAGTATGTGAGCACAGTAAGAAGCACAGTCTGCTGGTCTCTGTTTTTCCAATAGTGTTCACAGAATAATATAGTTCTCTGTGTCATAAATGCTGGCAAAAAGAGACTGTTGAACTTATATACAGTAACATCTGGCTTGAAGCATGATCTAAGATTCAACAGATGTTAGAAAGAAGGTAGGTTTCCTTTTAAACCTTTCCCCTAAAATGCAGGACTAGAATTCTGACAAGTAATGAGGGATTTTAGCCGTAAGCCTTCAACTTCTGTGAACTAAGATTTTCTAGAACAGCCTCCATGTAGGGCTTTACTGACTAATAGGCATTTACAAGGCAGAGTAATGTCAAGATGTGCTAGAAGAAACCAGAACATATCTGTGGTCTATCTCCTCTGCAAATCTACAGTCGAAGTCCAACCCAGACTTGGAGCTATTTCCATCCATTTGGGTGAAGCAGAGTGAGGTCAGAGGGATAACAAAGACAGAAGAGTGGTTTGCAGAAGATCATGCAATGCAGCCAAGTATCCTCTATCACAGTTTGTTACCATAGCTATTTTGTTATTTTGCTCTGCATTTGAGTTTGGCCACAAAACATACTCTTTAAGCTACACCCAGAAGAAGTAGATATTATCTGAAAAAGAGCTAATAAATAATGGTGAGCGTTAGAATTTTTCTCATGCATTTTATTTTCTTGTTCAAGGAGACCTGTTTCATCTGCAGCTGTGGCATGAAAAGAGAAAAAAAATAATCAACTTCCCCCTCCAAAGTCAATACCTCCCAGAAGCTCCCACAGGCTGCACTGCTGGTCACTGCACTTAGAGTCACCTAGCTTGGTTTGCCTCCTAGACAAAATTTATATTGTTTGTTGTCTGAAAATTCCAGAAGCAGTGAATGCAATTTCCTTTCATCATAAGTGATATTTATAAAAGAGTTGCTCTCCTGGGCTCTCAGGTGCTAGAACCCTCTTAAAACCTCAGATACAAATTCCACTGTGCCCTTGCCCACACATCTAAAGGGTGGGACTCTCAGCACCAAATTGAGGACAACAGGGGGGAGTCTTGCTGTGCTGCTACTCAGGGTCCATCCAGCCTCTTTAATGCAAAAAAATAAATTCAGCTGGGTTTATTGTTTGATTGTTTGGTGTTATGGGGGTTTTTATGTAGGCTTGCATTTAAGAAAAAAAAAACAAAACCAAACAACAAATAATTAGGAATCCTTTCCCTGAGCCAGCTTGAGATGTCTTTTTTACTCCAGCTCTGTTCAGTCCCCATCTTTTCCCTTTGCCATTCTCTGAAGGGTACCTGGGGAAATGAGCCAAGACAGAGAAACTCTTTCCCATCATCTTCAAATGTATTATGAGTTAAGCACCACTCAACAACCAGCTTTAACCACCTAGCAATAGCTTCTCTTCTGAACTGTAACCCATCTGTCCTGGTTTGGGCCAGGATAAAGGTGATTTTCTGGTTTGTACTTTTGCTTTCAGCTAAGTCTCTTGTAAGTAGCTGCACTTGCTGAAATTAACAGCAAGTTTCTCAGACAGTGTCTGCTTCTAGGACTGATAACACTGGATATTTATAGTTACTGCTAGAGACTCGTATGCACTCCACCATCACATCACCACCTCAGTTGTTTAGGCAGATCACAACATGGGTCTTGGGGAGAACTGCTGTGCCATCCACCTTGCTCTGCCATGGGCCTCTGGAAGGTGCCTTAGAACCTTGTTTGTCAAAGATTGCATTCTCCCCCTCTTCCCCAGCTGCTATCTGCATGCACATCTTTTTTCAGAATCAGAGATCTTATTTGGGTGAGCCTCGGAATAGATTAGAAAACCAAACTTCACCTACACCTGCAGAAGTAAAAATGAGCCAGCATAAGAAAAAAAATGTCTCACAAGTATGATATGTTTTTGTTAGTCTGCCAAACACATGCAGAGGAACCCAGCAGCTCCTGGACAGTGAAGTGATCAGCATGGGATTGTACTGGTGGTGTAGAGCTGACAGTCCTGGGATTTCCTTGAAGCACAGCCTAGCCCTGTGGTTGGTGAGTTAGGTCAGATGAGTAGTGTCCTAAGCCCTACCTACCTATCACGTTGAATAAACCATTAATGTTCCCTGCAAGGTCACTGGTTTTATCTGGTGTGCTAAAAAAGCATAAAAAGACAGTAATTACAAAAAAGCTGTGTAAAGTGACCTGGTATATTTGTTCCTAAAGGACAAATAGTTATTCAGAACATGTAAAAATACCTTAAGACCCTGGGTCATGTGCAGGGAGGAGAACCACAGGGAAGAAAGAAACTGAGCAATATTCAATACTCTCATGAGTAGCCCTGGGACAAAAATATTGACCACAAGAGCACGGCTAACACTCAGTTGTGCAGCCCTATTTTTGCAGGACTATTTTTCCACACTTTTCTGTGTGGTAGAGATTCTGGCTATTTTGAGGGATCACCTGAAAGCTGTAAGGTTTCAGCACTATATCTGGTGCTAAACCCAGAGCAAAATAAGAGTTCACCCAGTTTGTGTCACTGTGGAACTGAAGAACTGCCTTTTTTCAGGAAAATGGAAGGAAACATATTTTAATTATCTATATGTAGTGCTGTGAACACAGATCTGACCAATCCCTCACCATGAGCAAGGTGAAAAAAGGGATGGCAGAAATATTTGGGTGGGAAAATGTGTGATACCCTCCTCCCCAGTGTTTTTTGTGTAATGACTGCATATTGTTTGCTGGACTGTTCTGAGTCCTAAGTTATGTTTTATGTTTGTCTTTTGGACAAAAAAATGCCCAAAGCCATTCCTGTGTGTGGTCTGAAGCTGGTTATCAAGAAGTCAATCAGTCACACCTTCATACACCTCCTCTGTAAGTCTGTGGAGTATGGAGAGTTATTTTTATACAAAACAACCACATCTCTCTGTATTTTCATCCCAGGCATTGTATTTTCATCCCAGGCAAACCACCATTCCCTGCTGCCCTGTACAAATTGGGCTCTGTGTGTGCTGGCAACTCTGTCATTTACCGGCTTCTGTGAAACCAAGATCCCTGCAATTTTCTAGGTGTCTTATTTTCCTTATTTTTCAGCTAATCCCTTTGCTTAAACAGTCACATTGTGTGGAGAGCAATGCCCATGAAGTCTCTCTCTTCTGAAGGGGAAAGTTTTTGGGGTGAGGGCTTGTGAGAACTATCTGAAGAAAACACTGCACATAACAGGTTCACAAAATCCCTGCAAATATTTTCAAGGAAACTTTAGCTCTGTGCTGCAGATATTCTCGAGGGTCTCTTACAAATGACTGAGGAGGTGTTGCCTTCACTGAATTTGTAGAGCACTTTCAACTTCAGTCTCTGTCTCAAGCACAAGGTGAAAAGTCCTGTGATGTTTGCTACTACCCACATCTAATTTGAACCATTTAGCAAGGCCCCCAGTTCATTGTTTTAAAATCATACATCTTAAAACTGCACAGCTGTTCCCCTCTGATTGCCAGCTAGATAACAGCTATAAAATACAAACCATAAGTCAAATATTTCTGCAGATTTGCTAAGTTATAGCCATCCAAAAATATTCCCTCTGCTGCCCAGTGTGCAAACACCCTTTCTACTGTTAGGTTTTATGACTGCCGAGGATGGAAGTTGTAAAGAATGTGATACCATTGTGCTATACCATAAACTGCTATTTCACTGGATTCCCCAATTTCTTTGGGGAAATCCAGCACAAAAAAGCAATTTATGCGGAAAAAGCCCAATTTATTAGAAATACCTTTCTTCTCCAATGCAGTCAAGTACATTACCATAAATATATTTTAGAAGTATGGTGCTCCCAATACAGACCACCCCTATTACTGCCCGTGGATTGAAACCTGGGGTTTGCCTGCACAATACTGCTTCTCCTGTTCTAACAATTCTGCATTAATATGGTGTGAAAAACCTATATATAGAATGCTTTTGTTAAAATCAGATTATACTAATTCTATATGAAGTGCTTTAATGAAAAATGTTTAATGGCTGAAATACTATAAGACTGCAGTTAAGAGTGCAGGTGCAAAAATGATATTCTACACTCCCTGGAGAGCAAACTTGTACATACTGTGAAATATCAATTAAAGTTTATAGTTGCCTGTACCGGTTAAATGTCTTTTTCATGGGAAATTTTCATCTTCTCTTATGAAGCAATCACTCGGGTTAAAATGTGTACTGAATTATGTGGGGCATTTTGAGTTATTAAGGAATAGATTTGTTTTACAAGCAAGCTGTAAGCATTCTTTGCAGTTTTTATGAGGTCATCCACATGACTTTTAAATGGCGCTCTTGGCCAGCCCTGATTTTCAGATCAGTTCATTAATTCACACAGCTGTCTTTAGAAACTACAAGAATAATATGTACTGGAGTCTGGAAGAAAGAGGGGGATTTCAAGGCTGTATTTCAATCACGGGGCCTGTTGACATCATAAACTATGAGAGGACAGCCTGAGCTGTTTCATGAACAGCAGCAAGCATGCGATTGAAATACAGCCTGCTTAATTGATTTCTTTTAGAATATATGGAGAGCGGATGCAAAATTTCACTTTCCAGCAAGAGTACCTTCCAGAAAGTGTTATCTGGGACATAGGCAGCATTCAGTGCTGGCAGAGGTCGTGTCAATAAAATTTTATATTCTATGGTATATACCGTGGTAGTCAGCCCGATCGCATGCTTCTGGATCTAAATGGGGAAGACCGACCTGGATTTAATTTCTAACTTTGTCAAACTTCTTGGCTGATGTTGGACTGGTGTCTGATCTCAGTGTGCTTCTGTTCCACATTTTAATATTGTTTTGAACAGTACATGTTCTTTTTTCCTTTCTTGCCTTTTCTCTATCTTATCTTGTTAACTTAAAAAGATTTTGTGCCAGGATCTGCCTGCCAGCTGGAGTTTATATCATAGTTAATGCAACTTGCTGAGACCTCAAGATCCTCCTGTAGAGCAAAGAAAATCTTAAATATACTGTTACAGAAAAAACAATTCTTTGAAAGCTGTTAAAGAGAATGCAGCCTGGGCCAAAAAATTTGGATGAAAACCTTTGAACAAGACCATGCTCTCCCTGTTTAAATACCTCTCCACAGCCTGGGAGAGTGAAAAAGTGAAAATATAAGAAACACTTGCAATTAAGCAGGCACATAATGGAAAGGGGACAGTCCTCACAGAACAACAGTGTGCCCAGGTGGCCAAGAAGGCAAATGGCATCCTGGCCTGTATCAGGAGCAGTGTGACTAGCAGGGCCAGGGAGGTGATCTTACACTTGTACTCAGCCTTGATGAGGCTTCACCTGTGTGCAGGTTTGGGCACCACATTACAGGAGGGACACTGAGGTGCTGGAGAGGGTACAGAGAAGGGGAACCAAGCTGATCAGGGGTCTGCAGAACAGGTCCTATGAGGAGAGGCTGAAGGAGCTGGGGCTGTTCAGCCTGGAGACAAGGAGTTTGAGGGGAGACCTTATCATTCCCTACAACTACCAGCAAAGAGGCTGTAGTGAGGTGGTATTTGCCTCTTCTCCCCAGTGGCTTGTGATAGGACAAGAGGTAATGGGTTCAAGTAGAGCCAGGGGAGGTTTAGATAAGATATTGGGAAAATTTTCTTTACCAAAAGAGTGATGAAGCATTGAAACAGATTGCCCAGGGAGATGGTGGAGTCACCATCTGTGGAACTATTAAAAAAATGGATAGAATGGGGAGATTTAAGAGATGATTTAGTGGTTAAGGTGGTGTAGGACTGATGGCTAGACTTGGTGATTCTATGACAACCATGATGATTCTATGAACTTCACTGAGAATGGGATGATATAACCTGAAATATCTCAGGTCAGGCAGGGTATTGAACTGTACACAGAAACCCAAATGCTATCCAGGCTCCCACATTACTGGAATCAGGAACAGTGAAGAACAGCATCTAAGTGAGTCGTGGGTATCGTATAGGGCTTAAAAGAGTCCATCTGACAGCAGAGCAAGGAGCAAGAAACTGGGTGCGGAAAAAAAAAAAAAAAAAAAGAAAAGATAAAAAACAGGTTAGGAAGATAGGCCAAAGAGAAGGAAGTATCTTTGAAAATTATGTATGGAAAATCTCTCTGAATGCACCCTAAATCTACCTGATGAACTGATTTCTGTGACAGGAACTGGGAAAATACTGGCAGCGAGACCCTTATCACCCATTGTAGCCGTAAAGGTGTGTCACACAGAAAATTTGTCTTCTGTTTGCATTGTGATAGCTGGTAATTGCCTGTCATCCTATTCAGCCTGACCAAGGACCAAAAAAATGGAGGCAGGAGACCAAGGCAGCCCCACCTGTGCCTTTGCCTGCCCCATGGTGAGAATCATGAGAGTTACAGTCAGCAATCCCCTGGTGCATCACAAGGGTGCAAGGAGAGGATCTGGCAGAAGCACTGTCAACAAAGACGTGTATATGAGATGCTGGAAAAGAAGTGGTGGAAGCTTGTTACTCATCAGATCTACAGACCTGGAGAAAAGAAGCTGAATTAAATAGGGTCTTTCATTTAGAATGTGATGTGGTTCAATACAATGTGAAGGATGTTGAACGAAGAGATGTGGAGTTACTATCCTACGCTTCCAGGATATGAGTTGATTAACTAGTCTGAAGAGAAACACTGCAAGAAGATAGCTGGGACTCCATTACCATGTCCTGTAAGGAGGTCACTCTGCACATTAAAATCTCTGGAGAGCCTATACACAACATTGTAACAGTGGAAAACCCAAAGATCAGCTATAGTCTGCTTTTTAACTTCGAGCCAGAAGGAAAAGCATTGACTAACGAAAGGCCAGAGACAAATGCTGGATATGTGCAAGAACATGGAAACTGCTCTGTTCCCATTTTTGCCAGAGGTCATAGCATCTCAAGGGCTGGAAAGACCAGAACACTGTGGTCTGCTGCATGCACTGCTGCAGGATCCCTGAAAAAGTGTGAGCTGATGGTTTGCTGCAGCAAGAACTCTCCCCTCCTGCTGCCTATGTGATACCTGGCAAAATCCAGAACTGCTTAACTTGAATGCCAGCTACCTATTGAAATTACATTCTTTTAATAAAGTCTTCTTCCCTGAAAAATCTTGCTAAGGGATGTAACTTTTTTTTTAGCCTGGTTTTGACTTTTAATGGTAGTCTTTATTAATTAATGCTGAGTTCTCTGGTCCTCTCATGTAAGACAATGCAGCTCATTACCTTTAGTAATATATAATATTGAAAAAATACACATTATATAGGCAGACAGAGTCCTACATTTTATTTCAAGCAGTATCTCCCAGACATCTCATTTACAGTATCCTTTGTTTGCCAGTGAACAGCACTGTGCTGTTTCCCATTTAGGAGACAAGAGGCAAGACTTCAATGCCTATCACCCTGTATACACAAAAATTTTGCAAAAGCCTTTTAAGTACTTATTTACTGTCTGTACATCTACTTTCAAACACTGACCTTTAAAATTGTATCTTTCAGACTCAAGTCCTCACAGGAGCTCATGACAAGTATATGTGTCTAGGTTGCCCTTAAAAAAAATCTTTGGAGGTGTCTGGAAAGAGCCATAGGCTCCAGCCATGCCTCTGGAAAGCTCATTATGGCCCCTGACTCATTCAGGGCAACCAGGCAGGACCTCCACCCTCACACCAAGGGTGAAGAAAGCTGGATGGGACATGGCTGATGATATTCCACACATTGCACAACCTGTGCCTTGCGAAGATAAATGGTCTCCCTTTCCACGATAAATCCCTTTTTCATTTTAAACCAGAATTGGTGCCATTCAACACATTGCAAAAAACCCCAAAACAAACAAAAAAACCCAAACCAAACAACAAAAAAACCTGAACACTGGGTACGGAGCTTCCTTACTCCTTGACAGCTTTGGCATTTTGTGGAAAAGCAGTCACACAGGTCATAAAATATCTTGTGCTGTAGCAGGCCATTTGTAACTCTAAAACAGGGAAGGCTGTGACAGCACATGGGCATCCCCAGACCTCATTTGGAAAGGCTAAACCTTGCTTCTTGTGCTTCTCATGCCTCTCATATATTTCCTGCTGGGAAAGCAGCTGATATCTGAAAAGGCAACAGAAATGAAATGAAATTCACTCTTCAAGTCTTTACTTCCATAGCTACTTAAGGCTCCTAAGGCCCTCAGTAATATTGGCTTTGGATAGCAATACGGTTACTTGCTCTTTGCAACTTTTGCTATGTTTGGCTGGTAAAGGCCATTAAAAGAAAAGAATAACATGGCTGCCCAGTATTGCTCAGCTTGTCTATGAATTAACTGTTCACATTTAATGATACCTTTCTTGTATAACAGCCATATGATGTTCAATCTTCTGATCTGATAGCTGGCTTCTTGGATAGAAAATGTACCTTTCCAAAGTCACTTTCTTGCATGGATCATGATGTTCTTGAATGTTCTGGGGTATTTCAATGAACAGTTTTCTTTGCCTTTAATTCTCCCAAAGGAATTTATTGCAAGTTCCCAGCACCTTCAAGTCTGCCACATCTAGCACTCAAGAAGATGGCACCATTTCCAGTTTTTGTCATTTTACTTTATTTTGTTTTATTTATTTTTTTTTTTTCAGCACCGTTTGCTTCCAGGAACATTTGAAAGTCACCTGCTCTAATTTTCTGCCAGTTCCCTTGCAAAATCAGGCTGCTTCAGTTATTCCATTTTCCCTGCTTGTGTACTTCGTTATAACACTGCGTAAAAAAAGACATGACACGGGAGTTTTGGCAAAGATCCTCAGGGCTTTTCCTCCTTAGGTCATTTCCAGGACATCGTCACATGAAACTAGCAACGATTTCAAATGATTCACCCCTGCTGAGGGCATGAATTGGCTGCAGCAAGTGGTGTGCTTCACAGATGCATTTGCCCCTCTCTCCTGCTTACCAGGATCTCAGGCCACATGGTGAAGCAGACAGTCCTGAGCTGTCATAATTGCTCCTGTGTGACTTCCTCTTCTGCTGCCACCTAGAAGGGAGCAGGAAAAGCAAACAGCAAGCATATTTTTTTTTTTGCAACAGTTGTTCCAGTCTGCAGCTGTGTTTAATTAATTACTGGGCTAACTGAGATGGATAGAAAAGCTTTTGAAAGCCACTGAAAAGAGAGCTGTCTGCAATCTAATTACACTGTTATTATAATCCCTCGGCATTCTGAGGACTTTTCATCCTCTGACTGAATAATAGCATAGGAAAATATCCAAGGATCCCCTATAGTTTTGAATATATAGCATGGGAAAGCAGCAGAGCAAAATAAGATCCAGGTAGGAACAGCTAAAAGGCTTTCAGCCTTCTCATGGACAAACCATTAAAGATCAGAGTACACAGAGTATTTTCAGAATGCCCTTCTTCATCCAAAAAATATTTATTTAATATTTGTTTGGCTTTTTTTTTCTTTCTTTTTTTTTTTTTTTTTTTTTTTTTTTTTTTTTTTTTTTTTGGGAAAATTCCTTGAACTAAGGAGCAGTGCCAAGAGGGAAAATCAGCCTGAATGTCACGTAGCATTTTTGGTCACTGGAAAGAAAAATGCATATGTGAATACTGAAATACTAATTCCACAGAGACAAAAGATTTTTCAAAGACTTAATAGTATGTGGGGGGTTTTGACCAGAACAAATCTTATTGTCAAACACCCTAGTTTACATTCAAGAAGTTACACTGGGGGGCAGAAGGGAAACACTAAGTACCTGGTGAATTGGGAAACCTGAAATAACAACAGGATAAGTTGGGTGGTTCTCCCACAAAACACTCTAAGACAGTTTTCTTTTTCTTTGCATGCAGAACTCCACAGTGTAAGTTGCTTGTGCAGGAGAAAAAATACATGAATTACATTGGGAAAACTAAAGAATAAAAATGAAAAAGATCTTCCAATCTGTACCTCCCAAAGTGCTTTTTTCAAAATATGTTTATCTCAGTGTTTATAAGCCTCAGTGAGCTTTCAGCACATACATCAGTCCTCAATGCAGCGATGGATTATAAACAGACAATAACCTAAAAGGTATACAAGTCCTGCAAACATATAGGAAAATAAAGAGCATGTGTGCAAGGTGAGTGAAATCAGTGGCAGTCAGTGTCTAATGATACCAGAGCCTCTTCTACTAAAGGTCTACGGATTGCTGAGTTTCCATCCAGCCAAAGAAATGTGATAGGAAGTGTTGTCTAGTTAACATCAAGCTATATCTCAGTTTAAGCACCATGATTTTTAATCTTGCTACACACAGAACGATAGCTCAGTATGTTCTCTAGAGCATGACAAGTCTAAATATTAATAGGAGCATTAGTTAATTAGGGCAACAAAGCTAGAGAAGGGTCTGGAGAACAAGCCCTACAAGGAGAGGCTGAGGGGATTGGGAATGTTTAGTTTGGAGAAGAGAAGGCTGAGAGGAGACCTTATTGCTCTCTACAACTACCTGAAAGGAGGGTGTAGGGAGGTGGGTGCTGGCCTCTTCTCTCAAGTGAATCATGATAGGCCCAGAAGGAATGGCCTGAAGTTGCACCAGGGGAGGTTTAGACTAGATCTGAGGAAGGATTTCTTTACCAAAAAAGTAGTTAGGTGTTGGAATGGGCTGCCCAGAAAGGTGGTGGAGTCACCATCCCTGGAAGAATTTTAAAATCATATAGATGAGGTACTTCAGGACGTGCTCTAGTGGGTGATACAGATATTGATATATATATTTTATTTGAGGTGAATGTGGACAGTTGGACGCAGTGATCTTAGAGGTCTTTTCCAACTGTGCCAATTCTGGGATTCAGGTGTTAAGATGACGACGGTAAAATTATTAGAAATAACACCTCAGCTGCTGGGTCCCCAAGCTATTCCAGAGTAATAAAATTGAAAAATGACACATCTCTAATGCAATCATACAATGACAGCTTGAATGGACATGTCCAAAGTACTTGTATTTTCAGCTTTCATGTGGATAGTCCCATTAATATTGCAGACACAGAAAGGCTTTCACTAGGGACACCTAATTTCAGAGCTGGGCAAGCATCAACTACTACTTTGACAAGGAGCCAGTTGCAGGCACTGAAGGTAGTCAGTGGAAAAATATCTCAGTTTTGTGGAATAAGCCTGTGCATGGATGGGCAGAAAGGAGCTGTTAGTGCAATGCACTGACAGCCACTGCACAGACAACCTGGAGGTTGTATTTGGCTGCTGAGTATTGCAGAGACTTTCCTGCAATACTTCAGGGTTCTGCATATCTAGCAAAGACAACATTTTTCTAAGCTAAAGTTATGCCTGACTCTTTCACTTAGGGCATGTTGTTAATAACCTGGCCATAGGAAAGTATCCCAACACCCAGCGCCAACAGAAAGATCCTTGAAGCAGCTGTTGCAATGCAACAACTTCAAAAAGCAGTTGGTGATTTTCTCATCTCTTGGTAAATGCCACTGGGCAGGAAGATGAACCTGACAGTGAGTATTTCTCTTCCTTTTCTTCCCCCCATCTTTATTGCAAAAGCACCAAGATGTGATTTTTTGAGTTTTCTGAGGACTTCTAAGAAATTCCTATCAAAAACTAAAGCCCCGGAGACATAGCTCCATCCCACTAAAATTATTTGTGCTCCCAGTATAGCCCCACGGTGTCCTCTGAAGGTGACTTACAATTGCCTTTTGGATTGCCCTAGCAGAGGTATCCCATCTGCCTGGACTGGGACATGGACTTCCAGAGCTGCTTTCCACCTCTGTAACAGAAAAGTCAAGAGAAATAACATTCCCTTCCCATGCCCCAAAACCCCAAAGCTGAGGGGAAAATAAGCAATGATAAAAATCAAACAAAATAGAGAATGGATTGAGGAAGGAGATGATGGCAGACCAGCATCTCTCTAGAGTCATAAATGAACAGTGTCTGGTGATGCCACAAAGATGTGGAATACGTGGGGTTTACTGTATTTTCTGCTGCTTCGCTTAGGTAGCTTTCCATTTCACTGAAATAGCTCTGTGTTGGAGACATTTCTCCCTGGAAAACTCTGTTCCAGCTCATTCCATGCCTCTGGCTTGCAGTGGTGAGTGAATAAGATAAAGGGGAATCTGGAGGTAATACAAGTTCTCTCTCCTACCTGGCTGGGAGGTAAGTCCTCCAAAAGATAAACCACGGAGCTACTGCTGAAATGGATGATGTAGCAACTACAAAAGCACAAAAGGTATTTCCCCTAAAAGCTCCACCAGTAATCACACATGATATTTATTAATGAACTGTATATAATACAGTAAGGCTTTGTTGGTTTGATATGTAATGGGGGGATTTTATCTCTTCTATCTACCAGGCATAGTTCAGGGATCATTTTGCTTTCCATTACTGATCACATAGCACTTCTGGTGCAGCAATGGAAGCCTACACGGTTGGTATTTGGTCAAACTTTGTAGTATAATTTAGATTTCTTTTAGCAAATAAAAGCCACACTGGATTAATCAATTAGTGAGTAACTAGCCCACCACAGCTCAAGGGTTGCCTTCAGACAGTTCCCATCCTGTATTATACATCCACTGTGTGAAGGATCTGCTGTGTGGGAGTGATCATAGAATCATAGAATTGTCTGGGTTGGAAGGGACCTCAGAGATCATCAAGTCCAACCCTTGATCCACTACCACTGTGGTTACCAGACCATGGCACTGAGTGCTACATCCAGTCTCTTTTTAAATATCTCCTGGGATGGAGAATCCACCACCTCCCTGGGCAGCCCATTCCAATGCCTGATCACCCTCTCGGTAAAGAAATTCTTTCTAATATCCAACCTAAACCTCCCCTGGCAGAGCTTAAGTCCATGCCTCTCTTGTCTTACTGGCAGCTGCCTGGGAAAAGAGACCAACCCCTCCCTGGCTACACCCTCCTTTCAGGGAGTTGTAGAGAGTGATGAGGTCTCCCCTGAGCCTCCTCTTCTCCAGGCTGAACAGCCCCAGCTCCCTCAGCCTCTCCTCATAGGATCTGTGCTCGAGTCCCTTCACCAGCCTGGTTGCCCTCCTTTGGACCTGCTCCAGGACCTCAGTCTCCTTCCTGAACTGAGGGGCCCAGAACTGGACACAGTACTCGAGGTGTGGCCTCACCAGCGCTGAGTACAGGGGCAGAATCACCTCCTTGGACCTGCTGGCCACGCTGTTCCTGATACAGGCCAGGATGCCATTGGCCTTCTTGGCCACCTGGGCACACTGCTGGCTCATGTTCAGATTCCTGTCAGTCCAAACCCCTAGGTCCCTCTCTGTCTGGCTGCTCTCCAGCCACTCTGTGCCCAGCCTGTAGCGCTGCATAGGGTTGTGGTGACCAAAGTGCAAGTGATAATTGCCTTTACACTTAGAAAATATTATTTTGATATTTGATTATGAAATTGCTCTGTTCTTGTTGCAGAAAATCAACTGTAGAACCACTGAAAGATGTTGCAACTATGGTGTTTAAATTTATATTAATTTCAGTTAACTGAAATGATTTTAAGAGCAGTCATCCTATACTTCACATCTTATGTATAGCAAAGATTTAATGTCAAGAAAGTGCAATTTATTCCAATCAAGTTTTCTTTGGAAACAAAACTTAGATACTAATGGGACTTCATAGATTATACACACTTCAGGATCTGAATTATAGATTTTTATCTGGAAGTGAACAATGAAAAATCCTGCAGAGTTATTACCTCATTTTCTCTTCAATTTTTGCCAAAATAAAACTGCTTTTTGGAACTCATCCCCAAGAGCTCTGTCTAATCTATTTTTAAGTGACTCATATGATAAGACTTCTGGCATTCCCCTTCAGAGTACATTCCCAAATCTAACCAACGAGTTAATATATTTTCCCTGCTATTTGAATGAAATTTTCTGCCCGTAAGTATTTTCTTTGGACTTCCACTTCAGCTCAAGATTTATGTGTATTATGGTATTGAAATTAATAAAATATATCCTAATAACAATTGTTAGGCTATTGCAGTAGCTGTGTCCCCCTTTCAAAGAAATCTCATCCAAATGTCAGATGTACCCTGGTGGACAATCGCACCCTTGTGGCATGAAGTCTGGCAAGGTGATGGGTGTCCTCTCAAAAAAGAGGGCTTGAGGGTGAAATGAGGAACAAGTGAGAGGTTTCTCTAACCCTGTGAAATGAATCTGATAGGCTGTGCAAGATCTCTTTATCTTCTAACTCCTTCTCATTCCCCCTCCCCTGCAAGGTCAGGCACTCGGAGGAGCAATTTATAAACTCACAGCTCATATTCTGGTTGCAGTTCCAGAACTGACACAAAATTAAATCAGTCTTGAGTGCAGAAGGATTCAGAAATTACCTTCTCAGTCTACTGAGCCCTTCAAGCCTTCTAATAAATCTTCCGGGGGCAGCATTCCAGTACTGGTTGCCTATCTTCCTTGCCTTACAAAAAGACCTTGAAATGGAAACAGAAGGGTTTTCTTTGAAGTCATATTTCATAGAAGAAAAAGACAAGCACAGAAGCAGCTGATTTAAGTGATTTCCCCCTCTTGTTCAAAGTCTTTTCTGAAAAGTTTTAAATGAGACTTTTTGCTTAATCCCCAGAACTCCTAATTGCTGGGGCCACACCATATGTAATAGCAGGAGTTGATTTCAACAACGTCTCCTTTTAGAAAAAAAAGACAAACCCCTTTGAAAAATAGGCTGGCTAGCAGAAACATTGTTAGTCTTCATCTAATTGCATTCCTCCTGTGAAAATTATAGCACTCCTCCCTAAAAATATTAAACTTAAGCAAACATGTTCATTTCAGCTCAGAATTGGCCCTGAGTGTGGATGAAATATATCCCTGTGTAATTATTAAACTGAACAAACCATAATTATCTCCAGTAAGGTTCCCCGGACTTTAGTAGAGAAGTGCTGGACTTGAAGTCTTCTCTGCTAAAGCAACCTTTTCACTTGTGCTTCATGGAGCACCAGGAACCACAAGGATGGCTCAAGTTGGTTTAGAGCCCATTTTGGTCAGGCATGGGTTCCCTGTGCTATTATTACTGTGCTCTGCTCACCTGGAGTAGAAAAAGCTCAGTATGTTGACTTATTCTTCTTTCCCAAGAGCTTATAGAGCTGGGGCACTGTCAGACCCACAGCCCGCATGGTCCCCAGATTGAGTGGCCCAGATGTTCTCCACAATGACCACTGCCTGGGGATGATGCTGTCTGGGCATGGGAGAAGAGGTGCCTTCTCTTGCTATCCCTGCCCTTGCCTGGGTGACCACCGGGATACAGAAGCTTCTCAAAACCTACTGAAAGAACACCCTACCATTTCCTAAAAGTCTGCTGTTGCTTCTTTGGTGTCAGGATCTCTGTTTTTCAAACCAGCTTAAATACTGGCCATAAAGTGTCCAGTAAATACAGTGTCCACTTAAATACAGTGGACATAGGCACAAGGACTGGCACCTTCCAAACTTTCATCCTGATGCTGATCCAAGCTTTAGCCTAGGGCCCAATTCTATTTTAGGTACAGAGCTCTCTGAAATTGTCTGTCTGTGTGCAGCCAAGCTCTGAGGGGAGCTCCTCTGTGAGAGACCCGTGAAGATTTCATTTTTTTAAGGCTGCCTAAAGTGTTATTGGAAAATTTTGTAAGGCAGCTCAAGTGAGTGAAAATGATTTGCTTAGGATGAATGTAACCACCAGTGCATTACTTCACATAATCTAAACAGAGTTTCAGGCACACTTCATCTATCATTCCCTGAAAGAGAGCGGCTGAGTTAATGCTCTCTGACAAATATTATGTTTCTCAGGCAGCCCTGGTGCTGCCTTCCACGTTTCCTGACCCACTTTGATTAGCTGTATAAACAGGACAGTAAACAGAGTAAAACACAGGTTGGGTTTTGCTGTTGGAAATGCAAGCTAAGGGCACCATAAGGGTGCACCAACACCCCAGCGCTCTCTGTGCGAGACCCCAGGCACTCCGCAGAGCGGAGATTCCTCCTCCGTGCTGTAAGATGAGGCACTTGGCTAATACCTATGATTTATAGCAACATTTTTATAGCTCTCTGGGCTCTCTGACGAAGGCAGGAGAGGACAGGGAGTCACACCTTGTGGTGGTTCTCTGCTGGGTGAGGGGGAAAGAGCAGGGCCAAGACCCAGCGCTGAGGGACCATCGCTCAGAGAGTGGCTGGAGAAGTCCCAGAGAGCAGCGAGGAAGGCACATGAGGCAGAGGCACCAAAGGGCTCCCAATAGCAGATTTTAAAATGCTGTCACTCCTCTGAATCTCAAATTAGTGTCAGGGCTTGGATCTGGTAACGAAGAGGGAAAGCTTCATCTCCTCCATGTCACCTTGGCTAAAAGGAGATGTGTGGCTAGTGACCCCCGTGGTGCTACAGCCTGGGCAGTGGGTGGCCAAGTGAGTTAAATTTGCCTTGAAAACACCCCAAGCCTTGAATGCATGTATTAATCAGCTCTGAGTGGGCCTGTAGCCACATCTCTGGGCATGGGTACAAAAAAGTAATCAGAAGAAAATTGGAGCACTTCTTTCCAAACACAAAAACCTCCCACATCCATCAAACTGAGATTTTCCTCTTAAGTCAGTCCTCACTGCTTGCTTTCCCAGAAAGGAGAGCAACAGAGCAACTTGGAAGTCAGCAAACAATGTACAAGACACACATCTTTACTATATTGCTAATCCAAAGGGTTCAGAGGTTAACTGAGGGCTGGCAGGAAGAACATAACAGAGATTTCTCTCTCTGGTTTCCTTGATACAATCGTGCTTGATACCATTGGCCGGGGGAACAAAGGCTTAAGATGGTGCTCTCAGGGGAGCTGAGCAGTGGTGCTTGAGTTTTTAGCTCCAGGGGTCCCAGGCACAGCCACCCATGCTGATGGACAACTTGGGAGCACCCAGACTATCCTGCAGCTAGAGCTGGGTCAGCCTGCCATCCCTCACTACAATGTGGTGTGAGTTTTAAAAATACATTTCAAGGACCAGATCAAAACAGCTGATTAAAAATCTCAATCCAAAATAAAAAATCATGAAGTTGATGGTTAAAAACTTTAAAAAACAAGGCCATGGTATATTTAATATACCTATTATTATTATTATTATTACTATCATTATTATATAAGTTCAGGACTTGCCTTCTGTTTTGGGTTTTTTTTTTTTCATGAAACCCTCAACTTTCAGAGTTAAAGTCAATGAAACCTAATGATTATCCCCATCTGTCTTTAAACAAGTGAAAAATTAGGATATTTTCACAATTCATCAATTTTTTAAAAATGCTGATTTTCTTGTGAGCAATTTATGTTTCATAGAATCATAGAAAGGTTTGAATAGGAAAGGACCTTAAAGATCATCTAGTTCCAACCCCCCTGCAGGGGCAGGGACACCTTCCACTAGACCAGGTTGCTCAAGGCCCCATCCAGCCTGGCCTTGAACACTTCCAGGGAGGGGGCATCCACAATTTCCTTGGGCAACCTGTTCCAGTGTCTCACCACCCTCAAATTAAAGAATTTCTTCTTAATGTCTAACCTAAATCTCCCCTCTTCTAGTTTGAAACCGTTTCCTCTTGTCCTCTCACTACACACCTGTGTGAAAAGCCCTGCCCCAGCTTTCTTGTAGTCCCCCTTCAGATACTGGAAGGTTGCTATAAGGTCACCTTGGGGCCTCCTCTTCTCCAGGCTGAACAACCCCAACTTCTTTATCCTGTTTTCATAGGGAGGTGCTCCAGCCCTCTGATCATTTTAGTGGCTCTCATCTGGACATGTTCCAGGAGCTCCATGTGCTTCTTATGCTGGGAACTCCACAGCTGGACACAGTTTGACATGATTTGATAAATCCGTGTTTTCTGATGAAAATACTTTCTGTAAGAAAATGTTATGAAATAATCCAATGAGTATGTGCTGATGTTTCTTGACTTGTATCAACCCACTAAAAGCAGTGGCCTCATGAAGATGCCATGAAACAGTGTCTACAAAGCCCTCTCAGCTTCCTGGCTACTGTACAAATGGGAACCTGTATTTTTTGAAGCCTCACTGGAATAGGTTGCCCAGGGAAGTTATGGATGCACCACCTCTGGAAGTGTTCAAGGCCAGGTTGGATGGGGCTCAAAGCAACCTCATCTAGTGGAAGGTGTCCCTGATGATGTCAGGGGGCTTGAAATTCGATGATCTTTAAGGACTTTTCCCACCCAAACTATTCTATGATTCTGTGATGATTTTATTTTTTATTTATGAAAAAAACCCAACAATAACAGAAGAATGATGATTGCTATCTAAAAGTCTCTTTCAGGTTGCTAAAGTGACACTTGGTATAATTAAGCATACAATACATGTATCTTAGTTAATTGAAACCAGATTTTTATTTTTTTCAGTTAGAAAGGAAGAGTCCATTTCTGCTGTCCTCTCTATCAAGATGGGGAGAAGAGCATCTCAGAGCCACTCGTATTGCCTTACATGGGTTGTGGCAGGGGATCTTTTGTTGTATTTGGTAAAAAATGAAGAGAGCAAACTTTTTTTAATGAGAAAAGGTGAAAAATGGTGAACAAAAAGACTACCATTGCTAGGAAATTTAAACCAGCCATAGTTATGATCAACAGCAACAGAATCATGGTGGTTTTAAGTCCCTCTAGAGACCACCACACCAAAGCACTGTGGGTGAAGGGGATGGGCATGGACAGCTGAGGTTTTGCTTAGTCAGGCACCACCTCAGCAGCCAAAATCTGTGGTTAAGATAAATTTACCATAGAGAGGGTAATTTATGAAGGGTCAGTTTCTACAGTTAGCAAAGACCTTCCAGTGTGCTAGGGCTGGTGCAGCAGGGGTGGGAGAAGGGCTAGCAATCCTGCCAGTGTTCCTGGGGAGTAACTCAGCCCTGTGGGCTGCTGGTCCTTGCCCTGCTGTACCTGCAGGAGGGGTCAGTCCTCTCCCCTGGAGCTTTCTGTAACCTTCTGGGGCAGAAGGCTGGCATCTGAAGCTCCCGGGGAGCACAGTGAGGAGTCTCTGTGCTGAGTGTCACTAATCTGTGTCAGGGCCAGGGACCTTTCAGCAGCCTTGAGCCCTGGCCAGGGGCAAAATAGCAGAGAAAGAAATTAAGGCAGTTCTCAGTCTGTATGGATAGCTGAATTAATTTAAGAGTTATGAAAAAACAGGCTACTGTTATCTGTCCTTCTGTCCTTCTCAATCAGGACTTGCTCTCCTTTAGCCTATCCATTGTACTGAATATGCCCAAATCATCTCCAAGCTCCTAGAAGCTGACTTCAAGCTCTTTGAAGTCTAAATAGAACTTTCCTTTGCTTTCAGTGGTCCACGGTACAGATTTGCTGTCATGGCTGTCATAATGCTGTTGCTTTTATGCAGTTATTAATTAGCCAAAGAGCAAAAAATATGAGGAGAGGATGAGGAGTCGCTGGCAGCTTTGAGGACAGCTACACCATCCCTCTGCTACCGTGGCTGCAAGCTGTGCTGGAAGTGCTGTGACATTAGAGAAAGGTCATGTACAAAACTCTGCAACTCTGAAAGCCTCTCACAAAGTGCCATGTGGCTTTGATTTGGGAAAGACCACACACCTAGCAGCTGTGCCACCTGCTGCACATTTCTTGCCAGTCACTGCTTTGCTGTGTTGGTTCTGGTGTACAAGGTGATCTTGAAAAGTCTTCCTCTTTTTGATAACAGCAGTAATACCTATTCTTCTCCTTATGAACATGCTGAGGCGGTGTTGGCAGGAAGACCACAGGCCACTGAACCAGCAAAAACCAAACAAAATCTGTCACGGTTTAACTCTGGCCTGGCAATTAAACCAAATAACAGATGCTCTCTATTAATCCCCCTCTCCTCCCTCATAAGGAAAGGAGAGAGAATAAGGGAGAGAGGCTTATGAGTTGGAAACTAAACTACACAACTTTAATGAAACAGGAATGATAAATAGGAAAAATTACTAAATATATACAAATATACAGGAAAAATTGATACCACGTTCCTCCCCTCTTTCCCCCAGTAACTCTCACGTCACCAGTGAGGCTGCAGGGCAGCCCTGGGAAAGTCCAGGCTGGACCCCTGGGGTCAGGAGCAGTTGGGAGCTGGAGGCAGGAACACAGAGATTCAGGCTGGCACGGATCAGGACCACAGGCAGACAAATGGATGGAATCCTCCCAGGATGCCAGCAGGTTAGATGTTTCCCAGCAGATCAGGGCAACCACTTGGGCTGACACTGCTTTTGGAGTTTATTTTCATCCTGGAACATCTAACCTGTGCTACAGCACCTCTTGTTTGATTTTCCTGGATGCTGCCCTGCTGAGCACACCCTGTGAGCAGACCCAGGGATGTCCAGAGGTCCCACCAGTGGCATTGGTTGTGCTTCCCAGCCAGGCATCTGTTCCTAATGGATGACTTGCTCGCTGCTAGTGAACACCATGGAAGTGCCCAGGGAAAGCAGCAATGTCCAAGTGCCACCGCAGGTATCAGCCCTGGGAATAGCTTGTGCTGTGACACTGCTGGCAAAAATGGAGCAAAACTCCCAGCTGCCCACAGAGGGAGCCCAACCGACTGAAATGATGGATACCAGGGCTTTGGCATAAGGTGGATGCCACTAATGTCAACACTAACCCTGCCACAGCCAGGATCACTTTATCTTGCTGATAGAAACTGATCTTGCTGATAGGAACCAAGAAAGAAAAGCTGTGCTATCACAGATGTACTGGCAGTAAAGAGAAACGTGCTGTTATTTTGAGCAGCAAAGGGCCATAAACTCTTCTCATGCTCTGAGAGAGGTACAGGTTTGATACTCCTTCATCTAAGGATGTGCTCTGTGTATATTTAACACAGGGAAAAACACCACGGGTGGTTCTCCTCAGGATGTGTTCAGGCATCTCACATGTGTCCTGAAAACTAGCACAATTTCCTGGAAGGTTTGCATGAATCTTTCAGGAATTTCCAGAGTTTCTCTGAGGCTGGGAATGCCATACCTGAACTAAGGTGCAACACCCCACCTCAGGCCGGTGCCAGGGTTGTCACCCGCAGTCAGCAGACACTTCAAGCATTTTCTAAATTCCTAGGAAATGTGAAGTCTGAATGTGGAGGGAAAGTAGGGAAGACTCACTGCAAAAAAACCCATAAGTGAGCCAGAAATGCGCTGTCCGGAGTAAATTATCCTCAGACTATTTCATTCCACTTGAACAAAACAGCAGCACAATGCAACCCATGCCTTGGAGGTGCAGGAGAACCACTGGACCTGGAGAGCGTGGGAGAGGGCTGGGAGCAGGTTGCCTGGGCTGGCTCAGTGTGACTGCACAAGAATTGCCACCTGCAGGTGAGGATCCTGAAGGAAACATCACCTCAGAGACACTGAGATCTCATGGAAATCACATCTGGGGCCAGGATAAGCAGGGGTATTCATTCCCCCTTTTTATCTGCTGTTGGCTAGTGCAGCACTGTTTAAATACACACATTAGGGCAGAGCAGGGGTTGGGATGACACAAAAGGATTTTGGGTGCGGAAAAGAAGAACAACCCTGCTTTAATTTTGCTTTGGTCTCATAGAAGCATTTTGCATTTTGTGACCCTAGCTATTCAGATATAAAATAAACCAAATATCCAAGCTGAAGTGGTGTTTATTTTTATTTTCTACAGCACCTCCTTTTGCTCTACCTATTCTATTCTGCTCTATTTCTACAGCTTAAGATGAATGAAATCCACCCAGAAATGTATTATTACTTGATTTATGATTTAAGAATAAGTTCTTTACCAATCATTTGATTTTATTGAAAGGATATTTTGTAAAGTAAGATTGTAGACACTAAAAACAGACTTTTACATCAGAAAATGTGCATGTTGGAGCTAGGATTCTATTGTTTAGAGTCATTAATACATGTTTTATGAGTTCCTCAAGAATAATTTGCCTGGTTGTGTTTATTCAGATAAGTGGACAATGCTTTTAAGACTGTTGGAAAACAAAGATCCCTGGCGACTCACAGTCCCTGCTGTGGTCTATTGGTTCCATCCTTAATCCCCTCAGCACTCATTGCCTTTTCTTTGCTGTCCTAAATCCAGAAACTACAAGTGTCCCCAAAGCTATCTGCACTATAGCACTGCTCACACTGTCTCCCCTCCTTTTATCTTTGGCCATAATTCCCTACACCCCCCAGGTTGGGTAAGATTTGTTTTCTTCAACTTGCCCTCACTACTCTATCCTGATCTTTCTTTGCCTCTTTGTACATGTCTCCTATTGGAAAAAACTGGGGTTCTATATGGGAAGACCTCTCAGCTTCCCCACTTTTATCTAAAATAAAACTGATAAAAAAATTCATATATAAAGCTGTTACTAACAGGTAGCTTGCTCTCAGGACAACATAATAAAGGTGGCAGTGCCTTTGCTGAGTACTCTGCCCAAGCTGAGAACATGAATCCAAGTCTTTTTCTTTTGAGTTTGGGTGCTTAGAGGACTTTTCCATCTCTGCTTCACATTTTTGTTCTTGTAGCTTCACAGAGGCCTGTTGGGCACTGAAGACAGCTGGAAGTGGCAGCAGAAGCAGAGGGGGAAGAGACTTAACACAGGGCAGAGCTCAGAGCAATGAGTGCTTCTGAGGGAGCAGTGTGTAATGTGAAAGATGGGTTTGGAAGCCGATTGATGCTAATGCAAAGCGGTTTCTCTGGTTCTCAAGTACTCAATTTTACACAAACTATTACAGCCTATGAAAGTGCAGCTGTCCCTTGCCTTGAAAATCCCTTCCCCTCATTACAGTGAAGCCACCATACTTCAATTCTTCATGCACAGGTGTGGACACAACCTTCAAGCTGAACTGAGGCAGACCAAATCCTTTCAACTATGCACACTCTACTCCTCAAAACACAGCATCAGTGATGGTGGTAGCTCTTAACCATGATTACTTTCAAGCATTTAATGCAACTGTAATTACCCCACAGGCTAAGAAAATATGCCAATAAATGTTAACATTTGAATCCACAGGAAGTGAGCCAGCTCAAGTGATGAGAAATCACTCTGAAGTCCATTATGAATCTATCACAGCCCCACTTCCACGCTGCTGAATCATTCCCATGGACATTGCCAGCTCCAGGGATTATCATCAGGACTGAGCTGAGAAGCATGCTTTCTGTTTTTAAAAGTTTGAATGATTTTAAGTCTCCCTGTTCTCGATCTCAGATGGCTGAATTATGCTGAAACATCTCTGTGAGCACCAGTAGTGTATTCAGGCTGGGCCAGTGGCATTTTGGAGCTTTCAGTCCTTTTTAGTGTGATCACACGAATGTCAGTGTGATCTGACACTCCCAGTTTCTCACATTCATTTTCTTCCAAGTTACTGGCTTATTTGAACTTGCTGGTTTCCTAAATCCCCAGTTTCTTGCTGCTGATTGGTTTTGAGACTGAAGTCACTCCTCTGAATGAATAAAAATTAGCAATAATATCACTGATTTCTGAAACAGGAGCTTTAAACTTCGCTCAGCTTTCTAAACTGTGATTCCCAGTCATCAAATGACATCAAATGCATTGCTTATCATCACTTGCATTATTTCCCATCCTGACTATTAAGTCAGGTCTTATCATTGCTGGGATTTCCTGAGCTACTTCAGTGTCTGAACCACCTTCTCTCACAATTACTGCAACCATGGTTTTGCTGTGTTTCTATATGGAAGCCAAACACATTTGCCTACAGTTTCAGAGACATTTACCCAACAGTTTCAGACACCCCTAAGTGGCTTGTGCACAGATCAACCCTGAAAGTAGAAATACTGCATAGAGATGCCTGGGCTCACATGGAGCTCTCTGGTACTTCACATGCCAGTGAGGATTTACTCCTTGGCACCACTTGGCATCTTGGTACTGCTCCAAAAATACTGCATTTAAGCAGTACTCCTACTTCTGGTATCTGAGATTTTCTTCTTTCCTGTGCCATCCTTTATTACTTCTCAACCATTCCTGTAGGAAAGATCAAAAAACCTCTCCTGCTGTCTGCAGCTCCAGGGTGGGGTTTGCTACACTCCTGTACTTTCTTCATTCATTGAAGAATTCTTCATTCATTCTTCTTTCTTTCTTCATTCAACATGGGCCTAATTCCTGCCCACAGGATAATCTATGCAATGGTGTCTTAAAACCAATGCATACTACGTTGCAGCCTAACGATTCCTTGTGCTGACAGGGCTGGGTAAAAGGCATTAACCTGAAGGAAAATCTGGCTCTGGTTTCTTATCTTGGGTCATCCAGCATGGATTAAGGATGCTTTCTCCCTTCCTTTTCTTTCCATAACTAAATCATAGTCTCATGATTTAGACAGGAAGTAAAATAAATACTTCAGTGCTGTAATGCTAGCTAATTAGAAAATACCTTCTGTCTTTCCATATAAAAGCTGTTGAATAAAACTGGGGGTTTTTTGTTTGCATGTTAATTGGCATACACATGGTTTAACTGCTGTGATGTTTGTATCTGCTGAGAACTGCTTCTTCATGAAGCTTTAAAGCCAGGCTCTAACCCTGCATATTTACCACAAAGTGCAGGAAACATCTTGTTTAAGCTTTTATCTTTTCTATCCAGGAATTGTCCATTTTGGTTCAGCGTGGAACCAAGAGAGTCCTGCTCTGCAGGCACTCTCCATGTCCCTGCCACCAGAAACTTTTCTACCACCCTTATTTTGCACAGTTCTATTGTCACCAGAATGGACATGATCATTTCTCTGCCACTCTATCTCAATGGCCTTGGTAGCTTGAGAATGCAGTCCACACACAGGAGCAACTACCTAAAGTAGTGCATCACAAATCCTAATGTCTAGTCACCTACCCATTTGCCTGCAAAATACCCAGCAAATAATTCTTTAGTAATTTTCCCTTAAATCCAGAGATGAAAACATTACAGGTCAACTTTAATTATAGCTTTTACATTACAAAAAGGTGAATAATTTAGTTAATTGTATGGATGTGTTTACCTTTATAAACAGCACTACAACATACCATGGAGCTTGTCAAAAGTGTTTCCATAACCAAAGTCCCTTCTGCATGCCATGATGTGTGTTGGCTTCCTAATAACATGCAAGAGATCCATACTGCACATCCAAACTGTCTAGTCACTGATTTGTGGAAGAGCTGTTGCTAAGAATTTTACCAGACTGTGAAGCTGCTACAGCTAAATCACAGAAAATAAAACAAAACAAAACCACTTTGTGATCTGGAGATTTCCTAGCATCCACTACCAAGTGGTCCTCCATGCAGGCAAACTATGCACTGGTGTTAGGGTCAGCTTTGGAACACCTCAAAAATTGTAAATTAAATTTCTGTCCTAAGAGGCTGCTGTGTATACAGGTCTCGGAGTTCTGTTTAAAGAGGTTTGAAAAGCTTAAACTTTAAAACTATAAAGACTGACTATATGCTTCTGCTGTAACCCTACTGCTGTTCCTCTTCACTTAAAACTAGGAATTTAAGTCCAATTTACTTATTAAAAATGTTATCACTCACTGCCATCTAGTGTTGATGGCACAGATTGTCATTAGCTGAGAATTTTCTGGCCCGAAGAACTAAAAAACATACATTTTTCAAGTTTGTCATTATACTGGGAACCTGTTCCCACAGACAGAGGGAGCTGCAGATGCACAATAACTCAGCAAATCCAAAGAGCTCATTCATAGGAACAGATTTCAGTTAAGAGGCCACAATGAAAGTTCAATGAGTAGAGTTACATTCAACTTTACTCTCTTGATTCTTAACCTGCTTATTGGTTCTCTCTCTATTTCATACCAGGTCCCTGAGGCATCCAGGATTTGTGGCATACATTTGTGGACACAGTCACACAGCAATGCAGATGTCCACCCCCTAACTCCTCACCCCCACCCCAGTTTTCTGTATGAATGGAGTAGCCAGGTGGTTATTTTCTGCCTTGGCCTGCATCTTAACTAAACTACTACAGTCACACTTCAATGCAAAATGCCTACACAGAGTCTGGGAGTTAAATCCAGAATAGAACTTCAGTTTTAACAACAAATATCTTCAGTTTCAACTGTCATGGATTTATGCCACGGGTTTCAAATAATCTTGCTAATGAAGAAAATGCCTCCCAAGTCTATACAGATGCCACCCACCATTTGATATCAAGCAGCTGTTCACCTTACTAAGTATAACAGAATAGGCAAAAAGCAGTCCTAACCTCCTCATTTCTCTATTTACCAGGCAAGGACTTTAACTCTCAAAGCTGGGATAAAGCAGTTGAGTGGGAAAGCACTTTCCCTATCAAAGAGCATGTCATCATGCTTAGTTTTAAGACACCAGTCTCACTAATTTACAGTGCATCTTCCTCTGCTTTATTAATATTTGGCAAGTTCCTTACAGTGTAAATTACCTTCTGGTGGGTACCTCTAAAACAAAAAGAAGTCCTAATTGGTTCTTTACATGAAGAAATAACATAATATTGAGTTCTTAAAGAAAATGCCTGAATTCAAAAGCAGACCACATAGCATTACAACCACATAGAATCATAATTAGTTTATTAGCACTGGTTTTGAAACAAATATACTCAATTACTTAAACACAGTTTAATTCATGTTCATTTCCATATTAGGTACATTGCTGTATATTACATAATGCACTGAATATCCAGTCAATAAATAATAAAATGGAAATGCAGATTGAAGTAGCAAGGTCAGTTTTTAGGTTTACAGGAAGGGAAAAACCACATTAGCAGTATAAGGACAGCAAGTTATAAATGACTAATATCTAACAGGTTATTCTATTGTTGTTATGAGCATGCTAGTACAAATGATCTCTTTGAGAACTGCATATAGTTACCTACAAAATAAAACTGTCCTTCCCTTACATTACATTTTCATGACCTTTTTATTTCTTACCTTTCAGGCTTGATCCTGCAGTCCTTACTCAGCAAAACCTCCAATGCAATCTGTCAGGTTAGCTTCTCACTTTTCCTTTAAGCTACATGAAGCCCATTGGCTCTCTCAAAAGATCTGAATACTCAATGCCTAGAGCCTGAAGTTCTAAAAATTTGGAAATTCTAAAAATAGTCATAATAGAAAAGAATGTAATTAGGAGCATTAGGGCCAAATTCAGAAACAGATCTAGACAGAAGAACTGAGGAACTGTCAGGACATCAAGGTTGGCATATGGTGAGTGAGGCACTTTCCTGATCCACTTTTCAGATCATGGTTTTGGATGCAGACATCTTCAGCTACCTTAAATACTGTTCAGAGCACCTGCATCCTTTTCTCAGATCTGACCTGCTTTATGCTTGAATACATGATGTGTCACACTAACATTATGCACAGACAGTAAGAGAAGTGACCCTAAAGTAAAACAAAATGAGAATGCAACATGATACCAGAGCCTTGTCTAGAATAAGACATTGTTCTTTTCTGTGCTTGGGTTAGGCACGTTTGTTTTAACAGCTTTTAACACCGTATCCCATTTACTATTCTTGTGCTCTAACTGCCTTTTTCTAAACTTGTGCTGAAATAAATCATTGCTGTCTTCATCCTCAGCCTCTGACACTATCTCCATTTTTTGGATAATCAGTTTAATGAGATCATGTTGCTTTTCCAACAGCGTTGATATATCTTTGAGCCTAAAAAAAAAAAAAAAGAAAAAAGAAAAGAGAAAAAATATGCATGCAGTAGGCTTTGTAATTTGGTTTCAAAGGACACTGTAGTCATTAAAACCTGTAAATCCTCAGCTTCTGCTCTAAAACCTTCACCCTTCTGCTAACAAAGATGTAGAGCAAGGTAGAGAAAAAAAATAAAAGAGAATGTTCTATGCTGGTTACTAATATACTGAAGTAGTATGGATTTGAAGAAAGACTTTTTAAATTCAATGATTTGCCAGCATCTGTAGAGTGTATTCTCACCCCTTTGACTCCTGCTGAATCTTTCAAGCAAAAAAACCCCAACATAATCAGAATGTGTACAGGGAGACAAAAATTTACTAGATTAAAATAAAGGAGAGTGGAAAACAAAAAGAGAGAGAGAAATAGATAGCAGGAGAAAGTGAGGCAGAGTGAGAAAGTACAGATTTTCCTATTTGTAAATGCAGAAAAGATTTTTTTAAAACCATTCTTATGGATATAGTGGTAAGATGAGTTAAAAGAAGTAAGTATGTCAGTAAAAGTAAGGTTTTGGGTAACTGCTGATTTGTTCATAGGAGAACCAGGACACTAATCCAGGTAACAATCTGAAGAGATTGTGCGTATTTGCAAACCAATTGAAATTACTTCAATTGTGAGTTTAAAATAATTCTTGAAAACCTGTAATTCTGAAATGAAAAAGTGCCTTCCCCATCATTTCATTCTGTATTTATGAGCAGAACCACCTGGACTCTTTTTCTGACACAGAATAAAAGTATTCCTCTACCACAGAAGAATTTTGAAGGAAATTACATTACAGAATAAAATACTAAGTTACCATAGTTACTTAAGGATGATAGATACATTGAATTTTATGTTTTAGGTATAGTATGGAGCTTTAAAACACTATTAAAAAAAAAAAAAAAAGGAGTATATTTGTAATATTGTTTCTACTTACTTTTACAGCAGTAAATTAACACAACAAATACCTGTATTTCTGCTTCAGAACTTCTAGTTCTAATGATGTGTCAGTGCTCTGAGCATCTGTGGTAGAATCCTCACACCCAAAGCAATACTGGAACACGCTCTAAACAAAGCATGGAACCAAACAGAACTCTGATGTTATAGTCTGACAATAGACTAAAAATCCTGATTAAGTCAATGGCATCAGCCTCTACACAGTGTTAAAGGTGAAAAGAGTTTGTTATAGAGCTATTTTTTTGTATATTAAACATTTTTGCAAAATTTGTTTCATCAGAAATTTCAGCCTAACAATGACAGCTGAAATGAAAAGGAAACAAATAAAAGAAGAATGGCAAAGAGAGTAATTCTCTGTCTGAATAACTTTTGTAACTTGTCTAGATCAATAAAGTCACAGGTCACTGAGAATTCAGACACTAATTATGCATTCAGACTTATCATTTATACTGAAGATAATCAAGGCATAATCAGGATTCCACATATCAGTTAATGACTGAGTCTTCTTAATGCAATGTTCCTAGCAATCTGTGTACAAACTTAGTCAACCACATCACATTTCAGTATGAATTCTTTAGTCAAGGTTCACCATCTTACCATAAATCCACAGTATCTTGGCCTGTTGGGATAGACAGTGATTGATTCCTGGTCCACCCGACTTAAGAACCAAAATGGCAACTTCTTCTCTAAGTTGGTGTGAAGATTTACCTAAATGTAGTTTTGTATTTAGAATAAGATATATTCTCTTTAAGATAAAGACACATACTGATGTGAAAATAAGCATCATGTCATTATATTCAAATCACTGAAAAGAATTGCATATTTGAAGTCCAGCCCAGACACTTGAAACCATCTGGTCACAGCAGTAGTAAGGATCACAGCAGAATTAAGTATTCCACATAGATGTGCACTCTTATAACTAAAATGGTTCCAAAAATGAGTTATTTCTTGTGTAATGGATTGAATAGCTCCTTAGTACCCTGTGAGTTGCAGTGTAGAATTACAGAGCAGAAACACCCAATTAGAGGACAGAATATCTATCACAGCCATGGGTTGTAAAAGCAAAGAGCAAAGTGAAAGTGATCTTTCTATCTGTAATTGTGCTGTAGCCTTCTACAAGATTATGACAGAGTCAGTATAGATAAAAATGCTAGGGGAATGCCTATGAGAAAAGGAGTTTTCCTTTGGGTAGAAACAAGTATGTTATATATGAGTATCTTTTCAGGTGGTATTACCTTTCCATTGATTCCCAAATTACTACAGAAATACGGAACATATGTGTCTAAAACAGGATGGACAGTATCAGTCTCCTGCAGACAACCATAATCCTCTCAAACATACAGAAGATTACAGGCTTGATAATATTTTGTAGCACTGTCTGAAGTTATAAGACATCAGTCTTCCTGAGCATTCTGCTGGCAAAGGAACACCTAAACAGGTGAAAAGCATTAACTGATACAAGAACTGCCCTTCTACTTCAGTAATTTTTTTCTCCAGAAAAAGAAAGATCTTGCAGGAGGAAGTGTTAATCCAAAAGAGAATTCTTCAAATACACCTGAACTAAGCAAATACAGGACACAATTTAAAGTTATATGAATTCCAGAAGTTATATCTGAGCTGTTCTTGATCTTGGGTATTCTGTCTGTGCATGTCTCTCTTCTTTATGCCCAGCCACTACCTAGGCTGTGGGGTTTTTTAGAAAAAGCAGAGCCAGCAGGGAACACAGGCAAAGCCAATCCCTGAATCAACTTTATGAATGGTCTGTTTCTCTCGTTACACAGACTTTGAGCAGCACTTCAAGGAAGCATGTGGACAGTTTCTAAGAACATGTCAGTGAGAAGTAATCTTTACTTGACAGATGTATACTGTACATATTTCTACTTGTGAAAATAAAGCTCGATATTCAATTCACAAGGAAAAAAAGCTTTTGAAACTGTATGCCAAATTTATCATATTTTAAAATGAAAATCTTATGAAGTTGTGCTATTTCCCTAGGCCCAGTATGTAAGCCCTAATGGCTACATTTGCAAAGGCTTCTTTGAAAATATCTGAAAGGTATATAGTTTTCAATAGCATATTTGTTACTAAACTCTTTAGATTTGAACAGAAAGTGCTAAGTGTCTTAATACATTTTAAGGCAACTAAAAAAATTTTGAACTGTGATGTTCATTTCCTTAGTTATACTCAGTACTGCATACTAACTCCTCAGGTACAGAGACCAGCATGACTCTTATTAAATATTCTGCAATGAATCTGGCATTCTTCTGACTCCTGTGCATCTTACCCTTCTTTCCAGTGTATCAATTCTCTCCTTAAAAGGCAGCTCTTCAATTTCAAACATTTCATTCACTCATTTTGAGATTCTGTTGTTGGAACTCAGAATTTGTTTAACTATCTGCTCAAAAGTTACCTAAAAATGCATTTGCTTAACATTTCCTTGACAGTGCCTCACATGACCGAAAATGAGACCCAGAATGGGATGTCTGTGTTCACCCAGTTGCTTTGCTGATGCTAAGCTGTTAGTTAAGGATGTAAGCAGATAATTATGTGAATAAAGTTCTAACTACTACCCATAGTTGGTGCTTTTATGGTAAGCTACTCACCTGCATTGCAATCCTTTTGAGTGCAGCATATTTTTGTACTTCAGCTATGTCCCCAACAGCCAAACCAATCTAAAAATAGCAAGAAATATTTCAGTTTTGTTTTTTCCCCATCTGTCTTTCTTATTCACATTTAAATCCAAAGTTTCTATAAAATCAATCTTGTTTCAGCTCAGTCTGGAAACACGACCCTTCTGTGAATATTTGGAAAACCAAGAAAGATAGTACACTTTTTTAATGCCATTTAATCTGTCTACAGTAGGGCAGTGAAGAGCTACTTCAAAGATTTGTCAAGAATAACATCCCTTCTTTTTGATTCTTCATTACTGCTGTTAAAAATTCTGTCGACCTCCTGACTGAATAGAATCATGGCAGCAACAAATACATATAAAACCTGAATTATTTGATTTTTATTTCTCAGCTCATATTTTCTTGAAAAAATATATTCAGGTACATGACTGAAGATGTATTATATATTTTCCTCCATTTCTCAAAATTACCAGGTTTTTTTGATTTTTTTTGTTCAGGTCAGGTTCATTAGTTTTAACAGTACCACTGACTACTGTTTTGCATGCAATGAAGATCTGGGCTCTGACTTTTTTTTTTTTTTTCTAGATATCATTAGCACTACACTAGGGTGTGATAGAGAAAGGGGTAGAACCATTAAGACTATATCCAGCCCAGGAGGCTCAAATTTACCAAAGTACTTCTTTAAATCATTGTTCCTCAATACTCTTTGTCAAGACCTCATAATAATACACTGCAGCTCCAATTCAAATTACATCACAGTTACAAATTAAAGATACACAAGATAACTTTGCAAGAGGTGACTGTGGGCAAATACACAGAACAGTGAACTGGATGTAAAACAAGTCCAAAGAACTTTTTAACACATCACTGAGAATATAAATTTGTAAAATAATCAGTGAATGTAATGAATCTGCACTAAAGTACTTCTGTTTGCAAAACCTGATAAATGTGTGCTGAACCACTTTCATACATTAGTAAGTAGTTTACTTACTAGCAAATTCATAAGAAGGATTGGAATAAGCAAGGTAAATATTATGAGAACTGTGTAACTCAGGAATGGATATGGCAATTCACTGCTCAATAGTGGATCAAGGAATGCATCATGGTAATTAATATCTCCCAGCATCATTGCAAATGTCTTCATTACAGAAAGCAGGGGTGTGCTGTATGTTTGCTGCAAAAATAAAAAATACAAAAATATACTAAAAAAACTTGAACTGATGAAATTTGTAAATACCTTTGAGATTCTTTAGTAAAAATATTTATAATAAAAAAAATATTAAATTTGCCATTCAACTAACCTGTGAACCCAAAAGGACAAAGAAACTGAGTCCAAAGGCCAGTATCAGGAAAAAGAAAACAACAGCAATCCGAATCAAAGTCCTCAAAATTTCCCAGAACATCACAACATAGATGCCATAGTTTTCAAATCTAGGCAAGAAGTACACAGAAATGATACGCAAAATTAAATACTGAAGTTAGAGTCCCTTACAGGTTTTTATGTAAGACAATAGGTAATACTGATTTTCATGAGTGAAAAGTCATTTTTTGCCTCTGAGAGACATTCTGAGAGGGTATGAACATGTACTTTCACATTCAAAAGAAAGCAAGTGGTCTGATTTACAAAAAGCCTAAACTACATAATCTTGTATTTTAATGCACCATGGCAGTGCATCTTTAAGTTGCAGTATTTCATGAACAACTTCTACTCTCTCAAGAGCCACTGACAGTGAAACGTTGAACCACTCTGGCACTCAGAATAATGTCAGTAAATTATATGATTTTTTGGTGTGTATGAAAGCAAATTAGCAACCAGGAAAAAAGGACAACTGGTACCACGATCCATCTTAATGCCACATGCCTGATTCAAAAAGTTTAGTTTCTTCTGACATAACAAAGTACAGAAAACAAGCAAACAAAAAGAAACACTTTGCTCAGGGAGAGAAGAGGAGCACAGTTTTAAGATTCCAGTGTTTCCAGAAAGTCTGTCATCTGGGAAGCCTCCCATTCTTTGCTTAAACAAAAATTACTTTTCAAAACATGGTTTATCATAAGGCAGAATAAGCTACTTTTCCCCCCAAACCCGAACTTGGGAATTCACACCCTCTGTCAGATTGGGGAACCAGATGACTGTTACTTGCTACAGCAATAGCTACCAAGAAAATCCCTTCAAAGGATTTTCCCCCTGAAAAGCAAAGCTGAAAAGATCAAGATGGAAGTAAAGAAACTTGATCTTCTCCTCCTCATTTGGGGCTTATTAGGCAAAACTCCCCTGAAGTCAATGAAGCTAAAGGTTGCTTCCAGAATAGACAACCTGAATGAGTCAGAAAAAAATATACGTGTAGAGTTCTGCTCCTACACAGATGAAAACAATTCAGGCCAGGGAAGTATTTCACCCAGCAGAAATAGGAAGGTTGGGCAACCATGAGTTTACTTTTTAGTTTTTAGGTTCAACTCCCATTTTGCCCACAGCAGAGGGGAGAGGACATCCTCATTCATCATCTGAGGTCAGACACACATAGGACAAGGTTTGCCAGCAGAGTCAGTACTATAAAAATAATCTGTCCTTATGACATGAACTCTGTTTACAAATGTTGCCCTTAAACTTCCTAAGTACAGTAAAATGACCCTGAAAGTAATCAGCAAATTCTGTGTTTGTCTGTTTGCCAGACCTCTTGGAACTGATTAGTGGATAAATGCAATAAGCAACAGAAGAGCACATATGCAGTGTTACTACAAACTGTCATCCTTAATTTCTGATCAGCTCCAAATCAGCACTTTTTTTTGCTGACAAGCCATACCTCATCTTTGTTCAAGACAGTCCTGCTCAGGCACAGACACGTTTAATTTATTAGTCTCAAGTACTACATCCACACTGTTTTTCCCTCCTCCCAGCACTCCTGCAGTCCATAACTCTTGGAGAACATTAAGATCATTAATGGCAATAAATAAATATATAAGAAATAATTTCATCCTTTATAGTTCTTTGATGGGACACTATGGTGTAGAAAAATGGGGTGTGCCATTCAGTCTGTAAAAGGATACAAAAGTTTACCTTCTCCCAGGTATTTCTTATGACAACAGACTTCCTTCTCCCTTTTGCAATTCACATATGAGGGGGCTTTGCTTACTTAACATTAAAATAAATCTTGTTATTTTTTTAGTTGCTATAACACATGCTGTGATTCTATAATGAAAAACACTAAAAACTACAGTTCATAAGAGTAAAAGGTTTCTGTGATCCTAATCTGGACATTTGTGCAGCTTGGAAAAAAATGAAAATGAAAAACAGGGCTACCAAACTTCATCAGTCAGGCTTTAGGATAAGGAAAATATCTGAAAATATTGAAAGTATGTTATTGTAAAACTTTTACCGTTGAAGGTAAAGCAAGAAGTTCATCCAAGACAAATATACAGCAATTGCTCCACATTCCCACTGCAAATGAGCTGGTGTATTAATAAATAAAGAAGACACAAAAATTATGCTTGTAGTGTAAATAGTCCAGTCCAGTAGATTGGAGTAATCCAACAAATATTTCAATTTCTAGGATTTAAGAGAGACAGATACATATTTACAAGTTGTGCATCATTAAAGGACTGAATTCAATACACTGTTTAATTTATATAACTTGGTATTTCCCCTTTAATTATGTAAAAATCAGATTTATTTCAGTTTCACACAAACTTCTATGCATGCACACTGATTAATGTTATTTCTCCATGTATTTACCTGCTGAATGAGCTGAAATATTTCTTTGCAAATTCCAAGTAAACTCATAATTAAAACTAAACACATGCACACCCTTGTGAAGTATGAGTTCTGAAACAAAAAATCAGAGCACAAAACAAATTAGAAATTACTAAATTAATGCTTAAGCTCTACTACATGTACCATGTACATATTACCAAATTAAGAAAGAAACTGTTAGTTTTCTTCAAATGAAATTATTACCATATAAATTCTGTTCTATTAATATTTATCGTGAAATTCATGTCATGCATATTGTGTTTAAGTAATTTAAACCAAGTAGGATTATCATGCATTCCCACGATAAATAAGTTCTGTGCAGCTTCCTTATAACTACAATTCAAGCTTGGGAACTGAAATTGCAAAATTTATGCCACATTTTCAGTACGTTTTGTTGCTAGATGAACGTGAAGTCGGATTCTATTGTCCATAACTTCAGTAATTGGAATGGCAATAGAAGTCATTGAACAAATGGAAGTCCTGTCATCCTTTTGTGGCTGCTCCTTTTGATGTCTCCCTTTACAACCAGCACAGGCCAAAAAAATGCCTTAAGTTGGCATAAGTAACAACAGTTATTTATGGAATCTCATCTTCCAACTTGTAGAACTAATTTCCTCACCTTAGGCATTAATTCCTTTACAGGGAGGCCATAATTCATGGCACTCACTGTTCAGTGGTGTTGCAACTCACATCCACATCTGCCCAATTATGATGTCTGTGCTCCTTACAGACCTGGCATTCCCCACTCCATTCCTTTTACTATGTCTTTAAGGCAAGGTCTCCTCCAGTGCATGACACTTCATATACGCTCCCGTTGCTCCAGTCTCAAGCAGCTCAGGAGCTTCAAAGCTCCTGTTCAGGGCACTCTGCTTCTCCACCAGCTGCCATCATCCCTCCCTGAAGGACAGGACTCCCTCTTACACCTCAAGCTTCTTCCACCCAGATGATTCTGATGATTCAAGGACCTGTCAGCCTGAGCCATTCCTCTGTCTGCTGTACGCAGCTCCTGGCGTTCTTCCGTCTTCCGCTAGGAAGAGGTGTGAGTTGGAAGAGCAGGAATTCCTCCAGTTCTGAGAGTTCTTCTGCCTTCTGAATCTTTGAGGATCCCACATGTACTTGGGTGGGAGGGGCATGGGATTCTCCAGGCTTCTTCCTACATCAGGATATCCTCATGAACTTTTTATATCCTTTTAGTTTATTTTCTTTCATATTTCTACTACCATATCTTTTTTTGAGTTCCTATTGCAGTCTTATGTCTTTTGTGCCCCAAAATAACTGAAAATTACTGTAAGATATTTGCTTGCTTTTTTTTTTTTTCCTTGTAAAAATCCTTGAGTTTTGTGATAAAATCACTTACTTGGAAGTGGATCATTGGAAAAATTTGCCACAGAACAAAAACTTGTCTCTGTTAAAATCAGCATATTAGAGTTTCAGGGCTGATGATAGAGGTGTCTCTTAGAATCTATGACCTGATGTTGTGCAGACAGAGCTCTGGGACTCTCCTGCCCCTCACAAGGACACAGGATTGTCACGCTGTGTATTAGTTGTACTCACAGGTCCAGTAAATAGCAGAACTTTCAGTTCTCTGGAAGTCTAATGCAATGTCCATTTTAGGGACAACACAGGCTTCTTAAAAGACAGAATACTGCTTAGTTTTAACTGCAGGGGGGAAACACTTAGAAAAAGGACATCAACCAGTTGCACCCATGTCTTCCTTTTCTAAAGCCTCATTCTCCTGTAACAGTGGACCTGACAAGTCTAAGTTCTTCAGTTCACTATTATGTCCCAGTTATTCCAGTTCCAGCTTCTTTAAAAAGTTTGAGCTTTGTCTCTTAAGAACCCCAATGTATCAATTGATATCTCAGGCTTATGCTGAGACAGGGTTCATCCTTGATTGCTCTGCTTATGACCTCAATTAAGTTATCATTTCCATTCAATGCATATCATGAATCAGATCAATATTCACAAATTACTAGAGTAGCCCCACACCTACCACAGATGTGCTTGGGAGACAAACACTCAGGTAACTATGATGCATCTGTACTTTGCTAACTAACCAAGTTTTTCATTATGAGGTCTCATTCACATTTCAGCACAACACATTTTTTTTCTATTTTTTATTTACAGAGATTATAAGAAACATCCACTATACCTAAAAACCTTTCACAGAGTTTTCCATCCATATATGACTGAAATCTGCTGTTACCTTTTTCATTATTGTTGTACATGAAGTAACTACGTACAGACTTGCAAAAATTGTTCTGTCTTAACCTCATAGTTTATGAGTCTAGTGAAGAAAAACTGGGCCTGCAAGGAAAATTAATACATAATAAAGGCAAAAAAAGGTTTATTCGAATACCCAAGGGCACTTCCTTTTTACTACTCTTTCAATGTCAAATTTTAAATATGCAATACCCAATTGTTTTGGTTGAAAATTGCAAGGACAGAGAAAGCTAAATAATACACACTTTTCTGTCTTTTCATAATTAAATACACATTAATCTTTATTCTTAAAAATTGAAGAAATATTCACTTCAGGGAAGAAATTAAAGTAACCAAGTGTGAGATGTAGATTTTTAGAAAAGATTAAAAATAAGAAATGAGAACTGAAAATTATCTACAGAAGTTGCTGCTGAATATTTGAAAATACACAGTTAAATTTTATTCCTTAGTTACTAGATCATAAACAATTCTAAAAATAAGTTAAATAATCACACTTTTTTGCTATAAAAATCCATAACTTATTGTAACTAGTAAGAAAGCTCAGTACCTCATATTCTAATGGTCTTGCTTCATAGGTCTCAGTTCCATTCAAGGGTCTTCCTGGCTGTATGTGAGTGACCAGAAGAGTCAGTGGGATGAGACCAAGAGAATATATTCCTAAATTCATCAGATGTGCTCGAAACCCATAGGCCATCCTTGAAAGTAAGAATGTTAAAGTTATAACATTTTACAAACTCAGGAAAGTATCCATTTAAATGTAGCAGCCAAACTTGCTTTCAAGATGAGGAAATAAACAATTCTTGAAACATCCTTCTGTGATAAATGTGTTCACTGAGCTTCATGTGTACAGGAGTGTACTGGCCACGCTGAAATAATGTTCCTTTGCCTTTTAGCTTGCCAATCCTCCAACATTTTTTTGCAATAAAGCAGAAACAAAGATAGTGGTTGAGTTTGCTGTAAATATCAAAGAATCACAACGAAATACTACGCTGCATTATTTGTGGTTGTCACCAGAGCCTTCTGAATATGCTTATGAAAGATTATCTGGAAAAGACATTTGCTTCAGTCAACACTGTAAATATCTACATCTTAGTAAAGAACACTCAGAGACAATAGCATTTATCCTGACATGCAATGTTATATTTTATGTACATGGAAGTACACCTACCATTTCATAAGCAAATACTCTTTACACACAGGATGACTGAGGAGCTCCATGCGATTGTGGCGTACCATGGCCTACAAAACAAGACACCAGAGGGATCAAACTCACCTCATCCAAGCAAAGGGCTTACAAAACTGGCTAAGTCATCTTCTTCACTTGAAAATTACCCTCATGAAAACCAAAGTTGCTGTAAGATATCATAAAGTTCTGCTTACACACAGTGGGTCGAAGCTATTACCATCTTGTCCTTGCCTCTTACTGAGGCATTCAGCTTCTCTCCTCCTGCTTTTTTTGTCTACTTCAAGTTTTAAAAAAAATTCAGCCTATTGCCAACTATATCTGTGAGATGACCTAGATTTCTAGTTACGTTTAATGAGAAAAAATTTATTAATTTATTATTAGATAGCATACCAAGTCTAACTGCCAACAGGAAGCCTAAATAGTAATAAAATTAAACCAGAAAGTTTGTTCTATAAGCATTTTTGATGAAGAATAAGAGAACATATTGGCAATGTGAAAAAAGAAGAACATTTGTTTTAGGCACAGAAATTCTACTTCATTTAGTATATGAAAATATCTGTTTTGTCAGGCTTTTCAGTGCCTTACATTCCAGTGCATGGTCAATACAGTCACTGGATTATGGTGGATGTATTCATGTTCTTTTGAAATATTCATATAAAATTGTTAAATAAACTAAGAATCTTTATCTGAATCAAAATAAATTTAACTTATTACACTATAATATCTTTGGCCCATACTTCATTCCAGTATACTTTAAATATTCAGAGTTACAGGCTTTGGAAAAGAAATATTATGGTGGAAGAAACAATCTTTTTGATTTTATTTAAAGCAAGACAAGCATGGAATTATGCCAGAGTAAAATAAATCACTCACATTTAAAGTGGTAAGTGGTTCGTAGAAAATTTCTTCGTCCTCCTTTAGTTTCTTGTTAAGTGTCAGGGGACACTGAAGATATCTGAAGTTATATTCAATCTGAATAACAAACACACACCAGCATTTAAATGTGATGAAGTTGATAATCTGAGACTGAAAGAATGTGCTTAACTTTAAAAAGTTTATTCTTTAGAGAAAAAAGGGCATATTTTGTCTAAATAGTCAGAACACTGATGTGTACTGGTTGTTAGTTACCCAGCCAGTAAACCCATGCCATCAAGTTACACATCTGTGACAAAGATGATTAAAGAGCCATTTTGAATTGTAAAATAAAATGTACACATTTCTTCTTCAAATACTACATTTTTGAAAGGGAATTCTGGTAACTAATTTGTTTTAATGTTGACGTTGAAGGAAAGCTTCTATTTAAAAGTTTTGAAAAGACAATACAAAGAAAATGTTCAGTAGTAGAAAATTTGCAACTTAATGTCAGAGGCACAACCCAATGCAGTAATTGATGAGGGAGTTTTCAATATAGTTTCAAAGGTATCATAACTTCAGAACATTCAGACCTCCTTAGCATTGTGAAAGCAATCTGCTGCTTAAGATTTTGGATAAGAATTTACAAAAAAGAAACACACTGGACTCTGAATTATTGGTGACAATTGTACTACTTATGACAGGCAAGCTTTTGATATGCATTATAGGCATTATGCCTTCTATCACTTTTATTTTGAAATATTCATAACCAGTTACCCAGCTTGATTGCAAAGATTTAGCAGAAATAAAGTTCATAGGTGCTCAAGTTTAATGTTACACTTGTTTAAATGCATAAGCATGAAGCTTACAGAAACTGAACTTTAAAGCTGTTTACAGCCCAAATAAGACCTGTTTCCCCCTAAGATCTGATATACAAGTGTACCTTATCCACATGAACATGACTTATACATTAAATTATACATATTGTGCACTTCCCAAACTTTCAAGTAAAAAATTAGTTCATTTCAGTGTGAACAAAGGCAAAAAAGAAAATTAAATGAGTGGTTTTGCTGAGAAACAAAAACAAGAGACTAATAGTTGAAGGCTGCCAGTATCCGAGAAAGTGATTTTTAAAACTCATCCAAATTCTGAATTTTTGTAAATATGTTTTAAAAGCACAGATGCAAATACAGTTATTGCTGAATAATTACTGAATTGTTAAAAAATCAAGTTAAAATATTGTCTGATTTCAATTTGCCAAGTAGAGGAAGCAATTTTTGACATATTCCACGCTAAAAGGATAATTTTGCACTGCCTTAATAAATTTTTTCCATCCACTTACATAGAAGTCTCGACTTGTCTTTTCCTCTGAAGACTCGATTATGCAGTTGTCCAACACCAGCTTTGCAGAGAAACAGAAAAGTGAATTAAAGTGACATAGATAACACTCATCAGAAAGTACATGATGTGTGTACGTGAAGAAAATGACCTTCAGATACAGCAGGCATCTAACAAAAGTGAGGATTCAGTCAGATTTTATGATGCATGTTTTGAAGACAGAAAACTACAGAGTTTACATGTAGGAATTAAATAATGAAACTAAGTATTTAACAAGACTACAGGCTAGCTTACAAGTACAAATTGGGATGTGCTTACACACCAAGTCACTTGTGTATATGATGAATATCATCATTAATCAGTTAGGTCAGAAGGTGGAAATAACTCAAATAGTTTTGAACTCGATTCTCTCCTGACTTTCATCACTTCTGTACTCCTTTTTATACTGCTTTTATACTCTTGTAACTCGACTGACCTCAGGTAGATAGGAACTTTTTCTAATAATAAAGAAATAAAACTGGCGAAAGTGAAACTATCACTAAAATACAATTAAATCCATTTGTTTATTTCTACAGTTGCTATTTTATAATAATATGTATCAGTGAGGACATCATTAGGAAAAGAAATGGCAAATAATGCAACACGACTTAGATTTCTTTGCACAGCTATTTCTTTAAAATCTGCAGAAAACTTACTTTAAATGAATCAGGAAGATACTCAACCATTTCCAGCAAAGGACATTTATTGGCACTGGAAGAGTGAGAGAATGCCACAACAGCTTCTTCCCATCTGCAAAAACGAGTTAAGATTAGGGAAAACAAATAAGTTCCTTCTCTTTTAAATTAACAACTTTTAAATTATTCAAGATTCATTTAAGACATTATCTTGAAAATCACAGTATATAAAAAGTTTACATAGCATGAAATGGAAAATCAGTTGTTTGGGAAGTAACTGATAAACATTCTGGATGCTTCTCTAAGAATGATTCATACTTAATTCTGGTATGATTTAAACAAACTTGTTTAAGCTATTCTAAGACCTTCTAAAAAATATGAAACTTGAACTAAAGCTGGAATCCTGGCTTACAGGATTAGGCAAGTAGGAATAAATACAGTAAAATGCTGGTAGCGTTCCTGCAATTTATACCAAGAGATAAGCGCATTAGGCATTGGTGAAACACTTTTATTGCCACAGTAGGGATTCACAATATTGTAACATCAAATATTCTACACTGCAGTTGAACTGACACATTTTAAAACATTCTCCACATTTAACGCAACAGTTCTAAATTAAATCACCTGAACAGTATCAGTTGTACTCACATTTTGATTAAAATTTGGTAGGTAGTGAAGCATTATGTGAAAGGCCAAAATCATGTATATAAGAGGAAGGAAGACACATGAAGGATTATTTATTTCTAATGGCTTCTATGTGGTTTGCTTTTTTTAACAGAATCTGAATACTCAATCTAAAATGGAAAACGACATGAGTCCTGTGTCCAGTTCTGGGCCCCTCAGTTCAGGAAGGAGATTGAGGTCCTGGAGCAGGTCCAAAGGAGGGCAACCAGGCTGGTGAAGGGACTCGAGCACAGATCCTATGAGGAGAGGCTGAGGGAGCTGGGGGTGTTCAGTCTGGAGAAGAGGAGGCTCAGAGGAGACCTCATCACTCTCTACAACTCCCTGAAAGGAGGGTGTAGCCAGGGGGGGGTTGGTCTCTTTTCCCAGACACCTCTCAGCAAGACAAGAGGACACGGTCTCAAGTTGTGCTGGGGGAGGTTTAGGTTGGATATTAGAAAGAATTTCTTTATGGAGAGGGTGATCAGGCATTGGAATGGGCTGCCCAGGGAAGTGGTGGATTCTCCGTCCCTGGAGATATTTAAAAAGAGACTGGATGTGGCACTCAGTGCCATGGTCTGGTAACCGCAGCGGTAGTGGATCAAGGGTTGGGCTTGATGATCTCTGAGGTCCCTTCCAACCCAGACAATTCTATGATTCTATCTATGCCACATATCTGATGTTCATTACAATTATGGCATTTTTTATTCACTATCACTAGAACAAAACATCATCTGTTATGGAATACTAAAATATCTACTCAGTTTTGCTGATTAAACTACAGGTTTTCAGAATGTAACTTCAGTGAAAAAACAAACATTGAAACCAAAACCAAAACCAACCAACCAAAAAAAACTCACAGTGGAAAATAAACTCAAAAAGCAGTTTCAGTATACCTTACCTTTTGTGCAAAATGACAGCAGACACCACATCTTTCCTCCTGTTGTGTATTGCTTCATGGAAAAAAGAGGCTACTGCTTTGTTGAACAGAATTTTTGCACCATAGTCAAGAAGCAGCCTTACTGCTTTTGCATGTCCTTCTCTGGCAGCCAGGTGCAAAGCTGTGTTCTGTGCAGAACAATGCATCCATAAGAAGCATTTACCAAAACCACAAAGTAGTACATATTTCAATTTTTCCCACACTTGCTATTCTCAGTTGTGAGGCCTGAATATTTTTTCTAGCAGCATTACAAGCAGAATATTATCAGAGATTCTGATAGAGATTATAGGCAAGTTCTTAATTCTATGCCTACAGATACGTAAGTGCCAAACCTGAAGAGGAAGCTCAGTTGTAGGTAAGAAAGGTCCAATCATTAAAATATTTTAATTTTGTAAATAATAAACTGCAAGTCACAAATAGGTAAAAAAGGATGGTATCTACAGATACAGAACTCCTGCATTTGATAATCAGGATAATAAACCATCCAATTATATCCAGATGTGCTCATGAAAGCAAATCCACAAGAAAATCTGCAGGCACAGTTTTATAAGAACACTTTTTTTCTTTGCTATTTTCATAAAAATGAGTGCTTTAGGAATCAAGTCACACCAAAACTGACTTTTGAAAGTCTTTCCAACTCATCCAGATTTTTCTGAGGGAAATCTATAAACTGAACATTGGCTTCTCATTAATTGCTAGGCAAGATTTGTTACTAAACTAATAATTCTAAATATTTCCATCACCAGTTCTCAGAAAAACTGGCAAGACCTGTGTTGAAAACTCTGTAGTTCTTTAGAATAACCACCCTATGTTTTCTGATGGGAAACTGCTGGTCAGGTTCATACAAGAAGTCTCTCTCTTGACCCAGCAGATACTGCATTCAGAGTAAGATAGAAGCTGTATCTGCTGGACATTGCTGGGCAGAACAGATGGATTTAAAAGTGTATGTTAAAGCAGGAGTTGATACAGGATTTTAAAAAATCTGTATAAATGCTTAAAATTTAAATTACCAATGTTTGTACTACTTCAGTAAAATATTCTTGCACTTTAAAGGGGGCAAGAAGGACATCTCTAATATATTCAGCATTTTATGTTTTCTATTAGGCTATTTTCATTTTTTTGTTCCCAGTTAAAAGAACTGCATAACAATTCCATTAATCATATATTCATCTAAGCAATAAACTTTAACAGTGGTGAAATATAAAGGCTTCAAATCTGCCACAGGAAGTTTAGTATTACACATGTAATGCACAGCAGAAACATCATGCCACGAAAAACTGGTCTACAAAAAACAGCAGAGAGGAAACAAATAGTGCTACATGAACACATACCCCTTCTTCATCCACTCTGTCTGTGCACTTCACATTTGTATCCAAAATGATCTGCATTGTGCGAGTGTATCCTCCAAAGGCAGCATGGTGCAAGGCTGTCCAGCCTTTATAATCACTGACATATAGTGGTATAAAATTAGTAATAATAAATGGAAAATTTTTCTAAAGTAAATTTAAACAACTCCTTTGACTCAGACTTTTTGGTTTTGGCATCACTAATTGCAGAGCTGTGATTATCAATGCATCATTTGGAAGTAAAAGGTTCAACTCAAGAACAGTATTTGGGACTGCCATTCTTTCCTGCTCTCTCTGTTTATGTATACATCTGGATTGCACCCATTTTCTTATATGTCTCTTGAAAATGACACAAATACTTTCTTACTGATTCTTGGCAACAGATGTGGCATAGATCATGGCCATACTATGGAATTTTCCATTTAAAAATAGTGAATATACAGAACATTTTAAGCACAAAAAGCTATACCTTTTAATATTATTTTATCTCAGTATACTGAAACTTACTAAGCCTTTTAACACATAGAACCTACCAGGATACTTCGTTTAAAAATGCCAGGTTTAATTCTAAGTTAAGTCTAAGTGCATACACACATACACATGTGCACATACATATATGTATCTATATGTGAAACAATTTCTGTCCTTGCTACATGTACTAGTCCAGTTAAGGACAATGGATATAAAGGGTTGGACAGTAGCCCATTTAGTAGGTCCTCCACAGTCACAAAAAAATTAATGTATGACTGGTGAGGCTGACATGATTATAATATTTCCAAAACAATATTTTTTCCATCAGAAGTTCAGTATTCTCTCTGTTGGACTTAGAGAAACCTCAGTTTCCCCAGCACTAATAGCCTTGTTTTTCAGATAGCCATGCTTCTATGCATCAGGCTGAATGCATAGATCATGCATAAATCAGTTTAGTTTTACAAATATTTTATAAATATCCTCTTCTACTGTATGTTTATATCTGTATATATTAATATGTTAAATATTTTCATATATTTTATTTATAGCTATACTTATATTGCATTAACTTCCCAGCAGATGGACATAAAATGTAGGGTGATAGTCCTTTTTGGACCATTTTTTTCCATTTATGAATGGAAATTTGTATACTTACCAGAGAAAAAGAGCCCCTCTCTTCAGAAGAAACTGAACTACCTTCTCATGACCATTCTGGGCTGCCAAATGAAGGGGAGTCATTCCCTTCTTATCCCCTTCGTTCAAGAGCCTTGTGTCTTTCATATCCCTTATAAGTCGTTGACATGTATTGATGCGCCCATAACTTTGAAAAATAAACATACATATTAATGTCAACAAAATACAGATGGGGAAAACACCATCAATTCCACTGCCTAGAGTGCACTACTAACCTGGCTGCAAAGTGTAATGGTGACTTCTTGTCCCTGCTCTTAGAATAGATGGAAACGTTGAGGCTGAGTAGATTATTTACAGAGAGGGCCACACCTTGTCTGCATGCATAGTGCAACGGAGTGCATCCTTCATTGTCTTCATCCACAACAAGATTTTTAATGTGCTCCATCTGTGGTGCCCCCCCACAAAAAATCCCAAAAGCAGAGAATTACATTCATATCACTTAATGCTCCACAGCTTCGTAACAGTATCTTGTAACAATAGCGTTTAACACTTTATAGCTGTATCTAAAAATAAGAAAAAAAACTTCAGGAAAAGTAAATTTAGCAACAATGATCATTTAATAACGCTGATTTGTGGGTCACCATTTTTTCCCAAACATCTATGCTCTGAAGAACACAGCAGTTTGCCACTCCCCATACACAGTACAGCTATAATACAGGAGATTCTTCTGAGCTGCCAGTCAGCCATAATACTCACTGCTGCCAGCAGAAGGCCTGTACAGAATGTAAGGGCAATCTGTAGTCTACATTCAGCAGCAAAATTTCTAGCTGTCAGGAACTATCAGTTCACTGGTTTACAGTGTAATTGTGATTCCCCCATTTCTCATCTTCATTTCCCTGTTGTTCCTCTGTACCCTCCAATATATATATAGCCTTGCTCAAAGCAATCAGAAATTGCTCCCCCAGTCTGCTTCACTCCTTTGTCTGAACTATCAGTATGATCAATAAGGAGAAAGTCAACACTGACAACAGAGAACTAGCACTCTGGTTTGAAACAGATTCACCACCTCTGCTGAAAATGAGGTTAAATCCATTCTGGTTTACTGAACAAAGTTGTTTACAGATTTCAGCAGATGTAAGATCCCTGATTCCCATTTACAAAGTTGTTTCTGGAGCTCTGGAGGCTAGCAAATTTAATTCTTTCAAGCAAGTTTGGACTCTACCAACATAAGTGCTTCACCTCAGCACAGTGAAATACAAATCCATGTTTGAAATCCTTCTTAAAACAAAATCCAAGACTCACTACAGTCCAGTCCACAGAAAACTCCTGCAGAATACGCTGTAAGATATTTGTCCTAGAGCTTGACTGATTATGAGCACATCCCCTAGCTTTACTGCATGCAAGCTGGGAAAATAGAAGTGAAAAGTTCTGTATTTTATTGCCTACCTCTTGAGCTATTCAATCCCCCAACAGCAAAATAATTTATGGGATTATGTTATTCCTTTGCCTGGCAATAAGAAAACTGTATTATTTGCTTTGAAATGTTTTCATGAGAGGTATGTACCTCTTCAAACTATTTTCTGTGACACTGGGAAACTTAACAAGTACCACAAACTTTACAAATATTCCAAAATAAAATGGTAGTTGCTTTTTTTTTTTTTTTTTCCTTTACATTTTCTATTAAGTGTAAAAGAAAGAAATAATTTGATGCTTACTGTACCTGCAGAAATTTCTCATTCAGATGCTGTAATCCTCCAGGCTGCAATACCGTCAAATGCAAGAAATTCCGACCAAGGTGATCTTTTAATGACACATTTGCTCCTAGATAAACATGGAAATAAATACCAGCAACTTCAAAACTTCTGGCCCCTAGCACTAATTGATGATGCTTAAGACAAAGGAACAAATGTGTTTATTCATGTATAAAACAAATATTATTTCAAGTCAGCATTAGAACATGTAATTTTACTTACAAAACCCCCCCTACTGACATTCAGATTTACTTGTTATCTCCTGTGTGTATTCTTTTTTAATTCTAAAAAATTTTAATTTTTAAATTATGTGGGCCCTTATAGTTAGAGATATCGAGCACCCACAAATCAAGAGGCAATTTAAAGATGCAGATGATCAGCCCTTCTAATCTTTTAAAGTTGTTACCTTGTTGTAACTTCAAAACAAAAATAGTTGTTACTAGCAACAAGAGAAAATAGAGTAATAATAATTATCCTGCTCCATAACTGTAGAAATGGAAAGATAGAGCTAAGACATTTTGAAGTTGACTGTGATTATATTAAATCACAGCTAATGCTTGAAATGTGCTGGTATGAAAAATAACTCTATAAATGGTGCATTTGCTACACAGTTCTGTCTACACTGTGAAGTGCTAAGGAAAGAAGGGATGGACTGCCAGTATCACCTCTACCTTGACAGGAATGACAGACAGCATATACCTTTTTCTACAGACTGTTCACTCTGTATTAAAAAAGGGTGAAATCATCACCATAATTCTTCCATTAGCTCAAGGGACACCGGCACTGTGCAGCTGTGTAACTACAGCTGCTCCTGGACTACATGCTGAAGGACTGAACTGAGAACTGAGAGGAATGTTAGACACAAAGTTTAACATATATGAACCCTGCTCAAAGGGAGGATATCATATGTGCACACTCCTTTTTTACCTTTTGAGAGCAGTAAATTCACAATTTTCCATGATGCACAGGAAGTGGCCAACAGAAGTGGGGATCGACCTTCTATGTCAACACTATCAATATTAGCCCCCTGCAAGAAAGAATTTCAAATTTATCATGAATAATGAATAAATGAAATGTTAACATGGTGCTGCCCTTTATAAGCATAGCAGAACTGCAGGCATTCTCAGTAACTCCAGATGCTCCAGATAAATAAATTCAATAAAGACATTACATCTCTATATAAAACTACTACTGTTTTCAAACTATGAGCCAAAGCCCAGTCATCCACATAAAATCAATTTAGATGCCTAATATAATAATAATGACCTACTTCTAGGCAAGCTGAACTCACAACTCATGTGGGGTTTTTTTGGTAGTGTAACTTCTCATGCATTTAAGAACTCAAAATATATAATAGTAACTTGGAAACACTGGGACTGATGCTCTGGAAAAATAAAAAAATTGCAACACTATTGAATGATGTCTTACCCATCAAACAATTACCAGAACACAACCCCTCTGAAAATCTAGGTTATAAGAATGTGATTCAAAAAGTAATGCATGCAAGGATTAATATAGTTTGATCTGTATAGCTTGATCTATCTTCATTTTCTATTCTTCATTGTAAGCTATATGAACCAAGTTAATTTTGGCCCCAAAGAAGCTGTACCAACAGCAGACAATTTTTTATTCTACAAACTTGAGGTTTTTGATAGAAGCTTTCTTCTTAGAGGAAGCAAAATGACTGGAATGAGATATTCTGGCAAAAGCCCAGGTTTTCTTTTTTGTCTGTTTATGCACAGGGTGCATGTTGCCAGGACAGTATGTTCACTATGATCAGAGTACCACTATGTTCACATCAGAATACTACTATGAGCATAAACATAACTATCTAAAAATTGTCACCAACAAGGGAGTATGAATTTACAAGTAAATAAACCAATGAGATGTATGTATATTTTATGATGTTTTAGATATAATTTTTCTAGATATTGAGTTGCAAATCATACTGGATGAGTTGAACAAAGTACACCAAAAAAAATATCTATTTTATTTCAGATAATATCCAAAGAAAATTGAAAAAAAAAAATCAATTTTACTTTTGCCATTAACTGGAATAATCTTTGTGTCCATTCCTAATTCATGAGTTAATTAATCATAATCATGAGCAATATTTACTTTCTAGGACTGTAAAACCTGTAATATAGTAATAAGAATTATTTAATAAATGCACAGTGATTACTTTACCACAGAGAACAGGAAGTTTCCAATTTATGTTAATGAAATGTTTGAGAATAACATATGCAGCATCCTTTCCTCAATTACCTTTCTATCAGGTCAGACAATCTCTTAAAAATGTTCTTATTCATCAAAGAAACAGAGAGCTTTCTTTATCCAAGAGGCTCATTCATTCAGTGAATACAGGGGAGCAATTTCCAGTTAATAATGCAATTTTTATTCACCTTCCCTCCATCTAACATTGTTGTTCAGCCTTCAGCAAAATGAATTCAGCAGCATTCATCATTATTTATCACAGCAAGGAGTAACTCATATGTTGCCTCATGTATTTGCATATACATTTGTACATTTATACATTTTATACATTTAATGTAGCTTTGTATAAAGCTACATTACATTGTAGCTTTGCTACAGCTCAATTAAGAGTATGTAACTTCAGTTTCTGAACCACTTTCACTTTTGCATTTACACATTAAAATGTACAAATTAAACTTATATTTAGAAAAAAAAATATGCAAATGTGAACATCCATTAATATTTATGTTAATATACATAACGTAATATGATATTTATATATTTTGCTTTTCTTTCACTAAAGACGAAAGAGCAAAAGCAGAAAAAGAAAGTAAAAAAAAAAAGTGTGAAATTACATCTTATTTACTTTGAATAAGCATGCTTCAATAAAATTAATGAAGTAAATTCTCAGAAAGCACCAGAACCTCAATGCTTAGTTGTCCAGTACCCAATTTAAAAAAAAAAAGCAAAACAAAAAACCAGCAGCGCTAAGATAGGGGGAAATTTCTAAGATACTAGCCACATAAGAAAAATTTTTAAATTTTCATCTATTTATTCTTCTTTATAGTTGTACAAAACTTTCAAATACAACCAAGATACTGTGCACCAAACGTAACACGGTGACTTTGACCTGTTAAAGCCATTTTGCTTAAAATGTTTAATTTGCAAAAAACTTAATAAGTGTATTTATTTAAAGCTATGAAGCTTTGCAGTGTTTAAAAGTTGGGAATACAGATCTAGGTTTCTGTCTTTTCCTTTTTTTTAAGGCTTTGTTTAGCCTTCAGTTATGGCATCTACTCATTGTCATATTATGTTGAGACTGTGTGAGTTTGATTCTCTGGTTTTCTGTTGTGTCACTGACTGACACTGAAAAAGAAAAAAAGAAAAAAAGGTAATTTAAGTGAAAATAGCATACATATTGAGCCTGGAAAATTCTGCTTGGCATAGATAATTATCTTCTCTGTCTAGGAGAGATAGGTGTAACACTGTATCTGTTTACTGTGATGTTTATTTTCAGACAGAAAAGTACCAAGAATGAGATCATTAAAATAATCATTCTAACTTAACGTGCATATTTTGATCCGTTTGCAGACAGGACAAATGAAGACAGTCCTAGAACTTCAAAAATAGCATACTTTAAATGGAAAAACAAAGAAATCCTCATGATAGATTCTATGGAAGAGGACAAGATATTCGAAATGGCATTCAAGGAATTAAAGTTTGTTTTTAGCAAATGCCACGTTGAAAATATACCCTCTAATACTTTGTACACACAAGCCTCCACATGGAAAAACTTGTGCCTGAATTTCTCAGGTAATATGTTCTGCAGTTAAATTGTTTTTGTCAGGCAAGTTTAAGTAGTCCAACCTTATCTTTTCATCATTTGAATTAAAAATAAGTACAACAGCATGTTCTCACATAATCCAAACCCTAACAGCTTTTTGAGAAGAGCAAAACTAAATGTAGAAGAGATCTTTTCTTAATGTAGTTGTCTTGAAATGAAATAAAAACCTAAAATAAAAAAAAAGAAAGTTTGATGACTTATGAAAATTTCCTCAGCAGAGCACAGTATATAATGATTATCTGAGTCTCAGTTTAATTGGTATAAATGGACACTTGGAGCATAGCCAGTAGCATTCCTGGTTTCATTCCTTCCTTTCCCTCATAAATATCCAGCGAAGAAATATAACCAAAGTGCAGAAAAAAATACTTTTAGAAGATGCACATACTTCTATAAGAGTATGTGATCCTAAAAGTATGTAAAACAATGATATGTTTATGTATCCTAAAACATTAAATAAAGTATTTGTTCCTGGAAATAACAGGTGAAATTCTGTGCCTCAGTGGTGCAGAGTCCAGCTGGAGACCTATAACTAGTGGAGTCCCTCAGGGATCAGTGCTGGGTCCAGTCCTGTTCAACATCTTTATCAATGACCTTGATGAAGGGACAGAGTATCTTCCCAGGAAGTTTGCTGATGCCACAAAGCTGGGAGGAGTGGCTGACACCCCAGAAGGCTGTGCTGCCATTCAGAGGGACCTGGACAGACTGGAGAGTTGGGCAAGGAGAAATTTAATGAATTACAACAAGGGCAAGTGTAAAATCTTGCATCTGGGAAAGAACAACCCAAGATACCCGTGTAGGCTGGGGACTGAGCTGTTGGAGAGCACCACAGGGTAAAGGGACCTAGGGGTGCTGGTGGATGGAAGGATGACCATGAGCCAACAATGTGTCCTTGTGGCCAAGAAGGCCAATGGCATCTTGGGGTGCATTAGAAGGGGGGTGGTTAGTAGGTCAGAGTTTCTCCTCCCCCTCTACTCTGCCCTGGTGAGGCCACATCTGGAATAGTGTGTCCAGTTCTGAGCCCCTCAGTTCCAGAAGGACAGGAAACTGCTTGAGAGAGTCCAGTGCAGAGACTCCAATATTAAGGGAATGGAACATCTCCCTCATGAGGAAAGGCTGAGGGAGCTGGGTCTCTTCAGCTGGGAGAAGAGGAGAATGAGGAGGTCAGGCTCTTTTCAATTATGTCCAATGGTAGCAGAAGGGGCAATGGGTACAAGCATTGGAGGTTCCACATAAATCTAAGGAAAACTTTTTCATTGTGAGGGTGACAGAGCACTGGAACAGGGTGCCCAGAGAGGTTGTGGAGTCTCCTCCTCTGGAGACATTCAAAGCCCACCTGGATACATTCCTGTGTGACCTCCTGTAGGTGACCCTGCTCTGGCAGGAGGCTGGACTAGATGATCTTTCAAGGTTGCTTCCAACCCCTAACTTTCTGTGATTCTGTAAGTTTATCATTAATTTCATATATTATACCCTCAAAATGACAATGACTGAACCAGCCTTTCCTATTTGGTAAAAGCTGTTTACAAAACTTTCTGAATAAATACAGTGGAAATTAAAATGCAAGTTTTCATCCTCTGTCACTGTGGGATGCTATTATGGAGATACAATTACTGTTGTACTTTAAGTGTCAATTATGCATTATGAAATATACATAGATAAATAACCTCTACCTGAGAACACATTCTCCTTTATGAATTTCTCTGTACAGATCTGTAGTATTAGATAGCAATAATCTCTATAAACATGTTGCTTGATTAAATATTTACCATTGAAATCAAATACTCTGCCAGTTCATAATGATCAAACAATGCTGTCCTGTGGAAAAAAATGCAAAAATACAGTAACATTAGAATGGACACTGAAGTTTCAAGCCAACTGGTAGTATTTGTCTTCACTTGCTGCACTTTATACTATTTTCAAACAAATACACCTTATACTAAAGAGACAGAGATACCTTATTCTGTAATTAATTTGAGTAAGTTACTTTATTTTTGTCATGGAGTTTTCTTTTTAAACTAAATTCAGAACAATTAATACATGGAAAACTCACTGCACAAAACAAAGACCTCATTGGTAGGTCAATAGGCATTTTATCACTGATTTTTAACATAAGTGAATGTCAGATAACTGAAGAATATGTACTACACAGGGTCAATACAGAATTCCATAAACTTGAGACTGTTTCATACAGGCCTAAGAGCCTCAAAATCATTTCACTGATCCGATCTTCAAAACTAACTTGCTGTATAGTTTGTGCAAAAATTATAGAGCCAGGTTAAAGTGGAAGCTGCTACACAGATACTCTGACTGTAGCAGGCAAGACTACTTTAAAAAAACTACAACAACAAAATATAAAAACCCTGTGAAAAATTGTAATATATGGATATAAACTGTTGTGACATATTCATTTACTAAAAATATTGTAATCTGTCTATATACATGAAAAAAATCCCAGGTTTTATTCCACAATAAGACACTGTATTATCTATTACAGGGAAAATATTCAGCACAACTAATACACACACTCTAAACCTTTTCAGAATTCAGACTTGTGTTAAATATTTTGACTCAAGGAACAATACAGAAGCACAGGTCTAATGTATGCCAGAGATAACAGTTCCCTTTGCATAAAAAAGGTAATAACACTTGGTGTACTATAGCAAGAACTGATTATTCAAAAGATGTATTTTAAACATTATGTCATGGTTCAAACTAAGTAAAGATGCTTCCATTATCTACAGCAGACTCTTCATCCAGGCCTAAATAATGAATGCTTCATGCACATTCAAAATGAATTCCAGTGTGACTAAAGAGAAAGCAAAATAGTTTTATAAAACATTTACATGGAAGATGAAAGGACCAAGTCTCACGTTTCACTGGTTCTTCAGTTCTCAACAAGTTAATATTCCTATTTTCATATTCTGAGCAATATGGATGACTTTCTACCTTTCTGATAATCCTTGATAATATTTTTTTCATTTAACAGACACAGGGAGTAAAAGCATGTCATGCTTTTTCCAAACTATTTCAAGAACAATAGTTTTCATTCATATGACAGCCAGTTATTCATTAAGTAGTATATTGTGTCTGCACAATTTTCTTTGGCATTGTCATCACTTTGTTTTCAGTTGTGTTCCACCACAGCAGCGTTTCCAAGTGTACCAAAACCTTATCTTAACTTGACAACACAATCCCTTTTTAACTTCTTCAGCTATCTTTGAACAATTCCACATATCCAAAGAATAATCTTCACTGCCTCTGACCTGGTACCACTTACTTCATATTGTAAAACTCCTTGCAGAAAAACAGTGTAAAATTATCACACTTAAATGAAGTGACACATACCTTTCTTGCAAAGATGTGTAACTGAGGATATATACTATCTTCCAAACAGTTGGTAGCCATCATACTTAGCTGAGCATCTTTTTGCTAAAGAAGACTGAGGAAACTTCTCCACAGTCTAGTGCTCTGGTTTCAAATGGACTGTGCAAGACTAAAAGTCTAGAGGATTATTACAAAGACAAATGCCATCTGCAACTTTGTAGTCATACAGAAGGGTTCCAACATCTACTTGTAGCTGATTACGTACAAGATTATTTTTTTAAAAAGTAATATTTTAATAAACTATTTATAATTTTTTTCATTCGTTCATTCAAAATATCACCCCATTAGAGAACATAACTCCATTAAATGGCATTTCTTCCACAACTTCAGAAGCTGTTAACAATTCCATAAACTTGTCCACCTACTAATTTAGTTGAGTAAATTTGCAGTACAAACTGTTAGTGACCATTCCTTGCCACAGTTCCAAGGTAGCTGGAATTGTTTTGATTTTGAGATTGGCACCCAAATTTTTGCCTTTCTGACCAAATTATTAACCCTTTCATAGTGTAATAAACCATCCCCTATCCCATGGAGAAGTTCCAACACTGGTGGAAGGGTGCTATATGAAGTTGTTAAAGTGGCACAGTGGAAGTATAGTATATGAAGTGTAATTGGATGCAGAGAATAGCTAAGAATATCATTGTTTACAATTCATACAATTTATACTGAAGTCTGGCACTGTACCTGTGAAGCAATGTTTCCTTATTCCCATCTACTGCATCAATAATGGATTCCTCACCAGCATAGGATGACATCATCAATTTTACAATCTCAGTTGCTCCTTGAGTGGCAGCAAAATGAAGTGCTGTGCATTTTTCATTCTGTAAACAGGAAAAGACTATAACACATTTTTAAAGCAAACAACCTAACCTCCAACCTATTAAACACCCTAGTGATCTAGTCCAGGATTTATAACTCCTATATGTCAAAATTTCTATGCAATTAATGAAACTTCAATCTTTTAAAGAGCTCTTAAGGACTAGAAAATACTAAAGAGGTTTTGAAGTATCACTGCAAGTCCCTAGGATATGAGACAATTACAGTCTTAACAATATTTGTGGTTAAATTAATAAACAGACACAGGGCCCTTTAATAGAAGAAAACTACAGAAAACCAAAAGGTTGACCAGCACAAATGGATAAGAAAACAAATGAGTCTATTAAATAAAGAAAATGCATAATTTTGAAATGGTTTCTATTTGCTTAAATAGAATCTTCCTTAGATGTCATTCTTAAATAAAATTGTCTGCATGTTAAAAATAACTTGGTCTAACATATTATTAAACTACAATAAGTTAGACAGTCATAAAATTATTAAGCAATAAATTATCAAAATAATATTTGCCAGTTTCTTTTAGCTAGATGGGACAAACTATCTTTTATACATGCCTGAGGGTTTTCTTACTCCTTTTCTGGAAAAGAACAATGTCAGTCATGCATTGGAATGGGCTTTTCCACAAATGCCTTAAGTGCTCTCAAAACACTCTTACCCATCAAAAAATCATCAGCATAAATAACCTCACTCAAAGTCTGTGTGTTCAAAGAATCAAACCAATAAAAGAAGGGCAAACCATGTTTATCTTTGCTCTCATGAGTTGATTTCAGCCTTTGAAAAAATTTAATGTTCATGACAGATATTTTCAGAAATGTTTATTCATCATGAAGCTGGGCACAAGCCCTTGCACCAACAGTATCATGGTAGCAGCAGCAGTGTCCCAAATTTCTGCCTCCTTACAAAGGTAAGGAGGTCCAGGTAAATGCCAGGGCAAGGATGAGGATAAATTAGTAAAATGAGAAAGGGTCAGACTGAAGATCCCGTTTCTGGAAAGATCCCATTACCAGCTCCATAGTAAAGAGTTTGTGAAGAAGGTCAGACTCTAGAGTACCCTCCCAGACTCCATCTGTTCATGACTTAAGGAGTTCCTGAGCCAGAGGGGATGCTATTACATTCAGTAACTGAGGATTGCATTTTCTTTTATGGATCTGCTCAAATGGATTTTTAATCCATGAAAACTTCGCAAACCCACAAAATCCTATGTAACTTGTGCTGAGAAATCTGACATTATATCTGACTTGAACTTGGGTCTTGTTTTTGCACTGAGTCTAGTTTTTGCATTGGAAGAGAGAACAAGCTGCAATTAATCTTTTTAACAACAATTAATCTTTTTTTCCATACCCCTCAGAGACTGAGAGATGCCTAGGCGTTACCATAATTACATTTCACTACACTCCAAGTTTTACCTGTTTTAGATCAATTTGGGCTCCAAATTCAATGCACATTTTAATCATTTCAAGATCCCCACTTTGAACTGCCAAATGCAGTGGACTGCACTTTCCATTATTGGTAAAATTGATGTGGGTTTTAGCAGAGTGACCCAATTCTTCACCTTAGAAATGAAAATAAGTGAAATTATTTCAAGCAAGAATCAGATAACAGAAGGTATAAAGGCTTTCAAAACAAGCATATTAACTGTGGAATAATATTCTTCCCTCTCAAAGTAGAAACCTTTCACATCCGTCATTGAAAAATGGATGAACATACAATTAGAAAAGCTGCTGCTTCAATCCTGGAAATGTTAGAAAAATCAATTGCCCATATAAATGATTGCATTAACTTCTTGTAAGTTCAATCACAGATATAAGTGCTTGTTTCCACTGTTCTTTGAGAATTAAAGCAGTAAATTGGTAATGCTAGTATAAACAGCTGCTTGGGAGCAGTGTACTTACCTTTTTTTAAAAGAATTTCCATACATGTTTTTGCACCTGAAAATGCAGCTGCATGGATAGGCATACATCCTGTTTTGTTTGGTTTACATATTTTTCCTCCATTTTCAATCTGAAAGATAATGCCTAGATATAGCTTGATGACACACAGAAAATTATCAGTAATGAACAAATAGCAATAGATACATAGAATATCTGTAATAACAGACACAGACTCCTGGGTAGCTGTCTCCTTTTTTTGTATTGTCTATGCATTATGAAGGTTATAATCAAAAATCTTTCACATGTTATATTCATACACCTAAATATATATGTGTCTCACTTTGTCTTCTGACAAACTTCAAAACGAGTTTAAGTTTTTTCTGTTTGCCACTCAGATATATGTTTTTTTTTGTTCTTAAAAGGTTGAAGTTTCTTAGTTACCTATGAAAAGTAAATTGAACATAAAGTTCATGATTGAGCTTCCTCTGTCGAAGAAAGACAGAATACAGGAACAGAATAACACTGCAACAAGATAAATGGAATCAGGCTGAAAGATGATGGGTTATTATACCTACCAGGATTGTCAGTGCTTCAGGGTTATCCTTGTAACATGCTACAATTATAGGTGTGTTTCCTGCTTCACCTTCCAAATTGACATCTGTACTGCTATGCTGGACTAAAATCTAAATTGTGAAGAAAACATTCAGTCAACTGTAGGTCAAATACAAAAACAAAGGTCTATTCCATTACTTTTTTGTTTATCACCCATAGCACTCTTGTAACTTGTCCTTTTTGAGTATACAAAATGCAGGTGAGAACAGTCAAAATAAAGCAATATTCTTTACAGCAGGCAGCTGGGCAGGTAGGATAGACCTTGCACATAGCTTCAGAATATCTTGGTTTTATTTAACTATTTCCCTAACATTGGAACAAAATCTTTTCTGTAGCAAATTGCAGATGGGGATTTTCCACTGAAGGTTGTTATAATGTCTTGTAATATTCTGTGTTCCCTTGAAAATGGCAATATTGTAGATCCTGCTCAAGTAGGCATCTATTGGACAGTTACCTAAGATTATGGGAGATGGACTTGATGAAAATGTTCCAGTCCTGAATTCCTGCTTCAGTCACTGAGCTATCAGTATCACCAAAGTATCTCTATGAGTGCTTCCAGCATTTTTTGAGAAGAAAAGGATCTGGATATTATAATTACCATACTGCACTGCGCATTTTTTCTTCTATCTACAGATTTATTATTTTTTTTTCATTAATTCCAATTAATTATTGTGTATCAGAGGAAATAGCATGTTTTTGTCACTGGCAATTTGATAATAGAAACCAAAAGAGAATTAGCTTGAATAAACAACAGTGTGAGGAAAAAATAAGAGCACATATTTACTCAAGAGAAGAGATGTAAAATGGAGAACTTGATACAAAGCCCATGTAAAAAACCATAATTCTATTTCAGATTTTATTGTTTTCAATTAATAGTAAATACAGATTTTTAAAAAAGATATAAGGACAGTTATATGTTTTAGCACTGAAAATCTCTAAGGGATTTTAAGTCTTGAATACAGGCATAGGTTTTTCTTTTGTTTGGATGAACAGAACTTTAAAGTGAAGAAGTGGTAAAATCAAGAAATTTAAAAATTCTAAAATTCTATCCAAATGCTTCATATGGAGTGAAAACATTCTTGCACTTGGACAAATGAAGAAAAAATACACTACTTAAAATCTTGATACTGTTCCTGTGTTACAAGGTTGTGATTTTTAAATGTTCTGCTATTATTCAAATGATTATTAAAATGTCATTTTCAAGAACTGTGATTTCCTATTTTATTTTAGATTTAAGTAAAAAAATACAATAGTTCCAGGAAAAAAAATGATACTTCCAAGTGTTAACATAACGACTACTACATAGCACAAGTATCAGTGTTTATATAAAATATATATAAGTATATATTTACTTGTTGTGCTAAGCAGACACAAACACTTCTGTGAACATCATATGTTACACATCCTGCTTGCTAAACAAAGCACATGGGGTGATACAGCAGACACAGTCAAGGTCTGTGTGTGCTGCACACAGCTGCTGTTGAGGAACATATCAAAAGTCTGTACATTTATGAGGATTTAGACTTACCTTAACAATTTCATTATGTAAGGACTGCACAGCCATATGCAAAGGTGCCATCATATTGGAGTTCAGAATATTTGGATTGGCTCCTCTGCTGAGAAGCAATCTAACACTTTCAACCTGGTTTTTCTTTGTGGCCCAGTGGAGTGGGGTATTTCCAGAAGAATCCATCACATTTAATACTAGGTTGAAGGAGACAGAGAGAAAATAAAACCATCAAATGTTGTGATCACAGACATACACACACACAAAACTGTCTTCAATGAGGGTTTAGGTTTGTGCTACTATGTTTCTTTAAAGTGAAAAGATTGCATGTCACCAAGTGTATTCTGGTGAATTTATTAAATATTGTGCTGAATACATGGGATTGATTAGAAAAAAAAAGGTTTTATTATTAATTGATTAATATTAATACACTAAAATAGCAAAGAGAAAGCTTGATAAGGTTAGCAAATAGCAATAAACCTTTTGATTAGATCTCTTGAAATTATAATAGTGGAGAGATAAGAGGGTTGAAACACCTGTCTATTTCTTGCCCATAATTATACACATTTTTTCTGTCCCCAAGAGCTAATTTATTTCTCTCTTTCCTTGTCTCTTCACTTTCCTAACTTCTTTGACTTTGCAGCCATTGCTTTAGGGGCTGCATGGTACAAGTGGGTGTAAAAAAAAAAATCAAGACATGGCAAATAAGTGCTTGAGTTATAAGAAGATTAAAGACAGTATCTATTCTGGTGTACTTAAGGACACAGAGGCAAATGAATAAACACTGGTTTAAAAACTGCATGTACATTTTGAGCTTCAAAGCTGAAACTAAACTTCAAAAAACATTCTCAAATACTAAGAAAAAAACCCTATCTATTGAAAATAAAAAGAGTATTTTTCAGACAGAATAATCTGAAATACTGGCCATCATTAGGTAAAAAAATGAGCTTTTTAGGGCCACTGTATATTTAGGCCCACAGTCTACCAGTTTATTAATCTAAACAACATTTTCTGCACAGTGTCAATCACTCAAAGCCCCATGTTGTCCTACTTATCACTTGTTCCATAAATTTCTTTAGACAGCCTGTCCCATCAAATGTTTATTCTTCATCACTATTAAGTAAACAAGTGTAATGACCACCTGAACTGCAAGCATGAGAAAGCAAATTAATTCTCTTTTACATTTCCAGTATGTTAAATGTAGCGAAAGATACATATTGTAGAAAAAGGAAGATAAAAAGTTAGGCCAAATGTACTTGACTGCAGTTTTCTTTTTCATAACCAAAGACTGTAAATCAGACTCCCAAACAAAATAAGATATCTTGAATCACTGAATTAGAGAGAGAAGAGTCCTAACACAACATGGGTAATCCAAACCACGACTGAGACACTGCGAACTGTGGCAGTCTGAACTATATTTGAATTAATAAATGCAGAAAATACATACAAGTTCTGCTTCAGTTGGGTAATAGAGACTGATTATTGAATTTTTAAACTGTGTTTAATAAAATAGTTTATGAAGTATGTGTTACCTTCACAGGAAGAATCATCTATGATCAGCTGCATTAGTTCTATTTGACCTCCTTCAGCAGCGTGGTGCAGTGGGGTGGCATTTAATTCATCCACTTTGGTAAGCCCAGAACGGTTCTTCTTAATGAAACTCCGTAGCCTACAGGCACTTCCATCTGAAATTACCTATTTCAGACACAAATATTCTCATTTTCTCATCTTCCTAAAAGGCAGGACGCTAGGGATGCTATAATGTGTTACTCTGGGCAAGCTGCCACCCAGTAATTCTCTCCCAGCTGTTGAGGTTCATACAGAAGTAGACAAATCCTGATCAGACTGCCTCAACAACGATGCTCAGATTGATTCAAATAATTGCAAAATCAGATGAAGAACAGTGCAAAATTAACAGAAATGGAAATGATCTTCAGTACATTGCTTTGTACTGTATTGAGCTAAAGATCTTTCCTCCACCACAGAAAATCTCCAACAAGTGAATGCATCACTCACTGTTCTATGCTCTCTCCAGCTGTGGCTATGCCAAATGAATTCAGCAGAGATGAACAATCTCTCATCTTGATAAATTCCTTTTCTAGACCTGTCTACAAAGACTGATATTATATCCTGGGCTTTCTAGTTCAGCCATTGGGTTTCTGTGATATTCTTTAGGTCAGAGGAACCAATACATTCTTTAGTTTCAGCAGTATCCTAAGAGCATCTCAGAGGCTACTGTCTCAGTCTGAAACAACTCAGCATCTTCACAGCCTAACACACACACACACACAAAAAAACAACAAAAAAACCCAAACAACAAATCCTTCAACAGCTCAGCTGTCTCACACCTTGATACCTCCCTGGTACTGTGCTTTGCATCAAAAGCCTACTATGGAAACCCTGATTCTTCCTTAATGATGTTCTCCATGTATTTTTGCTAGAGTGTTTCAAAACCCTATTTGTATATGAAGTGATAGAAAATAAATTATTGTAGTAGAATGGGCAGGAATTTCAAACCAAACTATTAAAAAAAAAAAAAGTGAGTAAAAGAGAAAAATAATTCATTAAAATTGGGAGAACAAAGAGAGAAAATGCATATCAAAAGTAATGCAAACTTTCCTAAAGATGTGTAAGCAAACAAAGGGTAAAAAAGGAAGTAACCCCTAAAATTACTGCTCCCTTCTGAGCTGCAAAAGAAAAGGAAAACTTTGCACTCCAGGATCCCCTGAGCCCCAAGGAGTCAGCAATTTTTTCTGTCATTAAGCAAACATACATTACAGGGCAGCCCATTCGTACACTTCAGCATGTGTTTAACTTTCTTCAGCTTTATAGTCCTCACTGACCTCAGTGAGGTTTCTTCTGTGAAAAGTATTATAAATGTGTCTAAGTATTTAGAAGACTGGGGCCAAATACAGGGGGTAGCATCTGCTGCAAATGTGCAGTTAGAAAAAGCTAAAAGAAAACAGGTGATATCGTTAAAGAAAGGGTATCTACAATGACTCAACTATCATAAAAATAAGAGCTCAATAACATACAAAAATATCTATATATTTTACACAGACCAAAAGGCTCTTTAGGAAAACCTTGTTATAGAGCCCAGTATCTTCTAATCCTTCTTATATTATTGATAAATATATATTCAACTGCAATGAATTTCAAATCTTTCTCCTGATTTAGACTACATTTTACCACTCTGCACTGGAAATTTTTGCCAGAGTAAGACAAAATGTAGCCAAAATGTGTCTATCACCAGAAATAAGATTTTTCAGCCAATGCTGAAACAACAGCCAATGGGAACAAAACAAAGCAGTAAATAAAGGAGTAAAGAAAGAAATCAGTTAGGTGCCCATAGTACTTTGGTTGGCTCAGAAAAGCAAAACAAGCTTTTTTAAACAGCATCAGCTCCTTAGCACTTTGCCTGGCGTGCAGTGGCAGATGACCCACCGGGGCGACAAGCCTTGGTACACTGAAATGGTGTTGCTAGCACACAGAAAACAAGTCTGGAAATTATCTCAAAAGGTCTTCAAACCCATCCACATGTTTAGCCTGGTTTTAAAAGCCTCTAAAGTTACCCAAGTCAGCTATCCTGTAAGCAACTTCAGTCTTTGCTGAATTATTCTTAGCATTAAAAAAGTAATTCCCTACCATGTGGCCCAGGTCTCCCTAGCTGCAATATCAATACATCACTTTTTGTCCTACTCTCTATGGAAAAGGGATGAGATTATATCCTCCTTGGCAGAAATTTTGCCTCTGTAGGCTGTGCTGCTGGTTCCCCTTCCCTTATTAACAGTTCTACTGCTTCCAAGCTTCCATTCAGAGACATTTTTGCTAGATGATCTACTCATTCTCATTATGACTTTAGAAGGACCTCCCTCTAAGAGGGGACTACTTCTGGGGAGCCATGGCCAGGAGGGATGTGTGCCCCTTCCACTCTCCATGTGTCCCTGCCACCCTGCATCCTCCTTCACCACCTGCTCTCCCTTATTTCTTCTTGTTCTTTCTGCACTTTGTCATCCAGCACCCCAATCTTCTGTTGCCTTCATGACCAATGCCCCGAGTGGCTCCCAGCCTGTCTCCTGCCTCTCACAACTCTTCCTTCCCTCACGGTTCTGCTGCAGAGTGAGAGGAAAGGGACCCCTGGAGGAAAGGTTCTCTGGGACTTAGCCAAGGCCACCTCCAGAGCCCCACTTCACGCTCACCCACTTTACTTTCCACCTTCACCCCTCCTTGTCCCGACGCCTACACACGAGCTCCAGCCTTGGGCACCACCTTGTCCCACGCCGGCACCGCTGCCTCTGCCCGCTCGGCCGCCTCCTCACCTTCCCGCCCACCCGCCGACCCTCGGGGCTGCCAGCCCCTCGGCGGCCGTCTCCAGCTCCTACCAGGGCGTCGTCTGCGAGGCAGATGCCGCCTCCGTCGCCTCGCAGGATGTCTTCAAGGTGACTGAAGAGGGACGCAGAGGGGCTGGCAGNCGGAGGAGAGACATCCGCTCCCGCCGCTGCTCCCGGGAGAGCCATCCGCTCCTCGCCGCGGCGGGCGGATCCCCTGGTCGGCAGGCAGGTCCCGGGGGATGCCGGGGGAGCGGCGCGAAACTCCGGTCCCCTCAGGGATCACCGCCTAAAGTAGTGCCGGGTGGGAGCTGAGCGGGCCGGCGGCTGTCCCCGCAGCCGGCTGAGGAGATGCTGCTGGGGAGGGCTGAGTGATCACCATTGCGTTTCGGGAGTTTTGTTTCTTAGGGGTTTTTTTTTGTTTGTTTTTTTAGTTTTAGTTTTTTAGGGTTTTGTTTGTTTGCTTGTTTCTAAGTTTGGGGTTTTTTTGTTTGGTTGGTTTTTTGTTTTTTGTTATTTTTTATTATTTTGGGGTTTTTTTTTAAGTTTCTTTCTTTTTCTTTACATTTTATTTTATTTTTTCATTCCCCGATTGAGTACCTGACCGTGACAGAGGTCCCTTGGAGCTGAGCGCGCCTCTGCGCCCAACAACTGCAGCTCAGAGAGCTCGACGTGTGAAAATTACAATAAATAAACACAATGTGGAACGTCCGAAGCGAAGCTGGAGTAGGTGCAGTGCCCGTGGTGCCACCTGTGAGGAAAAAAGCTGCCCAAAAAAAGCTGCCCTGTCCATATTCTGTGCCGTGGGGGGACAGGGCAGTGCTGCTGCGCGGACAGGGAGCTGGGGACAGAGGTCCGGCCTTGCATCTCTGACACACTTGGTCAAGTTTTCTATGATTACTTTCTCAGCATTTACGTTGTCGTCATAAAATTTTGTCCCAGGATTTATTTTACCAGCAACTTTGGAGAAGTGCAGGGAATCTCTAGGCAGGGTCTAGGGAGAAGGAGCACAATGTATTTCACAGGGCTAATTACTAAAGTGACTTTAACCAAGTCATTCTTGCTGAGTCTTTAAGGGAAACGTTTGTAACTCAGAGAAATAACAGTTTACTTAAGGAGATAAGAACTGCCCCACCAAAGGTCAGGTAGCGGTGTAGGCAGACTCTTAGGGAAAGCAACCCAAGGAATACGGGATGACATTTTTGCCTGTGTGTTCATGGTTTGTGGCAAACGGCAGCTTAAGGGCTTCCAGAACCAAGTGTGGCACCCAGTCCAGACTGTTTCATAGCTGTCAGCTGGCAGTTCTCCATTACTTTGCTCATGCCTTCTCTGAACCCTTTTTATACTGCCCATGCCACAACATCCTCTGGCACTAAGTGCCATAATTTCATTATGTGTTTGGGAAAAATGCTTTTCTTTTCCCACTAGCTTCACTTACTGCCTCCCTAGTGTTTTTATTTTGAGAAATGGAGAGTTTTTCCTCATTTTTAAAGTCCCTGTTAGTGCTCATAATTTCACAAAGTTCTTTCAGCTTTCATCAGTGTCTGCATACTGATGGGGCTTTGTTCATATGGTATTCCTTCTTAGGATATCATTTTGTATCACTGAACATTTTCATCATGTTACCCTGCATCTGTTCCACATTCATTTTGAAATGGAACATCAAGACATACATGCTAAAATCAGGGTATATTTGAGTAGCAGTACTAATTGTTCCATATTTTTTTCATACCCTCCTCAATACTTTAAGGATTCACTTTTTTGCTGGTTTTTTTGGTTGGTTGGGTTGGGGTTTTTGTCGTTGTTGTTGTTGTTGTTGTTGTTTTTGTTGATGTTGTTGTTGTTTTGTTTTGTTTTTGAATGCCACTGAGCTAAGTTTCTTGAGAATTTTTCCTCTCACTTTTCTGAGTGGTGTTAGTATAGATATCACTCGTTCTACACTCATTTATACCATATTAGAGTTATGTTTCCCCTGTATACCCACCTAGCAATTATCAACATTGAATTTAGTCTGATATTTATTTACTGTATCAGAAAATCCTGTGGGATCTCCCACAATCATTTGCATTTTTGGTCATTCTGAAAAATTCAATAGCACCTTTCAGATCACCAGAATGTTTTCACGCCATTGATCTCAACTCTGACTTTAAGGGTTCCTAGGAAACCCCCCTGCTTTGCAAACATCTATTCCTATTCCATATTTTCAACCTTTAGCCAGATTCAGGAAATCCTGCCTGCCTGTCCTGTGACAGTTCAGTTTCATTAAGAGACTATGATGAGGAACTTTGTTGAAGAACTTTCCCAAATCTACTTATCACTGTCATCATATATACCTTTACATTGTCTAATTCTTTCAGAGAGTTTCACTGGCATGTCTAATTGCCAGATTTCTGCCTACAGATTTCATGCCTGTTTTTATTGTTTTGGTCCTAGAGTCTCTAACTCCAGAATGATTTATAGTAAATTGCTTAAGTTATGCAACCTTAACTATGTTGTCTTAAGATCACAAGACTGAAAAGTCTTGAGTCTAACAGGGTGGGTTTAAGTCTTGTGGTGTAGAGCTTTAATCCTATCAATTATCAGGCAACATTATAAAACAGAAGAAAAAAGTTTCTTCAGCCCACATTCTAGGCAAAGAATAAAAGTCATGATCCTTGAAAACCCAGAGTTTTACTTGTTTTCTTGAATCTGATAGTACAGTCTCCATATTTTAAAATTACTGTTAGTTTTCAGTCTTCTAGTAAATATTCAGAAGAATGTTCAGAGCATGAAAAGTAATACAAAGGTTTTCCATTCCCAGGAGGAATGAAATGGAATTTTAAGTGGGCTGACCACAGCTTTTACTTCTGCATAATGATTTGACATAAGGAACTAATTCACATAATTACTCCAAGAGTAACCTTTCTTAGAGCTGTTTTTCCCAAGAGTGGATTAAAATACATTGATACCATTTTATTTCAAACATGATCTTGCTAATGCTAGAATAGTGGATCCATTAGTACAAGCAAATTTCACTAAAGGTAATCACAGAGTAGCATTTCATTACAAAATATGATTGTTTAATAATTAAACTGTATATACAGTAAATATGAACCATTCCAGTCCTGTAGCCTTAGTAATACAGTACTGCAATTTTGTTAATTTTGCAGGCCTGGGAACCATAAATTCAGACAAATACCAGTAATGAAAAGGATGCAGTGGATGTTTTTTTCTTTTGAAGTTATTTTTTTGGCAACAGTGACATACAAATAAGATGTGTAAAATGATATTTTTGATTTTGTATTGTCAGCTTCATTCAGTAAGCCAGATGAATTTATGAATCTACTTCAGATATCTATTACAGTCTCCCAGAAATTAATCCGAGCTACTACTGCCTAAACAAGCAAGGATGCATTGCCTCTTACGAGATTTCAGAAGCATGCTTGTACTTAACATGAAGAAAAAATCCTACTGTCTTTTCAAACCAGCGTGGTGAGTTTAACTTATATTTTATTGTTAGAGCTGATGGGTATTTTTTTGCATTTTTTCTTCATGAGATTTTACTGTAGTATGGAACATGCTACTACAGAGGGATTTGCTACTACATGCATGCTATTACACGCAGTCAACAGAGGGATTTAAGTTACTCAGAGGAAAAAAAAAAAAAAAAAAAAAAAAAAGAATTTAGAAAATGATTATTCACAAAATCACAGAATTGTTTCACTTGGAAAAAACCCTGAAGGTCATGGAGTCCAATCATTACCTATCTCTAGAAAGTCCAGTGCTAAACCATATCCCTAACCACATCTACATGTCTTTTTAAGACCTCTAGGGATAGGGATTCAACCATCTCCCTGGGCAGCCTGTTCCATAGTTTAATTAGCCTTTCGGTGAAGAAGTTTTTGCTAATATCCAACCTAAATCTCCCCTGGCACATCTTAAGGCCACTTCCTCTCATCCTATCACTTGTTACTTGGGAGAGGAGACCAACCCCCACTTCACTACAATCTCCATTCAGGTAGTTGGAGAGAGCAATAAGGTCTCAGTCTCCTTTTCTCCAGACTAAACATGCTCAGTTCCCTCAGCTGCTCCTAGTAAGACTTGTGCTCTAGACTCTTCATCAGGTTTGTTGCCCTCCTCTGGACATGCTCCAGCACTTCAAGGTCTCTCTTCTAGTGAGGGACCCAAAAGTGGACACCGTACTCATGGTGTGAATTCATCAGTGAATTCACTGCGGAGTCCATTTGGGGTTTTAGTTCTAATGATAATTAGACATGAAATAATATCTGACAGATTTTGTCCTGCTCTTAATGCTTTGGATAAAAATAAGTCTAAATAGAGGCCAATAGAGTATAATCTATGCTTTGAAAGATTATTCTTGATAAGGACACATCCCAAGGTGTCCAGCACATTAATTGCAGCAACGAACTATTGGCTTCAAGTTCACTCCTGGACAAAAGCTTTCAAGCACATGAGCTGAATCTAGATTAGATTTGTGATATGGTAGCAAAAGTCACTGCAGTCCCTGTCACTGTGAGAACTGAATGCTTCAGAGTGGAATGTGTACAGGTGAGCAAAGACTTAGGTACCCATTTCAGACAGTAGTCTTAGACAGTAATCCTCCTGTGGAGATGGAAACCAAGCCATATCTTACACACTATCTTTTAAAAAAGTGGAAGGCCTCTTACATACCAGGCATCATACACCTCCCTCAGGCTAAAAAAGATTAAGCATACACTCTCTCCTTAATAAAAGCTATCATGGCCATCAAACAGCAGCTTGCTTTATGGTAGTGATGCTTTCTCCTTCTCCAGTTGAATCTTTGCCAGTGTACAACCACAGACCGTCAAAGTGCTGAAGCCTGGTTCCCTACCACACTGGAAAACTTGTTTCTTGTTCCTGCCTCCAGGACTGTTTTGGTAGTTTTACATTCAGCTACCTCTGACCAAATGCAGCATCTATCTGTGATCAGATTTTAGGAAAAGCTTAATTATTTGGCTTCAGAAACTTTCTGGTCCATGAAGTTCAAAATGACTGAGGCATGGCATTGCATTGATTATTACAGAAAAGTTTATTTCAGTTCTGAATATTGTGAAGATACACCTCCAGTTCTATCAACTCTAAAACCCTGAAGAATCTTAGTAATGAAATAAATAGATTTACAGAATAGTTTGTGTTGGAAGGGCCTTTTAAAGGTCATTTAGTCCACACTAAATACCTTCAATGAGCAAGGACATCTTTGCCCTCACAGAATCACAGAATCAGCCACGGGACCTCAGAGATCATCAAGTTCAACTCTTAAGCCACTTCTGCTGTGGTTCCCAGACCATGGCACTGAGTGCCAGATCAGTCTCTTCTTGAAAACCTCCAGGGATGGAGAATCCACCACCTCCCTGGGAAGCCCAATCCAGTGCCTGATCACCCTCTCTGTAAAGAATTTTTTCCTAATATCTAACTGAAACCTCCCCTGGCAGAGCTTAAGTCCATGCCCTCTTGTCCTACTGATAGCTGCCCGGGAGAAGAGACCGATGCCCCCCGTCAAGACCCGGCACTTGGCCGTGTTGAACCTCATCCCACTGGAATCATCCCAACTCTCCAGTCTGTCCAGGTCCCTCTGCAGAGCCCTCCTGCCTTCCAGATGATCCACACCCCCCCCCAAACTTGGTGTTGTCTGCAAATTTGCTAATGATGAACTCAATCCCCTCATCTAAATCATCTATGATGATATTAAACAGAACTGGGCCCAGCACTGATCCCTGGGGGACACCTCCGGTGAGTGACCGCCAATTGGATCAGTACTATTCAGCACCACTCTCTGGGCCCGGCCCTCCAGCACTTCCTAACCCAGCACCTGGGCTGACAGCTTTTCCAGGAGAATTTTATGCAATGAGACCAGGTTGAAGTGCAAGTCGTAGGTCACTCATACATACAAGGTTTGGGCAAGGAATTGTTTTAGGCAAGATGCTTCTAGATTTCAGAAGCCTAAATCCTACCTGCAATATAATTTAAGTAGTTTCTTGCTGACCAATAATACATTCAGAAAGCATTACTTTTTAGGACTACTTGGTCTTTCCTCATCAGCTATGTATTTTACCGTGCCACTGCTGTCCCAACATGCATCCATAGATCTCTCCTACACATACATATGGTGTCAGAGAACAGCACCCTCATTACAGTGGTGCTTTTCATTCGTCTACCTACTTAGAAACCACTTTATCTTCTGAGCATCCCATCCAGAAAAATCTTTCCTCTCTAAAGATGTCTTAATCACACAACTCCCATCCCTCTTCTCTGAAAAGCTGGAAAGAGCCTTTGATGACTTTTGTTCTTTCAGACATACAGTCTCACTGGTTGTTTTTGATATTGGCCTGTTATCGATAAACATCTTTAAAGATGGAAGTTCTTAAAAATGACTTTGTGAAGGAAAGCTTGTCAGAATTCATCCTAGTAATTCATAACTTTTTTTAGGAATCTAACTGAGTTTACCATATACAATAACGGAAGGGCAAAATAAGTAGGAATAATTCCCTACTACAATGACATTAACTGCTTTATTTATCTTTCTATTGAATGTTTCCATGCACTGATTATTTTCTAATGAAAATACGCAGGTTTTTTGAGTTCACTGTCTTGTTTTTTGTTGTTGTTGTTGGGTTTTGTGTGTGAACTTTTATACTTTTTATATATAAAGATGCTTTCCAATAGAAAATTCATCATCAAGGTAAACTAGAGATGGAAAGATGTTACAGCTTAATAGGTGACTGTGAATCTCTCTTCTTATTCATGGTTAGAGAAATTAACTATTATATCAACGAGGATTTCTGCCAGAAAGTACTTGAAATCAGAATAAAATAGGAAAGTTTCAGCTTGGAGAGGGAGGGGGTAGAGAACCCAAATCAACAGAGATAACTGAAACAGGCATACAATCACAAAAACAGGTAAAATTGTGGAAATTTGCCTGTCAGCCATGGGAGGACATACTGATGCTGTCTTCCTTGAACAGTGCAGTGTGCATCTCACTGCTAAACCAGAGTACTCAAATTTTTCATTCCCATGGTCATTCTGGGGAAACACTGATGGATTCTTATTTTCTTTCTTTCTTTCCATGTTAGCCAACCAAAGTCTGTCATCCCCTTATCTTCTGCTGACTATACTTCCATTTTTTGAACTATGAGGATTGACTCAACTGTCTGTGTTATGTGCAAGCATTTTCTGAAAACGCTTCCACCACTTCTAACAGCTGAGTCACAAGAATCCTCCTTTTCCAGTGGTTAACCTGACCCTCTTGTGTAAATAACCGGGAATAAAGAATCAAATCTATGTCACAGGAGCAGCCAACTCTGGAAATCTTCAATATATGCTTCTGTGGATCATCACAGACTGGTAACTGAAACAAAATACAAGTTTTTCAAAACAGACTACAGATCCTGTTATCTATGTCAGATTACACCTCAGGTTTTTGCTTCTTTTAAACATCCATAATTTATTTTGCAAGATGTCTGTGTTGCTTTTATTTCTTCCCAATAAATTGCCCATGCAATCGCACTGAAATTGTGGCGCTGAACTTCTGGTATATTAAACTATATTTCTATCAGGTTGGGAAAAAAACCTCCTCAAAAACTAGAATTATTAAAATGTATGTTACACAGTGCACTTAAACTATATATTATTTTAGAATGAAAGAAAACATTACCTTGAAAATTATTACGTATATAATTGAGTGAAAATGCTTACATACCTGAATTTGTTAAATAATGAAATATAAAGCTTCTTTCTAAATGAGGCAGTGTAAACAAATGTAATTCAGACAAAAAGATAAAGGCCAATGTATCCTAATGAAATTACTTTAAGTACAATATTGTATTTCTCAGATAGTCTTTCAGACTTCCTGCCTCAACTTTATTTCCCAAGTCTTAGACATACCTGCTCTAACTGAAGGGTGATAGTCATATCAAAGTCATTCAGATATTGTTTTACTGACTAAGATTAAGTTTTATGTGCTTATTAGATGGAACACATATGATTTTTTTAAAAAAAATTAAATTTTTAGTAGATAATTTTTTTAGTAGTAATAATTTTAAAATTTTTTTGGTAGATACTAAATAGTAGAAGCAGAAACTCTGACCAGACCCTCAGTTACAATAGTCTATTTTAGTGTAAGCAAACATAAATATTTCATTTTTACAAATGTTACTTGAAAATAGAGTTAATATCTATCAGTAAGGAAAGTGCAATACTTAAAATGTTCTCATATGAATCTAATGGAGAAAATCAACAGTATCTGGTGGCCAAAATAAAAAACAGGTTGTAAAAATATTTTACCAGTAAAAAGAAATGTAAAAACACCCGGAACACAAAAGGTTCTTGTATTATTCATATATTACTTGCATTTTCCTGCTTGGAATTTATTAAAATTCACTAATATATGTATCATACAGTTCTTCAATTAGATGAAGCTATGCCAAATTTACATTTAAGTATGAATTCCAAGTGGTCTACCTCGTATTTTTAACACAGAAATCTCCCTCAAAGCAAACGAAAAACAGGCCCAACAAAAATTTGAGCGACAGAATCTGAACTAGAGGAAAACTGTATTACGCTTACCATTCAAGGAGTTTGCAGGTGATTTCTCTCTGAAGCAACACATATATAAGAACACAGAGATCTGACTATCTGAATCCTTATCTGATGCTTATATCAGTAAGTTCTTGTGACATGTGAAGCCACCACCAGTGCCATCTGGTAGCTCATGCTGTGTAGACAGACTCTTATTTAAAAGAGGTAGGTATGCATGGCTCAGTGTGGGAGGGGCATCTAAACTCATCAACTGATCCTTGAAGCTTTTTGGTTTTTTCATGCATCTAATCCAACCCCATCCATTTTCATTTCTGTCTGCAAATGTACCTTCCATACCAGAAGTGTATTTCTAATGCGATATCTTAGAGTAGTTTCAGTTTTGTAAGGTGGTCACTGGAGGGTATTTGTTTACCTATTTGCAATGAACTAATTGCTTCTAATGGAAAATCTAAAAATGACTGAAGAGGAATACTGTCTGCTTATGAAGATTCACTTTACTAATAAATGTTTCAAAAATAAGAAATTGCCATATAAAAAGTAGCAGACTGTGATCAATACCTAATGCAACACAGGGCAGCATAGGAGTTGCATGCACTTTATTTTTGAAATATAAATCATACTTTGTTTTCTGCACTTTATTGTCAAAGTGCCACAGGATTGCTCAGTTTGTTTGGACTAATTCTCAAATGACACTTTGGCCCCATATGCATTAGGCTGAAAGTGGGACTACAAAGTTCCCTGGTGCTGGAACAGTTACTCTGGTCAGCATTTTGATAGAGAATAATGTTTCCTTGTGCTAGCACATATCAATCAAATTGTCTTTTCCACATATACTAAAATACATCATTGTGCGATCTGGACAAAATAGCTGATATGCTCCAAGCAGTATCACAAACTTAAATTCTGTGTATTTTCATCTTCTTGATTTAGAATCTGTGTGTGGTAGTGATTTTCAAACATGGAATTCTATTCGTGATTCAGAGAGGCACATTTTCAATGATTTTGAAAATCATTCAAATGATTATCATTTTTATCACAAAGAAGTTGGACAATAATGAAATATTTATTTTAAGTTTAGCTAAAGCTTACTAAATTGACATTTGATGAAGCTTCTGATTCTGCAGTTCTTTTCCCATCCTGCTGAAACCCACCAAGCACTGTAACTCAGCCAAGCTAGCTCAGTTTGTGACCAGGATAGCTCAGACACTCAAGGAGACAGATGAAAAATATCTTTCTAACCTCTCAGTAGTCAAGCAACTTAGAAAATCCAACTTAGAAATCCAACTTTGGATATGGAGCCTCTACCTCAGGAAGTATAAAACAGATGCAAACACAAAAATCATCAAAATGACAGTTGAAGTTTTAGAGCATTAAAGCACAACATGATTATCTTTTAAAAATATGCAACCTGAGGAAGAGTGGTCTGGATAGACTATGTGCACTTTGAGTTATTCTCCAGTGTTTCCATACAGTGCTTGAAGAGTGAAATGTATTGGGTTCACAGACTTGTTTCATCAGGTAACTAGATGATACAGTCCACTTGTTCATTAATAGGGACATGGCTGGAACTTTGTGGATATTGAACAGTCCTCATTTCCTCAAAATCAAAACTCCATGGCATTTTCTGTGAGGAAAGTTCAAAACGAATCTATTCTTAGAAGGGATTTCTGCAGTCACTAAATTCAGTCATCTGATAACCTGAGTGGTGACACCATGACATTCATAGGGTGAACAAATTCTACCTTAAAGCCAGTTACATTTATTAACCCTATGACTCCTGCTACAAGGGTCCTCCAATACCTTACTGCTTTCCTAGTTAGGAATTACTGAGAGTTATTGAGAACAGCCCCGAGGAGAAGGACTTGGGGAGTTGGTGGAGGAAAAGCTCAGTGTGAGCTGGCAATGTGCACTTGCAGCCCAGAAAGCCAACCATATCCTGGGCTGCATCAAAAGAGTAACCAAGAGATTGAAGGAGGTGATTCTTTACTGTGAGAGTAGTGAGACACTGGAGCAGCTTTCACAGAGGAGTTGGGAATGCCCCCTCCCTGGAAGTATTCAAGGGCAGTCTGTATGTGGCTTTGAGCAATCTGCTGTAGTTGAAAATGTCCCTGCCCATGCAGGGTTGGAAACCCCCAAAGGGGGAATTGTCTTTAAGGTCCCTCCCAAACTAAACCGTTCTAAGATTCTATGATTTTTTCTGTAAATTTCCATCTAAATTTATTAATGGACTGGATATGAGTGTCTCCCCTTGGTTAGCACTGTCTTCTGTTTCAAGCTGCTATTCCCTCTCCATGTTTTCTGTCCTGATTTACTTTGAAGAGGCTACTCTCTGTAGCCTTGATTTTGTTAGACTCAGCAAACCAAACTATTATTTCATCTTCTTCTGATAAAGCCTATCAGCCTCCTGGGACCTGTTCCTGTTTGTTCTTACTGTTTCCAAATATCACTTTGTAGGTTTCTTCTTATGTGAATATCAAAACAGACAGTGATGCAAGTGTCAGCATTTTCAAGAGTTCTAGGTGTGCATTAGGACTTAATTTCAGAACATTTAATGGGTCTAGTGAACTCATTGTAAGTCTTTCTTTTGTCCTGAGAGTGAAGTCATGTTTTAACTACTCAGAACTAGCCTAGCAGTGTTCCCAAAACATCCCCATTTCTTTTTTTTTTTTTTTTTCCTGCTGGTAAGTCTGCATTTTTTTTCTCATATCCCTTTGGCAATAGAGATTTGCAAATCAGGAATGAGGACTGAGAACAACTGAGACCCATTATTCAAGGAAATTTGGGTAGCAAACTCCTAGATATCCAGCTTAAGGAAAAAGCAAGGAAGAGACAGTATAAGGTGATGGAAGGCAGAGATCTCTGGAATGCAACTCTGTCAGCCAGAGGAGTGCCTAGGAGGTTCAGAGTGTGGAAATGAACATTACAGTATCTTTTATAGCTGTCATCACATCAGTATTAAAAGCATTCTTTAATATTTAAAAGTCATTAAGTACCAAATTAAAAAAATAGTCCCTGATCAAGTGAATGGGAATTAGATGCTTAAATACCACAAGGATGCAAACCTAAATTATTTACCCATTTCAAGGATTAATTTTTTAAGATTGACACTGCAAGATTAGTAGTGTGTACTTCACACCACACACTTCACAGAATAGCTGTGAAAAGTTTATTGTTCCTTTGCAGGAATGATAGAAGCCAGAGAGTTTGGAGGAAAACTGGTGGCACTCCCTAAGTCATGTGGCAATTGGTGATAGTATATACACAAGAGAACAGCAGAAAAGGACAGCAATGTACACTGTATCAGAAAAAGATTAGATGGTATTATAGAATCAAAAGCAATAGAAAAAGCAAAGAGAAAGAAAGTCAAAAAAAGGGAAAAAGATAAATTTTTTTTAGTGAAAATACCTTCCAGAGAATGGAGGAAGTGTGAAGGACAGGAAGTTGTAAAGTCAAAGTGAAGATTTTAGATATCACATCTGATGAACTTAAAGCTGCCATAAATGGAAAGGTAGAAGAAGGAACTTCTAGAGGCTGTCTTCATATGTGGGTACTGTGAATAAGGGAGAACAAAAAGTAGTTGAGAAACTAGTAGAATACCATATAAATGCTTTAATGAGATTCATTATAAACTGAAGATGAGGAAACTTATGCATGCATAGTTCATGCATAGTGCCAAACACACCAGGTACTCAGCATTGTAAAAGGTGAAGCCATTTGTCAGGTTGACCATTACAAGACTTTAATCAGAAATACTGTTCAAATTCCTTCAGCTGAATATACCCTGAATAATAAGTGCCTTTTTCTTCAACATGTACTCTGCTTAATGTCTCAATTTATGCTCTCTGGAACATTGATACGGCACTAGATTTCAAAGCAAGAATCAAGACTGAGGTTGCTAAAATAATGTAGAATATGTATTTAAAAAAAGCTGTATTAAGTTCAAGCTTAGCGTCTGCACTGTGCTATCTTCTCACTGAATAGGCTCTTTTCATTAGAAGAAAGATTTTTTTCACATATCATTTGATTATCAAATTGTTTAATTAAAATCTAAAAGTTGATGTCATATTGCAAAGAATACATTACACCCTTGCTTCTTGTATAGATATTTATTTTTACTCAATGTAAACTCCGATGACTATGGATAGAGCTGACTTCAGTGGGCAGTGTTATCCAGTATATTTAAGTCATTACTATGTAATTTAAAGAATTTTAACACTTTGACAGAACTACCTCAGTACAAACCCTGATGAATCAGCCCATGTATTCTTGCTGAAACAGAAGACACCTTTCAAGCAAGTTCAAAATCCTTAATTTCTTCTCCGCTGCATTTCCACCATATATTAGAAGAATATCAAATTGTTCCAGTAATATCCTGGCTGTGTCAGTCTTTGAGTTACAGGTTCAGCACCAAGAATATTAACATGCTTTGCAAGTGCTCTGGGAAAGAGAGATGGCATCGAGCCACTCCTTTCCTAGCATAGGATTCTCAAATACTGGATACATAAAAACTATGCTATCTGTATTTTTGCAGTTTCCCATAATGGGTCGCCTTCAATGGAAAATGTGTCCATTTCATTTTGAAACTAAACTGATTCAAGCAACTTAGGACTTGACAAATAGCTGAATTTTTCAGATATCCCATATTCAGTGCTAAACAAGTGTGAGCTATTGTGAATTTCTCTCCCAAGTAAGTCTAGCCAGCTCATATGCTTCTTCTGAGTATATTACATTGAGTCTCAGACAGGTTCTGTATTTATACTCAGGAATTAAAAGTTGCAACCAATATATTTTATCTGGTCTTCTTTACAAATGTGCTCAGTTTGATGTGAGAACATATGGAAACTTACATGTCAAAATTTATGTGTGCATTTATCTGGATGAAATGTACTGTGAAAATAGAACTCTAGAAAAACTTCAGTTACCCTTTATCTTAAGACAGAGAAGAAGATACTGTTTCCAATATTACTAGCTATTGTATTTTCTATTACAAAGCCCAGTAGATTTTATAATTGAAAAAGAATATATTAACATTAAGTAATTATTTAATAAATAGTTATTAAAACACAGCAAGTTCTGCCAAAAGTCAAGGCTTAGTTACGGGGAAAACCAGTTGATCCTGTTATAGTGCATCCTAATAGTCATTCTCAAACAATGCTGGATGCTGGATTTTTAGATAAAAATAATTTACTGAAATAAATATGATTAATCTTCTTCATTTTATCAGAAACCCCATGTAATAACATGAAAATCACCCCAAATTTGTATGAAGCTAAGTTTCTGTTTTTCACAAGTTTGTAGAAAACCTAAGTTTGCATGTATAGTTCCAGATATTTTTACAATGAGAAAAACAAGTAGCCCAGACTTTATGTCAAGGAAGAAGGGGAGGGAGGAAAGGAATGAAATAAGGGCTGGGAAGCTACAGGAGAGGGAGGCAGGCTGGGTGGAAGGAAAGAAGGACTGTAGGCTGTTTTTTCTTCTATACTGTCTCTTCCACTGTGGTAATAGTAATAATAATAATAATTTCAAAACTTACATGAATTTACCCTTTTTATATATATATAAACAGTCCAGTTGGATTTACCTTTTGTGGTATTTTAGCCTCCATGACACTGGCCAACTTACTTTACGTCCCATTAGGAAGTTTCAAAGAACCCCACAGCAGTAAATACCCCATTGAAGTAGGGTATGTAACTCTCTTAGACCCTCTGAAATGATTTATGCTTTTACAACCTTTGCCAGGTTTGCCCACCACATTGAGCTTCTAACCGTGTGTTTGGAGTGGTCATAGTGATTGCATTATTTAAATAGAGCAACCAGTAGGCTAACAGCCATATGAGAATCAGATTGGTTGCATAGGAAGTCACAAGATATCAGTATGCTCATGTCTGGTAGCAGACAACACCACATCCTTTAATGTGACTCATTCTGTTTACCAAGAGTCATAAGCCCTGTCAATTGTTTCCCTGGAAGTATTGTTTAAACACCAGGATAATCAGTCACCCCAGCCCAAAATAGCTTGCCATGAAAAATGAAAGCACATCTGATGAAAAACCAGAATGTGCTAGAAAAAAATGGTAAGATGCTCGTGTCTAAAAGAGTCTCGGGTATACAAGATGGAAGTCTAAAAGTGCTGTGAGCCTTTCAGCTGTCTCATGGCAACTGAGACATCAGATGATGGAAGAGATGGGCTGTGTGGCTCCTTAATCAGAGCTAGGTCATGCCTTGCCTGTGTCAGGAGCTGGCTGAAAGACTTGAAATACTCCCACCTCCATATATGCTAGCCTGGGCTAGATAAGGATCTCAGTGGTTTAAACATTTACACTGAGTCCCTCTTTTGTGTTTAGAATGTTAGTAGAAAATTTATTACATGGATTGTGTCAGGACTGTAAATATTAGCTTGGATATTAGCAGCGTTCTTGCAAACATGGTAAACTGTGACTTTGTTTACTTCCCTATTCAGCCTAAATTAAAAAAATGTATTATTGAAAACAACACACAAAGCAGGTCACAGCTGGTGAAGCTGTCAGTATATGTACACAATTTGTTTCTGCACTTTTTCAGTGACAGAGAAAACCTGATATGCATCTACACAGAGCCATCACTCTGCCTTCTGGTGCCACTTACATTGAACAGTTTAAAACCAATTACCAACTTTGGGATAATAAAGCTGATGAACCTGAGTTCAGTGGAATGTTATATTAGTTAGTGAAAGTAGCATAGTCATTGTAGATTATGCTTATGGGTTCAACAAACTGAAGGAAAAAGGGGAGAGTGGGGTAACTAGAAAGCAATAGGAAGAGTAATAGAAGAAAATAATCTCAATTATGCAGTCCAGTTTCAAGAGTAAAACCTTGGATGTTGTTAAATAACTACTTAGAAAAAAACAATACAACATGACAGTCTCCTCAAAGAATTCCTTAAAAATAGGCCCAGCTAGCCTAACTGTCAAGTGAATCTAATAAATACTCCATCAGTACTGTTTGCCCTGGCACTTGGGTTCAGCCTGTCCATTTTAAATTCATTTTAACCTCCTTATGTTTGTACAATGTGACGTCAATGCACATACTCTGTGGCTTTTGCTTGTTCAAAAGAGAGGAAAGACAGATCTGTCAGAATCAGTGGCTGAAATTCTCACCAGATAAGGAGAAAATATATTCACTACAGTTGGCTAACAAAAAATGTATTGACATTAGAGTGCTGACCAGAGATTATAATGTCTCAAGATTTAGCATCCAAAGAAAAAATTTTACAGTTACAAATTTACAAAGTCATATTAAGCTACATATTCTTCCTTAAAAAATGGGTAGAGATGTATAGTATGTTATACAGCTGTATATACTTGACAGTATTCAGCTCCAAAACGAGTGATAAGATCATCTAAGAAAATAAAAAAAGTTATTCTCAAGGTTCCCCATAAAGGAAGAAGATCTCAAGAAGATAAGGGAAACACTATCAATAAATATACAATCCTGAAGGAAGAAGTTTTAGTACTGTAATAAGAAAGCAGATGGAAACTGTAGCTGAAACATTGCTATGATTTGGTAACCCAACAGCCAAACGAAGTCTGTGGCTATTAAAAGGATTGGGTTGAAAAAATTTACCATCAGTTCTGTTGCTGCATGTTAGGGAAGATAGTAGGACACTATGTCAGAATGAAAGTCAAGGCAAAATCATGTAATTATATGCTGACCATATTTCAGGCTGCTGCTGAGCACATCCTTCAGCACAGGGAGACTGGGCAATGCAACTACAATATGTGATTTAGTGTAGGTAATACTTGATTCTAGCACACCCAGATTCAATTTGCTTGTTGTTGCCTGCAATGTAAGAGCCATGGCTTCCTGGCCCTGCACATAATACAGACCTACAGATCTTGCTTCATCTGCCTTATAGTCCAGGTCACAGTAGGACTGAGCAGGTAGAAGAATAAAAGTGAGCATACAGCTAACCTGAGCCTTTGTGGGTAGTGCCAAATAAATTTTAAGGCTGTCACGGTTTAACACTGGCCCGGCAATTAAACCGAGAAACAGATTTTTATATTAATTCCCCTCTCCTCCCTGATAAGGAAAGGAGAGAGAATAAAGAAAAGAAACTTACGGGTTGGAAACTAAACTACACAACTTTAATGAAACAGGAATGATAAATAGGAAAAATTACTAAATATATACAAATATACAGGAAAAGATTGATCCCACGTTCCTCCCCCCTTTCCCCCAATAACTCTCACGTCACCACGGAGGCTGCAGGGCAGCCCTGGGAAAGTCCAGGCTGGACTCTGGGGTCAGGAGCAGTCGGGAGCTGGAGGCAGGAACACACAGATTCAGGCTGGCACGGATCAGGACCACAGGCAGACGGATGGACGGAATCCTCCCAGGATGCCAAAGCAAACAGGGAAACCGGTGAAGGAAGGCAGGAAGGAGGGAAAGGTGCAGGAAAAGGAGCAGGAAAGGTGTCGACCCTCGTGATCCCTCAAATTTATACTGAGTATGACATGTATGGGATAGAATACTCTGTTTGGTCAGTTCTGGCATCTATCTTGTCTCGGGCCTCCCCAGAGGAGGGGTTCAGGTGGGACCTCTTTACTCCTTCTGCAGGGTAAAATGTTTTCCTCAGAAGCAACAGTGTCCTTGGGTCTGCATACCAACTTCTAGCAGTAACATAAACATCCAGTATTATCAGTCCTAGAAGCAGACACTGTCTGAGAAACTTCTGTTAATTTCAACAAGTGCAACTACTTACAAGAAACTTAGCTGAAAGCAAAAGTACAAACCAGAAAATCACCTTTATCCTGGCTCAAACCAGGACAAAGGCGAGTGATTTTTTTCTGTCCTATGACACAGCAATAATCTGATTTTCTAGTTTAGAAATGTATATTTTAAAAGGGGCCTTTGAGCCCTTCTGCATGAGTAGAGTCATAGAATTATAGCACGGTTTGTGTTGGAAGAGGCTTCTGAAGGTCACCTAGTCCACCCCTCCTGCCATGGATAGGGACATATTTCATTAGATCAGGTTGCTTAAAGCTCTGTCCTAGTAGATCTTGAACACTTCTGATGATGAGGCATTCACAACTTCCCAGGGCAACCAGTTCTAATGTCTCACCAATCACACTATAAAAAAAGTCTTCCTTATGTCCAATATAAATCTATCTCTTTCAGTTAAAAGCTCTTGACCCCTGCCTTATAACTACAAACCTTGGTAAACAGTCTCTTTCTGTCTTTCTTATAAGTCTCCTTGTAAGACCGTGTCAAACTTGGTCCTTTTTAACCCTTTTTAAAATGGACGTGGTATTTCCCTTTTTCCAGTCACAGGGGTTTCAATTGACTGCCGTGCCTTTTCAGATATGAAGAGTGGGTTGACAACTACATCAGCTAATTCCATCAGGACTCTTGAATGCATCTCTTCATGGACTTAAGTATGTTCAAATGCCTCAGGTGATTTCAAAAGTGACCTTCTACAGTGGGAGGGACTCCATTGCCCCAGTCCTTGCTTAGAGTTTCAGGGGCTTAAAAGTTGTAGAGGGAGAGATTACCACTGAAAACTGAGGTAAAAACATTCTGAGTACCTCCACCTTCTCCCTGGTGGTTATCAATAGTTCTCCTGTTTTATTTATCTTTTGCTCTAATCTTCCTTTTTCTGGACAATGTACCTGTAGAAGGCTTTTTTATTCTTCGCATTCCTTGGTGAAAAGTTTGAAACCCAAATCCATACATTTTGTACCTAACATCATATTGGCTTCAAAGTGATGTCACTAAAGTTAGGAATGGACAGTGGATCTTCATCTCATACATTATTCAGTCAACATAATAAAGAATAAACCACAGAACTTTAGCTATTAACTTTTTTTATTACTTTTATGTATTGTCTGGAAAAACATTTGAGCATTCTTCATTAGTAGATTCAAAATACATTCCTACTGCCTGTTCTTCCTGGTTTTTTTATTATGCATTTTGAAGTAGCTGAGAATTTACTTTTATGGTTCAATGTTTTTCCCATTAGGTATTCTAAGTAATTTTAGCAATTTAAATGCTGATTCTGAGGTATTTATGTGGACAAATGCAACATTCATTACACTTTCTGCAGTAACTTGAGAGTACCTCTGGCCATTAAACCTTGTTTTATTGAAAATTAGAATGCAACCTAGGACACCATTGCTTGTCATCTTTTCTGCATATTCTGTGATTTAGAAGAGAATGTCCTCTTCCAGCACAATCAAGCCTGGCATTAACGAGACTGAGCTCATGCAAACCTTGGATGGAAAAATACCACACATGGCTTGCAACTAGGATGTTCAGATATTTGTGGATGCTGCTGTTTTTTTTAGGTAATTGTCGTGATGAACTGATTATCAGTGCATCAGTGAAGATGTTTTAGCAGCAGTATTAGTGATAAGCATGAAGCTTTCCACTATCACCAACCGTCACCTTATCCAACATCACAAAACTGTCTGGTCTCTTATGATTTGGGCAGAAAATATTTACAGAATTTTTCATGAGGTTGTATGATTAATATCATGTAAGCTGTGTAAGTGTTGCTTTTTTCTCCATATGTTTTAAAGAGTGCTTTTTCCCCTTTCAATTTGATGTTCTCATGCAAAGCAAAAAGTTGCAAATCTATGTCTTGGTGTTCAACATTATAACCTGGCTTCAGCAGAGTAAAAAAACTAATCACGGATTTGAGTAATTTGCAAATTTGGGGTCAAAGGAGCAATGGAAATTAGTGAAAAATATGTATTGGGTTAGTAACATAAAAGTACTCAATACATGGCTCTGGCAATATATGTTTATAATGTGTAAACAAAATGGTCCTCCACTGGTACAGGCACTTTTCTGTGCTGTTAGAATTTCCACTTAAAATCACAAATGGATTCTTTTTTTTTTTTTGACCAGAAGTGGTGATGATGCTGACATGTCATCCTTTACCATTCCAAAGGCATAATGTACCAGTTAACAGAAAAGCTTTCTGTCTTTGATACTCTTCACAGTGGCTAACAAAGCTGGAGTGTGTCCAAAGAGAGCAACAAAACTGGTGAAGGGTCAAGAGCACAAGTCTTAGGAGGTTTAGCTGTGGAAACTGGGGTTGTTTAGGCAGGAGAAAAGGAGGCTGAGTGGAGAGCTTATCAGTCTTTACAATGCCTTGGGTCAGTGCCGTGGTGTTTTGGAAGCGGGGATGCCACTGGGGTGGCTCCTGTGAGAAGCTGCTGGAAGCTTCTCTGGTTCCAATGCTGGCTCTGCCTCTGCCCAAGGCCGAGCAGATATGGGAAGCTGGATGTGCCTCTGTGAGTAATATATTCAAGAAAGGGAAATCAAAATTGCAAAAAGTGGACCTGCAGAGCAGAGTAGAGGATGAAATGAAAGAACAATGCCAGAGAAACAACACCAAGGTCAGTGAGGAAGGAAAGGGAAATGTGCCCGAGCAGNGGCTGTCTTCATATGTGGGTACTGTAAATAAGGTAGAACAAAAGTAGTTGAGAAACTAGTAGAATACCATAAAAATGCTTTAATGAGATTCATTATAAACTGAAGATGAGGAAACTTATGCATACATAGTTCATGCATAGTGACAAACACACCATTGTAAAAGGTGAAGCCATTTGTCAGGTTGACCATTACAAGACTTTAATCAGAAATATTGTTCAAATTCCTTCAGCTGAATATACCCTGAATAATAAGTGCCTTTTTCTTCAACATGTACTCTGCTTAATGTCTCAATTTATGCTCTCTGGAACATTGATACAGCACTAGATTTCAAAGCAAGAATCAAGACTGAGGTTGCTAAAATAATGTAGAATATGTATTTTAAAAAAAGCTGTATTAAGTTCAAGCTTAGCATCTGCACTGTGCTATCTTCTCACTGAATACGCTGTTTTCATTAGAAGAACGATTTTTTTCACATATCATTTGATTATCAAATTGTTTAATTAAAATCTAAAAGTTGATGTCATGTTGCAAAGAATACATTACACCCTTGCTTCTTGTATAGATATTTATTTTTACTCAATGTAAACTCCGATGACTATGGATACAGCTGACTTCAGTGGGCAGTGTTATCCAGTATATTTAAGTCATTACTATGTGATTTAAAGAATTTTAACACTTTGACAGAACTACCTCAGTACAAACCCTGATGAATCAGCTCATGTATTCTTGCTGAAACAGAAGACACCTTTCAAGCAAGTTCAAAATCCTTAATTTCTTCTCCGCTGCATTTCCACCATATATTAGAAGAATATCAAATTGTTCCAGTAATATCCTGGCTGTGTCAGTCTTTGAGTTACAGGTTCAGCACCAAGAATATTAACATGCTTTGCAAGTGCTCTGGGAAAGAGAGATGGCATTGAGCCACTCCTTTCCTAGCATAGGATTCTCAAATACTGGATACATAAAAGCTATGCTATCTGTATTTTTGCAGTTTCACAAAAACAGAGTGGCATAATGGGTCGCCTTCAATGGAAAATGTGTCCATTTCATTTTGAAACTAAACTGATTCAAGCAACTTAGGACTTGACAAATAGCTGAATTTTTCAGATATCCCATATTCAGTGCTAAACAAGTGTGAGCTATTGTGAATTTCTCTTCCACGTAAGTCTAGCCAGCTCATATGCTTTTTCTGAGTATATTACATTGAGTCTCAGACAGGTTCTGCATTTATACTCAGGAATTAAAAGTTGCAACCAATATATTTTATCTGGTCTTCTTTACAAATGTGCTCAGTTTGATGTGAGAACATATGGAAACTTACATGTCAAAATTTATGTGTGCATTTATCTGGATAAAATGTACTGTGAAAATAGAACTCTAGAAAAACTTCAGTTACCCTTTATCTTAAGACAGAGAAGAAGATACTGTTTCCAATATTACTAGCTATTGTATTTTCTATTACAAAGCCCAGTAGATTTTATAATTGAAAAAGAATATATTAACATTAAGTAATTATTTAATAAATAATTGTTAAAACACAGCAAGTTCTGCCAAAAGTCAAGGCTTAGTTATGGGGAAAACCAGTTGATCCTGTTATAGTGCATCCTAATAGTCATTCTCAAACNTGTAAGCCTCACTGGAATGAAGTGGCATAAACACCCTATAGTGACTGGTCCAGATTCTCCATGCATCCTTGGCATAGACTACCTCAAGGGAGGTGACTTCAAGGACCCAAAAAGGTACTGGTGGTCCTTTGGTAATGCAGCCATAAAGACTGAGAATGAAGGATGGCTGCATGCTTTGATTGGCCTTTCAGATAAATCCTTTGTGGTAGGATTGCTGAAAACTATAAAACAGCTGATGCCAATTGCTACTTCTATAGTGCATCGAAGACAATATCGCATCAACAGAGATGCTGTGATCCCCATTCACAAGCTGATCCCGCAACTAGAGAGCCAAGGAGTGATCAGCAAGACTCACTCACCCTTCAATAGACCTGTATGGCCAGTGCGAAAGCCTAATGGAGAATGGAGACTGACAGTGGACTATCGTGCCCTAAATGAGGTTACACCACCACTAAATGCTGCTGTGCTGGACATGTTAGAACTTCAGTATGAGCTGGAGTCAAAGGCAGCCAGGTGGTATGCTTCTAATGACATTGCTAATGCATTTTTTTGCTATTCTTATAGCACCAGAATGCAGGCCACAGTTTGCTTTCACCTGGAGAGGTGTCCAGTACACTTGGAATCGACTGCCCCAGGGGTGGAAACACAGTCCTACCATCTTCCATGGACTGATCCGTGATACCTTGGAACAAGGTGGAGCTCTAGAACATCTACAGTTCATCGATGACATTGTTGTGTGGGGTGACACAGCAAAAGAAGTCTACGAGAAAGGTAAGAAGATAATTGAAATCCTTCTAGAGGCTGGTTTTGCTATTAAAAGAAGCAAGGTCAAGGGACCTGTGCAAGAGATACAGTTTCTGGGGGTTAAGTGGCAAGATGGACGTCGCCACATCCCAATGGACGTGATTAACAAAACAACAGCTATGGCCCCACCAACTACCAAAAAGGGAACTTAGTCCTTCTTAGGAACTGTTGGTTTCTGGAGGATGCATATTCCTGCTTATAATCAGATTGTGAAACCTCTCTATGAGGTTACCCAAAAGAAGAAAGACTTTAAATGGGGTCAGAAAAACAAGCTGCTTTTGAAAGTATTAAACAGGAGATTGTGCAGGCAATGGCCCTTGGACCAATTCGAACAGGGCCAGACATTAAAAATGTTCTCTACACCGGAGACGGAGGTGATGGTCCTACATGGAGCCTCTGGCAGAAAGCTCCAGGAGAGACTCGAGGTAGACCTCTAGGATTTTGGGGTCGAAACTACAAAGGCTCTGAAGCCAACTACACAGCTACTGAAAAAGAGATATTGGCCGCATATGAAGGAGTTAGAGCTGCTTCAGAAGTGATTGGTACTGAAGCACAGCTCCTCCTGGTGCCACGATTACCTGTACTGGGTTTTATGTACACAGGTAGAGAATCTTCCCATCATGCCACTGATGCTACATGGAGTAAATGGATTGCTTTACTCTCACAGACAGCTAGGATAGGAAGACTTGATCGTCCAGGACTTGTGGAAGTAGTAACAAACTGGCCACAAGGCAAACACTTTGGAATGTATTCTTTAGTTGCAGTTTTTAGTCTTCTAAATCAATGATGCAACATTTATATAATAAATATCATACCCTCTATTCTACCCCCAAATTCCTCTGATTTCACTGAATTCTCAAAATTACCTGTAAGTCTTGCATCTTTTGTATTCATCCCTTTAAAAACAAAACCACAACATCTCCGATTGACAAACTTTTCTGATGGGGGAGTGTAGCTGGACGAACTTCTTGAAGAGCGCAGAGCTCCGAGATAAGTAGGTGTACAGCAGTGGTTGATCTCGGTCAGTACCGGTGTTGTGAAGCAGACCAGCTGTCACGGTTTGACACTGGCCCGGCAATTAAACCGAAAAACAGATTTTTATATTAATCCCCCTCTCCTCCCTGATAAGGAAAGGAGAGAGAATAAAGAAAAGAAACTTACGGGTTGGAAACTAAACTACACAACTTTAATGAAACAGGAATGATAAATAGGAAAAATTACTAAATATATACAAATATACAAATATACAGGAAAAGATTGATCCCACGTTCCTCCCCCCTTTCCCCCAATAACTCTCACGTCACCACGGAGGCTGCAGGGCAGCCCTGGGAAAGTTCAGGCTGGACCCTGGGGTCAGGAGCAGTCGGGAGCTGGAGGCAGGAACACACAGATTCAGGCTGGCACGGATCAGGACCACAGGCAGATGAATGGACAGAATCCTCCCAGCATGCCGAAGCACACAGGGAAACCCGGTGAAGGAAGGACAGGACGAAAAGCAAGAAGGGAAAGAAAGGTGTCGACCCTCGTGATCCCTCAAATTTATACTGAGTATGACGAGATGNATATGCATCTACACAGAGCCAGCACTCTGCCTTCTGGTTCCACTTACATTGAACAGTTTAAAACCAATTACCAACTTTGGGATAATAAAGCTGATGAACCTGAGTTCAGTGGAATGTTATATTAGTTAGTGAAAGTAGCATAGTCATTGTAGATTATGCTTATGGGTTCAACAAACTGAAGGAAAAAGGGGAGAGTGGGGTAACTAGAAAGCAATAGGAAGAGTAGTAGAAGAAAATAATCTCAATTATGCAGTCCAGTTTCAAGAGTAAAACCTTGGATGTTGTTAAATAACTACTTAGAAAAAAACAATACAACATGACAGTCTCCTCAAAGAATTCCTTAAAAATAGGCCCAGCTAGCCTAACTGTCAAGTGAATCTAATAAATACTCCATCAGTACTGTTTGCCCTGGCACTTGGGTTCAGCCTGTCCATTTTAAATTCATTTTAACCTCCTTATGTTTGTACAATGTGACGTCAATGCACATACTCTGTGGCTTTTGCTTGTTCAAAAGAGAGGAAAGCCAGATCTGTCAGAATCAGCGGCTGAAATTCTCACCAGATAAGGAGAAAATATATTCACTACAGTTGGCTAACAAAAAATGTATTGACATTAGAGTGCTGACCAGAGATTATAATGGCTCAAGATTTAGCATCCAAAGAAAAATTTTTACAGTTACAAATTTACAAAGTCATATTAAGCTACATATTCTTCCTTAAAAAATGGGTAGAGATGTATAGTATGTTATACAGCTGTATATACTTGACAGTACTCATCTCCAAAACGAGTGATAAAATCATCTAAGAAAATAAAAAAGGTTATCCTCAAGGTTCCCCATAAAGGAAGAAGATCTCAAGAAGATAAGGGAAACACTATCAATAAATATACAATCCTGAAGGAAGAAGTTTTAGTACTGTAATAAGAAAGCAGCTGGAAACTGTAGCTGAAACATTGCTATGATTTGATAACCCAACAGCCAAACGAAGTCTGTGGCTATAAAAAGGACTGGGTTGAAAAACTTTACCATCAGTTCTGTTGCTGCATGTTAGGGAAGATAGTAGCACACTATGTCAGAATGAAAGTCAAGGCAAAATCATGTAATTATATGCTGACTATAGTTCAGGCTGCTGCTGAGTACATCCTTCAGCACAGGGAGACTGGGCAATGCAACTACAATATGTGATTTAGTGTAGGTAATACTTGATTCTAGCACAACCAGATTCAATAAGCAATTGCTTGTTGTTGCCTGCAATGTAAGAGCCATGGCTTCCTGGCCCTGCACATAATACAGACCTACAGATCTTGCTTCATCTGCCTTATAGTCCAGGTCACAGTAGGACTGAGCAGGTAGCAGAATAAAAGTGAGCATACAGCTAACCTGAGCCTTTGTGGGTAGTGCCAAATAAATTTTAAGGCGAGTGATTTTTTTCTGTCCTATGACACAGCAATAATCTGATTTTCTAGTTTAGAAATGTATATTTTAAAAGGGGCCTTTGAGCCCTTCTGCATGGTAGAGTCGTAGAATTATAGCACGGTTTGTGTTGGAAGAGGCTTTTGAAGGTCACCTAGTCCACCCCTCCTGCCATGGAAAGGGACATATTTCATTAGATCAGGTTGCTTAAAGCTCTGTCCTAGTAGATCTTGAACACTTCTGATGATGAGGCATTCACAACTTCCCAGGGCAACCAGTTCTAATGTCTCACCAATCACACTGTAAAAGAAGTCTTCCTTATGTCCAATATAAATCTATCTCTTTCAGTTACAAGCCCTTGACCCCTGCCTTATAATTACAAGCATTGGTAAAAAGTCTCTTTCTGTCTTTCTTATAAGCCTCCTTGTAAGACCATGTCAAACTTGGTCCTTTTTATCCTTTTTTAAAATGGATGTGGTGTTTCCCTTTTTCCAGTCACTGGGGTTTCAACTGACTGCTGTGCCTTTTCAGATATGAAGAGTTGACAACTACATCAGCTAATTCCATCAGGACTCTTGAATGCATCTCTTTGGGTCACATGGACTTAAGTATGTTCAAGTGTCTCAGGTGATCTCAAAAGTGACCTTCTACAGTGGGAGGGACTCCATTGCCCCAGTCCTTGCTTTGAGTTTCATGGGCTTAAAAGTTGTAGGAGGAGAGATTACCACTGAAAACTGAGGTAAAAACATTCTGAGTACCTCCACCTTCTCCCTGTTGGTTATCAATAGTTCTCCTGTTTTATTTATCTTTTGCTCTAATCTTCCTTTTTCTGGACAATGTACCTGTAGAAAGCCTTTTTATTCTTTGCATTCCTTGGTGAAAAGTTTGAAACCCAAATCCATACATTTTGTACCTAACTTCATATTAGCTTCAAAGTGATGTCACTAAAGTTAGGAATGGACAGTGGATCTTCATCTCATACATTATTCAGTCAACGTAATAAAGAATAAACCACAGAACTTTAGCTATTAACTTTTCTTATTACTTTTATGTATTGTCTGGAAAAACATTTGAGCATTCTTCATTAGTAGATTCAAAATACATTCCTACTGCCTTTTCTTCCCGTTTTTTTTATTATGCATTTTGAAGTAGCTGAGAATTTACTTTTATGGTTCAATGTTTTTCCCACTAGGTATTCTAAGTAATTTTAGCAATTTAAATGCTGATTCTGAGGTATTTATGTGGACAAATGCAACATTCATTACACTTTCTGCAGTAACTTGAGAGTACCTCTGGCCATTAAACCTTGTTTTATTGAAAATTAGAATGCAACCTAGGACACCATTGCTTGTCATCTTTTCTGCATATTCTGTGATTTAGAAGAGAATGTCCTCTTCCAGCACAATCAAGCCTGGCATTAACGAGACTGAGCTCATGCAAACCTTGGATGGAAAAATACCACACATGGCTTGCAACTAGGATGTTCAGATATTTGTGGATGCTGCTGGTTTTTTTAGGTAACTGTCGTGATGAACTGATTATCAGTGCATCAGTGAAGATGTTTTAGCAGCAGTATTAGTGATAAGCATGAAGCTTTCCACTATCACCAACCGTCACCTTATCCAACATCACAAAACTGTCTGGTCTCTTATGATTTGGGCAGAAAATATTTACAGAATTTTTCATGAGGTTGTATGATTAATATCATGTAAGCTGTGTAAGTGTTGCTTTTTTCTCCATATGTTTTAAAGAGTGCTTTTTCCCCTTTCAATTTGATGTTCTCATGCAAAGCAAAAAGTTGCAAATCTATGTCTTGGTGTTCAACATTATAACCTGGCTTCAGCAGAGTAAAAAAACTAATCACAGATTTGAGTAATTTGCAAATTTGGGGTCAAAAGAGCAATGGAAATTAGTGAAAAATATGTATTGGGTTAGTAACATAAAAGTACTCAATACATGGCTCTGGCAATATATGTTTATAATGTGTAAACAAAATGGAACATTCACACAAGACCTGTGTAGCCTCTAGCCACAATTTATGCTGCTGTCAGTGAAAACAGAAATACATCTCTTGTCATTCATCTACTNATGCTGACATGTCATCCTTTACCATTCCAAAGGCATAATGTACCAGTTAACAGAAAAGCTTTCTGTCTTTGATACTCTTCACAGTGGCTAACAAAGCTGGAGTGTGTCCAAAGAGAGCAACAAAACTGGTGAAGGGTCAAGAGCACAGGTCTTAGGAGGTTCAGCTGTGGAAACTGGGGTTGTTTAGGCAGGAGAAAAGGAGGCTGAGTGGAGAGCTTATCAGTCTTTACAATGCCTTGGGTCAGTGCCGTGGTGTTTTGGAAGCGGGGATGCCACTGGGGTGGCTCCTGTGAGAAGCTGCTGGAAGCTCCCCTGGTTCCAATGCTGGCTCTGCCTCTGCCCAAGGCCGAGCAGATATGGGAAGCTGGATGTGCCTCTGTGAGTAACATATTCAAGAAAGGGAAATCAAAACTGCAAAAAGTGGACCTGCAGAGCAGAGTAGAGGATGAAATGAAAGAACAATGCCAGAGAAACAACACCAAGGTCAGAGAGGAAGGAAAGGGAAATGTGCCCGAGCAGAGGTTTGCCCATAGCCCATGGTGAGATGGCAGCTGTGCCCCTGCAGCACATGGAGGAGCAGAGTGGAGCAGTCCCTGAAAGACCAGAGTGGGGTAAATCTGGATTTGTAGCCCCTGAAGTGTCACAGGTGAGCAGATGTGAAGCTGCAGCCCTGTGTGGAATCACATGGAGGGGCAGATGTGTATCTGCAGCCATGGAGGACCCCGTGTCAGAGGAGGTGACTGCTCCCGCAGCAGCCGTGACTCTGTGTGCAGCCCGGGCTGGAGCAGTCTGTGCCTGAGGGACTGCACCTGTGGGAGGGACTCATGTCCCAGGGGTTCCTGAAGGACTCTCCCCCATGAGAGGGACCCCGCATTGGAGCAGGGGAAGAATGTGAGGAGGAAGGAGCGATTCTGGCCTGGGAAGCAGGGAGGGGTGCGGGTATGAAGATCTGGCCATGTTTTCTCTTTCTCCTTGTAGATTGAATTAGGCTTTTTCTTCCCAAGTTGAACCTGTCAGGTTTTTGCCTGTTACTGTAATTGGGGAATCCAAACCTCCCTGTCCTTGTCGCTATTAATGAGCCTTTGGGTAGATTTTCTCCTTCCTGTCCCACAGTGGGAGTGGGGGATGAGCGAGCAGAGTCCTGGTTGGTACCAGCTGGGCCTGAGCCATGACACTCAGAAAGGCTCTTCCCTGCCCTACTTGTTCACCTCTCGAGTTGCTGCAGGGACACGATTGCACAACAGCAATTTCAGTTTTAATAATCCATAAGTGCATCCTCATTCACTGTGCCTGCTGCTCCTGGGAACACTGAAATGCAGCTTTTCACCACCAAATTTAGAGTACGGGTATCAAAAAGGAGGAAGGAAGCCACCCCCCACCTCTACTATGATCTGACACAGTGTTTAAATAATAATAATAATCTAGCAATGGTGTCACGGCCAAAGGGAAGAATATCAGGAATGCTTAGACAAACTTTCATTCTGAAATAAATAAGTCCTCTTTAGGACTTTCCCTGAGCTGAAATCACCTCCTCTCCCATTCTCTGCAAATCAGCGATTCAACAGTCTGGTTTTTGGTGGGGTTTTTTGGTATTTGTTTGGTTGGTCGGTTTCGTTTTTTGTTTAGGGGTTGTTTTTTTGTTTGTTTTTGGTTTTTTTTTTTGAAGTGAAGTAACTCAAGCTTTAAAGAAAAATTTGTTGAGAACAAGAATTTGATCCTCTTTGCCACCATGGTGGCATAAGAAGAGCTGGGTACAAAGTCACCATACAACAAGGTGACAATTTGAAAGGGAATTACAAAGTCACAAAGACCAGATCCCCACCAGAGCAATGGGGATCTAAAATAAAAGTATCAGGAAAAACAAATATTTATTTCAGTATGTCATCTGACATGCTTATAACAGTGTTAACTGTTGCTAGTGTTAAAATAAAACCACTATACCTCATTATATCTAAACTTTAAAAATTCCTTCACCAACAGATAAATTTATAATAAGGCTCAGGCAGTAACAGACTTCCAGGGAAAAGGAAAAATTCCCAGAGCCATATTTATATTTATAGATTATTTTTTTTTTGTTCAGTGCACAGGCTGGGCCTGAACCATGACAACAACTGCCTGAAAGAAGGTTGTAGTGAAGTGGGTATTGTTCTCTTCTTTCAAGTAAAAAGCCACAGAACAAGAGTTGACAGCCTCAAGTTGTGCCAGGGTAGGTTTAGAGTGGATATTAGGAAAAATTTAGGTTATTATTAGGTTGTCAAGCATTGGAGCAAGCTGCCCAGGGAAGTGATTGTGTCACCATCCTTGGAGGTATTTAAAAGACATATAGATGTGCTTAGATACATGGTTTAGTGGTGGACTTGGCTGTGCTGGGTTAACAGTTGGACTTGAAGATCTTAAGGGTTTTTTCCAACCAAAATGATTCTGTTACTCTATATTTTGCTGTCTCTGCAACACTGCTAGTAGTGTAAAAGCCCTACCATGCAGATAACCAAACTGACAGCAAATTCAAGAGGTCTGAGGAGCTCTAAACCATCACCCCCTGACCTTCAACTCTGCTGTGGGAAACATGTTATTGGAGCTACAGACACTTAAGCAGCCTGGAAGTGACTTATAGTCACTGGTTTCCTAACGACTGCCCTCCAAAGATAATCCCCAGTCTGGCACAACTTCTTGCCTGTGGTCAGAATTCATATATTCAAAAGTCAGTACAAACAGAGGAAATTTACACTGGGAAACCCAGACACAGCAGGGATAAGATAGAACACTTTGATCTTGTGGTTTTCATTCAGCAAATAAAATACAACTTGGATACTTCTGTTTCTTGAATCTCCATCATGTCAGTGTTGAAATCTGGGAAATAAGCAATAAGTCTAGAGAACACTTGTTTCAAAATGGAAAATACCCAAATATCATGTTTTTGATTTTGTGGTTATAGGGAAATTTAAGACATAAAAGTACTTATTACTACTTTTAAAAAAAAGTCAACAAATGTAGAAGACAAAATTTAAAAAAATACTTCCTATTGTAAGATTAAAACTAGGTTTTAATTATCTGATCACAAAAGTAGTTACTACAGTTTTTCTCCATTTGAAATTGAAAAAAAAATCTACTTAAATACTTATTGAACAGGACAAACATGCCTCAAGTAGCTGGATTTACCATTGCATAGTAGGTGAGAGGAAAAAAGACTTGGTAAATGTCATTGTTGCCAAACTGAGGAGACAAAGAGTGATCAAATTTAAAAAGAAAATTATGACTGTTATGAGCATGAGTGGAAGCAGGACAGAAGTTCACCCCAGAAATTGCAGCAGAGGAAGGCTGCTATCTTCTGCCTTTGATGGGGAGTTTTATCATGCTTGACTGATTTCTCATTCCAAGTAATTACAGACACCGAGTAGTTTGAATAGTGTAGTGAAGTAGAGAGCTGGTATGGCTTTACAGATTGCCTGTCAGAGTGCAGAGAGGTCAGACAGCTTGAGTAAGGCTACAGGAGGAAAAGGCTTGTTTCATCTAAGAATTAGATTTCAGTCCAGTGCTCAGACAACTAAGATATTCTTCCATCAACCTAATTTGTTTTTTTAAAACATACCTATAAAAAATAAACTATAGAAAACATCTGCTGTTTGAGAGTCAGCATCTAAATGAGAAAAATAAGTTACTGCTCTACATATCTGGTTGTACAGTCTCTCTCGTATTTATACTTCAAAATGTCTGTTGAAATACAGCAAGGCTATAATATTTACAGTAGTGTCAGGTGTGATGCACCAAGGGCTTATGGTGATATAAGACAGGCACTAAATGTACCTGTGCTCCTTTTATTGTATGTTGTTTTGGGATAGCCCTTTTGCAGGAGTCTGGCCTACTGTTTGAGTACAAGTGAGGCAGATGACACATTATCAGAGGCAGGAACCTAGTGAAAAGCAGCCACCCTTTAATCTAGCCTCCTATTTAGTTGTTAAATAATTACATGTTTTGATTTCCACAGATCTACCCTCAGGACACTTTATCTTTTGGTAAACCTATGTATGCCTTCTGGTGCAGGAAAAATCACATTCACATTAAGTGCACAGGTAGGACAGTGCAGGTATACCACATTACCATCCAAATGAAACAAAATGGAACATTCACACAAGACCTGTGTAGCCTCTAGCCACAATTTATGCTGCTGTCAGTGAAAACAGAAATACATCTCTTGTCATTCATCTACTGTAATATCCAAGGTACAGAGCTGCTGTGTTCAAAGCAAAACTGAGTTAATAGTACTCAGTTAATAGCAAGGGTTGGACTTGATGATCTCTGAGGTCCCTTCCAATCCGGCTAATTCTATGATTCTATGATTCTATGATACTCAGACTTCCTTTCCCCCTCCTCCCTATTTTAGAGAGGAAGACTGAACCCTTTCAAACTGAAGAGACAGTGGGAAATAAGAGAATGACAAGTTAGATATAAAATATTACAGAGAATAGTAACAATGTAAGTGGAGTTTTTTGTATAAAATCTGTTTCACTGATTGATGGGGTGTATGAGGTGCAGTCAGTAAGATGCCTGCTCCACTCCCCCCCAGAGGCAGCCAGAGGGAAGTCAGCAGCTCCCTGTGAAACTGCATGAGTGGGATGTTCTGCCCCAGGTAAGAAAGCCTACTGAGATACCTGTATGCTAGTGTGGATCCGGGTGCCTGCCAGCAGCTGGACCTCACTGAGCAAATCCACCTTAAGCAGATGCAATTACTGTTCTCTTCCTCTTTCCCCTGGAGACTGTTTCTCAGAAATGCAGGTTAAACCTCAGGCCTTATATTTTCATCCATACCTCCTCTTGCCTCCATACAATACGATTTTATGGAATGTGCCAAGAAAAAAAATACATTTTGAGCCACAAATTTAGGCTACAGTTGTATCTCGATAATACCAGATTTCACCTCCAACCTAAAGAACTTCAGCGTCTCTGATGTTTGAGGCTCTTTATAATGCCTGTCTTTTTAAACATGTCTGACTTTCAAAGTGCCTCAGCAGAATGACTTTCTGCTTGCTACATGATGTTGATGCATTACTCACAATTTGCAATTTGATCTCAGCAAGGTTTACAATGTACCTAATGCACAAAGTTAAAGAGATGCCAAAACTGAAGAACACTATTCAAAGTAAAGTTCTCCAGTGCAGATTCTTGTCTACTGGGAAGAATTCTCTTCTTCCTTGGGGACTGGGAAGAACAGTTACTTCCTTCAAGCTTCCAATGGTTTTTGAGTACTTTTGGTCTCAAGAGTTTCAGACTTTCCAGGATAAATTACTTGTATCACCTGGTTAGGATCCAGAAGGACCCTAATTTAGCATCTCTAAAAATATCTTAGACTTTCTGAAGAGATCAGCTCTTGATTTGTGCTTCCTTATTGATACCTCTAATTCCTACTAGCACGGGAGAAAAAGCATTCTACAGTCAAAAAGGACAATATCTAAGATCCTGGTATCTTTCCACTGATTACAAAGAAGAATTTCTACATAATATCTGTGGGGATTAAGCCCTGTTAAGCCTTTCTCCTGACAGGAAGAAAGCAAAGCTGGTGTGAAAATTTCTTAATGGTTTAAGTACCACTTGAATTATTTCCAGCCTATCTTGTAGGCTATGAGTTCCTCCTAGAGAATCAGAAGCAACTGGTTCATATCCAATCTTAACTGGTGGAAAGAAGAATACTGCTGGTTTAGGACTCTCATATTCTGTGTAAAAGTCTAAAAACTGAGTCACAAATCAAAAGGACACAGTCACTGCAGCTGTCAACTTTTTGTGCACATACCAGATTGAGGCTACATTGCAAAAGCTAGGTGGATAAAACTATTTAAGGAGTCTTCTGCAGCATCTGTGGTTTTTTTCTACTCCTGTAATTTTTGACAGTAGACCACAGGCTCTTTCAGAATTAAACAGCAGGTTTTTAAGACATAAAATTTGGACTGAAGCACTGAAATGAACACTTAGCGCTTAAGTGGATTGACACATTTTGGACTTAAAACTGAGACTGATATTAAATATAGATGAAACATGAAATATATGTTACAATTAACATAGTAGCTTTAGATTAGAAATTAGGAAGAAATTCTTTAATGTTAGGGTGGTGAGGCACTAGAACAGGGTGCCCAGGGAAGTTGTGGATGCCCCATCCCTGGAAGTGTTCAAGGCCAGGGTGGATGGGACTTTGAGCAACCTGGTCTAGTGGGAGGTGTTCCTACCCATGCTGACCCAGGTGATTTTTAAGGTTCCTTCCAACATAAACCGTTCAATGATTCTATGACTCTCTGGTTTTCCCTTGTTAAAATGTCTTTGAAGTGCTCCAGCCACATGGCTAGAAGAATTTGAATTCTCTTCTGGAAGGAATGCAACAAGGAACAAGAGAATATTTACATCCTAACTAAACTAGCAGGTCGATACACTCATAAAGTGTGAACGACGGCTTTGGATGTCTTCTGCACTAAAAGAGAACTAAATACAAACATTTCAGTTGCTGCATGGGTGAGCTGATTAAAAAGCTACTTTTAAACTAGTATAACACATAACAGTAAAAGCCAGACAGGTACTGCTGCAAATGAAGTGGAATGGAACAGCAGCATTTTGTAAGAAACCCAAGGCAGAAAGCATTGAGAACAGCCTCAGCTCCCACCCTGGGCTGGGCCCACAGCAGACAGGCAGAGAGCTTTTTGAACCAAACCTTTTAAGATTGTGGGAGAGAAGTCTGAGCACCTCAGTGCATGACAACAGGACAGCTGTTTTGGACACATGTATAAGTAGAAATCCCACCAGGCACTTATCTTTGGGAGACATTTTGAGGATCATTTTTTTGGACACGAGATGCACTTAAGTGCCTAAACCCTTTGGTTTATCAGCCCGCTTCAGTTTTGCCCACAGACAATATATTTTTGGCTCTGCAGTACATTTCTTTCTGAGCAATTTTCCTTGCCCAGTGAAAAAGGGACCATTTCCTAAAGTAGTTTACAATTGTCATGCAAGTCGGAAAGACACTTCTAATTATGGCTGAAACCATCAACCTAAGCCATTAAACAAAACCTCAGTTCTCTAAGGCAATACAAGGATTAGTTGCTTTTAGTGTGCAAGTTTGAAATCTCTGTCTTAAAGCATTTATTGCCAGTGAGCTCTTTATAAAGCAGAATAGTTGCTGTACTACAGAATTTTGTATCGGTTTTAAAATATTGTAAAATGAAAAGTATTGAAAATGTCTAGACTACTCAACAAAAAGCCCCAGTATTATTGACTACTTAGAAATGTAATTTTTGCCACAAGCAACGACATCCTTATGGAAAAAAGTATTAATCTAAGGGACAGTTATGAATTGAATGGGCTTTTCTCCTCCACTGTATAAGAATTAGTGTCTGAACTTCTGAGTACAGCAGCTAAAAATTAGAAATTTAGTAGGTGTATTCCTTGCTTTGCTTAGTGGCAAAACATACTTATTCTGCATATAGTAAGGATCATGGCAAGAGATGATTTTCAACATCACAAATACAATGTAAATATAATAATAGATGTTCTATCTGGACTGGAATGAGAGTTGACAATACTATCTATTTATTGCTTTAAAAGTTTCTATAATATGAAAAGATTTGATAAGAAGATCCTTTATTTAAGTTTCTGTTTCAATAAATTACTGAATAGATTTTTTTTTTTCATGTGACATGAAAAGATACATTTTTTACTTTTCTTACTTTACTTTTACTTTACCTTTTTTACTTTTCTATTCTGAGAGTGATCATGTTATTGTAAAGATATCTTAACTGGTTGTCAAATAATTCTAAGGCATAGACCAGTTAACTATCAGTATGAACCAGCACAAATCTACTAGTTGAAACAGCATTTTATATTAGGGAATTTGGCTCTCCTGTGTTTCATTCCTAGTTCCCAGAAAAGAAATCTAAATGTATAAACAATACATCCTCTTTCTGCAGAAAAATGCAAGGGGCATCATTATCTAATTATAGGATTTAGAGTCAGAACTGATTTCAGCTGTATTTCTAAAAGTACAGTCAGCACAAACATATCTGAATTCTGGCATCAGAAATGCTAAGCAGAGTGAACTCTTGACATTTTACAGTATTCTAAAGGAAAAAGAGCCATTTTACACATTTGCAGTATGCTTCTAAATAAAAAAAAAAGAAGAATGAACATTTTCAAAGTAAATTTGGAATCATTGACATTTAGTTGCTAAAAAGAAAACAAGAAAAAAAACTAGAGTATCAAATTCTAATGTCATTATTTACATTTTTTACTGATTTATTAAAACTACTATGCAGTCCATATTTACAAATTATGCACATGTTCTATATATGACACGTCCCTGTAGCCCACTCATGTTTAAAACATGCTCATTTATATATCAGTGGGATTAGTATACAAAGAAATGTGACATATTTGCCAAAGAGAGAAACCACTACATAGAAATATTGAATTTCTTTGCCTGGCTTTTCCTATTGCTGTGCTTTTCTTCCCCATTATGCCAAACAACAGTAGTGAGGAAGAGAAAAAGCAATAAGGTTTTGATACAGTTAAAGACATTAGATTGATTAGTTTTTAATATTATTTCCAAGGATGCAAATTCGTCTTCTACATTCATTACTCTACACAAGATTAGTGACAAATTAGAATTCCCTAATGCCAGCCTATACAGATTTAGTTACTTTCAGGACTCTTCTTGCTCAAAGTGGAACATTAATTTTATCCTGCTGTGAGTGAGCTGAGACCGAGATGTAGACATGTTACACAGGACTAGCAAGAAAAATACAAAATAACACAGACCCCTGAAATAAAGTCAGATTTCTCTTTTCAAGAATATTTTAAGTAAACTAAGAAGGGCCACACAATCCATTTGTCTCACAGAAAGCTTTTAATTCAGTCCACTAAAATACATATTCACTGTATTCAAACGAATTTTGCCAATCAGTTTTCTGGGCTCGGTGCACTGAACAGTCAAACTACTTCTCTGCATTGTAAGTAGACTCTAATTAAGTGTATATATGCATTGTGCTTATCATATGCATTGTGCTTATTTCTTTGTTAAGGCCTGGAGAAGTGTGTTGAGACAGACAGGAGAATATTTAGGAAGGCTGACAGAGATGGGTTGCTTTTGCTGCACTTCCTTGAAGAAACATTAATCTCAGCTGGGTATTAATGAACTGGGGCATAAGTAAGAGCACCCCTTCTTCACAGACACCTTAATCACTCCTGCTCTTCTCAATTCTCCCTTTAGTTTTCCTTTTTTTACAACCTCAAATGTTTCTCTTACAACCCATCCTTTTCAGAATCAGTACTCTGAACAGTTTTATCCCCAGACCTTGGCAGAACCTGCACTTCCTGCTTTAAGACTTGCTTTTAACAGCAGTGAAACATAACCCAGGATGATTTTATTTCTGTCTGTGAAAGAACAATTTTACAGTTTCCCTGTGAATGCACAATATTGCAACAAATCCAAAGGAGATGTTTACTGAATGTTTTCCTTGTGATCAGAGTTTGGTTCCTGGAACTGCCATTTGCTCAAAAATGTCAGCCACAGTTTATGTGAAATATCTTGTTTCAGTCAGCAGTGGATAATCACCAAGAAACAATCCTCCCTCACCCTTTTAATAAGAACATTGTAACTTTAATTGGAGGCATACAGGCCTTGCTGGAAAGCCAGAACAAGTAGAAAATTAGGAATGTTGTATAATACTGCTTGGCAGTTTGAGTAGATCACTGCAGATTCATCATTCTTACAATGTTTTATGTTATAAAACATTATTTACTTTCCCTCCAGCCTTAGTTAACCATCAAAAACTGATGAAAATATTTCAAACGGTATTTTAATGTAACAATGTACTTATACCTTTCTTCTCCCTACAAGTGGCACACTCAGATTTGGATATGTACAGAGAGAATTACTTTTCCTTCTGTCAAAGCAACAGGAGTTTTCTCCCATGTCTCCATGTCTTCATGTTGTTTTGTTTGGCATCAGGCACCTCCTGCTCTCCCATTTGACCTGAGCACTGCTGCAGAGGAATCCGAGGGATCCCAGTGAACAGGGAATGAGAGATGGGGTAAGGGAGCTAATAAGGCTGGTAGGGTACTGTGGGAAGGACACTGTGACCCACACAGGGGTGCCTGGATGCTGGACATCTTCAAATCCATCCCCAGGAGCATCTTGGGACTGGAAGGAAAAGAGGAAGCTGTCACAAGTATAACTAGATAATGCTGACATTTTCTGTACAAAGGAAACGGATAAATATTATTTTTAAATAATTTGCAATATTAAAAAAAAAAAAAAAAGTTCAGAAGCTACTCATACTGGATTTTAAACATCCTCACTAGCTCCAGCTACCAAGGTCACCACACACAGTCCAGAGAGACCCTGAGTCCATGGGGCAGAATAGCACACAGCAGCTCCAGAGTCCCTACCACCAAAACTGTTCTTCAGGAGAGGCTTTCCAGAGCCAGCAGTTAAGCAGCTTCCAAGAAAGCTGTCACACAGCAGTACATTTTCTCGAAACATTTCTCTGCCAATCAACTGATGTTTTCTGACAAATCTCCCTTTTTTTTTTTTTTTTTTTTTTTTTAGTCTTTATTTTCTTTACAGCTTACCAAGGATGCAGTAGCTGAGAAGCTGAAGGAAAATAAAGACTTCTGTCCTTTATGTAGATTTTCTTTTACATATTTGGACAAATGTCCATTTTGGTCTTCAGAGGGCCACAATACGCATTCATTTACCTAAGATGCAAAAGCATCTAAGGTTTGTAGTACTGCACTGAACTCCACTGACAGGTTGCCAAAGGATTTGGGATTCTATCCAAGCAAACAGATCTGGCTTTAAATGACAGATGTAGGAGCATAGCTCATACTCCACGTGATTGTGAATACTGCCTACAGACACAGCTTAAAAATGGTGGGCCTCACAGTCAGACAGAGAGGTTCCATGAAGAGCTGGTATCAGAAATCAAGGATTATTTGCCTGGTGCAATCTTAATGGAACATAAAATTGTGGGAGTAAAAGCTAGTTATTTTATTTTAGCACAAAATAGCTTGTACTAAAGAAAAAAACCACAGTAGTAGGTGGGCTACATCAGGAGACACAAAGACTTGAATTCTTCTCATTAGATTTTAAGCTTTGGATTGAGATGCATTTATTAGAAGTTTAACAATCCTAAACACAGTTTGAGGAGGAAGAGGAGAAATTCAGCCCATGCTAGATTTAAATGACAAAGTTTTGGATTAGTATATGCATAGCTTAGCCATTTTCATTCTAAAAGGCTAGTAAGTAGAAATGACGGACACATCAAATTGATGGAGACATCTCTGTTTTGTATCAGAGACTCTTAAAAAACCCCTGCACTTTAGCATAAAACATGCAATTCACTTGTCTGGATCCCTGCTGAAAGGCTTTATTTGCCTCTGAAGATGCAGTCTTTATGCCCTGAATTCACTGCATGGATGTGGCACCAATACCCTTCCTCCTCACCTGGTAGGCACCAGAGATGCCGTAGGTGCTGCTCACCCCTTACACCTGTGAAGCTTTTTCTGGTGAAGGCAGTCAGTACTGCTGGGGGGGCCTGGCAGAAAATCCAGGTATGGCTTGCCTCTCCATCTTCTTCTTCTTGTTTTGGGCGTCTGAAATCCACAGGCAGCAACAGCCAAACAGATAAAATGAAAGGTAAAGATCTTTCCATTTCCCCAAACAATGACAAAGTTTGTTCTTGAAGCACAAAACTATTTATCATTCAAAATGAAAATATTTATTGCAAACATAAATCTGTTGCAAAAAAAAGCAATCTTCCACACATATATGAGCACGAATTAATTGCTTAAAGTTTTTAACAGAAAGAGGATATTTGTTCTTTTCCAAACCACCACCATTCACTGCCTTCTTTGCTCCAATGTCACATCACAGCGACTCCCGCACATGTAGCTGCTCTTTAACAACCAGAGACCACATTTTTTCCCAACAACCTTAGCACAGTATTTCATTTGATCTGGCAGAATGTTGTCCTTGGGAAAGACATTAGCAGGTCCACATCTTTTTTCCATAGCCAAGTTTATGCTTTCCACACTGATTTCTAAAATCCCCTTCCATAATAAGTTTTCCCTCTGCTCTGACTTTTTTCAATACGATGTCTGTGAACAGGACTAAGCACAGCTCCTGATATTTTCTTTCTGAGCTTTGCAAACTTCTGTGCTGTTTAATCAAGAGGCTCTGGGATAAGAAACTTCAGATTGTTTATAGTGGTTATCTTATCTGGGCTTACACAAGTTTATGTAGACATTATCCATACCATCTCTGTCTTCTCTAGAAAGATCGGCTGTGTTCTCCACCTCCATAATTTTGTATTAGAATGGATAATCACCTTTTAGAAAAGTATATTGATTTGTATTTGCTACCTTTGAGCTACTGGTTATTTTCTAATTGTTCTACATATGCAGAAGGGTTAGGTATTTCAGACTGCTTGATTTATATATATGTGTAAGGAGACTCCTATTAAAAGAGTGTGCAATAACAAACGGTGGAGTCTACATAATCAGTTATTGTAATCACTTTCACAGGTTTCATTTTCCAAGAACCATGGAATTTTTAAATTTAAGCTTCTCTCTCACCTCTATAGCCCTATAATTTCTAGATATACTGTATCTAGGAAGTATGCTGGATACTTAACTACAGTATGGCAAATGCAATTCAGTTAACAAGCCCAAGTTTCAGAAAGACTGTAGGTAATTGGCCTTCTGCAGCTTACTGACAGTCTCAAGAAGCCCTGGTTATTGACTCACTTTGTGGAATGATTTTTTCTGAAACTACACAGGTTGTCTGTTCAATGTTCCCAAGACATTTTCACAGCCCTCCTTGGAGAGCCATATATTTCCTAGATTAGTAGGAATGAGTATGAAATATTGAGTTTCCTGGTTTTATCTGTTTTTTTCACTACGCCATTTGGATTGTCTTCAGATGCTAAGGAATTAAGAAGTCTGATTATTTTTAACATGAGAAGGTTGTGCTTTTCTCTTGTGGCCAAAAAATAAAGCTGATTTGCCTTCTTCAAGTTATTTATGTCCTCGTTAATTTCAAAAGTCAATGAAGGGTTGGTTCATTTGACAGGATTGCTCAAGTACATGCATGAAAGGATCATTCATATTTTAAAATTGCATTAAAATACTTCCTCCATCTGAATACAGAAATAATAAGCAGAACCGCATTTTGTAAAATTTCTAAAAATATTTGAAAAAAATAGTTTTTATAAGTTTTATGTGCCAAAGTTGGTAGCGATTTGAAACTATGACAATATTTAATGTTAATACTAATAAATTTTAATGCAAATATGCATACAGTAAGAAACAGAGGAAGAAAAGGAGCATGGAGAAAATTACATCTAAGAATTAGCTTGAAGGTTCAAAAAAGCACATGACTCTAAAGAAAATTTACATCCAGAAGAAAACTACAAAGCTTATTGTCCTTTTGTTATGAAATTCTTTCAAAAATAGACAAGCTCTGTCAGGGGACTCTTTCAGCTCCTTGAAAGTTACCTTTCCTCCCCTTTCCTTCACAAACACCCCCCAAACACACAGCTGCAGCACTCGGTCTGTAAGTCTGATTTCTGGCCTGTCATAGGTAGAAGGTATCACAGGCTTCTGTTCCTGAGACTAGAGGTTTAGTCACAGCAGTAATTTGTCACAGTTTTTATTTAGGTGGCAATCTGCTTTATTACTTTATGAAATAATTTTGCTGAACAATAGCAGAATCACATTTTTAATCATCCAGATGATGGCAGCATTTTCACAATTTAGGTATGCAGTAGGAGAACATTATGGAAAAAAAAGTATTTATTGCTTAATTACATTTTATAAAAAGCTCAGAGAATTTGTCTTCCTTTTTCTCTAATCTTCAATTATTCTTGTGTTATCCTTTTCTTTCCTTGTACTACGTCACTTAAGAAAAAGAGCTTTACTTAAAATCTTAGTGATATTCCCTGAGTTAGTGCAGTTAGTGTTTACTGCAGTGTCTTTCAGCCAGTGCTACCTCACTGGTGCCACTTTGAGAAACAAATATTTCAGAGCAAATAATGCCTGGCTGAGCACAGATGCACGGGAAGGGGGAAGGTGACAGAAGATTGTCCCTGCTGGACACGAGCCTTTACCCTGTCCCTGGAAAAGCTTGGCAAGTGCAGAAGGAGAAAAGCATGGGAAGTCCTGCTGTGCAGCACCAAAAGCACAAGGGTCGGATGCGAAACCAGGGCACCAAGCTACTTGAAACTGCCTCTTTTCCCTGCCCAGAGATTTGGCTGCCTGGGCCCAGGGCCATCCCTGGTACACAGGACTGTGAACAGACCAGAAGAGGAAGCACCTACCTCTCTTAGGAGCTGATTTAAGAAAGGGGCCCATACACTTGCTCCTGCCCCTTGTCATGGATTTGTTCTCCACCACTGTCTTCCTGCAGCCTTGACCTGGCTGGGGTCCCTGTTCTCCATCACTGTCCCTGCCCTGCTCCCTCAGTTCCCTGAGAGCCCGGCAGTCACCCGCAGCCCCCTGCTCATCTTCACTGATGGACCAGCCACCTCCCACCACCCCTGACATCTGCTGTGATGAAAAGCAAAGCTGTTAGAGAAAAATTACTGCCCTGTAGGTGAATCCCTCTCTTGACAGGATGAAGAAGTTCAGTCTGGGCTGACCTCCAAGTCCAAGCAAGCTTCAAGAAGATGGTACTGCTCCTCCCCATCTTTCCATGGGCCCAGCACCAGGCACGTCTCTGGAGCCCTTGCAGCTGTGAAGAAAGTGAGGGCAGGTCCTGCATCAACCACTGCAGAAAGCAGAGTGGCTTTCAGAGGAGGGACAGGGACCCAGCTTCCTCCCACTGTCACTACCAGATAAGTGTCATGGTTGTAAAGGGCAGCGAGCCTTGAACTCCATGCCTGGCTATGGATCACCTTGGGAGGATGGGCAGTGGCACTCCTGTCCTCTCTCCCTTACCAAATAGGCCCCTCAGATACATGCTGAACTCACCAGAAAGTTGGAAATGGTTGTTAGCTACCTGTTGAGGAGGGAAATGAATACTGGTTTCCTTTAGCCACTCTTGCAGGTATTGGGCAAGAGAGGAGAAAGGAGTAGATCAAAGTCTGAAACCTCATTAGTAGCCAGGCTACAAGCTCATTTGATATCAGAGCAAATGCAGGTAAAACAAATGGTGCCATAAAACTGTATGGTCTATTCAGCTGCTGAGATAACACTCAGTATGTTCTTATTCTTGAGATCAGTGCCCTTTACATGAGCAGGGAATACCTGTTAATCCTCCTGTGTTTGAGCGAACAGGCCCTGTGCATGAAGTACAGACCTAAATCCAACTCTATATGGTGATTATCGTCTCCTGTCATGCTACTCCATTACAGATTTATAAATGTTAATTAAAGTAATACAATAATAATCCACAACAAGAGGTGAATATGTGTATTGGGTTTGCATAGCCAGGTTTGGTAGCAGAGGGGCTGCAGGGATGGCTTCTTTGAGAAGCTGCAGACAGAGCCAATGGCAACCAGCTCCAAGTGGATGCACCTCTGGCCAAGGCCCAGCCCATCAGGATTGGTGGTAGAACTTCTGAGATAACTTATTTAAGAAGGAAAAAAAAACCCAAACCCAAACTGCACAGCTGCAGCAGAAGAGAGGAGTGAGAATATGTGAGAAAAACACCAGGGTCAGTGAAGAAAAGGGAAAGGAGGTGCTCCAGGTGCTGGAGCAGAGATACCCCTGCAGCCTGTGATGAAGACCATGGTGAGGCAGACTGTTCCCATGCAGCCCATGGAGGGTAATGGTGGAGCAGATATGCACCTGCAGACCACAGAGGACCTTGCACCAGAGCAGGCGGATGCCTGAAGGAGCTGTACCTCTGTGGGAAGCCTGTGCTGGAGCAAAATCCTGACAAGAACTGTGGAGAAAGAAGCCTATGCTGGAGCAGGTTTTCTGGCAGGACTCGTGACCCTGTGAGGGGTCCAAACTGGAACACTTCATGCAGAATTACAACCCCTGGGAAGGACTCATGTTGGAGAATTTCATGGAGGACTGTCTACCATGGGAGGGATCTCATGATGGAGCAGGGAAGAGTGTGGAAAATCCTCCATCGAAGGAGGAAGGAGCAGCAGAGACAAAGTGTGATGAACTGACCAGAACCCCCATTCCCCACCTCCTTGTGCCCCGGGGGTGGAGGAGGTACTGAAAATCAGGAGTCAGGTTAAGGCTGGGCAGAAGACAGGGGCGCAAGGTTGGTGGTTTGGGATTTGTTTTTCTTCTCATTGTCTTTCTCTGATTTTATTAGTAACAAATGAAACCAAGTCAAGTCTGTTTGGCCTGTGATGATAACTGATGAATGATGTCTCCCTGTTCTTACCTCAATGCATGGACCTGTTGTTAAATTTTCTCTCCCCTGTCCAGCTCAGGAGGGAAGTGACAGAGCAATATATGGGTCACCTAGCATCCAGCCAGGGTCAGCCCACCTCAACGTATATCCTTGCATAATGCTGTTTTACTATTGTATCATGGCAACTCATCCTTCACTACAGGAGAAGGGCTTTCTTTGCAGCATAGCAATACCCCCTTACCAGTGTCCTTTCCCTGAAACAATATTAGCTGTTGCCAGAGGCAGAATATTTATCCAATAAATAGTGGCACAGCATTTCCCCTATCCCCATGCCAGAGGTGTGACTCTCCTTCAGTCTAGAGCAGCTCAAGTCAATTTTGCCATCCACCTGCTACTGTCATACACGTCACCACTTTGTTTAATGTGTTCATGGATCCACTCCTGTGCAGCACCCACCAGCAGCATAAGTGCTAAACCTGCTTCTTTTCCAGTACTATGACTGCAGGCTTGAAATTACTTCCATGTCCTTGTTAATTTGATACAGCTCTTTATTTTATTTTTAATCCTGTACTCTTCCATAACGTGTCACTACCTTCTTTTTAATAGGGTAGAGATGAGGTTTGCTGGCAGGAGACAGTGTCACACCCTGTCAGGGCTTAGGATGGTTGTTACAGATGCCCTCTACATTCCTTTACCCTTCAGAGTTTGAGGTTCTTTTCTTTTAACAGAGAATTTCAATCAAAGAGAAATATTTCTTTTGTTCAACTAGAAAAATTTTCCAGGAAGAGATTAATATCCTATAATGAAAATAATTTTCAGGTGAGGATGCAGTATTTCTAATGTATTTGTCACAAAAACTATGACGTGTTACAAAGTAGTGACAGAGTTGGTCATTAAATCACAGCCCGGGTACACTCATAGGGAACCCAGTCATGCCATGACAGGAGCTGTAAAATGCAGGTCAAATTTCTAAAAGAAAAAAAATTAAAAAGGGTGGTAGTGGGTGAGCCAAGAGATAAAAAGAGGCAAGCAGGAGCACAGGCTACAGGTACTTCTGTGTGTCAGCACGCTTCCTTATCTTTCCTCTTGCTTTTTTACAAGCTTGGGAAAGCTGGCAGCAGCATTCCCACAGTGAGGAATGGGGCTGGGTGAGGCCATGGGGCTGCTGGGCCCGGGCATCAGGGCTGTCAGGGGTGCTGGTGGCATCCTCAGTGGAGGGCATGGAGTACTCTGGGATGAGTCTCCCTGTGCTCTGAGCTTGCTGGGGGCTGCACGGACCAGGGTGTTCAGGTGTATGGAAGAGTTAGAAATCCAAGCCCTGCCAAAAATTGACTGAAGTTTTTACTTTAGGGGGGTAGATATTTAAAAAAAGTAAAGACTTACCTTCTTTTCCACCATCCACTCATTTGTTTCCCAGATAAAAAAAAATGTCAGTGCTAAGATAACCCTTCTACATTCACAGCCATCTCTAGCACAATTTATTTTGAAACAATGGCCAAAGACACACGTACTATACAGACACTTATAGGACTGAGATACAACTGGCCTTTGGTGCCGTGACTGTTGTTCAGCTAAGAATTATTTCATTTCATATTTTAGACAGGACCATTGCCATCTAGGAAGGTACAAGTGAGCCAGAAGGGCAGGAAAATTTGGGGTTCTACATTTGACCTCCACCAGGAGATAATCAGATGACTGCTATAAAGATTGTCTGTCAGAAGAGTAAGAGGAAACACTCCAAGAGAAGAAGCAAGAGCTAAGTAGCAGACATGGATGACATAGACTTAAGTTTAATGTGTGTTTGCAGCTGACCTAACACAACAAAGAAGATGGAATTTTAATCACTTGCACACCCAAAGATCCACTTGTAGGTTTTTCCATATGCAGTATTTACAATGCTCATAACTATGTTGCTGAGTAACGTTAGGTTTCTGTGCCAGAATCAACAGCAGACTTCTTTTTCATCTGCTGCCAACTAAATGCTTAGCAACTGATAGGGCAGTTTATCATCCATAAATAATGATGTGATGTATATAAGAATTTGTTAACTCTCAGTCAGTATTTTTTTCATTTACGCATTGTGGACATGTCTTTATCTCTGGATGATCTTTAGTTAATCCTGCTGTTTCTTCTTTTATCTGCTTCCAAAATAAAGAATACTACAAACAAGCTTATGATAGTTCTAAAAGATATATGGCCATGAAAATTAGTGTTGCAAGATAATCTTCTTGTCTTGTTCCTGAATTTACAGTTCTTTCAAACCATAAAAACATCACTGTGGTTATATGTACTTTTCCAGAAGAATAGAAACCTCTGAGATTTGCCAGTTTTCAAATATTCGACAAAACAGATGTGCTTATTACAAATAACTTCAATAGAAATCATCAGCAAATAAATAAGAGGGAACGGAAACAAAAAACCAAAAAACATGCAGAGGATATTCTGGTTTTGAAACCCATCAGGGAGTATTGTGGAGAAATGTACAATAGCATCACTGGTCAGTTCATTGAGTTTCTGATTCTTATCCCTACCCATGTTACTCACTTTCTTTAGCTACAATAACACTCTGGCACAAATACCTGTTAGACAAATTCTGAAGTTTGTGTGGGAAACTAGCACCATGGCTGTGAGCCTTAGACACATATTCTATTTTGGAAATACAAATAAGACTTCCGAGAAGATCAGAACAAACATGTTTTCCATTGTTTGACTTCATATTCTCACAGCTGTGTGTGCCCTTTTTCAAAACTGAAATGAGAATTGCTTGCCTCATGTGGAGTTTCTCCATGAAGTTCTTACCAAAATTAAAAAAAAAAGTTTGCAAGCACAAGCACATGACTTCGTTTTGTATTATTTCCTGGTGCATGTTGAAGAGGGAAAAAGGTGGAGGATCATTTGAACCACGGGACTGGAACGGGGTCTCTTTTTGCTGTCTCCTGCTCCTGTATGCAAGTGTGCCAACACAAATGCTTTGTGCCATTGATGCGGGACCACTGAATGCTACTTTCAGAAGGCAGGAACCATGCAGAAGGCATGAAACATGACCATGAGATGTTATGGAGCTCTTCTGGTGGAAGATTGTCCACATTCAGTGGCTTCATGACAGCTAAGCCTTGCCATGAAACTCATCATGCTGCTTTTGTTTGGTACTGTGAGAAAAGTTGCTGTCAACTGACGTGGTTTCTCTGAATGTCTGACTTTATAAAACTTGGGAATTCGTTCAATATTCTCTCATTTATTATACAATTGTCCAGCTGAGCCAACAAAACAACCTCAACAATGACTCTCTATGAAATAAAAAGTAGCCAAAAACTCCTCTAACTCTGCTCCTTTTAACTGAGGAAGACAAAATAAGTAGTTCCGACAGCAGTAAATAATTACTTATTTTACTGACATTTGAAAATCAAATGGTCCCCTCTCTTTTTTCCTTTCCTACTAGAAATTCTTTCCTTTGAAAACAGCAGGAAAAACAGAATGGATCAAAATCATATCTATAATTTAAACTAATTTCTAAATCAAAACAGATGGTAAAAGCCTATGGAACAGCTGACTCATCAGATGAGCTGTATTTAAAAGAGGAAAGCCAGAGCAGGGATCATCAGATTATCTCTCAAGAAAGTCTTCATCTGTCTGGAAGAATATTTGCAATATGATAAAACCTGTTTTACAAAAAAAAAAAAAAAGTTCTTTGTTTTCCTGTTGGAGATCATCCATTGCAATCTGTCAGTTTTCTCTGTATGTTAGGTTTTTAAACCAAAGAGAAACATTACAAAATTAAGAAATGAGTGAAATGAAAAGTGAGGCCCTGATCTTCCTCCAATGATTACAGCTGTAGGAGCTTATTGTTTCAAGAACTCCAGCAGAAGAATATCTCATTGTTTTCACAGAGAGTTTTTCCAGATTCAAGACTTCAGTGCTGACCCAGTTGTTACATTTGGTAGTAATATTTATGCTTAATATATAATTTTACACATTAATTTTACAATATAAATTTTATATATACATTTTATACATAAATTTACATATAAATTATGTCCAGGGCATATTTTGTTGTAAACCACTCTGAAATTATAGCAAGCATGAGTTAGTCTTACAGACTTGTTTTGCATGATTCAGTATAAATTGTGGCTTTTTTAATGGCAGCTCTTTTTTACAGTAATTCTTAAACTGCCTTTCTCAATTATGCTTTTTATTTCATCTGTTTCCTTCCTTCCTTCCTTCCTTCCTTCCTTCCTTCCTTCCTTCCTTCCTTCCTTTCTTCCTTTCTCCCTTCTTTTCTTCCTTTCTCCCTTCCTCTCCTTCTCTCCTTCCTATACACATGGAAACATGCAGAACTATGCAACAGCCTAGCTGTCACTGGCTGTCAGGAAAATTCATGCCAAGTTATTAGAGCATGATTGTAACACTGGGTTCTAGAATTGATTCTTTACCGGGCTCCATTTTCTAGACTCATTGCTGCCATGAGAGGTGTAAGGTAGTTACTTTTCCTAGCATAAATGAGTCTGAACACTCCTAGTCTGTGGGTAATATTTTCTATTTATTGTGCCAGTACTTGGGAAATACTACATAACAGCCTCACACCAGGAAGTCTCCAGTGATCTACCTGGCTGCAAGTTAAGGTTTTTATCTGTGGTGAAAAGGAGAAGTTACATTTCAGCAATCTGATATACTTATACAATTAAATGACTGGCCTGGTAGATGAGGAGAGAGCAGCGGATATTGTCTACCCAAGACTTCAGAATGGTCTTTGACTCTGTCTCCCATAAAGAGAAGGTGTTGATGTATGGGTTGGATAAGCAGACAGAGAGGTGGATTGAAAGCTGTGGGAAGAGATTGTGCTTCTGTACTCAGCACTGGTGAGGCTGCACCTCAAGTATTGTGTTCAGTTCCAGGCCCCTCACTACAAGAAGGACATTGAGGTGCTGGAGCAAGTTCAGAGAAGAGCAACCAAGCTGGTGAAGGTGTTATGATCCACCCAGGGGTTAATGTAACTTAACATTTGGATCCTGCATGAACAAATTCCAACCAAGAAGGGCTGAGTGCAAATAGAAAGTTTTATTTGGTGGACAGCAATATAAAGTTACCTGGTAAAGATTTGGCAAGTCTCTTAAGAGAGAGAAAGAGAAAGTGAAAGAGGGAGAAGGAGAGGGAGATAAATAAGATAAGTGTGTCACCACCTGAGGATCTCTCCATGTCCCAGTGATCCTTCTTCCTGAGGCAGTGGGCCAGTCCTAGGCGAGCAATCAGTCTGGTCCTAGGAGGTGGCGAATGAACACATCATCATTCCTTATACACCCCTGGAGTTTCCCACTCTTCCCATGGCAGATTCAGACTTAGGGAATGTTTCCTTTCTCACCCCATTTTAAACACACTGGAGCTACTGTCTGGACTGCCCTTATGTAGCCCATGAGTCATTAGCCAGTCCTTGGCCAGTTAGCTGGGGCCATCAGCCCATTGCTGGCTTTGTCTGGGCAAGCCCCCTCACCTGACTTTTTCAGTCACTGTGCTTACCAGGAGTTTTAAGTCCAACATTCCCCTTGCCAATTGTCGTTTGAGGCAAAGGCAATTCTGCTGAATGGAGCCTCACAGAAGGATCTGGAGAACAGGTCCTATGAAGAGCAGTGGGGGGAACTGGGATTGCTAAGTCTGGAGGAGTCTGGGGGCAGACCTTATTGCTCTCTGCAACCAACTGAAAGGACGTTGTAAGGAGGTGAGATTTTTTTTACTTAGAGTAGTCAGGTGCTGGAAGGAGCTGTCCAGGGAGGTGGTGGAGTTATTTTACTTTATTTTATTTTATTTTATTTATTTTATTTTATTTTATTTTATTTTATTTTATTTTATTTTATTTTATTTTGCAGGTTGATGTTAATGGTTGGACATGGAGGGCTTTTCCAGCCATGTGTTTCTGGGCCCAGAAAGTGAGGATCAGTGTAAGAGGTTCTTTGGAAGGTAGTAACTATTGGTGTAGGCCAGGCTTTAAAGATTGGGTCCAGGTCTATTTAACATCTTTGTTGATGGTTTGGATGATGGGACAGAGCACACCCTAAGCAATTGTACTGATGACAGAGAACTGGGATGAATGGCCTATATACCAGAGGTTCATGCTCTATCCAGAGGAACCTCAACAAGCTGATGAAATGGGCTTACAGGAGCCTCATGAAGTTCAGCAAGGGAGAGTGCAAAGTTCTGCACTTGCAAAGGGAAAAAACTCTGTACTAGACCATGCTGGGTGCCAGATGGAAACCCACTTGTCGGCAAAGGCATAGGGATCTTGGTTGACACAGTTCTACATAAGCCAGAAATGTGCCTTAGCAGCAAAGAAAGGGTTAATGGGATCCTCTGCTGCTTTAAGCCAAGTATTGCCAGTCCCTTCTGCTCAGCACTTGTGAGGCCACACTTAGAGTGCTGGTTCCAGTTCTGGACGCCTGAGTAAAAGAGAGAGATGGGCTTAAGGTGTGATTTCAGCCAGTAGGATGATGAAGGGACTGGATCACCTCTCTGCCTCAAGGAAAGGCTGGAAGAGCTGGGACTGTTTTGGTTAGAGAAGGCTCAGGAGAATCTTGTAATTGTGAAAAAATACCTGAAGGGAAAGTGCAAAGAGGACAGAGCCAGGCTCTTCCCAGTGGAGCCCAGTGATAGGAACAGAGACAGCTGGCCCAAACATAAACACAGAAGGTTCCCTCTGAACATGAGGAAACACATTTTTTCTGCAAGAGTGAACAAGAGCTGGCACAGGTTGCCCAGGGAGGCTGTGGAGTCTCCAAGGAGATATTAAAAATCCATTTGGACACTGCTGTGGGTAGTTGCTTCTAGGTAACAATGACTGAGCGGGGGTGTTGGACCAGATAGCCTCCAGAGGCCCCTTCCCACTTCAGCCCTTCCGTGATTCAAATCTCCCTTTTCCAGGAACTTATAGACAGGTATTAGAAATGCTGATATAGTGAAATAAAGTTTAAAAATTCAAAAGAAGCTGCTCCCATATTGCACTGGTCTATCTACTCCTATTACTGCTTGTATCAAGTTTTTTTGTAATATTTATAGTAGGGAACAGTGTAATGTCTATTTTTTCATTGCATGCAATACAAATGCCTATTACATTTTAAAATCACTACATAAATAAAATCAAGCTGTTTTGTGTCATTTTTATTCTTTTTCACACTTGTGCAAGGTCTGTGTACCATATTTGACCACCACAGAGCAGAGAACCATATAGATAAATTGGAAAAAATTATCCAGCCATGCTACATTGATTCTGCATGTCCAGATGTAATTTTCAGGCCTCACACAATGATTCTGTGTTCCTTATGGGACACTGCACTGAAAACCTTGAGTGAAAGATTCTGGGCTATTTAGACTTTCTCTTTCATATTTAGAGGCCATGTGGACATGCAAAAAAAATCATGTCACATCTTCAACCATAAGGGACTATTTATGTGCAGTATTAGAAGTGGCAGTAATCGTAGTTTAATCCTTAGAAAGTGAAGGATTGTCTTAATGCTCTAGGTATATATATGTGCATTACCCTCTGGAATAAAAATTATGTGAAACACTAAGTCCTAGAACATACTTGCCTGCTTCTAGCTTCAGGATTTTAAGCATTGACCTCACTGTTCCATTATTTAATTCACCAGATGCACTGTTGAGAAAATAATGGGCTCTTCTGAAATAGCATGGAGAGTATTCTATTACATTTTATTTTTTCTCTTGAGTCAATGCTCAGGAGGTGGCATTTGTATCATCTCAGGACATGACAAAGCTTAGTCACTAATATACAGCCCAGCTGGTCCAGACAAGACTGTTTTGAGGTAATTGTTATGCTAACAGAAAAGTAAACCTGAGTTTACAGAAACAAAATATTCTTTGCTAAAATTTGCTTAGATACAGAACTAAATGAGCTACCCCTCCATCTGGACCACTTCATTTCATTTGTCAGCAAACAGAGCAGGATGACTTCAGGAGGTGTCTGCAGAGAAAAAGACATTTTAGGCAATTATTAGTACCCGTTCTTGGGAAGTCATTATGCCTTGGAAACTGGCTTCCTCATGTTGAAAAACTGATTCTAAGATTAAATCTAGTTAATCTGCCAGACACCAGAAACTACAACTACAAACTCACTTGCAAATAGATTATTTCAAGCTCTGTACAGATCAATGTAGTTATTTGCCAAAGAATATTTTTTTGCATTGAATCTGTTCATGCCCAATTTATGAACACAAAACTGGCTAAGAGTTAAATATTACTGTTTCAATTACTTACCCAGTCTTCAGCCAATGCAAGCATTCAGCCTTCTAAAATCATCTTCTGCTCTTTTATTTTATTGCTAGAAAATTCATTAGAATTAGAAGCATGTTGGTTTGCTTTGATTTTCTGTATTCCATTCTTTTCAGGCTACATATAAATAGGAAAATTTAAGTTTGGTCTGCGTAGTGCTTACATAAAGGCTAAAGCTGGATTATGCTAAGAACTTTATTTTTTTTCCTTTAAGTCTCATCTCTTGTAAGTTTGACTGTTTCCAGTTCCATCTGCAGAAAAATCCCAGCAGCAGTCATTGTGCTATATTTGGGGAAAAATGTGGAAATAATGAAAGAGATGCCTTGCCATTGAATGCTATTAATATACTTCACCAGAAATGTCACTGGTGAGCAGAAAAACAATAAAATAATTTTTCAAGTTGACAGGCCTTTCTGTTGATTTTCAAAGGGGCTTTTATAATGTGAAAATATGAATCTCCACCTCTGTAGTCACTAAAGCTCTTCTGTACTCAAAATTATGTGAGACAATACAAGAAAATGATGAGGATATGGTGCTCAAAGAAGCATGACTTGTCAACATAATGAAAATGACAGGCAATCGGAAGTAAGGGTAAGATTAATTATATGGAAAAAGCATCAGTAGAAAAACACAAACTCAAAACACAATCATTAGCATCATTGCTTTAGCAGAATTCAGAAGCCGAGCTAAACACTGTGATATTTCAAAAAGTCACTGACTTAGTTACACTGCTGGGTAGCAACATTTATCTATAACACTCATTAGCAAACACATTGTGCTCGTCCAAGAAAGTGAAAGCTCGAATGAATAAATGGCATTTTCTCTGACGACATCTGTTTGACAGAAGTAATTTATAATCACTGTGGTTAGAGTGCTAATATTTCACTTTCCCCAAACCAGTCAGTATTGTCCCAGAGAAAAGCTACCACACCAGTTGGGTTTGGATTTTAAACCCTTCTTTCTTAATTTCAGTTGATAAGATAACTTAAGTGTTTTGGCTTATCAAACCATGATGCAGGGAAGTGCCTCTTTAAGCCACTTGAGGGCAACAAAGCAATTCAGATACTAAAGGAGTTTCAGGGACTTAAGAGTCTCAAGGTTTACCTGACTGAACAATTTAGAAGCTGAACATACAAGACTTTACAAAGCCTGAGCCGCAGGTTTTGACTTGTAGCTGCGCCTTTGGGTTTCTTTGAGCATTATTTCTGCTCAGAAACAAAGACTGATAAAGAAGAATAATTATCAAAAAGGCAAATTCAAAGCCACCCCCTACAAAGCCCTGTGTTAGGCAGGCAAAACAATACACTTCCTCAGCAGTGAGCTGCCTGTTTCAGTAGGAGAAACACAGCAGTGCTCCATTTTCCAGCAACAGCAGTCGCGACAGGAGGATGGGAATTGCTCAGTAGCTGGCAGGACACAGCAAGGAGAATCCCAGATTAACTCATCCACCTTTGTCCACTCTTCAGATGACATTCCGGGTACTAAATCAGCCACTGTTTCCCGGATCAGCTAGGACTGCCATGGGAAGAGACTGTGGAGCCTGGGTCTGATGGTAGCACTTAGCCTGGAGAAATGGAGAGGAAACTACTGAGAAGAGAGTCTGTCCATCTGATTTATTACCTCTCTGGGCACAAGAAACCAAATAGAAAAGTGCAGTATTCCCTGAAAAAAACCCAAAACCCAACCTTCCACTTGTCTCCCGTTTCAAATCTATACCTGAACTGCATTAGAGCAATCTCCAAATTGGTGAAGTGACACATACATCATGAGGGAAGAAAATACATCTCTTCTCGAGCCTTATATAGATGCAATCCATATTAAATGCAGATTTAGCTATCATTATAGGTGAACTTATTATTTGGCAAATGACAACCAAGGTCAGCTAAAAATAATGAGACTCAAGTGGAAGAGGTGGCTTGCACAGTTTGAAATATGTTTCTTTTTCACAAAAAGTATTTATCCTTTCAAACTGCAGTTCTGCTACATTACTCTGCAGGGTTGAAGGCTTCATGTACTCTATAGCCCCCAGTAACTGCATCTGGTGCTGTGCAGACACACTTTTATACCCTCTCTCCATACTGCAGCAGTACTAACCACATTTCTAATGAGTTTAGAAACACTGTGGTAGTTTTTATCCCATTTTTTAATCTGCTGCATAACTTTTATTTTGTTTTGGGTTTTTTGGTTTGGTTTGGTTTGGTTATGGGTTTTTTTGGTTTTAGTTTTTTAGGGTTTTTTTCATCATTTATCCCTCAGTAATACAAAGGGATTTAAGAATCTCCTAATATTAACATGCTGGAAAACTCACTGGGGTGGAACTTTCACTCAGCTCTCCAGTGGCTTTCAGTGCATATCAAAAATCTAAGGAGGCTGTGGATGTATAGGTCCTGTACAGCCCACAGTGTCTTCATCCATACAGTGACCTCTTATATTATTACCCTGTATTATATGAGGGGTGATGTCTGCCTGTAGACTTCCCCACTGCCAGGAAAGACAGGAATTCTGTTAACAGCCCTTCATTTCCCTGTCTGCAGCTGATACCAGCTTGAACTTGATATCAGCTTGAACTTGTCCTTGGGCTGAAACCTAGACAGGGTCTTCCTATGTACTTTGGCAAAGAGAGCCCATGGTTTCTGTCCCATTGTGTACAGCCCATTTCACAGCCCGAATTATTTGCTCAGAAACTCAGTTTTGCTGTCTTCTACCAACCCCACTGACCTTTTTTAGTGTGGCTGTTGTCCTTTGCAATATTTTTCTCTCCACCATGTAAATCAACCTTGAATCCCCAGCCCTTGCAATTTTTATATTCCTATCATAGCCTCTTTAGATAACTCTTGTTATCACACAGATTAATTTTTGTATTTCAGTAATTCATCTAAAGGCACTGATTTAATCACCACAAGCCAAACAAGCTAGAGATAATAAAGATTCAGGAGTGATTATTGCTGATGTAATAAGGTATCTGCAAATTATAGGTGCTAAATTAGAAATTATCTAGCTAAGTACTTTAACTAGAAGACTGAAGAACAACAAACTTTTAATGCATAATCCTGTGAGACAAAGATAATCTGTTTCATTTCAGTAATGGAGCCACTGAAGCTGTCATTCACCATCATTTAAAAAAAAAATGGCAACCTCCTGGGATCAGATGGTAGCAGAGCCAGAGCACCAGCATTGGGGCACCAACTCCTGGTTTGCCTCGGATGCTCTGATGTCTGAGTATTTTAATCATTAGGAGAGATAATTTTCCCCCCCAGAAAAAACTGAAAGCCATAATAACTAAATCAGGAGGGACTTAAACACTGTTATTTGTGGTCTAAGCTACAAAGGAATTTATTTCCATTTTAACAGGTTGATTCTGACACTCCTACATGCCCAACATCCAAGATTTAACAAGAATTACATAAACCCACTGCTTTTGTCTCCACACTGTGACTGTCAAAAAATTGACGTTTCCCATGTGCTGATGCACTTTTTTTTTTCCAAAAAGCTGCCATCATGCAAAAGTGGACAACATTGATGTCTAACACAGCCTTGAAAACTTTTCTTAGACACCAGGTTGTTTCCTACATTACCTACAAGAGCTTTAGAGTGCCATGGTCAGCTGAACAACTAGAATCTTTCTTGGAACTTGAAGGATTTTCATAGGAATTTACAGGAATATTTGAAATATTCCTTGAGGATAACAATGTTGAAATTTTTATTGTATATGGTGTTTCAAGTATGCATGTTAAACATGAGGAACTATTCTTCCACACTGAACACAAAGTGTCTGTGTCCTTCCTCTGGGTCTAAGCTTTTATATCTTACCTTGAGTTTTCTGGTAGTTAAGGGTTTAGATGCAGTCATCTACCAGAGATGAGCTGACACATGACAGCTCTGTAAACCAAATTAGGTTGATCATATATTTGAGCCTGAAGAAAACAAAAAGGAAATGTTATTTTTCTGATGTTAGATTTTTGCTGTGAGGTGTATCATGTGAGGACAAGTGCAGGCTGAGAAAATGCTGAGTCTCATGGTGTGATGGGTGGAGAAATACATAAGGAAAACATGCAAGGTAATGAAGGAACAAATACATTCATGCTAAAACAATTAGGCCAGTATTGATATATTTGAATCTATGCCCACTCTAACTGTACATATTTTCAAATCTCTCTGACCATAGAAGAGGATGAATTTTTCAGGTGTTTTAAGTAATTTCTTGAACAGAATTTTCTCCTAGTTGCTTTGTTTTTTTTCATTTATTTACAAAACAAGCTCACATAATTTGCCTTATATTTCATCATCATAAAAAAAAATTAAAAATATTTTTTGGCACACTTCTAGCTCCCATATTAGCAAGGAACTTCAGCACATTTTAGTAAAGCAGAAAGAGGATTCTAGGTATATAATACATCAGTCGTGCTGCTACAGGTATGCACTGCACTCTGGGTTTTGGATGCCTTTATTTTGGCTGTCACTGTCTTTCATCTAAAATGCCACCTGCTAAGTCACTGTTCAACTTTCTCAGAGTTGCTGTGTTGGTAGCAAATGTAGCACTCAGTCATAGTGAACAAATATTTGTTAATTTCATTTCATTTAGACATGTTCATATTAGTGAGGAAGATGGTATGGTAGGTATATAATTGCACTCCACCCTCAAAGCATTCCTAAGGCAAGAAGATTATTCATAGATCAATAATTTCTATTTTCTATCCAAATGTAGTGCCCTGCCTAAATTAGTGTTTCTGTCTCTTTTTTTTTTTTTTTTTTTTTTTTTTTTTTTTTTTTTTTTTCTTTTTTTTTGTGTTGGAGAAATAAGAATGTGTTTTGCTCTTTCTACAGCCCTGCTCTATATTTGAACTGGATTAATTAAAATTTCAAATCCCTAATTCCCAATCTCCTTCTCTCAGAACTTCATCTAATTCTTCTCACACAGCTGTAAAACAGTGGATGCTAGATCTGAAGCTAATAGAAATGTGGCAGGATTGCTCAGTTAGGAACAACCACAGTCTGCTTTGACTCCAGCATGTTTATGCAGATTAATTACAAAGAAAAGGGCATCGGATGGAATATTATTTAGTTTCAGATGTCAGCATCCTCAGACTTAGGTTTCAGATGTCGTAAGCAAAGCCAAATCAAAACCAAACCAAACAAAAAAAAACCCTCAGCAAAAAGATAATGTAATTTACTCTCATGACACTCATTTATATTTGGTAATAAGGTCTGTTGCTACAAATACTGTTAGGCCAAAGTTTGCGGGGCTCTGCTTTTCCTACACAGACCTCACTCTCTTTTCAAGATTTAGTTTATTGGTTACGATGACCAAAGTGCTGCAAAGAAAAACAGAGGCAGAGAAGCCAAGTCAAGCCTGATCAGCAGATTTCAAAACACGTCTGCAATCACATTAGCACTCTGGTTGTCAGTGGAGGTGAAGAGGCAAAATACAAAGGGAAATTTGCTACAAATTTTAAAAAGAAAGAAACCTTGTTAGTGAATCAAGACTTGTCTGAGCTGTGCTCTGAAGAAGGCAATTGAATTTTATTGCTTAAGGTGGATTTAAAACTGCGGAAATACTATTTTGAAATATATTGGAAACTTAGGGTGTTAGAGAGTCATCGGAAGGCTGCAAGAGCAGCTGGAACAGAACCTGAAATTTTTGTCAGGGCATCCTAGTCACAGCAGCTGAAAGTCATTGTGAGTCCTATTAAAAGTATATCTGCAGGTCATTTCAAGGTATGGTTTTAATGTTTTGTCATACCAGCTTATTTTTTAATTGAAAAAACAACAACAAACCCAAATAAATAAAAAAAACCCCATCCAACCAAACCAAGACCAAAAACCCAAACAGAAAAACCTAACAGCATTATTCTCAAGAGCTCTGTCTTCCAATAGAGACAGAATGTGAAAGTCACATCATGCCAAACATGGATAACTGGTTAGAGCTGGCCAAGTAAGCAGTGTACTATAATATTATATATTATATAACTATAACTATAACATACTACAAACTCACAGCAAGTACAACTGTGCTCCAGTAAACCTTTCCTAGTGTAAAACCCTCATTGGGTGGGGATAATGATTAATCTGATAAAATTGTCTAAGCCTTTGAAGGTCAAAAATTGCTAACTGAGACATTGGGATCACACAGAGAAGGCAGTTGCTGTGATGTGTGTATGCCAGCATGTTTTTAATGCTGCCTTACCTATTTGGAATGAGGTTTTATGTCCTCATGAACACAAAAATAGCTGTGTTCCCACATTCCTCAGTCTCCTCTTGCTGTTTGTGCAGGGGGTTTGGGGAGGGAGGGGGCACAGTTTTAAAGCTGATTGGAACTGAAGGTGCTTAAGCAAGCAAAAGCAAGTTGGATGAAATCTCACCTAAAACCCAAGAATTTATGCTTCTTCTGAGAGGGACTTCTGAAGTCCCAGCTTATCAAACCCAGTGTGTTTCTTTCTGTATCTGGGAAAAAGTCAAAAATACCCCATCCTGAGGTCTGGGAGGTCTTCCTTGTTTAATTTTTTAGTTCTAGTTTTCTGACTAGACAAGCAGTTTGTAGCTACTCTTTGGTTTTTAGCCACGACGAGCTAATTGCTTTTACTAATGCAAAGCCAACACACAGTATTGATGCACACCCTGATTCAGGTTGATTTCCTCTCTTGTGCAGTCCAGGTTATGCTTGCAGGCAATGCCACAACTACCCAGGCAATGTGAAGAAGAAGGGCAGGAGAAGACCTGCAAAACGACCACAGTGTTGGTGGTGTCATAAGCGTAGATGTGTAATTCCAGGGCAGCTCTTGAGCAATCACTCCTTGTTTGGTTTGTAACCTCAGACATCCTTCCAGGTGTATTTTTTCTGCTGATGATAGCAGAAGGATCACATCTCCCTGCACTGTGCAGCTCCTCCCTAGAAGTCCCCCATCCCATGAGGGCTGGTTCTTCACTTATATAGAAAATCGTCAGTAGGGTCTTAAGTGTACCTTCTCGTGCTCCTTTGCTCATGGTTTTCAATGTACTAGCAGGTCAAAGCAATACTAGTATTTTTAAGATTTGAAGGAAATAATACATCAGTTCCCATAACTCTTGAGGTTTTCTTCCACCAAGGATTACTAAAAAGCAGCACAAATTCATCTGTACTGAACGCTCAGCAGTTCCACACCTTTTAATTGAGGTGAAAGCATTGCCAGTAGGCAAAATTAAACTGTTGGTAAATACATGGCCTATGGGTGGGGCAGAATTCCTTAGGAGAAGGGATACAACACCAGCCAAAAAACCCCAGTGGAAGTCTGTAGAGTCTAGTGAAAAGCAGGTTGGCTGCATTTGTGAAGACAAACAAGAGGCTAAGGAGCCATTTATCCCTCCCTTTACTGAAAAACTTTGTCAGGGTACAATTAGCCTTAGTCAGAAGGTGGGACTAACTAACAGCTCAGAGACTCAAAACAATCTAACAGAAATAAAACAGATACTCATTCTCACAATCTCTGGAGACAGGAATTTTGGCTATTTTTTTCCAGAAGGCTTTTCAGCTCTGACAAAACTACAATTGCAAACTTTGAACCAAGATCTTGAAAAGACAAAACCTACAATAAAAACAAGAGCTCATCTCAGGTTTGTAATCCACCCCTAAAACTCTCCAAAGTGATCTGTGTATATCTGCTGACCAGTGATTTACTTTTGCTTCCTAACCTCATACGGCTGCATGTCCCAAAGGCATCTTAGACATCTGATCTGAGGCTTTTGTTTCAGTGACTGAATGCTTAAAACATTTCTAGTACTAAGTAATTTCAAAGTCCTGCCAGGGATCTATCTTGGAACATATTTCTTCTGTAGTTACATGCTTTCATCCGGAAGTATTATGCATTCAGTGGTGTCTGATGTCACCCAGAGATACCTGCTGACAATTTCAGACCTCATGAGCTATTATTTGCATGCCTGCATATGCCACAAACTATGTCCCATTGGCTTTTTTCTGTGTGTGTGTCTTGTTGTTTGGTTTTATTTTTAAATAAAAAAGTTTTGGCAATGTTGTTTGTACATAGTCAAGATCTACTGACCTATTTGAAAATCAGTTCATAAATTAGAAATTGATCATCTCTGCCTCTGTCCACACAATCTGATTGTGCCTCTGTCCACACAATCTGTTTTGTTCACAATTTTCTCATCTGCACGCTGTACTAGATGTCCTGTGATGTCACATAAAGCCAGAAATGTCTGAGATGTTTGTAGAAGTAAATTAACTCCTTAACATACTGCTCTGATTAAGCATCACCCCTAAAATCCATCTATGACTGGAGGAATAGCACAGAGGAGAAAGGCCCCTCTGTGTAAGGATGAATTACATCCAGGTGAGCCCAAGCAAAGCTCCAAAAGCTTTGTGTCATGCTCCCCTGGGCTCAGGGGCAGACCTGCAACCTACCCAAACCACCATGGGACTGCTGAGGAGGGCTCCCCTGCCAGCTCTGCCCAGAGGCTCTTTGCTGGAGCACAGCTATGTCCTTCTGACCTCAGCTCAGTAATGCCCAGCAGCTGCTGGCTATATTGATATGTTCTTTACAGGGTTGTTTCAACTCTTGCTTTTTAATGCAACTCTCTCAGATCTCTCTCAGATCTTGCAGAAAAAGAGGAGTTTTCTATTTTGAAAGAGCTCTGTTATCTTCTCCGTTACTGGAGCTGTTCACCTTACTCACTACGAGCCGATAGATTTAACACTCTGTTCACAAATTGTTGCTGATCCTGCTTTATATGGATATATTCGTTACTTGGAAGGGTTAGACCAATCGTATTCATGAGACTCTTTGATCCCTGGATTATTCATAAATTGATCATAGTGACTATTCAAGTGCTTAATCAAAGCTGGATTTAATCAAAGCACTTCTGCTTTGTGGTTAGTACTTAAAAAGTCAATTGATGTTGCCTTATCACTGACAGTGTGACTGTAAGTATTTCATCTGGCAATGTTGGAAAGTAGCTTCTCTTTTCTGGATGGTTCTCATGCATCAGAATTGAAAGAAAATGACCAGGAGAATCAGGCGGCTGGAACACCTCTCCTACAATGACAGGCTGAGGGAGCTGGGGTTGTTCAGCCTGGAGAAAAGAAGGATTTGGGGAGACCAAATAGCAGTCTTCCAATATCTGAAGGGGACCTACAAGGAGGCTGGAGATGGACTGTTTGCAAGGGCTTGTAGTGACAGGATGAGGAACAATGGTTTTGAATTAAAGAAGAGTAGATTTAGATGCACTGTTAAGAAGAAGTTCTTTACCATGAAGATAGTGGAAAAATGGAACAGGTTGTCCAGGGAGGTAGTTGGGGCCTCATCCTTGGAAATATTCAAGGTGAGGTTAATGAGGCTCTGAGAAACCAGATCTAGTTGAGGATGTCCCTGCGTATTGCAAGGGGGTTGGACTAGATGACCTTTAGAGGTAATTTCCAACCCAAATTATTCTATGATTCTACAAAAAGATGAAGTTTCAGACTTGGGCAGAGAATCAACACCTGCAGCAGCAGGTACAACAGCAGCAGCACCTGCAGCAGTAGGCATTGTTACAAAAACCTGTTGTTAAAAACAGCTTACTTCTGCTTCAACAAAAGATGAATGGCAGAATAATTCCTTGATGTTAGTAGTCAAGAGTAAAAGCCTGAAAATTTGCTTTCTTGAAATATTTATACACACTACATTTTCACTTGTTGGAACATATATAAGCAATGAATAGTAAAAAGGCACATGTGGGCTAATCAGATTCTTGTTCAGTGAACGGTTTCCCAACTATTTTTTCAATAGAAAAAAAAAATCATGTAGAAAGAAAATTAGAGAGACAAAGGCACAACTTGAACTGAATCTCGCCACCTCTGTGAAGGATAACAAAAAGTCCTTCTGCAGATACATCAACAGCAAAAGGAGGGGCAAGGAAAATATCCATTCTTTACTGGACATGGGTGGGAATATAGCTGTCAAAGATGAAGAAAAGGCTGAGGTATTTAACACCTTCTTTGCCTCAGTTTTCAACAGTAAAACAGGTTATCCTGAGGACAGCTGGCTTCTGGAGCTTATAGAAGGTGACAAGAATCTGAACAGCCCCCCTGTAATCCAGAAGGAAAGTCAGTGACCTACTGAACTTCTTGGATCCCCACAAGTCTATGGGACCAGATGGGATCCACCCCAGGGTGATGAGGGAGCTGGCAGAAGAGCTCGCCAAGCCTCTCTCTATCATCTACCAACAGTCCTGGCTCACTGGGGACATCCCAGATGATTGGAAGTTGGCAAATGTCACGTATATCCACAAAAAGGGCTGGAAGGAGGACCCAGGAAACTACAGGCCTGTCAGCCTGACCTCAGTGCCTGGCAGGGTTATGGAACACATCATCCTCAGTTCTGCTTCGCATGGTCCAAGTGATTCCTCATATGTTGAAATCCCCGCCAGAGTGAATAAATGGGAGGTAAAATGAGGTCAGCAGCTGATTACTTAAAGAACGTGGATGATAACATAGGTGAGCATGCACCATCAGGCTCGTAGACCCATCACATCTCCCACTCCAGCTGCTGAGCAGACTTTCTGCAGCCTCCTTCCGCACAATCCCTGCCTGGCACGCTCTCCTGCCACCCACGATGGGCACAAGGGGACAGGCACAGCTCTTCCTCTGGGGACACAGGGACATTTCTGCCTGTGTCCTCTGTGTGGTCAGCTCTGTATATATTCACATATGTGATGCATATGTGTTATCTGTGTGTGTGCCTACTGGGAATATCTGCTCAGCCCTGTTACTGTTTAGACATGAGGCATGGAGCTGCAGCAGCTTCACCTCTGCCAGATTTCCAGACTCAGGTACTCCCTAATGTGCAACACAAGAAGCACACAGCAAGCAGTACAATGTGACAAAGAAGCCTTCCTATTAATCATTCAAGAACATATCTCTAGATAAAATCCCATTTATTCAAATGACCTATCGCATTAGATAAGATAGTGTCGTGTAAATGCCATGTACGGAGAAAGTAATGTCTCCTGTGTGTTCTCTTATACCTAGAGCTGAATCACTGAGGGAAGCAGGTACCTAGCTTATCTCCAATTAAATGTGTTACAGTTAGCACCTCATTTTTCTGGTTCCTCTACTGAAGTGCCTCAGATGATTGGTTATTTTAAGGGAAGAGACCAACATCTTACTCGAAACACAGGGGCGCTTATCTGAGTCTTTTTTCTGCTGTTCAGCAGTTTGCACACCTCAGACTTCAGCCACTGAAAATACACTGAATATTTCAGAAAGTTTTCGCTGGCCTTTTCAGTCACAAATGCTCCAAATTTTGTAATCAGGTAAGCTTCCAAATTCTTGAGGTAAAATCTCTTGAAAGAAGCTCACAAACTACTGGCAATGGAGAGGCTGGCAAAGGAGAGAGACACGTATTTCTGCAGAGCATTCAGACGTGAAGACCAGAGCAGCCTCCTGCAAATGATTGTTCCTCTCCACTGCTCATACATGAAGCACAAAGCACTATTGCTCCTGACCTTAATGTTTCAAGGACACTTTTAACCTGAGATGGGACATACCACATTTTATTTGTGTAGGTGATGAAGAAGGGTTTGTTCACCTGATGCACAGTTACACAGCTACGTTTTCTCTGCTACCAGTGCATGAGCTGATGTCACGGATGGACCATGCTAAGAGCAGGACAAAGTGGAAGTCAGTGAGACTTAAAGAAAATAGGTGAGCACAAGTCTGTTTTTCAGACTTGAGAAACAGTGTGAAGTGTCACATTGCTCTAAGTCACAGTCCCAGGTAGTCGTGTTGGCCTGGCATCATTACTCAGATAAGATCCAGGTAGTTTCACAGTCGTGCCTGCTGGTTTTGGAGCATACCTGCTACAGGAAAATATTTTTTGTGTTTCATTAGAAATATATCTCCAGAGTTAACAGCCATACACTGTAAGCTAAATAGCATCTTGTGGTCTAAGGACCTACTAATCTTAAAAAATGGATTTGCATTGGCCAGTTTTTAGGTACTTTGCTAAATACCGTAGAGATATTTGCAAAGCAGCTAGTTGCATTACACTTATGCTGAAATAAAAAAAAAACAACCAACCAAACAAAAAAACCTCAAAACCAACCAAACAAAAAACCCCACAAAACACCCAAACCAAACAAAAATAACCCCAAACTAGCAAGGAAGCAAAACAACCTCCACCCAAAACTAAAGCACGAAGCTTATATATATAAAATATATTTAGAATTTGCAAATCTGAAATGTCTGATGATGACATCATGATCCAGATGACCTTTTTCATGTAATTAATTTCAGAATATAGTCCAAAACTGCAATAGCAACAATTTAGGGTATCTTCAAATTAACGCTGGAAGTCAAAATCCCTATAAACAAAAATCCTAACAAAAATGGGACTTTTTCATTCAGATTACGCCACACAAAAATTGTTGTCTCCAGGAAGAAAACTCCCATCGGCATATATTTAGCCCCTGAAACATAAAATAAGCAGAACAGTGGAGCACCCAAGCAATGAGAGAGGAATAACATAACACAAAAAAGCTTTTTAATTATTAATTGTACCAAGAATTTTCTTTCCAAACTTCCCCAAGTTAAACAGATATGAGTCATGTGCAGATGGTTGAGCAGTGACACATTTACAGCTGCATCCATCCCTCACACAAAGGTGTCTCCACTTATATTTCCTACCTAGCCACCACCTGCAGCAAGGATTCTGTGTGTGGGAGGGAATCCCACATGGGTGCCCAAGACAGAAATAGAGAGAGAAAAACAGACTTGTTTTTCTGAACCAACTTATGACAGTTTCAGCATTATAACCTGAAAAACTACTGTTATTTCCCTCCTGCCATGGCTTTGAATCACTAACAAAATTCCAAGGCAGAAGATTTACAATGCCCTGTTCATACCAGCAGTACATTTCTTTAACTGATACCATTTCCGTTTCCCACCTCCTTGGGCAGGTACTTTGCATGGATTCTCAGAGCAGCCAGGATCATGAAGCCTCTTCTATCATCCAGATGGTCTTGATCAAGTGGAAGTCAATAAAGTAATAATAGTAGAAACATAAATCACACCTCTTTCAGTCTGGTTCAGCTGAAAGTACAGAGTGGGATCTGCAGGCATAAAATGAGCTTATTTGACCCAGCAGTTACATGGCTTGCAGGCATGCAGCCCTCTAGAAGCACGAGAACAGTGGGTAGAAGCTGCTTAGAAAATATGTGTGGAAAATGAAAACAACAGGAAAGACTTTCCCTGCAGAAGACACAGTTTTTGTAATATTTAAAACAGCCCTGAGAAATGGACACAGGTGTATGTTGAAAGAAAAAGCAAAAGCCATTCCTTATTTAAGAGTTCTTGCATAACATCCAAATATTTCTATTAGCAGCTGTCTCCTGGTTGGTGAAGTGATTCTGATTATTTGCAGGCAAAAATGGAAGTGGCATGTGGCATTTTGCTTTCCACCTACTAGACTGAGCTGCTTGGGCTACCCAGGTGTGTACCAGGTACACACAGAACTCCACTGAACCTCATGGGATAGTCAAGGTAATAAAGGGGGTGAAATCAAACCTATGAAATGACCGTTGAATTTAATAGTAATAATTTAATTTAATCCATTATTTAATTTAATTAATATTTAATAATAAAATAATTTAATTAGAGGGGCTAAATTTGCTCCCACAAAGTTTTTGCTCAGTACCTCTGTACATTTTCTCTTTCCCTAAGTACAGATTGGAGATGAGTTAACCATCAGTCTCATTGGTTTGTTTCTCCTGAAAGAGCTGCAGTGGCACCTCAGCTTCTTCCTCCCTTAGAACTGTTCCCCAGGATCACAGGCAATAGCTAATGGGTGGTTTGCTCTCCTTTCCTTGTGTTGCTCTTGCTTTTCCTTTCTTGTATCTTCCGTCACATCTTGCAGAGCAGTAGGGATTGCTGCTCAGTGAGAGCAGTTCCCCATGGCAAGCATCTCTTACATAGTCCATTGGGAACAGGGTACTCACTGGTGGAGTCAAGTGCCTTTCTCAAAAACAGAAAGCACATAACAGCATGAAGAAAGAGCTTTAAAAAAACCCATAACTCAAAGAGTCAAACTAGATACCCATAAATTATTTAAGACAATTCAAATAATGGGAATCAAATACTAACAACAGAAAAGAAAGGATGCCTAAAAATACTTCCAAACTGGTTTTCTTCCTCCTATTTTTGTCCCATTGAACTATATTTATCTATATACAGGAGGTTCATTCTTTCCTTTGGTTATTGAAGAAGGACAAATGGACTTCCACCCAGATAACATTTCAACTCAAACAGAGCAATACATCATTTTTCATGGAAGGGCAAATAGAATTCTTGTAAATTTACCAAATCAATACTGAAAACCAAAATTCTGCTTTCAGGCAATAGAATAGAAAGCCCTTTCATTCTGTGAAGTCATATACTGTACTGCAGCCTTGAGTTTTGAGTAAATTTTACATTGGCCTTGTTAAGGCTTACCCAGTGGACTGAATAATGATGCAAAAAAGGCTGAATGATTGGAGGTCTAAACTGTGTGCATAAACCCAGCCTCATGTGCCAGACTCTTCTATGGCAAGAATGCATCTAATCTGTCTAGCCATTATGCAACATCACCTAGGTGCTGAATACTATGATTACATCCATTTAAATTTAGTACATTTGGAAATAGATATGTAGTTATCTAGACCATCAGCCCCATTGCCATCATGAATAGGATGTTATGAATCGTTTTCCCATTTGGCTTTAAGAAATACAATCCCCTTTACATAGACAGTGTGTGAGGATTAAACATATTCCAGAGAACAGCTTGAAAAAATTGAGAAGGATGAATCAACTTTCTCTCTATTTCATATAGAATGCTATATTAATATTGCTTTCATATATTTTTTTTCTTCCTTTTTAGAAAGTCCACATATAAAACTCCTAATTTGTTTTCAAAAACAATACAAAAACTTTAGTTTGAAAGCTAAAATGTATCTCCAAGCACTGAGGAACTACAGCCTGAGCCTTTGTAATATAAATGATCTCTTAAGAATCTGAGTTCTGTGCCAGAGCTCAAAATAGTTATTACCAAAGCAGGGACATTTTCTTCCCCAAACAGGAGCACTGAAAGAAAGGGAAGGACTCACACCCAACCTGTGCATGTTACCATATACTGTTTGAGTTGATAAAGCAAAAAGCCTGTTTCTATAATTTTTTACTTCTGCTATGCAGGCATCCAAAGGAGCTGAGAAGACAAATATAGCAACTGAAGATGGAAAGAGAAGAACTCTCAGCACACCACTCCTTTGTGTACTTTGACTGTGGAATCTCAAAAGAACTGTTTCTTATTGAAAAGAAGCTGCTGCAGTTGTCGTATGATGTAGCTTTCCCAGAAAATACTAGAAGTGAGAACAAACAGAACAATGAGAATAACACAAGTTGTAATTTTTCTTCCCAATGTGCAATCACATTAACAATTGAACTTTTTCAGGGAAGACAAGGAATAAAACCTTGAAACAGTGAAAACCTAAAGCAGTGTTTTTAACTAATGGCATATAATCAATTTTAAACGTGGTCACCACATCAAAATCCATGATGTTTGTTGTGCAAGCCTGTGAAACTTGTTATTGAGCAGTACATAATGCTGTCTCAGTGAAAGAGACAAGTGAAAATATGGTGCTTATTACCCCTATTCTCTGCTGAAATCTGGTATTCAAGCAACTGGTATTCTTTCCACATTTGCCTAAGACTTTACCAGTTCCCTATAGTGCTCTTGCAGACTGCAAACCCATTTGAACAAAGACTTAAGTATCAGCCTCATGGAAATAAATATAGGGCTTCAAAGAATCCAACATTCTGTTTGAGGACCACAGACATGTGTAGTCACACCATTTAATATGCTTCAGAAGATAAAATATGGATTTTGTGTAATTGCACTTTCTACCATAAAAAGATTAAGACGTGCTGGGTGAGAAGATCTGGGAAAGAGGGGCCTTTAAAACAATATTATACTACACTATCCTATACCATAAAATTTCTCCTTACCAAAACATAACTAAAAAAGTGGGAGTGTTAGTACCTGGGACCCAAAAAAACAGGCCAATATGTATCTTCATAGCACAACCAGTAATATGAGTATATTCAATAATGAAGCTGTCATGGCTCACTTCAGTTGCAATTAAAATGTTCCAATGGCCAACTCCTGTTACCCTCTCCAGGGTTTCTGATCACAAGCAGAAAATAGGCCAGGTAGTATCATATGGTGATCCTGCAAGCCAGCTGTTACTGAAGAATAGTCTGACCCTACAGTCACCCTGTTTTTTTAAACCAGAGAGATTAAGAAGAGGAATAGTAGATTTCTCTGACCAATCTTTAGTGAAGTAAAAGGAAATAACAACCTTTGGCAACAATCCACTCCTTCTTTGCTCCATAAAAGAGATCACCTTTTGAGCTATTTCAATATTGAATTTGTAGAAAAATTACTGTAGGTGACTGCAGTATCTTACGTGAAAAATATAGCTCAATGAGAGCATTACTCTCTCTACCCCCTATTTGCTAACCCTAGAAGTATGAGGCACCCTAATGTGGGCTAAATCTGGACCACAGGTATCCCTGGGGCGTAGGATGCCCTGATGAGGGATGCTGATGAGGGATGAAATCCCCCTTGGCAGACAGCTCTGCCTGAGCCCATCCCTGCGGCACGGCCGTGACACCGGAGCTGCACTTGGACCATGCACAAACTGCACCAGGGAGAGATGGGTAGTCCTCAGAGCAGATAAACACCTGTTACTTGTTCCAGAAAATATATAAGGAATGTGTATCAACTATGGTGCAAAATAGTGAGTATAAACTCTGGTGCCACAGTGAGAGAGCCCCCTGTACTGACAGCAGCATCACCGTGACTGATGGAGATGACAGCAGCTACAGCCCCAAGCAGTGGTCACAAGTCTCTATGGATGTCACAGTGCTAAAAATCCTGTCATGCCATCATTAAGGTTCTGTTGAAGAGCATCTGGGCTAGGTTTTTTACATGTTCAGCCTCATTCACTGTGTGTTTTTCAATTTTTGAAGAGTAAGAACCTCTGAAAGCAGAATTATACTAGGAAGTATCACATGGATCTAGGAAAGCAGTCAGGGTCAGGATTCAAATCTGGCATTTGGCAAGGAATACAGGGAACTCCTTACATTTTAACTTAATTACATTTTACAATCTGCAGCCCCTGCTTAGATGCCAGAGGTAAACCATGCTTTCCAGTGCATCTAGGAAGGCAAAAGCAAAGAATTGCTACTGTTCCCCTTGGTACAGCAAAGGAAGCAGCACCATAGTGAGAAGCTGAAAATATCAGAGGAATGTCTTTAAAGAGCACTGAAGCCTTCTGGACCCTGAAAATGTTGACAAATAGAAAGTCATGCCTTCTCAAAGCAAAGGTAATATCCCTTTCATTTTATCTGAAGTCATTTATTTTCCTGTGGTAAGGAGAGAAAACTTTTAAAAACAATACCTGCCTGCTTACAAAATGTCATGCCAGTCAGAAATGTAGCCCTTCTGCTTTGGGCAAATATAAGACCTTCAAGCTTCTGCAGAAATACCCATCAGTAGCTGCAGGCCTAATGCTGCTATGCACAGTGAGCAGTCCTGTGTGGAGACAGCACTGACTGGCCGTGTGTATTGAGGTGGATAAATATGAAGGAACATTTGCTGGATTAAGCAGGTAGGTATTTTTCTGCTTTAGTCCCAGTGGATTCATAACCTCCACATTCTGTTTTGAGAGCAGATCAAAGTTGTGAGGCCCCGCCATTTCCAGCCACAGCTTTGAATAGCTCTTTTCCAAACAAACCTGGCATTTCTCATAAATGACCAAACAGAAAATAAGGTTATAAGAGATCCACTGCAGCTTCCTATGATTCTCTTTTGTCCCTCCTGAGCATTAGTTCCCAAGCAGCTCACAATGAAAGGAGCTGACCCACACAGCTCTCATGGAAGACAGAAAATTACAGATATTCATCACACTCAGGATAAGGGTCTGGCATCTGTCAGTACCAGTTTTAGACAGAAGAAGTTCAAAAACTAAAGATGATGATAACTGATCCCTGATCCTTACATTTTCTCTTGAGAATTGGTTCTCCTTTGGTTTCTTTCCTTTTTTATCTTCTGTGAACTCTTCCATTCACTCCTCTTCTTTATTTCATTATTCCATCATGAATCCTTTTTTTTTTTTCCTGTTTCTCTATGTAAATCTTTCTAACTCAGACTCACCAATACATGTATTGGTGTTCATATATATATGAATCCTTGTGTTCAGATAGGAGAAAGATTAGTCACTGGCTTCCAGCCTCATTCTTAAAAACTTTCTTTACTCACATTATAGCAGCCCAGGGTTCTCTGATAACCATGTCACTCATACATAATTAAACAAAAGTGCTAATGATATTTTTAAGTAACAGCAATTGACATTTTTCCTACTTCAGAATCTGACAGACAAGTCTGGACTTCATTAACCTTTTGCAGTTTAATAGTGGCTTTGTGATTTAGGAGAGCTGATAAAAAGGCAAGAACCTTCTTCTCTTTATGTAAATTCTGCATGCCAAAATAAGTTGAACAATAAATCCACGTAGACAGCTTTTTGTCGCCAGGTAGAAGTGAAGAGGTATTCTCATTAAGCTTCATCAAAGCGACTCAGAAAAAGTAGGTTAAGTCATTTATAATGGGGAACCAAAATATTACTGTGAGGTGACCTTTGAAGAACATGAAGAGTAAAAGTTCTGAGAAAAAAAAGAATTCCTCTGTGTATTAATGCATCATAAAGCCAAATTTCAGTTTCATCAAAACAGATTTCCTCTATAAAACTTATCTCCAAATATATTATTTATGTGAGACTTGATGACTTGCTTTCTGGGGGAAGATGTGGCCAGGCACAGAGCATTTCCTAGGGCAGACAGGCACTGAGTGCCCACTGCTGTCTCAGAACACGTAATTCAAGATCACCTTGGGATTTGCTCTCAGCCTCACACAGCACTCAGGTCTGTTGAGCCTCACAGAGTTTGTTGGCTCACCAAAGCAGCTTGACAGGCCCTGACATCTACTGTCACTTCCTAGCATATCAAGGGCCATAATTACTTTTTTTTCCTTCATTTTTGTGTGCAACAGTGTCTCTGTCTAGGACAGTTCATGGGCTGAGTTGAATGGGAGAGCTGCCTTTGAGATGCAGAGGAATGGGTATCTCCTGTTCATGGCCCATTGACCATGCAGCACATATACTGAGCTGCTGCTCTGCTGCTCCAGTGTCACTCCTGATATCCAAACAATACCCTTCTGTCACCCAAGGTTTGGATAGAGCTCAGGTATCTCAGAGCAATGTGCATTTCACAGAATATCTTAAAAATCCCAGTCTGCACACAGGTTTTCTATAAAAAAGAATAAATGCCCATGTCTTTTGTGTATGAATGCTGATGCTACAATCATCTATAAATCAACATGCACAAGTAGTTTGGGAACACACAAACTCACCAGTGGGTCTAACTCTATTGCCCCTTGGTTTAATTCACTCCATTTATTTAGATTGCCAGGGCTCTGAACTGTCCATTAGAAAGAGAGAAACCTATTGAGACATGGCATTTCTATATTGCTTTATAAGCATCTCTTTAGGTTTTTAGCAGTTTTCACAGTCGTCTTCATTTTAGTTATATTGTCGATCTTATTTAAGTTATTAAATTCTTCAGCCTGTGAAACTTAGTACTTTCATTTTTAATATGTATCTTAAAAAAAAAAAAAAAAAAAAAAAAAAAAAAAGATAAATTGACCAGAGACCTTTCTTACTCTCACCAAACTCCAAATCAAGCCTTGTGAATTAACAGTAATATTCTACACAGCCCAATCCTTCTTGTAAGGTCCTGGTTATACCTGTTCAGAACAAACACAAACCAAATAAAAACTGGCAATGGAAGATCTCTACCTGCAGTTCCCATTTGTGTAACATTAGTGCTTTTCCTCCCATCAGCTATGACAGCAAGTTTGAAAGCAGATGCTGTTCTACAATGGGATCAGGATCATGCAACCAGGACTCAACAGGGAAAACTAGCAAAATATGTAAAAAAGTGGGTTTGTTAAATAAACCTGTATTTACTGTTAGGTTTTGTATTGTCAAAGGTCTCTAAGGGAGGCATTTTGAGTGGAAGTGTGGCACCCAGCTTGCTGCTTTGAAGTTCCCTGCCAAAACGAGTAACACAATCAGCTCTCTGGGAGAGGAAGGTCTGTGCAGGTTGGATTGCAGCACTTTTTGCTCTGCAGTAATATTTCTCATTTCCTTCTGAATTCATCGGTGTTGTGCTGGGTAAATTTGGTGGCCTTGTCTGAAATCCAATACACTATAATTTATATAAGCTCCCTAACTATACAGCTGCTCACAGTACAGTAGGTGCCCATTTTGCTGTGTAAAAGTCTTTTCTTCTCACCTGATTTGGTTCACATATACCATTCATTACAGGCTAATAAACCTGGTTTGATTTACTTGGCAGTTTCAGCTGAACTCTTTCCTACCCTAAAGAGCTGCTCATCTGAGAGAACTGTTCACTACCCAGCATTTGAGAGGTTTATTTAAAACCGAAGTAGAAATGACCCCTACGGGCATGTTCCATCTCCAGATCAGTTACTAGCAATGCCCTGGATGTGTCTCCAACCAGACATTCCCGTCTTTTTGTGGAGTGGGACATAAAGTTCTACTTTTTTAGTCCCTTCCTGCCCATGTGAAAATTATTTCTACAGGCACATAAGTCACATTTTGTAATGAGAAACCTCAGTTGCCTTTTGTCTGGAACAGGTCCCATGTAAAAAAATATCTTGTTTCTCTACCCTGTTAGCAAGTTGTTGATGAATGGTCACTGTCTCTGGAATACCTATAGCTACAGTTCCTAATGGGAAGTATCCTCACACTTATTGATTACTCTAAAATGACTCCCTCCCTCTAAACTTTGTGCTGTCACAGCTGTAACTTTCCCTGTTTCCTGGTTTAACCTAAACCTACTCTTGCCATTCCTGTTTTTCTTCTGTCCTGTTCAGACATTTCTTTGATTTTCTTATATTTTTTATCAATTATTTTTACATACAGAGAGATGAAGAGGAGGCACAGGGGCTCACAGGACAAGGTATCCAGAAAGAACTTGGGGGAGGTAGAAGTAGTCCTACCCAAAAGGAAAAGGGGGAAGTTCCACAGCTTCTGGAAGACTGTGGTGCTGATATTTAGAACTAAAAATTGCTTTTCCCTTTTTAAAAAATACCCATGACCTTTTTATATCCTGGCCAGATGTCTATCTTACTCCTATAATCTATGGACTGTATACTGGGTTGTTGCTTCCAGCAGGATGACTAATGATGGGTGCACAAGTGAAACATCTCTTCTTTCCCATTAAATTGCTGTCAGTCTTAGAATTAAGCTATTAAAATGTAAGGAATTAGGCAAAAAAAAATGTGGCAGCTGTACAGACTTGTTTAAGGATCTTATACTGACTGCACTTTGAGCATTCTAGCACTAAAAGCATTAATTCATTCCTAAAGGTTGATGTGTTTCTTTCCTGAATGTGTGATTTGCAGCCTTCCTAACAAGGAGTTGCTGTATTTTATGTTCAACTAGAAAATTATGCTGCATCCTATAAAGAAGAAAAATGCATAATATGTTCTCCATGCTAGACATCAAAACGGCAAAAAGCTTTGCAAATGTTTGTATTGCAAGGGGGAACAGAAATTTCAAGTCTTAATGTATACAAAATGAGTTTCTCTGCCAGAACAACATCTTTGGACAAGGCATCCATTTTCAGGATGTGACTCTGGAAAAGACAAGGAAAGCAGCCCAGTGTTTCTTATCTGTATTTTATCTGGAGTTTTTCATGCAATTCTTGCTAACCTTCTCTTCTATTAATATGAAGTACTCTAAACATATTATTTTCCATAAATGTCAGCCAACTGAAATTTCTTTTATCAGCTAAAGTTCCCGCATATTACTTCAAATGCTGAAATGGCTGCAAAAGGGATCTGTTAGTGACTTTCGGACAGCATGAACCTATTCATTAGCTCCTTCAGGAATATGTTATGTGTCATTAGTTACAAAGTCAATACATTAAGGTATGAGGCAGTCAGGTAAGCAGCTTGTCTGCATTTGTCTGGCTCTTTTCTTGGGCATGAACTTAGAATATACTCCAGTGGTTTTGAATCTTAGAATTTTGGATGCCATGCACACTTAGTCTCTTAATTCAGTTTTTTATTTCTTTCTTTCACAAACTCTGAAGAGAAATCCCAGAAAAAAAAGCAAAACCAAAAACACAGGCTAAGTTTCCTAAGAGCTAAAACAGCCTTGGTGCATTTATGCAGAAGTGGGACCTAAACCCATGGTCTCTAGAATTTAAAGCACATCATTATCACTGCTTTCCCTCCTCTACATTCCTTTAAATCTGTGCAAAGTGGAAGTGAAACGCTGCTATTTGGATTTGGTTGCATGTAATGTTCTATCAGGTTCATTTTGCTCAATTATATATCAGTTTGCACAAATTCATTTCTCCACCATATTTGTTAGACCTTTTTTCCCAAAGACCTATCAGAGTGATTCATGTACTTTTTGCTTTCAGATAAACAGCTGTGATATGTTATTCCTGACTTTGCTCATGATGACTACCCACAGAAGCTGGACAACACTGAAATGTGGGCTGCACTGATGGAAGCCTGGTCTGAGCTTTCTACAATGTCAGAGTGTGCACTAGTGAGGTCTGGCTTTTAGAAAAGCATAGAATGGCTTTTCTAAAGAAGGGAGGTTTTTCCTGTGGCAAATGTGGTTGGTTATCCCCCCTCCAGAAAGGAGATGTAATACCAACAACAGGCTTTAGGGAAAAGTAGAAGGAATGTTCACAGGTATAGTCCATTTTCCATGTGAGAAATGACTAAAACTAAAATCTCTTCAGTCTGGAGAAGGAGGATATGGTGGGGGTCTGTAAAATAGCAGGGAAGAGAAGAGGACTCTGTTATTCACTGTTTGCTCCATCACAAGAGCCCGTGTACATCCAGTGGTGCCAGGAGGAGGCAGGTCCCTAATGAGACTGTTCTTCACCCCAGGGAACACAGGTAAGCTGTGGGTCTCCTGTTCCCTTAGGAACTGAATGGGTTTAAAATTAACACAGTTTTGTGGGCAACTTCTTGGCAGAGGATTCCACTGAGGCCTCTGAATGCACAAACCCCACGTGTTCCTAATGAAAGTTTTTATGCTGATGAGGGATGGAGTTTGGGAGAGTATTTGGAGAAACTTGTACTGCCCTGTTTTAACCAGGCACACAATGTAGCTCCCTATCAAAAGCAGTGCTGGACTTCATCACCCCTGGAAATATTTAATATGCTGGGGGCTTTACTCCTTGCTAATCCTCTCATGATGAACTAGTTGTACCTAGAAGCATTTCATAGAGGGACAAAGATGTTCATACTTTACAAATCTCAGGTGAAACCTGGGAGAAGGTGCAAAGGTTTTTTTCCACATCTAACAATATTTTTCTTTTTTCAGCCCTGCTAAGGCAGTGTCCAGTCCCCATCCCAGCTCCCACCTGATTCCCACACACGAAATTTCTTCAATGTTACTAGGGCAGAGTCTGAACTCAGGTGCTTTTAATTCTAATTTAACCTTTGCTATGAAGTAAGAAGGCAAGATATTTTAACCTGAATCTGTTTGTCCTGTTGCATCCCAAAAATATACTAACCAAATATATGCTCTTACAACATTTGAAAATATTACCCTGAGCTAGTGGAATATTTGCTTTTTTTGCCTTGTACCACTTTCTGACCTTTCAGGAGGGAGAAACCAGGCAATAGTGAGACAACATATTCTACAAGTATAAAGCTGCTTTGAAAATTTTCCCTGATCTACCTGCAGTTCAGACTGTTAAAAGCAGATTATTAATTGTAGCAATAGCACCAAAATCATCAGTGAATACATTTATGAATGTACTAATTATGTTTTCAGCTAGAAATTCTTTATTAAATACCCTGGTTTTGTATCTAAGAAAAGAATGCTCTGATATTTTTAGTTAGGTCTTGGAAGGTTGCTCTAGACATTTTTTGACAGCAACATGTGAAGCTTCTGAAACCCTTTATATTTCTTTATTTTTAAGAGTTTTCCCATTCTTTTAAATTGCTGTTAGGAAAAGAATGTAGATAGTGGTTGGGAGTGGGGGGGTGTTTTAAGGATCCACTAGATGTTGACAATGTCACACCTTAAAAATACACAGTTACACTCACAGCCTTTTCCTGGGATAGTGTAATTGGTAATTCCCTTCTTCATAAAAGCATTGTGAGAATTCAGAGTTTTTCCTTTGTGCAGCACATGAAAGGTGAAGAATGCCAAGCAAGTATATTTTATTAGTATTCCTATTAATTTTGTAACATGCTTCAGGAGTTTATCTTGGCACATCCTTGTTAAAAATGATATGTCATAAAAAAGTAATGTCATTAGCACTCAGGTCAAACACAAACAAGCTACTCTGTAGAACATCCTGTAGAAATAAAATTTTGTATCAATTGATCTATCTGAATGGACCAATACAGGCTAATTTCCTTTGAAGGTTTTATAATTCACCTCAAACCTTGTAACTTTTCATAATATCATTTCAGGATGGAGACAACTGCCAATGAAGGCATCATATTATAGTGTTTCTGTTTATAAATAGAGCTGAATCCTGGTTGATTCCTGCCCTTTAGACTCTCTTTATTTTCCCCCTCCCCCTTTTGCTTTCAGCCAAGTGCCTGGAATCACTATAAATCAGATTATGAAAAAGTCTTATTCTAAGAATGGTAAAGCTGTCTTAAAGTTCAAATGCAATGAAGTAAGAACAAACAAAATTATTGTTATTTCTGGTATTGTTTGGGAAATCTCAGCTACTGTCTGCTGTGATGAAAAAAACCCACTATTATTTGGAACATCTTTTCAAAATGCAGTTCTATATAAAAAGCAAACATTACTACATTTAAGGATAAATTCACCCTTAAGATAAGCCATTAAACCAAGTGGAATTTTAGTAGGGATAAATATGGTCCATTAGGTTAAATTCCTCCTTGGTTTACACTACTGGGAATTGGAACAGTCTCACTTGATGCAAAAGAGTAGTAAATTATTAAAGGTGTAGAAGAAAAGCAAAGCGAACACATCTACAGATGTAAGATTTTAATTACACATTTTATGACAGGATAACAGTATGACAACATAATCTCATGGCAGCAAGGCATTTAAGTCTTAATTAAAAAAACATCAATCTGCAATATCTGTTAGAACCATATACTTTCCACACATGCAGAAAGGTTTTCGTACTTTAGTAAGGTGGATTTCATGTTGGGTAAGTCTTTGAAAACTCAGAAAAACGGAGCTGAATCTAAGCTAGACAAAGGAAATCATCATAAGAGGAGAACTTGTTGAAGAGATGACATTTTGATATATATTTATTTGCTTGCTTCCTTTTCAATCAATATTTCAGTGTTAAACAGGGACTATCATTGAAGTAGCTTGGTGTCAGCTGGTAGTGCTTTGGTATCAAAAAGAACTAAGGAAGGTACTGTGGAGGTGGGCATGATACCTACATTTTTAAAAGTATAATTTGATAAAGCTTTCCCCTTTTCTTGCTGATTTTATCCCTGATAAGGTTATCATGTCAGTTACCACAGTGAGAGGCACAATATGCAATGCAATGCTCTCTTCACGTTATAGAGCAATTAAGAAAGTCCTATCTCAGAGGTTATTGACTCTGTTATTCACTGCTGCAGACCAAAGCCCTCCCCTACACCTCAGCTTGCACTACACTATCAAAAAAAATCCCAGACCCTCAAAACCCTCAAAAAACTCTTCTCAACTCAAGGATGGCAGCTCATACTCCTGAAACTGCCTGCTGTGTTTGCCACAGTCACATGTTCTGCTCCTGAAACTCCTTGTGCCCTCCCAGCAGCTTGGTAGCAGCTGCCTCCTGTTCCAGCAAGTTGCCCCAGGTCCCCTTATCTTCTGGGTTTGAACTCTTGTTGGTCTTGGCCACAAATTATAAATCAGCTGCAACTTCTGTGAAAACATCTCAGAAAAAAGTGCTTTTTTGTTTGTTAGTTTTTAAAAGTGTTATCTCTTCAAATAACTCCATCAATCAGTCTGGAAAGAAAAACTAAGATATAACCTAAAAATCCCTGGAAAAAACATGGCCATTGATAGTTCATTGATTTCTTTAAGCCATCCAGAATTCGGGTCAGTATCTTTGGTACTTAAAAGTATAGAACACCCTGCTTAGCTTGGTGTTTTCTGCAGCCTGTTTAATCCCCTCCTGTTTGTTGAGAATGATGGGTAATCTTCTGTGGGGAGCAAAATAAAAAACCAGTAAAATCTGCTGTCTCACAGCATTTTGCAATAACACCCCTTTGTTAGAGGACTATTCAAAAGCTATAACAAGTTGCAAAGAACATTGGCATGTTCAAACACAATAACCTTTTAATACATGTAAATTTTTCTAACATTCAATTAAAATGTCATGTACATCTGCATTTCCTCTTCCATTACTGGTGATGTTCACCACAGAGCTATATTAAGCTTCCTTTTGTTTAATCAGCTCATTCATCTTCATCAACTATTTTAGGTATTCAAGAACCTGAAAATATTCAGGATGTCATTATAATAATATAACACATAAGACTTCTATAGTATTTTCTTGCCAAAATATAAGTGGTAACTTGTAAATGAGTTCTGAGCCTACCAAAATCCCAGTGGTTGGAGTGAGTTTACTCCTATTTAATACAAATATTTAAAAGGTTAAAGTCCTAAAGTCAAATATTCACTTTCAGTGCCAGCAGTCAACACCAGCTTTCCTGATTTACAGCCATCTGGAATGTTTTAAGAATTTTCCAATGTTTTACAATTCATTGTTGTGCATGCAGTTGAGATCAATTATGTGAGAATCTCTGCCTGTTCAGAAGCTTGAGGGTCTGTTAAGAAGATCTATAAGGAGTCTCTTTTAGATCTGTAGAACAATTTATACCAGGTCAGGATGTGACTCCTTTTCCATATGGAAACTGACATGAACCTTCCAATTTTCAGACTGAGTTGGACTCAGTTATCCAGTCCTCTTGGACAGAAGTTGGCACAATTGTCAGTAAAATAATAAGAACTTGGGTTTTTTGTTGTTTTGGGGGGTTTTTTTTGCAGAGTAGTAGCAGCTCTGGGTGTTTGGTAACTCAACTGTACAGAGAGTTTATGAGAGAACAACAACAAACAGGAGATTGCACCTTTGATGACATACCCCAAAGAACAAAATACTACAGTGTTTGTACATTCTCCATTTGGAAACCTTAATTTGGAGGGTACTCTGAAGGCATCCAGCAACACGGAGAAGATCATTTTCTTTAGGAAATTAACACGTGGTTTAAGATAATATTGAGACATGAGATTTGTTTAAGAATGTGATCATGACTACCTCTAAACCAAAGAAAGACATGACTCTTCTTGTAGCAGCAACCTCTAAATGAAGCTCATCATGCTGATGTGGGCCTACTGGGGTCTCATCATCCCTAAATTGTGGAAGCTCTCACATCTTGTTTGTCTGAACAGGTAGTCCTGTACACCCTGGCTATAGGAGAAGTACAAAAAGGGGCCTGCAGGAAAGCTGGGGACAGACTTTTCACAAGGGCATGTAGTGATGAGATGTAGCAGTCTTAATCTGAAAGAGGGAGGATGTAGATTAGTCAGTAGGAAGAAAATCTTTAATTTGAGGGGGGGTGAGACACTGGCACAGGTTGCCCAGGGAAGCTGTGGATTCTCCTCCCTGGGAATGTTCAAGTCCAGGCTGGATGGGGCCTTGAGCAACCTGGTCTGTGGGAGGTGTCCCTGCCCATGCAGGGGGATTGGAACTAGAGGATCTTTAAGGTACCTGCCAGCCTAAACAATTCTGTGAATCTATCATTCTATGAAATGTTCTTGTCATAATATTAATTTACAAGCACATGCACACACACATATATATTTATACAGAAAAGTTTGGCAGCAGACCATGTGCTGAATCACTAAAACATACTCTGCTGTAAGTGTCAAATATACAGCAGGCATATTTCATTTATCAGTACTTTATAAGAGTAGCCTTAACTGGGCATATAAAGTAATTTTTCTTACTGAAAAAGCAATAGGAAATATTAATAAATGAAATATGAATGTGCAGTCAGGGACTGGAGAGTGCCAAAATCATGTCCAGAATTCTAGAAACAAAGTGTCTGATGTCTCATCTGGAAAACTATGGAATTTAACAGATCTGACCTCAAAAGATTAAAGGCTTGTGTTCTCTTTGCTTGAGTCTATTGTTTTAGGTGGTTTAAACCTCTTAACGCTCACACATTCCAGCATTATGCTGTCACATGAAGTTATCATTCACGTATCTATAAATTTGTTTTTATTTCAATACATCTTGAAAATAAAATATTTTGCCCTTCTCAAATTGTACCGTAGGGCTGTTCTGAACTATTAAAATGACCTTTCAAAATGGATTATTTATTCATTTAGTTCCTTGTCTTATTTGTTCACATTTAATTGGAATATTAATAATGCAGTCCACTGCACAATTTCATTTTAATGGAGATTTTTTTTTTCATATGTCACATTTAACACTTTTTTCTATCCCTAGGAGACAGCTCCCATTTTCCTTTATGGCATACATAAAGGTCTGCCTTTTTTCAGTATCCTCTAGACTTGCCTTTCTAATATCATGCTTAAAATAGATATCCATGTAAAACATTTAGATTTTGGATGTTAAAGGATCCTTCTTTTTTACAAGTTGAAAGGTAACCCAAGATGGCAACTGTAGAGATCACATTCTAGTTCAAATCCTATTCTCATAAATACCAGTGAAGCTGCATAGCACACCCTAGAGAACCAGACTCAAAGTATCTGACACTGCTGATGTCTTTCCAAATCCTATTTTTTCTCTAGTGTGACTGGAATCTGATCAGGTAACATCAAGCCAAATCTGCTCAAAAGAACTAAAGCTACAAGGTGATTATAGAATACTCACCAAAACCAACCCTCAAACCTCTGTGGACCAGCTAGTTTGGATTGTCACCCATGTGTCACCGTTAAGCCAATAGTAATGAAAAGTATCCTGAATATCAGCATTCTCTAAAGCCCTTCAGGGAATGGAATGGAATAGAATAGCATAGAATAGAACAGAATAGAATATGGATAGCATAGCATATCATTGCTCAGTTGGAAGGGACCCACAATCACCCTCTCAGCCAACTGCCTAAAAAATTCAGAGCTGATCAGAAGTTAAAGCACATTACTAAGGGCTTGCCCAAATGCCTCTTAAACACTAACAGGCTTAGGGCATTGACCACCTCTCTAGGAAACCTGTTCCAGTGTCTGACCAACCTCTCTGTAGAGAAATGTTCCTAATGTTAAGTCTGAACCTCTCCTGGTGCAGCTTTGAACCATTAAACAATTCAGTAACCTGAGGACCTCCTCCCTGCTGCCTGAAGACCCCACCTGCCTCCTGGCTCCATCAAGGATCACAAACACCTGCAGGAGCCCTGGCATCCCAGTATTTATCTTAAGGACCAAACTGAGATGTCTAAATGGGTCCTATTTGCAGGCTGGGCTTTCTGAATAGCAAGAACCAAATTGTTGAAAACAATGTTTTGAGTTTTTCCTGTACTAAATTTTTTACTGTACTTTGATTTTTTGATCTAATTAAAAAGTAGCTTTGCAGCAAAACCAAACCAGGCTTAAATTTAATAACTAGGTATAACTTTTCAGGGCTGCTGAAGCAAAATGCTTCCTCTGCAAGTGTCTGTGGTAACTCTCCTGTCATTTTAAAGCACTGAATTTATACTATTTATTGTGTCTGTCATCTATAGCATTAAGCCTTATGGCATTCAATTTGAACATATGGCAAATGTTCTTGAACAAGGATTTATTCCAGATTCTGATGATAAGAAAATTACAAGTTGTATTTTTCCAGGCTGGCTATCACAGGACAACAGCCTTTGAATGGTTTGCAAAAGACAACAGCAATACACCAAGACAAAAGTGCTGCCAAAACTGATGGATTAACTATGTAGCTTTTGAGCTTAGCCTGGTTTTAAGAGTTCTTCATAATTCATGTCTTTGTACATACATGAGCCAATTGAGTTTAATTTAAAGATAACTCCTTTATGTTTCTTGAGTGTTAATTCAACTCTGTATGACTCAGACAAACACATAACATTTTTATAAAAATTATGATCAATATGAAGACTTTTGGATCAATTTCAGTCATTGGACATATGTCTAGCATTTCAAAAATTCTGGCATTAATTATCTGAGAATGAAAGAAAAAAGAATGAAAGATCCTTGTAGGAACAGTATTTGCTGAAAATTATTTTCCTCATATTAATTAGAAATAAACTGACTATTTCATTAAGAAAACAGATATTCATATTGAAATTACCCTGAATATATGACAACGTTCCTTAGTAAATGCTGGATCTAGAACTCATAAAATTGGATTAATATTATTACCAGCATTATTTCAGTAATGAAAAAAATCTCATATAAGTGTTCAAAAAATAAATCATTAAATTGCAACAAACCAGTAAGATGTTTATATTACTTTAAACCCTTACTATAATACACCTAATTGCATAATGTATTTAGTTATGAAAAATTTGATCTTTCCAATACCAGTATTATTTCTAGCAAGGAGAAATGAAAGCTAACTGCCTCTGTAGGTGATGTTGGATCTAGTTTGAAAATTGCAGTGTCCAGTGGAAGTATGTAATACGTCATGGATGGCAAAGAGAACACAATTAAATGTCTCATAGTTTCCTCTTATCATTGTTTTTGAATGTGACAGTCCAGGGATATAAATACATTTGAGCAGCAAAATTATTAACTCACACTCCAGAACAACTCCCTAATGTGTGCTGAAGGACTTGAGACTCCTTTAAAAAGATTTTAGAAGGGTTCTTTTGTCATTTAAGCAGATCACATTGCTAAACTCTTCATACCTATACATTAATCACTCATGATCCGCTATATAAAAACATATACAAGTTCAGGCAGCCACAAAAATTGTAAAGAAATGGACTTCAGGAGGTCAGGAATAGACAGGGGTTTATTCGATGTGCAAAGCTGTACACCCCTGACCCAGTCCATGAAGTTCTGAGTTTCCATAAGAGGTGGAGTTAATGTGATGTCTCAGGTTTGGTGACCTGAGGGGCACATTGTCACCAATGGAAAGTGAGCCTGAAAAGGCAGGATTAGGTATGCATATAAATTCAAATGGGTATAATTACTTTACATGGTCCCAGGTGAAGGATCATAACTCTGCATTGCTAACAACAGACCAGGAAAATACTGATGCTATCAGTGTGCTATTCCATGATCATTTGAAGTGGCTTATCCTAGCCAGTGTCAAAGAGAGAGTAACAAAGTCCTGGTACAAGTGATCTCTTCTAAATTACAAATCTCATGCCCGGGCACATGACCAAAGAATTTCTGGCTAAGTTACCAATGTAAGTGAAGATAAATTCAGATTTACTTTGGAAAAATACACGGAGTAGGCTGTGCCTTTCCTTGTCAGTACCACTTTTGCATGTTTATATCTCAGTTGTTGTAATACTATGTGTCACTCCCTTCCGCCATGAACATTTACACTTGAAATTATCTCAGTATCCAAGCCATTAAGAGGAGTAGATATAACATTAGGAGCAAGAGATAGGCAGATATGGAGGCAGAGGAGGATGCTGTAATCTACTCATGGGCACACCACAGTCAAAATTCATTCTAAGACCATCTATCAGATCATTTGTTAAATACCATTACAACTAAGCTATAAAACCTGAGAGGTTTGTGCATCTAAACCACTTTTTCTTTTAGTGTTTGCTTTATAACTACCTTGTCTCACTGCCTGTGTAACCATCTACTATATTTTTAAGCTTGCCAAGTCTTTGCTTTCAGATCTGCTTCAGTTGTTATTTAGAAGTGTGGGCTGTAGAAAGGATAAAATAAGTTGATGTATGTGTCTGAGTCTCACATGCCAAAGGGCATGAAAGGAAATACTCAACTAATAAATTTCCATAAATGATTGTGTACATTAGCACACTCTTGTCCTGCATCTAAGATGTCAAACCCTTTGTCTGGGAAGTAACAGTTACAGAGATAACTCAAAGAAACCCTTACATTCAGTTTTTAGTGCTCTTAACAGCCTTCTAGAAACCAGGATTAGCTGGGGACAGAAGCACTGACCCCCGGGTAATTTGTTGTCTTGGGTGTCTCATTTAATCACAAGGCAGGAAAAAGACACAGGAGGAATTTTTCTGGCAGGCAGATATTAATGATTTTTTCTATTGCACATTTTGATCACAGCTGAAATGAAAAGAATGAGACATATTCAGAAATGAACCACAACAGAAACTGCCTAGAGAAGCTGGTACATAATTCTTGTGCTAATACCTTCTGCCTTCTCCTCAACTGCTGTGAGCCCTAAGCCATAAACATCCAGCAAGCCTCTCATTAATGCTCACTACTGGCTAGGATTTCTCATGACCTCAACTGAAATACAGCTCACAGAGAAAGCAGTCAGCCTTCAGCTCTTACTGCTGTCTGGGATAAAGTCCCTTTAGATTTTAACTTCAAAAAGACTATCAGTAACCAAAAATTAGACAAGCATCTTCTTTTGGCTGGGTCATTCAGATTCCTACTATTCTTGCTCATGTAAATGCATACGCACATGAACCCATACACACGCATGTAGGCATGCACCCAACTCTGCTAATGCTTGGAATTTGTTAGATTCTTTTCCCTTTATAGTTAGACATTAAATATTGTATCTTCTGAACTTCTCACAGGACTTACTTAACCTTTAGGAAGGCAGGAATACCTGTATATGATCCAGCTTTATGTAATTGGTAGGTATATTAAAAGTAAAATTTTATATCTTAGTTTCTGCAGGGTTTTTTTCCTTGTTTTTCCCTCCTTTTAGATAATTAAAATTAAGTGAATTATTTAAATCTGTATATTAATTTTAAAATTACCACAGTGCTTAGTTGAAACTAATGCAAAAATGGGACTTTTTCATCATAGCCACAATATTTTGTAGGAATATCATTTGGTTTCTTTATGTAAGTGTATATGTATACATGAGATGCATTCACATTCACAACATACATACACGTGTGTTTATGTATATATAAATATAACACATTTAAACCTACATATATATGAACGTTTATATTTCTGTGTTTTAATTTATTTTTGTTTGTATTCTATTTTATTTATTTAATGTATTTGAATTTATAGCTCAGTGCTGAGAGTGTTTTCAATTGATAGTGTTCACTGGTCAAAGGAATGAGCTATTTTTCCAGCAGATTAGCAAGCTTAAAAGAGTCCTCCTGCTGTAAGTGGTGGATCCATTTCAAGCTTTAGAGTATTCCACTGTGTCTATAACATGAGTTGTAGTGAGAGACAGACTGAGATGAGAAAGTGAGGTAATTCATGTGCCATTTTGCAGCATCATACAGTGTTTTCCTTTTTTGGCTTGTTTTTAAGGACAGGCAGGCATTCCCTGTCACTCTCATGAAAATAATTCCAATACATACATACATGAGCAATAATCTTGCTATTTTTGTCACTTGAGTAATGCCATCAATGTAACTGAGCACCAAAGTGGAGATGACACGTTGCTAGAAACAAATCCCTGTGGCCAAAGCCTCCAGTGGAAGTTCTGTGTTTGGTGTCCTGATCAACAAAAAATATTAAGCAACTCCATTCATTTAAAGTGTGATGGCAAAAACACACCCCTGTGCTAAAATCCGAGTGAATCTATAGAGGGATTAAATAAATCACAGTGGATTTGTAACATGGTTTCCTTAAATAAAGGTGGGAACTTGTTCAGAAACTTCTGTGCTGCATGAAAATAAGTTTTCCCTGTACTGTTATCAGGTTGAGCTCCCTGCCCACAGATTCCAGAAAAAAAAAAAAAAAAAAAAAGTTTTGTAAATATTCTCCACTTATTACTGCAAGCATTTTTAGGACTGCCATCACAGTATCACAGTATTATCCATAGATAGATATGCTAGATAGTATTTATCTAGCATAAAAAATGGTGTTAATTTCCCGAATGTTGGAGTAAAAGCAACACCTATTTTTCCCTTCTGTTTATTTTTATATATTTTTCTAGTAGCAGTCTCCCTCTTTTGGTAGCTCCATAATTGAGACCTCACTCCTAAAACCAAACAGAGAGCATTTCACTAAGTAGAGGATCTGATGTAGACACAAATTTGATTTCAAGTGCTTAGGTATTACCAAGTATGTACCTAGAAAGGCATTTAGTCAATCCCTTAGGTGCCTGAGGTGATATCCAGGCCTAAATACAAGAAAGTGTAGTGATGGAACACTAAATCCTGTGCTCAAGAGAGGACCCTTGCTGGCAGGGCAGTTGGGACAGAAGGACTCCTAGAGTCTGGGCAGGCTGCAAGGGGAGCAAGGAGGGACAGCAGCATCACAAAAGTAGTCAGGGAAAAGAAAAGAGAGCCTGCAAGGTCAGATTCCATGGATTTGTTCTGAATTTTATCCAGTGACCACCTAAAATGAAGCACATGAGTAGTCCAGGGAAGCAGAAGACCTGTGTGCTGATTTCTGTAGCACAACATCCAGTGCCCATGGCTCTTGCTGAACATGAGCCAGCAGTGTGCCCAGGTGGCCAAGAAGGCCAATGGCATCCTGGCCTGTATCAGGAACAGTGTGGCCAGCAGGTCCAAGGAAGNTGGCATGAGCCCTGTGTTTCTGTGGTGAATTCCTACTGCTTTTTCCTGAGGAAACACGCAGTTAAGTACTTTCCAGAAATTTGTGTATGATTAGATTTCAGATGCTGAATAATTTATTCCTCATCTTTGCATGGAAACATGCTTAAAAGCATTTTAGTTAGTTATTTGGGATATATTTAATAAATGGGCTAGGCTGACAAATCTGGAAAATAACAGAAGAATGGATAGATAAGGATCTTAACGAAGTAAGCTGCTGTGACTGTGGTTTGAACACGCACATTCTGTGCTCCCGTGGTCTGATGAGAGAACCAGAAAGCATCCATTGTTAAGAAGCATTTCCTCAGGGAATGGGCACTGTTTCTTCTTCCAGGCTTTGGCCTTTTTCTAATTATCACTAATTGTGCTAGTGATCCAATTTAGTGCCTTCTTTGCTAACAGATGAACTTTATTCCTTCTGAAGCCTGAAGTTTCATAGACAAAATTACAGTATTGCTAAGCTGGCTAATTGCAGCACGTTCCTCAGTAAAAAAGATCATCTCAAATGTACTGTAGATGCTGGGAAGGGCTGGATCCTGCAGCTCCGATGAAAATACAGATTATGCCAGTTGGTACAGCCTTAAAAAATAAACTATGTGAATCCAGAACTGCATGTCACTCTTGTAAAGGTCTGGCAGACTGTCTGGCACTCATCATTTTTCTTTCCTTCACCTAGGCCTTTGACACTTCTACTCCCAGTGTTAGTCTAAAATGATGCAACATAAGGCATCAGCCAAGAATAGCTTCAGAAAAACAGCCATTTTCGGAAGCTATTTTAAGATTGTTGTGCAAACCCAAACACTTCAAAGGCAGCGTAAACTGTGATTGTCCTGTATATCACTGGGAAATAAAAAACATACACCAGTGCCTTCCTAAATAGAAATATTTCTATGATGATCCAATATTTTAGTTTCTATTTGCACCATTTCGGTTTCTACTTATTTTGTGGATAGTTTTGACAGTCCTTTTAAAACTGTTTTAAAGCAAAAATTTTCTTTACAAAAATTCTTTCTTTATCCCGTTCTCACAGAAAACAATTTATTTGGGATACTATGATCATACTCAAGCTTTTACTCTAAACTTAGAAGGGTTGGACTAGATGATCTCTGAGGTCCCTTCCAACCCGGCTAATTCTATGATTCTATGATTCTATGATAGAAAGTGACCACTGGTGAATCCCTGCGTGACAGAGCTCTCATGTTGCCTCTTCTAACTAAAAGAGATGCTGTGTGGTTTTGAGATGATGAATTGTCAGCAAGTCAGGTCTGCCTATTATTTTAGAGGAAAGGAAAATACAAAGAAATAAATTTTTGAATCCNCAGGTACTAGACCCTGCAGGTTACACATAAGCAATGGAAGAACATTTCTCACTTTGGAGAAATTCACCTTGAGATGAATACCTGTATATGATTCAGCTTTATGTAATTGGTAGGTATATTAAAAGTAAAATTTTATATCTTAGTTTCTGCAGGGTTTTTTTCCTTGTTTTTCCCTACTTTTAGATAATTAAAATTAAGTGAATTATTTAAATCTGTATATTAATTTTAAAATTACCACAGTGCTTAGTTGAAACTAATGCAAAAATGGGACTTTTTCATCATAGCCACAATATTTTGTAGGAATATCATTTGGTTTCTTTATGTAAGTGTATATGTATACATGAGATGCATTCACATTCACAACATACATACACATGTGTGTTTATGTATATATAAATATAACACATTTAAACCTACAAATATATTAACATCTATATTTCTGTATGCATTTTAATTTATTTCTGTTTGTATTGTATTTATTTATTTAATGTATTTGAATTTATAGCTCAGTGCTGAGAGTGTTTTCAATTGATAGTGTTCACTGGTCAAAGGAATGAGCTATTTTTCCAGCAGATTAGCAAGCTTAAAAGAGTCCTCCTGCTGTAAGTGGTGGATCCATTTCAAGCTTTAGAGTATTCCACTGTGTCTATAACATGAGTTGTAGTGAGAGACAGACTGAGATGAGAAAGTGAGGTAATTCATGTGCCATTTTGCAGCATCATACAGTGTTTTCCTTTTTTGGCTTGTTTTTAAGGACAGGCAGGCATTCCCTGTCACTCTCATGAAAATAATTCCAATACATACATACATGAGCAATAATCTTGCTATTTTTGTCACTTGAGTAATGCCATCAATGTAACTGAGCACCAAAGTGGAGATGACACGTTGCTAGAAACAAATCCCTGTGGCCAAAGCCTCCAGTGGAAGTTCTGTGTTTGGTGTCCTGATCAACAAAAAATATTAAGCAACTCCATTCATTTAAAGTGTGATGGCAAAAACACACCCCTGTGCTAAAATCCGAGTGAATCTATAGAGGGATTAAATAAATCACAGTGGATTTGTAACATGGTTTCCTTAAATAAAGGTGGGAACTTGTTCAGAAACTTCTGTGCTGCATGAAAATAAGTTTTCCCTGTACTGTTATCAGGTTGAGCTCCCTGCCCACAGATTCCAGAAAAAAAAAAAAAAAAAAAAGTTTTGTAAATATTCTCCACTTATTACTGCAAGCATTTTTAGGACTGCCATCACAGTATCACAGTATTATCCATAGATAGATATGCTAGATAGTATTTATCTAGCATAAAAAATGGTGTTAATTTCCCGAATGTTGGAGTAAAAGCAACACCTATTTTTCCCTTCTGTTTATTTTTATATATTTTTCTAGTAGCAGTCTCCCTCTTTTGGTAGCTCCATAATTGAGACCTCACTCCTAAAACCAAACAGAGAGCATTTCACTAAGTAGAGGATCTGATGTAGACACAAATTTGATTTCAAGTGCTTAGGTATTACCAAGTATGTACCTAGAAAGGCATTTAGTCAATCCCTTAGGTGCCTGAGGTGATATCCAGGCCTAAATACAAGAAAGTGTAGTGATGGAACACTAAATCCTGTGCTCAAGAGAGGACCCTTGCTGGCAGGGCAGTTGGGACAGAAGGACTCCTAGAGTCTGGGCAGGCTGCAAGGGGAGCAAGGAGGGACAGCAGCATCACAAAAGTAGTCAGGGAAAAGAAAAGAGAGCCTGCAAGGTCAGATTCCATGGATTTGTTCTGAATTTTATCCAGTGACCACCTAAAATGAAGCACAGAGAAGTCCAGGGAAGCAGAAGACCTGTGTGCTGATTTCTGTAGCACAACATCCAGTGCCCATGGCTCTTGCTGAACATGAGCCAGCAGTGTGCCCAGGTGGCCAAGAAGGCCAATGGCATCCTGGCCTGTATCAGGAACAGTGTGGCCAGCAGGTCCAAGGAAGTGATTCTGCCCCTGTACTCAGCCCTGGTGAGGCCACACCTCGAGTACTGTGTCCAGTTCTGGGCCCCTCAGTTCAGGAAGGAGATTGAGGTCCTGGAGCAGGTCCAAAGGAGGGCAACCAGGCTGGTGAAGGGACTCGAGCACAGATCCTATGAGGAGAGGCTGAGGGAGCTGGGGCTGTTCAGACTGGAGAAGAGGAGGCTCAGGGGAGACCTCATCACTCTCTACAACTCCCTGAAAGGAGGGTGTAGCCAGGTGGGGGTTGGTCTCTTTTCCCAGGCACCTCTCAGCAAGACAAGAGGACACAGTCTCAAGTTGTGCCAGGGGAGGTTTCGGTTAGATATTAGAAAGAATTTCTTTACGGAGAGGGTGATCAGGCATTGGAATGGGCTGCCCAGGGAAGTAGTGGATTCTCCGTCCCTGGAGATATTTAAAAAGAGACTGGATGTGGCACTCAGTGCCATGGTCTGGTAACCGCAGCGGTAGTGGATCAAGGGTTGGACTTGATGATCTCTGAGGTCCCTTCCAACCCAGACAATTCTATGATTCTATGATCTCTCCCACCCATCACAGTCTAACTGGAAATTAGCAGTTTAGCAGCATGAAACCCATTCCCAGTCCAGGGCTGCAGCTTGGTCAGTGCAGCAGAGCCAGATGGCATGAGCCCTGTGTTTCTGTGGTGAATTCCTACTGCTTTTTCCTGAGGAAACACGCAGTTAAGTACTTTCCAGAAATTTGTGTATGATTAGATTTCAGATGCTGAATAATTTATTCCTCATCTTTGCATGGAAACATGCTTAAAAGCATTTTGGTTAGTTATTTGGGATATATTTAATAAATGGGCTAGGCTGACAAATCTGGAAAATAACAGAAGAATGGATAGATAAGGATCTTAACGAAGTAAGCTGCTGTGACTGTGGTTTGAACACGCACATTCTGTGCTCCCGTGGTCTGATGAGAGAACCAGAAAGCATCCATTGTTAAGAAGCATTTCCTCAGGGAATGGGCACTGTTTCTTCTTCCAGGCTTTGGCCTTTTTCTAATTATCACTAATTGTGCTAGTGATCCAATTTAGTGCCTTCTTTGCTAACAGATGAACTTTATTCCTTCTGAAGCCTGAAGTTTCATAGACAAAATTACAGTATTGCTAAGCTGGCTAATTGCAGCACGTTCCTCAGTAAAAAAGATCATCTCAAATGTACTGTAGATGCTGGGAAGGGCTGGATCCTGCAGCTCCGATGAAAATACAGATTATGCCAGTTGGTACAGCCTTAAAAAATAAACTATGTGAATCCAGAACTGCATGTCACTCTTGTAAAGGTCTGGCAGACTGTCTGGCACTCATCATTTTTCTTTCCTTCACCTAGGCCTTTGACACTTCTACTCCCAGTGTTAGTCTAAAATGATGCAACATAAGGCATCAGCCAAGAATAGCTTCAGAAAAACAGCCATTTTCGGAAGCTATTTTAAGATTGTTGTGCAAACCCAAACACTTCAAAGGCAGCGTAAACTGTGATTGTCCTGTATATCACTGGGAAATAAAAAACATACACCAGTGCCTTCCTAAATAGAAATATTTCTATGATGATCCAATATTTTAGTTTCTATTTGCACCATTTCGGTTTCTACTTATTTTGTGGATAGTTTTGACAGTCCTTTTAAAACTGTTTTAAAGCAAAAATTTTCTTTACAAAAATTCTTTCTTTATCCCGTTCTCACAGAAAACAATTTATTTGGGATACTATGATCATACTCAAGCTTTTACTTTAAACTTAGAAAGTGACCACTGGTGAATCCCTGCGTGACAGAGCTCTCATGTTGCCTCTTCTAACTAAAAGAGATGCTGTGTGGTTTTGAGATGATGAATTGTCAGCAAGTCAGGTCTGCCTATTATTTTTGAGGAAAGGAAAATACAAAGAAATAAATTTTTGAATCCATCAAAAGAAAATCAATCCTGATCTCTCCAATAGACATTTCTTGTGTTTTGGCCAACGAAACATAATGAGTGTTACAAGTCACTTGAGAACCTTGTACAGGTTTGTGGTAAATTTTTGTACCTCATAAAACATAGAACAGTTTGGGTTGAAAGGCACATTAATGACCATCTTGTCAACCCCCCTTGCACGGGCAAGGACACCTTCCACTAGTCCATGTTGCTCAAAGACCCATCCAAGCTGGCCTTGAACACTTCCAGTGATGGGACATCCACAGCTTCCCTGGGCAACCTGTTCTAGTGTCTCACCACCCTCACAATGAAAAATTTCTTCCTAATATCTAATTTAGATACATGGAAAGAAAAAAGTGACACCTCCAGCAGCTTCTGATACTGGAAATGATGAATGTCCTCTGCCTTCACAGGAACAGGTAAAAAGAAAATCCTGCTTTGTTCTCCTATTAACTGATACTGGGTCATGATGATCTTTTCTTTCAATATGGTGAAATCCATGGTGATCATCTCTATATCTGCTAGGAGCTGATTTGGCATATGTTCACTAGCTGTTGTCACTTCCCTCTCCAATACAGCATCCATTTGGTTACCAGGTAACATGCATTGCTAGGCATTTGCATTAAGCATTGATGCTTGTCATGTTTTTTAAACTGAGTTTTTAAAAATAACCAAGGTTAAAATAGGATTGTGTTATGGCTGAGAATCTTCAGATTCATCTTAGTGACACTTGTCAGGATATCAGAAGTACAAAATCCATCTGTTGGCAAAAATATTACTGCTTAATAAGCATCAGGCCAAATTTCTGTACAGGCAGCTGATTTTGGTGTTGACAGCTAGAGACAATCTGATATAGTGCCATGTGACAACATAAGGCATTATTCTTCTCTTCACTTTGAGACAATTAGGGGCCAAATTCACGTCTGAATTCAGCAAATGAAAATGTGAAATTACTAGAATGGATTCTGTATATTTTGAGGATGCTTTATGTCCATTAGGAAAAAATAGTAATTAATCACTTCCCACAGAGAAAGCTGTATGCATCAAGTTCTCTCTCAAAACATGCCTAATGATGACATGAATGCTAGGGTCAACTGGAAATTTTCATTGTCATTTTTATGGAAGATCTCCTTTTCTGAACATCATCTTTCACAATTTTGTGCAGAAAATTACAACTTTCAGACAAAACCAGAAAATTGAAAGCAATGAAAAAAAATTCAAGCCACTCAGCTACCACTTGAAAGCTAATTCACTTGAGTGCTTCAGATAGACAGCAGGTTGGAGACATTTTGTGGGAAATGGAGACCACCTAGCGAGACATAATGCTAGGAGTAAGAGTATCAGCAGCATATATGACCCAAAACTCCCATATGTAACATTTTCAAAATCAGTCATTTTATGTCCATATCAAGAGACTTTGAAATGCCAGAAAACAAACAAAAAAAAAAAAACAAAGAAAAATTATATTTCCTCAAAAAAAAAAAAGTTTTAATATATATTTACGTTCATAGGTTTTCTTAAGGTTGTCCTATAGAAAAATTGCCATTTCTTTTAATGTATGTATCGTTTTTGGTACAAAAAATCTTATGGATTTTAAAAGGAGACAACAACAACTTGGGTTTTTGGCTGAGCTTTAGGAGGCCCACAGACGAGCTGATTCCTGGTGATGTCAGAGAATGTTTTTAAGCTCTGCCCACTAATCAAGAGACTGGCAATTAAGACTATTATATGAATTATCAGTCAATGCAGAATTGCACCTCATAAAACCTCTAGTGTTTCACTCTTAACTTTTGAGATCTGACATGAAATTAAGCATACTCAGAAGTATAATGCTTCATAAAACACTTCTGCACCTGACATACGCATTCTAGATTATATTTCAATATACTATTCAAAGATGCTCGTTCTCAATGTCTTTTCATTTTTCTTCTGGGATTGCATTGTATATCATAAAGAATTAGCCTCCTTCCAGATATGTAAATCACTAGCACTTCTATCATTTCTTCTTCTAGTGCCAATTGAAAGTGTTTTATATAACCAAAATGTGAGGTTTTTTTCCTTCCAAAGTATTATTTGCATCTCTCGGATGTTAATTTGGAGTGTCAGGTTACTCACTTAGTGTTAGGAGATATAGCTGCAAGTACTTCAGCACAAACTCGATAAAGCCCACAAAAATATGAACTGCAACGAGTGGTTTTCTATCGCCATGGTATCTAGTGGTGATGGAATTACTCAGTGAGAGTTCATTTTCATATTTGGTCCCAGGCTGTGCCTTCAAAATGCTTCAGTACATTAAAGCATGTGTGTGTTAAAATAAGAAAACTATTTGTGGAGGTGACAATCATGAAAAGAAGAAGCAGGTGTAAGTGAATTATTCTTTAAACTCATGGCCTGCTTGAGTAACAATTGGATGGATCCATTTCTAGCTGCTCACAATGTGTGTGTGTGTGTGTGTGTGTATGTGGTAGGGAGATAGATAGGGAGACACTAAGGAAAATAGTTACAATGCTGACAGGTATTCATCTCAAGGTGAATTTCTCCAAAGTGAGAAATGTTCTTCCATTGCCTATGTGTAACCTGCAGGGTCTAGTACTACGAAATGGTTCTGAATGGGTGGTGTGATGACGTTTTCATTCTTTAGTCTCATTGATGGCCTCTCTTCAGCTGCATGTAGAAAACAGAGTGCTTGTTGCCGTTCACAAGGTGCTCAAGGGAATGTCAAAATTTGCTGGGTCTTAATTACTGTGCTGCTTCCCAACAGATTGCTCCTGTTATTGGTTCATTTAGATTGTAGTATCTCCCATGGCACTTCTTGTACTTGGCTATTACCAAACACCAGAGATGAAGTATCAAAGGAAGGAGATAGGAAACTGCATCTGTCTCCAGGCAAATATTTCTGTGCAAACATTTGCACTTCCAGTTTGCAAGAGGAAATCAAGTATTTTGAAGTGCTTCAAGGTCTTCGTTAGCAAACCGCTCTTTAGACAATACTAATAAATAGAAATAATTCTTGTCAGTGAAGTATTTAGGATATTAGGAAACTAGGAAAAGTTTTTTCACACAGAGGGCAGCTGAGCAATGAAACAAGCTCCCCAGGGAAGTGTTCCTAGCCACCTGGTGTGAGTTTGGAGGTGCCCTACACAGGGACAGGAGTTGGACTTGGTGATCTTGATGGGTCCCTTCCAACCCAGCAAATTCTATGATTCTCTTCAAATGAGACAATGATAGAGTGACAAGACTGCAAACAAAAAATAGGATGTTACTTGACCTGTGGCCCAGGTGAGGTGTATGCCCAGAAATCACCATTACCATCAAAGTGTTATTTATGATACCATCAGACAAGTTTGGTGCCTGGCACTTCTACGAACAATAAAGGGTAGTTACTTTCCCAAACTGCTTCAGATATTTATAAACAAGGAAATTATATGTGTGGTTTTATTTCTCCCACCGAGTCTAAGACTTATTTTATCTACCACATAGTTCCACCAATAGAACATTTGGACTCTCCATGAAGCATTGACAGGTAAAAAAGAGAGTTCCCACTTAGAAAAAAAAATAATTCGGTGTCTGTAAGAGGGTAGTTTACTGTTTTTTATGTAAAACCAATACTTAGTATTTCCTTGGTTTGTAATATCTTTTCCCCAAAAGATTACAATTTCCATAAAGATGGATAGCTGCATTTAATGGTAGTGCTCTCCTCTGAGGGAAGCAAATTGTTGCTGAAAGCTACAAGTAAAGCCTCAAAGGAGTACTTATTTATCTATTTATTTATTTATTTTTGAAATTAAATGAATGAACCACTACGAAGAGGTAGGCACACAGTGGTCATTTTAGGTATAGCAAATTTGCACACCTATCTTGCAAACCCAGATGTATAAAAAACATTGTGACTGAATTCAGCATTCAGATGTTACCTTGTGCCAATTCTACAATTTTTTCTTTCATCCAGGAGTGTTAGAAATGTACTAAACCTCACAGAAATGTCCAATATGCTTACCACAGGAGTCATGGCAAAATTACATTTGTACCAGCTGTAAAATCTAGGGAGGGTGGGGGGAAAGTCCCTTCTGGATGCTTTGGAGGATTGTGAGAACATCATTAGAGAGCTGCTACAAATGGAATATCTGTTGTGAGTTGCCATCTTGCCAAAACATTCTCAAGACATAAACACAGCCATTAGATGTATGGTGATGGCCAAATGGGGAGAATGCAGGGTGTCTATGCAAAATCATTAAATCCCAAGCTGAATTCAAATCTGACTTTTCTTGACAAGAATGACAAAGAAGGAAAGGTGTTGACAATACAACCAGTCATCCTTCAGATAGGGTCACAAAAGGGCAACTGAAACTTTGCTGGCATCCATATGAAGGGAATTGGACCCTGAATATTTGGCTTCTTAATGACCCAGTCAAGAAGATTTACCACAAGAAGAACCTTTGCGTAAAGGAGTACTTAAATAAAGCTTGCAGGATCAGCGTCTTGGTTGCAGTCTGACTTCATGGACGTATATTACAAATGTAGATTCAGAAAAACTCTTCCAGTTTGAGATGTACTGAACAGTAATGTATTTATTTGTTTTCCATGATGCAATAGCTAATTGACAAAACACTCTGATGAACCATCAGTGGTTAGATTTCTGTGAATCTTTAAAAGACAATTAAAGAGCCACAAATCAGAATTTTTTCTAGATATTGCAAACATCCATTCACTTTCAAATCTGGTGTACTATGTTCAATAAAAATTGAATATAAATCACCAAGAAAATTGTCCATTTGCGTCTATGTCTTCCCAGAAGTCTTTGATCACTGTGTGCCATCATGAGCTATTAATGTCACTTTGGCATGAGTTAAGGACAATGTTTATCTTGAGATCAGTTGCTATTACAAGTAAGTTTTACAATTTCAATGGTGATTCCTAGTACAAGGGTACAAGGGTATATTTGATGTCTTGTGTTAATGGGTAACTTCAATCGATGTCGTGCCACGTTTCACTAAACAATAAGTCATTCACCTGATGTACTGAATGTTATTACAGGGAAAACAGTCCAATAATCTGTCTCTTAGAATGTGAAAACATGGTTTCCTTGGAAAAGAGCAAATATTCACCGCAGCTAAGAAAAAGTATAACTCATGAAACATTTGAAGTTCATCCTCCTGTTTCCAAAGGAAAAAGGGGAAATGTCTATGGCAAAATCTCTCTGTTATCACAGCCTCCCTCATAGGAATTACATGATAAAACATGCTGGGGTTTGTTTTGATCCAAAGAACCCCATTTGGAGGCATGCAGCTATAGTTTCCCCTAATTTATTATGTAATGGGAGTAACACAACGAACACATTATTCATTTTGACCTCTTTACATCTTATACTGAGACAGCATTATGAGCGCTGTAAAGTGAACCCGAAAGAGACTTCTCCCATAATTATGAGAACATGAGCTATGACCACAGGTATATACCACACCAGCCTCTGCAAATTCAGTTGATTTGAGGCCTTTAAAATGAGAGGTAGAGAGAGAAAAAATATGTATAACTCATAGCGAAGTCTAAGTGATACACCAGCAACAAGAGCCAAGATGAGACACAAATGTAATGAGAACAGCAACAACAAGGGCACATATGCTTAAATAAAGCAGTGATGCTTCCCCCCATGCCAAATCAAGTAAAAAAAGCAGCAATTCATACATACACATGCTTTTGTAAATATGTGTGAATGGAGTGAGGAATGCTTCTTCTGAACATCACTAGGTAAAAAAGAAAAAAAAGGAAAAAAAGGAATGCTGGTGATGCTTGAGGATTCTTTTTATGACTCCTTTTTTTTTGTTCTGGGAGAGGCTAATTTTCTGTTAAAGTCCAAGATGTGGATAAGAAGGAAGCTAGTGAAAATGATTCATTACTAACCTTGAACTCTTAGCTTTTTTGACTAATGAAGTTCACATCTTTATCAGTACCTGATATTTCACAGACTGCACCTATATTTGCATGTATATTACACATGTAATTGGTAGTATTGGTAGTAGAATTAATGAAATTATTCTGCTTTCAGGATAGAAAGATTCATTCCATAAATTAAACTCTCTGTCATTAAGTCTTTTTTCCATGTTGTGATACACTTCATAGATTCTTCAGCTAATTGAGTGCAATAGTAGGGACGGGTGCAGGTCTTAAAAGAGGGCTAAAAGTCATAAGTGGCATTAACATACCTGTTTCCTGAACACCGGAGGAATTTTAAGGCACCTGTACCAGTTCAGAGGACACTTACAAATCACTTTAAAGGATCACAGGCCTGATTCAGTTCCTCCCTGTGATACCACAGTATTTCATGTATCATAAACCATACCATAGAATCATAGAATGTCAAGTTGGAAGGGACACCTCAAGGATCCTCTGGTCCAACCATGCACAAAAAAATCATATGCAGGTATCTTGGCTGTTTCACATACCAGAAAAAAAAATCCAGTGGGCACTGTCTTCTAATCTACTATTTAGAAAACAGTTTAATATTTGTGTAGATGCCCAGAGAAACATATTGAGCTCATTTCCCAGTTGTGTTGAAGAAGTGCGCTACATGCATGAGCATGCCAGCATGACTTTTAGCACCTGAAACTTCCACATGGAATCACAGAATCATCTGGGTTGGAAGGGACCTCTGAAATCATCAAGTCCAACCCTTAGTCCACTACCACCATGGTTCCCAGACCATGGCACTGAGTGCCACATCAGTCTCTTCTTAAAAACCTCCAGGGATGGAGAATCCACCACCTCCCTGGGCAGCCCATTCCAATGCCTGATCACCCTCTCTGTAAAGAATTTTTTCCTTATATATCTCACACTTCCAGCCTCTACTAACTCTAAAGCTGCAAGACATACATACATTTATGTAGCTCATCAAAAACTGCAAGGCACCTGTGAGTCACCATGCTATGCACACTCTCTGTCCTTCGATGGTGTGTCTGGTGACTGCCACAGTGTCCTAAGAGCCATCCAGACAGCTTTACCTTGCTGGAAGCTGCCCCTGTGCTGTTTCTACCCCTGTCACTCACAAGAGTGCCTTTGAGCTTGTAGCACATCATGGTGCAAATCAGGTGGAGCACAGCCAATGGCTCAGGCCCCAACCAACAAATTTTTGCAATGATTTAATGTCACATTGAACCAGTATATTGGCACAGTTCATTAGACTGATAATCAGAGATGTAATAAGGAAGTTCAGAAGAGTCCTAATGCATGTAGTCTAGGAGGAGAGCCAGATTATGCAGAATTGCTTATCTAAATATAGAAAAGCATAACCTTTTTTAGTAGGTTGAAGTCCAGCAATGAGACTGGGCCAACTCAAGAAGCCTACAGTATTGAACATACCAAAAATGTTCTTACTCCTGCAGTATGGGAAGGTAGATGTGCACGTGTATCCATTAATCTTTAAAGAACTTGAAATAATAGATACATCTTTAATAACTGGATAATTCTAACTAACATCTGCCAATATAGCATGTTAAAAAATATATTCTTGATTTAATATATAGCTATTGAGGCACTCTTAAAAGCTTCGAGAACTATTAATCATTATGATGAAGTTAAGTACATTTAATTAAGGTAATAATTAGTTCCAGTTGATATGCTCTGCCCTGCTTGTATAGTTCTCATTTATAGGCATACTTCTTTCTAAAAACAAAACAGCTCAGCCGAGAAACAATTCAGGAAAATGACATATTTTCATCACATTTAAAACACCTAATTTGCAAAAATATTGTTAAAAAGAAAGCAGAAAACTAATACTTCTTATTCAGGAGTTCAGCCATGTTCTGAAAAATGGTTTGATAGCTCCAGCCTGAGAAGTAGTGGTAGCAGCCTCAGTTACAGTGTGACAGTATCTCTGGTGTCCAAGTGGTCATGTATTATGCTGAATACATCCTTGTCCACTGAAAAGCAATTTAAATAAATGCACCATCACTTAAACTATGATCCAGTAAGATTTTACCTTTGAGTCTCATACTTATCCTTAATGTAAGTATATTCACACTTAGAGTATGAAACCACACCACACCACAGATATAGCTGTGTGGTATATACAGTAGCAGAACTCTGCTCCATGCTGAAAGCTGTCCAGACAAGGACTGTGACTACAGTGATTGTGGTACTTTTGCTGCATGATGTAGCTATATTCCTAGTGGAAATTATATGGGTCTATACAGTAAAAGAAAGAAAACCAGTGCAGCCCCATCTCAAGTGAATGCAGGTGCTGAGAGGGTTGGAGAAATATGAAAGTTTCCTCATGCTGGACCCAGGGCTTACAACAGCCCAGTCCTAGATATCTCACAGCTCTCAATGCCAAATCCCTTAACATCAGCCAAATTAGATTTGTAACTGCTCTTCTAGAGACAACCAGAGGCAATTGGGCTTTGCATAAGAAAGGAAAACATGAGAGGCATTCAGCACATTTTTTGCTTAGAGATAATGCAGCAAACAGGAATTCTTTGAACACAAAAACCAATACAGCCCAATTTCCTAAAGATCTGTGTCTGATTGTTAGCACTGAATCTAAATTGTAATGTTGATGAGAAGACTTTTCTGTAGCTTGGATATTTATAAGGGCTTCTCTGAGTGAATTCACCAGTGCCTAATAGCTCACACTGCAGCTTTTTCCATAGTTGCAGAATTTTTTTTCCACTACCTGATGAAAACCACAAGGTTTTCTTATAAAATTGGAACCAGCTGCTGCCTTAGGGCTTTTCACTCACTAAAGGATTATTCTGCTAAAAGGATCTAAATAGAATAATGCAGATCTGCATTACTCTGAGTGAACCTGCTTAAAATATTCAGATGGAGAGAACCATTAGACATTTTCAATAGTAATAACTGAAAGATAAAGTATTTTCTGGGAAGCATTGTGCCATATAAAGAGATTCAAATATTTCTCCTAGTCATACTAAATAATCAGGAGATTAGAGGAGAAAAGGACTGTGTACTTATTGAAGCATCCCACCAGAAGTCCAGTATTGCAGATTTTGATTTCCACTAATCCACCTTTGTTTTCAAGAAGCATGGACCAGAATTACATCTAGTTAACAGAATTAGAAACAGCTCTTATTGCTCTGCTTCTTGATCTGCTTGGATTTATTCTTTATTTCAGAGATATGCAGTGTTTTATGATGGAGAAGAAAAAGTTCAAAGTACTTTCCCATTTCAGAATTGACCAAAATTGTCTATTCATCTTCAGTTTAGAGAATGGATGGCTATGCCTCTAAATGATGGCAGGAATTCCTTTGAATAATGATGAAATTCTCTAAGTGTTTCTTTGAGAGACATTTGAGACTGTATGATGGCAGCTCACCCTGAATACCGAAACTTGATTACACAAGTTCATGACCTAGTATCTTCTTGGTGGGAGGGTCACACACATTCATCAGTCATAAGATGATATGTATCCCAGTTGCAGTACCCCATAGTAAAACCCACTTATTGTCAGAAGCTCTTTTTGGCCCACAAAATTAAGGATAAAAGCCTAAGAGAATGTTCTAATAGTTTGCTACACTTTATGTAGCATATCTGATATTAACCTCTATCTTTGCTAATAAAAGACAGTGTATTCACTGTAGGAGCTAGGAAAATTATGATGGGAAAACAGAGGAAGAGTTGTACTGCCTCCATGGCTTGTTTCTGCCCCTCCCCAACACGTTCTGCAGGTGGGTCAAGCTAGCAGTGCTTTGCCATGAGTCTCCTTCTCCATAATCATGGTCTCCTTCTGCCTCAAGTGGAAACACAGGCTTTTAACCTTCTGTCTCATGATGAGCTGAACCACTGGCACGGTCTTCTTACACAGGTCTTCAGTCAAGACCAATAACAAGTGTACCATTTCTCTATTACAAGGCTTCTCTGCTTCATAATTTCCCATGGCAGCAATGGTGTGGCATGTTTGGTACTCCTGTGAACCTGGTCCTCACTCCTATAACCAGAGCATGCAACACTTAAAGACAAAGGTACCTGTATCTAACATGAACTTCACACACACCATTAATACAACGCAACACATCTAATTTAACTTTTAAAGTAAGTTTACATGAACTCTTAGCAATAGGCTTTCTAGAATAATTCAAGGAATGTTTGAACTCGTGATACAACTTATTTGCACACGTGCTTTCTAAATTAAAATGCACTTATGGTGGAGGTGAGTTGTGAATGTAAAATAAAGATGAGGATTGCTGTTTCATAACTACACAGAGAATACCCTCTGCATTTCTACTAGCATCCATGACATCTATGTACCATGATTTATTATCGATGGGTCAAAAATATGGTGCTGCAGCCTACTTTATTTGAATCTGTAGCAGTTATTTGTTATGAATCTATTAACTAAATATTATACTGGAACAAAACATACATTTGCCAAAATATGTGGAAAAGGCCATAAACATGCAGATATTCATGCCACCCTTGAACTAATGCAGTTTCATGATGCAGGATGATCAGACACTGGAATTGTTGAGAAGCTGTGGATACCCCCTCCCTGGAGGTGTGCAAGACCGGGTTGGATGGGGCTTTGAGTCACCTGGTCTAGTGGAAGGGGTGGAAATAGATGATCTTTAAGGTCTGTTCCAATCCAAACCATTCCATGATTCTATGTCAGCTACAGCTGACTGGGCACACTTTATTTTTGATGGAAAATGATTAATGGAAAATTAAAGGATGGAAAACCAAAGTAACAACAAGAGTTAGCAGAGCAGTCTATTGAATGAGTAGCAACAGAACATCAAAATGATAAGACAGAAAAGTGACACAAAGCAGTGTGTTATGGTGCAGGGATCATGTTGCCATCCTGAGTCTTCAGCAGGTATGAGAACTGCCTGGTGAGAGAGTGAAATTATATCATGAAACCCAGTGCATTGCCATGACCCCAGAACACCACATAAATAACAAATATGAGTAATGAACATCTAAAGTAAGAACTGTGCACCAGACAAACAGTTCATAAACTGTGATATTTGTCTAAGCCATTGTGAGTAAATTCAATTAATAAGCAAATCAATAGTAATCACAAGGCTCTGCCTGTGCATAAGTCACTAGCAATGTGTGGGGCCTCATTCCCTGCTCCTTGCATCTTCATCTGGCATTTCTATCATGTATGAAGCACGCAACATTTTTCAAATCTGATTTTGTAGGATTTGCCTTCTTCAAAGTCACTTTCCAGCGACACAAGGAAGTATTCAGATGACAGAGAGCAAGGGGATCCACTGAACACTTCTGCCTGCTCAGCTCTGCATATGACAGCTCAGCCTGCCTTCCTAAGGAAAAAATCTTTGCCTTTGCCTTTCAGGTCCATTTTCCTCTCTGCAATCTCTCCATCATCTCTTCTAAATCCATTAGCCCATTTCAAAGCATCTTATCAACTTTCATAAAAAATAGTGACAGGAGAGGAACTCCCATTAGTGTCTCTGCTGAGGCTGCAATACACCGTTAATGTTATTTGCTTAATTTAGTGGAAACACTGGCCTTTCAGCGTCTACACTTCCAAATAACCTGCAGTATACGTCACTAGCAGCCAGGGAATGTGAAAAAAGGGATGGAGGATACTGAGCATAGCTCTGCAAGATGGGTATTTCAGGAGAGTGAAGTGGCTCAGCTTGTGGGAATAAATTTCAAGTAAAATTGAAGGTAGTTAGGTCACTAAAGCATAAAATAAAAGCCACCCCAAAACCGACCCATGTAACCAACAGCAAGAACACAAAGTTCCATGACTCTGTTTCCAGTCTTAATCAGCATCCACATTTAGGTAGCACTGCCAATTCATACAAAATGTTGTGCTTCAGTGTGGTATCTACACAGTATTTTATCATAGAATCACAGAATCATAGAATATGCTGAGTTGGAAGGGACCCATCAGGATCATCAAGTCCAACTCCTGTTCCTGTCCAGGGAACCCCCAAGATCACACCATGTGTCTGAGAGCATCATCCAAATGCTTCTTGAACTCAGGCAGGCTTGGTCCTGTGACCATTTCCCTGGGGAGCCTGTACCACTGCTCAACTGCCCTCTGGGTGAAAAACCTTTTCCTAATACCCAACATAAATCTCCCTGATTCAGATTCTTACCACATGAGGTTTAGGTTTATTGTTTTTTATTATTATTTTTTGTTTATTGGTTTTATTAGGTTCATTTCTTCTACTGATTCACAAGGGACTTAGATAAGCAATTTAAGAATAAGAGTTTTAGTTTTTCTTGTTGCTGGGTTTTTTTGTTTGTTTGTTAGTTTGTTTGGTTTGCTTTGGTTTGTTGTGGGTTCCTTTTGTGCATGTATGGGGTTTTTTTATATGGGATGCAATGAGAAATGTGTTCTATACAACTCAGAAAAATATGACTATGTAAATTTACATCTCCAAGGTGGGTTTTATTAAATGTAATTTCATTTATCCTACATTACACATATTTAAAAGCAGCTACAGTAAGCATAAAAATGTCTAATGAAATATTTCAGAAGAGACTATGTCATGCAACCTGCCAATTGAGATTTGATATACTACAGTGAAATCTGAGGACTTGACATGTAATTTAAAAATAGTCAGATTTCTTTGATTTAAATAGTACCCCATGGTACCAACCAAAACCCAAAGAGCCACATAGAATCATAGAATCATCATGGTTGGAAAGGACCTTCAAGATCATTGAGTCCAACCGTCGACATCTTCAGCTTTGCAGAATCTAAAGCAGAGCAGCAACATATATTTTGTAAGTGTCTCTAAAAGTGTGTATCACCCTTATTTCAAAAGTCTGTCCCTTACTGGTTGTTATTTCTGAAGCTAATATGATCATAGAGCTGCTTAAAATGTTCCAGCAAAGCCAGTGTGTTAGAATTAAGATGCTCATCTAAATGTACTTTGGTTTGGTGAACTTCCATTATCCCAGAGCCCAGCTCAAAACCAACTCTGCTTTCTGGCAAGCTGCCTTGAACCAGGAACTTTCTTGCTCTTCAGGAATCAATTCATCCAAAGATCATCTAGGCTGCTCAGGAGCCTGACTTGCCATGTCTCAATCAGTCTGTTTGGTAGGTCTCTGGACCACACATTGTTCTACAGCCAGATGTCTCTGAGGCAGGACCCTGGACACCTGGCAACCATTCATCTAATCAGACCTCTCCTCTGATTTTACAATGAGGTGGAAGCCAGGAAGAGCCCTCACTCCCCAAGCTTTTCATCCCAGAAGGCCAACTGCATCCTGGGCTGCATCAAAAGAAATATGGCAAGCGGGGCAAGGTAGGTGATTCTGCCCCTCTACTTTGCTCTTTGTGAGACTCCATCTGGAATACTGCATACAGGTCTGCATCCCCCAGAACATGAAATATACAGACCTGCTGGAGAGGGTCCAGAGAAGGGCCACAAAGATGATCAAAGGGCTTGGAGCAGGTCTCCTATGAATACAGTCTGAGAGTTTGGGCTATTCATCCTGGAGAGGAGAAGGCTACAGGAGGACCTTATAGCAGCCTTCCAGAACATGTAGGGAGCCTACAGGAAAGCTGAGGAAGGGCTTTTCACTTGAGAGGGTAGTGATAGGACAAGGGGCAATGGCTTTAAACTGAAAGAGGATAGATTTAGCTTAGATATCATGAAGAAATTACTCACCATGAGGGTAGTAAGATACTGGGGTAGGTTGCCGAGGGAGGCTGTTGATGCCCCCTCCCTGGAGGTATTTAAGGCCAGGTTGGATAAGGCCTTGTGCAACCTGGTCCAGTGGGAAGTGTCCCTGCCTATACAGGGGGTTTGAATCTTGATGATCTTTAAGGTCCCTTCCAACCCAAACCATTCTATGATTCTTGGATTTGAAGCCTGAAAGACTTTACATGGGCTCACTGTGTTGGTGTCCAGGAAGGGTTCACCCCCCCCCCAATGCATTTGTCTGCAACTTGTCAGGGAAGCTGGCATTTTTGTTAGTTGAGTTGCTTCCACTCTGGTTGGAAAAAGAAAGACTTCTCACAAACATTGAAATCTGCTTTTAAGAGATCTTTAAGAATATAGTTCTTTCCCAAAAAGAGTTTACAAATTGAAACCATTACCTGGTAACAACTTCATTACTGTTTTGATGCAAGGAGGTTTCACTTGGACTAAGTGCCCCATTTACACACCACCCCAGTACTCTCTTCCAATCATTACAAAGGATGTAATTACAAAAGGCTGTAGGGAACTGCTACAGGTGAAGGCTAAAGAAGAAAACTTTTAGGTTTACGTATTACTTTACCAGAACCACAAACAATCCCATAGGCAAAACAAAAACAAAAAAACAAATCCCGGAAACCTCTGCACAAACCCTGAAAAATAGCTGAGAGTAACTTGTGGGTTTTTTTATCTTGCTGGTTGTTTTGTGCTGCAAGACAGGAGCAGAACTACGTTCTATGCAATGTTTTATTCACAGCTAGAGAAACATGGGATTAATATTGGGTCAGGATTTGTCAGGGATACCAAGACATTTCATTAAAACAGGTAATGTCTGGTTGTTTTCTGCATCTCAGTCCTGAGATTTAATCCATGGGGAACATCCTGAAATGAAAAATAAGGATCGTAATGAGAGCTCCAAGGACTAACACTTCACTTGTGAATACAGTAAGTTTTAAAGAAATTATCCATATTCAGTTTACTGTGTTTATTGGCAGCACAAGTTTGTCAGATGTGTCGACAACAGATTCAGTCTAATCCCTGGGCAGCTCACTCCCCACTTCCCGTCACAACGTGGGAAGAAGACTACACTGCCCAGGCACAACTCACTGTTCCTGTACTGCAGAACTGCCCTGCTCAGGGCAAGCCTCAAACCCTGTTTCAGCAAAATTAGTCTCCCTATAGTTCTCCCAAGGGCCTGTTAGAGTACAATATGTGGAGGAAGCTCTTCTCCCAAGCGCCAATCCTCTTCTACCCGGCTGCAGGGGAGGAGCATGGGGATTGCCCTTATAATTAGAAGCTTCATACCTCTCACAACTAATCACAGTCTGATCCTCCTCTCTCTGCAGCTGCCTTCTTCCCATTGCACAATTCTCTGTTCCTGGATGTTTCCTTCTCCCTTGCTAATAAAAGTATTAAGCTGGTAATTCTGAGTGGCTGCTGAACATCTCTTCTTCCAGTCCTTGCTGTTTACCTTCAGCTTTGACCTGCAGAGAAAATGCCTTCTGCTTATGCCTAAGTTATTGTGACAGATTACTTTTAATATTCTATCACTAAATCCTATTTAACATAGAGCATAAATAACCTGAAGTGAAAAGCCTAAAAATTCTGACTCCCATTTCATCAGACTGGGGAAAGGCAAACAAATTGCTGCCTGTTACCCAGACCCCAGGCAGGTACCACAGCCCTTCAAAGGAGCTCAGAAAGGATGTTTTCCATGACAGCTCTCCTGGGAAGGGAATGCTCAGTTTGTGTAGCTGTGCCTTCACGGGGACAGGGGAGAATCCAGAGGTCTCAGCCCTACCTGCCTGCCCAGGTAGCTGTGCCTCAGCACTGAGTGAGTGCAAAAGAGGCTGTGGATATTTCTGAAGACACAAGAGCTGTCTCCGCGGAGATGGTATTTAAGGAAACATTTTTTTGCATTGCAAAGCTTGCAAAGTTCAAAGCTAGAAGGCAATATCTGATCACCTAGACAAGCCTCACATTAAGTAGACTTTTGGCTGCAAGTGTCCCCTGGCTCCCCTCTGTATAAAACAACCAGGAAATATCAGGTCTTTAAGAACGATGGGACTGGGTTTTCTTCAACTGACTTTTTTTTTTTTTAACCTTTTTTTTTTTTTTTTTTTTTTTTTTTTTTTTTGGACCAAGCTACTGCAACTTCTAGAAAGCAACAGCAGAGCAAGTTCAAAGCAAAGATGAATCATTTCTCAGATTGTAAGAAGATGGAATCTCCGTTTAAAAGGCCTGTGAATAAAAGAGGATAACATTTTAATTGATAGAAGGGATTAACATTCAGCTAATGTCTTTTAAAAAACAATCAAAAAAAAACCAACCAAAAAAACCCCTATGAAGATTATATTATAAAATATTATTATTTTTAAAATAAAACCATAAACTAGAGTAGCTCATTACAGGAGGTGAAAAAAAGACTTTTGAGTTTGTGGAAATCATCAGCATCTCATATTACACAAAGGAGAGCCCTATATCAAAATGCTGCAGGCTGGAACTCCAGAAACCATTCAGCAGGCATTCTGTCTGCTTGACAGAGAAACCAACTAAGTAAATCTTATCTATTTGACTTATACATATGAGAAGATGCCCAAATTTGAAATAAATCAGTTTGTTTGACTCTGATTCAATTGTAACCAAATTGATATGCCTTTGCTTAGTTCAAGTTTATTTGCTGTTTGTGTTATGCTGTGTCTGCAATTGATTCTACTCCTGACAGCAATTACTCTATTCTTGTGCAGCTTTGTCCATAATAAAAATAATAATATATATTGAAAAAATCCACCCACACAAGAAAGGAGCAATGAATCAATTTTTACAAACAGCAAAAAAACCCACCCAAACACAAAACCCATCCAAGCTGTAGCTAATTTGACAATGGCATCTTACCAGTGATCCATCCTTCCTGGCTATGCTCTCGCTCAGCTCCATTGCTGCTTCTGTGACACCCAGCCCCAGCCCTGTAAGTTTCCACTTACTGTACTACAGAGGAAAAAGATGCCACTCTGGGCATGGTGTGTAGCAGCGCATCATTTCTAAATGTGTGTCCACAATAGCCTTTAAATATGAGTCAGACTGCTGTCCCACTTCATCCTGTGGAAGAGCTTAAGACTCTTCCAGGATCCTCTCTGGAACCTGAGAAAATGTGTTGGAGTCTGATCCATGGCAAGAGGAATAGAAAACATATTACTCCTTCTCTAGAGACTTTCAAGACCTGTCTGGATGTGTTTCTCTGTGACCTGCCCTAGGTGATACTGCTTTGGCAGGGGGGGGTGGACTTGATGATTTCTGGATGTCCCTTCCAATCCCTACCATTGTATGATTCTGAACTGGAGACACCTGATAAAAAGAAATAAAAAACTGAAAAATCCTTAGATCACTCGCTAGGAAGCATGGAAAGCTATTCCATGATTCAAGAGGTCCCTAATCCAAACCAGACTTGGTCTGAACCATGGTGGACTATGTTATTGCCAGATGTTATTTCTGACATGACTTTAAGACAATATTAGACTTGGCCAAGAAACTGCCTTTGTTTGACTTGGTCTTTTCTGGAGACCTTTGCTGATAAAATGGGCAGTGGGATGGGGTGAATTTTCTCCTAGAATAGAACCACCTTCTTTTTGCCTTTTGTTGGACTCATCACTGGGATATTAGGAGGCATTTTCAGACCACTTGACACTAGATTTTGGTGTTGCAGTAATTAAGATGATTACACTCAGGAAAATGATCAACTCTTTTTTGAGACAGACAGACAGACCAGTTTCGATGCTGATGAAAGCAGTTGTCCTTTTGCTGGTAATATCTGCTCCTCCAAGTGAGAAATAGCCATGGAGCCTGCCTGGAAGAGGATCATTCCCTTCTCCACAGGGAAGTATCTCTAGTATTGCTGTGGAAGGGACTGAAAGCCCTGGGTTAAGCTTAAATGATGCCCTGGACTATGGGCAGGGGGAGCAGCCAGTGAAGGTTGGGAAGGGCCAGCAGCCCTGAGAATGCCTTCAGGTCCCTGGCAAACACAAATCCACTCTTCTTTCTTTAAAAAGAAGCAAATGTGTGGGTCACATGACATCACTAATGTGGTCAAGATGGTCAGCAATGGAGAACACAACTATTTCTTGCAATGGTCAGATTGTGATTTTGAATGATCCTCCTCTATATCAAGCTCTATGCCTTTCCAAAAGTTTGCCCATCTTTCTCCATCTATGCCTTCCTTACCTCTGGCTCCTCTCACTCCAGGGATGTGTTAGGGAAGCACTGCCTCATGGAGACCTGGTGGGCTCATCTATGCAAACCAGGCATAAAGGGAGAAGGAAGAGCTCCAGCATGTTTACAAGGCTGGACTTCATAAAGGGTGCTCTGAAGAACATTGCTGTTGTGAGGGAGAAAAACCCTGCAATGGAAAGCTTGGCAGAAAAGAATTTCTCTTTCACTCAAGATGTGTCTTTCTGCCTCTTACCTGACCAACTGAAACAAAACATCTCTGAAGGAAATCTCCCACACAGTCTGCAGGACATTGGTCATCGGTGTAGCCATAGATTTTGCACCTTTTTCTGGTAAATAAAGGAACCACAAAACAACCCCTTCAATATCCAAACACACAGGTCTAAGAGTAGAAGATGAGTGTTTGTGAAGAGAAAATCTCCAAGCCTAGAAAAGGAGCCAAACAACAACAGTTAGCAATTTGTTTATGAAGAAAAATTGATTAATGTAGATACAGGGAAGTAAACATATATCCAGGTATGACAATAGACCTCCGTGCAGAAAATTCTTTCTCAGAATACAGCTATTGTTACTGTGGAGTCATTAGCTTAGAGTAATTCCAGGATAATTCCTCCCTTTTGAAAGCAGATCAGTTGGTTATTCTGGAGCAGTGTCTACACAGCATGCATACAGGTGTAGCAGGAGAACTGCAGGAGCTCACCTATTGACTGCTCTCCCTGTCAGCTTTCTCAAAGATCAAGTCCTATTAGTGTCTCAAGGTATGTGTGTATGAGAGAGAAATAAGAGACTCTCCCTTTCTAAAAAATATAAAAAAAATCCAACATTAAAATTTCACAAAAACATAGTCTACTTCTATAAATTACTTACTGCCTTTCAAACTGCTCACTGAATCATGAAAAGCAGCAGAGGAGCACTGGAGTTCCTGAGAACCTATTATTTCATGAGCATCCAAATGAATGAACTGGTTTGCTATGGCTTTGCCTCATAGGGCTTATTCATTGCAGTGGATAAGTAGACATTAACTCCAGCTGAATTTTTTCTCACTGATGTGACATAAATATATGCAGTCTGAGGTGTGTAACAGTGCATGAACTCCTAAAGTCACCTTTGCCATGCCCTGGGCACAAAGGGATACGTAATGAGCCAACTGCATTCTTTTTCTCTTCACCCAACTGCATTCTTTTTCTTAAACTTGTAGGAATTTAATTGTCTTTGAGAGTTTTATCGACTTCTCATATTCAGCTGAAATTCATCAGTGGTTTCAAAAATTAGGAGTGAGACACACATACACATCCATATATAAGGGGTGGAATATGTGGAACACAAACTACATTTCAATGTGTGATTTTATTTATAGGAGTTGGTAGCTATGGAACTTCATTTTAATGTTCAAGATACGGAAGAGTATTTCCCTGACTAAACTTAAGGATAGAGTAGGCTAGCACAAACACAGAAGTCTATGACACAGATGTCCATATTCCAAACAAAGTTGCTGGTGGTTTCAACATAAATCATTATTTCCATAGAAAACTAACTTTGAAATCAACACAGCTTTGGACTGCCACTACTGTGGTATCCAATCCGAAAACTTCAGAATGTGGGCCTGGAGAAGATCATCAGCCTTTTAAGAAAAAATTAAATATCAATATGTTCTCAAGATGAGATGCAAGGAAGCAAATAATATGAGGGAGAAATTAACACAGCAAATGAGCATTTAAAGTTTAACCTAATTTTCAGTAACTGAATTAATGGTGGCCATACTACCCAATACTGTTTCTTGGATGGCTTTCAAAACAATTAGGAGGTCTTTGAATTAAACAACAACAAGAAAAGGAAGCTGATAAACATGTTGGAAAGCCTTCAACTCAGCAGTGAAATGTGCAACACTGAAGGCAGAATCTCAGAGCAATGGGATGAGATGAAGTCTGAGCAACACAACCCAGTGGGCAAGGCTGCAGAGGAACTGTTACTCAACCTGAGAAAGAGAGAAGAGCTTGGAAAAACAGCCTTCCACTCCAATACCTAAAATATAGAGGGCCTTCATTGAAAGAGGGAGAGAGACTTCCTCCCACTATTGGGAATGATAAAGGACTTTCCATTAAAAAGCAATAAAGAAGAGCTATTAAACCTTATAGGAGGAAGGAAGAAGCAGCAGGAGTAGCAGAAGTCTTGAATAGACCCCATCAAGATCTGATGACATAATTAGAGTTCCCACACCGTGAGGGGTCCTGACTCCCCAGGGACTGTACCTCTGCCATGGGATTTGGCCCTTGCCAGGCCTCCAGTATGCCAACAGTGAGGCTGGGCTGTGGCTGCCAAGTTGTCAGCAGGATTTGGGGAACAAACACATGTTTTCTGTTGTGTCCCTGTACCCTGCTTGGGCTAGGGAAGGGGAAAGGAAAAGAGGGGAAGGATGATGTTGTGGGTGCCCTACTGACAAGGAGAAGGTGGTGGGTGGGTGTGTATGTGTGAGGCAGTGGGGTAGTACATGGAAGCATGTGTGTATGTGTGTGTGTGTGTGTGTGCATTCCCTTTCTGGGAGGGAGGTGTGTAGGGGAGGGAGGGGTGTGGGGAGGTCTGAGGGAGTGTGCTCATTCCCCGTACTAGAGGGTTACTGTGGGTGCTCCCTTGTCTGAGAGTGGGATCCCCGGACGGGGTGGAGGGGAGGTGTTAGCGTGGGTTCTGTGTGCACCTCTGTGTGTGTGTGTATGTGTGCACCCCCTGCCTGAGGGGAGGGAGGGTTAGTGTGGGCTGTGCATCTGTGTGTGCGCACAGACGTGTGGGCGTGCATCCCCTGCCTGTGGCAGCGATACCGTGTCCTTATACACATCTTATATATATATAACTTAGAAATTCTTAATTGAGCTTCTAATTTCTCTTTTAAGAAGGAACNTCCCAGGGAGATGCCTTTGCCGTGGTTTTCCACCCCCAGTCCTCTCCGTGCCCGGGGGGGGCGGTGATGTGGAGCCGGGAATGTAGAGCAAAACCCTCCCCGGGAAGGAACGACCAAAACAAACCTCTCGCCGTGGCTTTGGCGGCCGCGCAGTGCCCGGGGAAGCCCGAGCAGCCCCTGCCAGCGCCGGGGAATCCCTCCTCCAGCCCCCGGCGGTGCCCCGGGCGCCCGTGGAGCCAGGTAAGCGGACGGGCATCCCTCCTCCTCCCAGGGCTGCATTTTGGTTTTATTTGCTTTGGCGTTTATTTTTGTGCTTTTGTTTTGTTCTGTTTTGTTTTGCTTTTTTTTATAAGAGACATCCACGCCTCCCGCACTGGTGGGAGTTGTAAGGGTGGCGAAAACTGCCGGCTGGCTCCCGGTGGGCTGCGGGGCTCCCGGGCCGGGCGGGAGCGCGGTTCTCCCGCGGGTACCTCCGGCGCGCCCCGGACACGATCCGCTCCGCTGCGCAGCGGCAACCCCGGGATCGGGAGCACCCCTCGGGAGAAGGGGTGTGCTCGGCGGGGCTGGACGGAACAGGGTTTCCTCCCCGGCTGCCTGGATCAGTTTAAGGGAGAAGAATGCAGCCCTCACGCTGGAGCGCTTTGGAAACCGTGGCTGTATTTTTGTTCTTTCAGAGCTGCTAAAGGGAAGGGGAGAAATGAAATTTCGTAGTATTCCACCTCCTGCTGTGAGTGAGCCTTAAAGATAAAGGCTCGTCATTTGTTTCCGATGCTCTAAGAGCGCTTGTGGGAAGCTGGTGATAAAAAACCTCAGAGTTCTCGGTAGACAGCTGTCACTCGAATTACCCCATGCACCCAGTGACTGAAAAATCCTTCCTGACAAAGAGAAACTGTATCATTGTGAAAGTCCAAAACATACCAACATACATGCTTTCTGTAGATACGAAGCTGGCTGTCAGTCCCCTAGATTTATAAACACAAGTATCCTTCTAAACAGGCATGTTCACTGCATGGTTTCTGCAACAAATCCAATGTGTATCAGAATTTCCCTGCCCGGGTAAAGGTAAACCTTTTCTCACACCTTATGTATATACTGTCCGTATTTATGGTAGGTCTTGGACTTCAGTCAACTCAAGTTACATAATGATTAATATATAAATAAGCAGTATATTTGTGTTTTCTTGAACATTTACATTCATTGCAGAGGGAACCATCTCTGGCTTCACTTTGTCACTTTTTAAATGTTTGTGTAAAAAAGGAAGTGTCAGTAGCATCAGGTGGAGGTAACACTCCTCAGCAAATACCCAGTCATCAAGATCTTTCTATTAAAAGGACACCTAAGTGAGGGATTTCACTGACTCTGTCCTGTAGCTCTGAGGAGCTGCCAGGATTGGTTTAAAAGAAGGATAGCAGCCAGGCTGGACAGGCTTGCAAGTGGGAAAAGCCTGTCTGCTGAGGTTTTGCTTTAAAAACACATCAAGTTAAGTTTGCTCAGCTGGGGAGTTGGATCCGAGTTAGTGCAGAGCTAACACCGAGCCTTAGAGTCTGAGAAACTTAATGTCCTACCAAGCCTGGGGCACCATCCTGCTCTCAGACAGTTTTACTAGAAACTTTCAGGGGAGAGAGGTCAGTCTCTACACCTTGCTTGAGAGATCTGCTTGAGCTGTGATCACCTGAGATGTACTAGGAAAGGTCTGGAAGTGTTTCCCAGGGAGATGCGGTGCAGCACACAAAAAAAGTTTGTTGTTGCTCCTTAACACCGCTCTCATTTCCTTTCAAACAACAACAGATAAACACTCTTCGCTCAGCCTTATTGGAACTTACAGCTGCCTTGTTGTATTTTGTTGTTTGTTTTGGTTTTTTTGGTGTTTGGTTGGGGTTTTTTGTGTTTTTTTATTTTTTAATTATTTTTTTTTTTTAATGATGCTTCTACAAGCGGCTCTCACAACAGCATTTGAATTGCTCTCACTGCCTTCGTTCTCAGCTGGGTGCTGTCACTGGGGCTCAGCAGGTTGGCCTCATTCAGACATATGCAGACAGTAACAATGAGAACATCTTCAGCTCAAGATGAGGGAGAAGTGCTGTTTGGGGCAGCTTCAGTCTGAACGTTTCCATTGGCTTCAGCATTTTGAAACATCCCATTGCCGTAATGATGCCATATCAGATACATTTATTTATTCATGCTCAGCCTTTTTTTCTAAGTGCAAGTTAATTGGTAAATTCTGGCTTCCCATTCAGGGCAAGGCAAGGAGTTGAGATTTGCAAGAGCTTTCTTGCTGCTTGCCAGCATTTGGGATTTTGCCAAACAGCTTGCTACCGTGACTTTTAGAAGACAATCTTGATCTTATCTGACTTCCTTGAGCTTCATGTCACTACAGGTACAGGTAAAATCTTTTTCATGGTGCTGTTACATTTAAAGCTACCTGCTGGAGGACATTTCAATCAGTGTTTTACTCTGTATGTTCTTATATAAACAGCATGTTGGGGAGGAGCTGTCTGGCCTCCGCTCTCCATGGTTTGGAGGAAAGGAGTCTTAGTGGGTGGGAGATGAGGTACCTGGTGAAGGAGGCAGTGACTTAGGAGCACAGCAGTTCTGTGGGATCCTGCTGCAGACCCCTCTGAAGGTGTCTGCTTTTCCTGAGTACAGACCTGCTGCTCCCAACAGGCAGAGCCCAGGAGAGAAAGCTGGGAGCCAGAGAGGGAAGCACTTAGAGTTGCGAGCCACTTCGGCTTCACTAGAATAGACACACACGTTCTAAAAAAATTTTTTTTCCATGTTTTCAGTGGCCATTTTTATTAACTAGTCATGTTATTGTGTAATACCTTCTTACCCAGCAACAAAATGCTCACACCTCTTGCAGATAAATAACTATGGCCTATGAAAGGACTTTCCCTTTTTCTATAGTATTGCCATAGGAAATCTTTTCATTTTTATAAATGTTTGGTTTTTTTTACTAATAGGTGTCTGAATATTATAAACTTGGATGCATGATAAAAACCGGCTGTTGTTTACTTTGTTGAGTTGTGCTGTTTCTATTCGTACCAGGAGATAAGCACCCCAAGAAAATATTCCTGGTTTCTCATAAGTAACTCGCATCTTTCTATTATAGTTACTGCTGAGGCAGTGGCAATGGTTACTTAATTTCTTGGATTTTGTAGTAAATCTTTGGGAGATGTTGTTTTAACTCACACTTTAGCAGGTAGAAATGAGCGCCTACTTCCTAACAATGATTTTGATTGTAAATCAAAATAAACATTCCAACATTTAATTGCAGAGATCTCAAAGATGAGCAACAGTATTCTGTGGGACACTGTGAAAAAAAATTGATTGCAATTTTATAGATTAGATTTTTTCCCTATTGTAAATGTAGATTTTGTGGCATCCCATAGCTTCCTGTGTTTGTTTATACTTCTCTGTTTATATGAAAAGGATTTGGAAAGCATTTCAGTATTTTGAGTATTTTCTTGAGTATTATGCAATTTTACATATACTATTCCATGCTATGATAGATTGCTAAATGATACACAAATTCAATATAAGTAAAATGCATATATACTAAATTGTTTAAATTAATATATAAGGTGAACGAAGAAGCTGAACAACTCAAATTTTTATTGAATAGAACTTGGAAGTTTCTTATCTTGGTTGGCTATAGGTATAAAGCAGTCCCAAAATAGCTCCCCAGATTACTAAATACTGTAAAAGCCTCGGATATAATATGCATCAGTCAAGACATTTAAAATCTATTAAGCTTAAAACTGCCTGTGTTCTCCATTACAGCTGGAAGGTCTGACAAGACTGTTCTGCTTTTTGTCCTTCCTGGTGCTCATTACCGCCCGTGCAGAAACTTCAGTGCGAGTTGCCCATTAGCATCCTCCTGAAGTTTCACCTGTTTACTGTGCAGTGCATCACTTTCTTCCAAGGCTGGAGTAAACTGTGGAGTTTTTAAACTGAGGAGCTACTTTTTTTCACTGGCATGAAAGTGAGCTGCACAATCAATGGGTGATGAATATTACTTTGGATGTACTTGTTCGTGGATCTCGGTGGCTGCGTGAGCAGTATGGAAACGGTAATGGAAAAGTCTTAGGCCACTAAAAGTGTTGGGGGTTTTTAATTTATTTGTTTCCAACGCAAGAAATCTATATTTAGCCATAATGACAGATCAGCTGTGACTGAGGTGTCTGGCTTCTATACGGTCCTCCTCCTCCTCTGGATGACTATAAGAAGTAGTCTGTAGCGTCACTGTTGGCAGCCGCAAGGGAGTCAGAACCAGCAATCTATTAGCTAATAAATAATACATGTCACGCTGGCGTAATGCAGCTCCGAGTATTTAGGAGTAGGCTGTGCTAAGCAGCAATTGTAGTCTTTACAAGGAACAATGGCAATCTACCAATTTACCTCTTGAAATACCATGACAGGGGGATGGACGGTGGTACACTGTGGAACTGTGCAAGGGCAGGTACAGTCCCAGCCTAGATGGAGGGGCTGAGCATCTCTCTTGGCACAGCACTGGTGTGGGCTAAACTAGAAGCCTCTACACTGGTCATTGCTTCTCCCTGGGAAGCCATGCTTGTTAATGCAGGGTGTTCACTCCTCCATCATATTTGGGTATTAGCTGGTCAGGAAATAAAGATTGTCTCTTCAGGTAAAACTGTGTAAAAAAGGAAACGAATGCAAAGCTGTGCTGATAATAAACTGAACAAAGCTCTCAAACGTAATCTGCTTTGATGACACTGGAGGTGAACTTCTTCCCCTGACTGCCTAACAAGTTAAGAAATAGAAATCAATTACGGCAGTACATACAGTCCAAATACAGAATAAATTTGCCTCAGACATCTCAAGGCAGTTAATAAAATAGTTTTTCGCAGTACCTCTTTAATAGTTAACTTTTAGATAGTTACCTGTATTTTAAAATACAGATATAAAAATTACGACCAAATTCAACAACTCAAAGTGAAGCCACACAACCTTTCAATTGGGTCCTTTTCCCTCCTGAAGTGTGAGGTTTTGGTTTACCTACAAGGTTGATGACCTTGTCTCAGGTGGATGCACTTTCAGGTGATTTAATAATCGTCCTATAATTTATGGCCATACGTTCACTGTAAATTTACATATAGATTGGAGAGCTCCCAAAACAGTTTGAGCACAAAGTGCTGGCAGGCTGCAGCAGGTAGAAGAATCCCACTACTGTATTTAAGTAGCCTCAAAACACTGAGACAGCCCAATTAGCCTTGAAACCACAAAGCTATGCGTGACACTATTGTACGTGCTCGTCCAATGGCTGCTGAGATTTATAGCACACAGAGTTGATCTGCCTTGACAGTAGTGCCATCTAGGTCTTGCCTTCTAGAGTATTTCTATCTGATGCTTTCTTCGGTCTCATTATTGCTGACAGAGAGCAAACTTCTTAAATGGGTAGCCCTTGTTCTTGAATTTATATTCAGGACTAACCTGGCTACTGAGAGTCACTTCTAAAGTGACTGGCACTGTTGAGGCATGTCATTGTAACAGCATTAGCAGTGCTGGGTGTCTTCTGATACCCTTAAACAAGAGAAGGGGTTAGTGTGTTTGCCTGCCCCAAAATGTTTATAAATCACCTAGCAGAAGCAAAAATGTCTGGCCTTTGTTCAGTAGCTTTCTGTTTAGGGTACTCACACCACAAAATCAAGTTTTTAGGCCTTTCTTAGATTAACATAACTCCAACAAATATTTTGCTTCTTATAACCAAAGATTCCCCCTCAGCCAAAGGACTGCTCATACCCCTCACCTACAGGCTCGTGCCTGTTGCCTTCTGAGCAGGGGCTGCCTCATTCTTGCTCAGCTGGAACAGGGATGGTTGGTCTCCATCCCTGCAGCCATCCTGGGGATTACTGGTAGCAGCAACAGCCTACAGAATGTAGACCACAGCTCTGAGTCACTGGGGATGAACATGGTCCATGGGTGAATGTTTAATAACAGGGCAAGTACATCAATAGCACAAGCTGTATTTTGAAAAGAGTGGAACTTGTCCAGTGCTTTTGAGGGGATGTTATACATGCCTCTTACAGGAGGAGGTTTCCAGGCTTAGAATACAATGTGGGTGAGTAGTGTCACCTTTGATCTTGCTTATGCACTGGACCTGGATGGGAGTTCAGAGTATCTACTTTCCGACCATGAAGTATCATGTTGATCTTGCCTTAGAGGTTCCCACACCCTTCTTTGAACTTGACTCTTGCATGTTTAATATTAGAAACCCTGCACTAATGGCTCTGATGAAGCATATTTTTTAAGAGGATGCTGTGGCTTTTAAAAATACATTTTACCTTGGTAGAGGTAAATAAATGAATTTATAAGTGGAAGTTTTTAAAAATTTTCCTTTTATCCTGTCTTGGTTTCAGAATTACAGCAACACTAGCATGGGTTTGTGCATGATAATAAGTCCTCACATTTGTTTATGGTCAGCTCAATTTGAGGGTAAAAAATACCAAAGCTCCTGCTATCAGATGCCTTTAAGCTTGATATTCTGCTTTTCAAAACCTACACTGTCTCCACTCATGATAGGACTAAAAGTCAGTATGAAAATGAAGTGTAGCTGTTTCTCTGCAATGTTAAGCTGGAACACCTAAAAACAGCTCTCCCTTAGCCAGTCCCCAGATCACCTGTACTTTTGTGCAGTATGTGGTACCAAAAGAGTTTAGATAAGGTAGGGAAGCCAAGTTTTCTGCTTTCTTGGTGACCTCTTCTCTCAGATGAGCAAAGTAAGATGACAGGTTGTCATAGGCCCTGCATGACAGTTTTCAGTAGTTTTTTGGAGTGTTTTTTTCAAGACATTCCATAGCTTAAGACATAAGAGCATTGAAAAGATGAATCCTCCAGAATCAAGCCTAGAATGAAATTTGTCTTAATAATGAACAATAAAGGCTTTTTATGAAGACTTGCTGATCTTGGGGACATTTCCATCTATGTATGAAGGTGCTTTTCAGAACTGAGCACCCCAAAATTAAGGGCTTGATTCATTCCTTCTAGCTTTACTCTTCCTGTGAAGCACCAGAGATAAGAACACAGTCTGTAATCCTGCTGGGTAGAATGTCTGGGTTGAGACAAATGTCTCTTGAGTATATTTGCCCTTCTCAAACCAAAATCTTTGGCCATGTCTTTTCCTGTCTGTTGACTAGGTAGATCTAGGCCTCCCATTTTCCTTTACTGAATCAGGGAAAGGTCCAGCTAGAAATGGTTCAAAATGGATTTTTTGATAGAGGCAGCAATTGAACTGAAATGTTTTTATTTCCAATGAAATAACTTATGAATACAGCCATAATTTCCTTAATTGCAGATCCAGGATGGTGGCATTGTATGCTTATCCTCTTTTAGAAATTTTAAAACTGTAGACAAAGTGACACAACCAGAGTTTTGGGTGCAATTTCGTTCAAAGAGGGGTAAAATTTGACTCTTCTCAATGTGCCTCATTGCTTCAGACATCATTCTTCATGTATATGGGGTAATGGTATATATTGTGTAATACTTCTCTGCCCAGAAACCTAGAATCATCCATCAGTCAGTGTTACACTGAGCAAGCTTTTCTTCAGGAGAACAAAACGACATCTGTGGCATATTCCAGTGCTTTCAACTAGTTGACGGCACTGTTATTCAGAGGGAACAGTGGAAAATTGAAGGGTTATAGAAGATAACATGTTTAGAATACCCCTAAAACTAATTGGTTTAGGATAACTGATTGCAATAGGGCCTCCTCAAAGAACAAATTGTGTGTTGACAATCTCCTCCATTATCTTGGATTGACAGGAAGCTGAACATGAGCTTCCCATGTGTGCCCAGGTGGCCAAGAAGGCCAATGGCATCCTGGCCTGTATCAGGAACTGTGTGGCCAGCAGGTCCAAGGAAGTGATTCTGCCCCTGTACTCAGCGCTGGTGAGGCCACACCTCGAGTACTGTGTCCAGTTCTGGGCCCCTCAGTTCAGGAAGGAGATTGAGGTGCTGGAGCAGGTCCAGAGAAGAGCAAGGAGGCTGTGAAGGGACTTCAGCACAAGTCCTGTGAGGAAGGGCTGAGGGAGCTGGGGCTGTTCAGCCTGGAGAAGAGGAGGCTCAGGGGAGACCTCATCACTCTCTACAACTCCCTGAAAGGAGGGTGTAGCCAGGGGAGGTCAGTCTCTTCTCCCAGGCAGCTATCAGTAGCACAAGAGGGCATGGTCTTAACCTCTGCCAAGGGAGGTTTAGGTTGGATATTAGAAAGAAATTCTTTACAGAGAGGGTGATCAGGCATTGGAATGAGCTGCCTGGGGAGGTGGTGGATTCCTGGTCCCTGGAGGTCTTTGAGAAGAGACTGATGTGGCACTCAGTGCCATGGTCTGGGAACCACAGTGGTCGTGGATTAAGGGTTGGACTTGATGATCTCAGAGGTCTTTTTCAACCCAGTTGATTCTGTGATCTTAATGCACTGCAATGCAATTAGAAAAAAAAATCAAGTAGTGGATGAATAAATTGTAATTCAGTGCTCTAATTTATTAATATTAAGGTATTTACTATCATTACTGTATCCTGTATATGTAATATTTGTAATACAATATCTGTAACACAGTTCTCCGAGAACTGTATGGAAACATCAAAACTGTGTACCCATAGGGCTAGCCAGGACATAAATATGTTGTTTGATTTAGCCCTGAAATGAAGATCTTACATAATCTCATTTTTGTAATATCTGGTTGTTTGAAATTAAAGAAAACGATCTGCCACTCAGCCTTGTACTTCTCTGATGAGAGAAGCTCATTCCCTCTGAAATTTCCAAGGAAGGCTAAATATGCAGTGAAAGACAGTATCTTTGATGAAAGCAGTAACTCAGCCCTTAGCAACCAACTGTAAACATAAATAGTAAAGTGCAGACACAACAGACATCCTAAAAAAGAGATACTTCAAGTTGGGCTGCAGGGGAAATTGAACTGTTTTTGTAAACCGATGGGAAGCGCATCGGGATTTTTTATAAGGATCATACAGTCACACTTGTCACAAACACCAGCAGCAGAGCACTGCAAATAAGGAAAGAGGAATAACTAGAACTGGTCTGAAACAAAGGCTGGTGGTGGTCTTGATTCAGTGCTGGGAGGCACTGAAAAGCCACATTTTTTACTCTCTTGAGACGTCAGTGCAGTCTGACAGGCTGCTCCAAACCCAGGTCTCAGCTCCAGAGTTGTGGTGAGGTCCTACTCAGAAGGGCCATTGGAGTCCTAAATTCTAGATGAGTCTTGAGTTAAAATTACCCCGAGTGCTGTCAAGAGTATTCAGCCTTGAAGTGTAAAGTTGTCCACATCATATTTAGAGGAGGCTAAGGCCCAGCCCACAAGGCTATACCTTGACTAAGAGCTCCAGGAAGAGCAAGTGCTGTTTGAGTAGTTTGATGTGGTGTTGGGGGATATGGTTTAGGGGAGAAATTTGTAGAGTAAGGATGATGGTTGGACTTGATGATCCCAAGGGTCTTTTCCAACCTGAAAGTTTCTATGAAAACTCAGGTTGGCCAAAACTGCCAAGGTTGTGTGACTGCAAGATTTTTACAAACATTTTATCAGCTATACTCTCCGATTTTTCTGTCTTCAGTCTCCTTACCTATTTCTGTCTGGCTTTTCTTACCCAGGGCTCTTAAAGAATATATAAAGCCTCTGTGTCTGCTGCTCTTTGATGAAGTTCAGCTCATCCATCTAAGAGACACTTCAGTGCTCAAGATGTTGAGAACAGAGAGCTAGCAGGGAGACTGATTTTGGTGTTTTTAAAAGTTCATCTATAAAAGGCCCCATATTTTTGAATGTTTACTGCAGTTTTCTGAGTCTTTGTGCAGCCAATGTTTAATTTTTCACATATCAAAAATAAATCATTTGTGAGGTCTGCTATGAAACAGAAATAATCTTAATTTTGGACCAATTAGCTATACTAATGGCCCAAGAGTGGGTTTTACAGGATTTATTCCCAAAGCAAGATTTTATTTCCCATAGGCCAACACATCCATAGAGTTCTCAGGGCTACAGGTGCTATTTGGCCTTAGCTTGTGGAAGGATGCAGCTCTCTTACAGTCCCTGTCACCCACCAGCAGTGGCTCTCACCATGCTTGTGGTCTGGTGTGAGCCAGCCATTGCTTGCAGGGAAGATCTGTCACAGAGGAGACACAGGCTCAGGCTCCACCTTTTTCCCTTCAGGCACCATAGCTTCAAGTGGTTTCAGCCACTTGGGTCTGAGCCCTTGAGCCCAAGCGATTTCACTGATAATTTGGACAGTGAAATCTCACCTGCTTCTCTCTGTGCATGCATACATGTGTTCCTGCAGAGGGATACGAATCTGAGGCATGCAGATTCATGCCTCAGGAGTAGTTTGGAGTGCTGAGAAGATGCTCAGGATGCTCAGGAGTAGTTTGTCGTGGTTTCCTGACGTTCCCTGCCTTCAGCTTGCCAATCCTTAACTGTATGAGATGTGACTTCTGTGAAGGTGGGAAACGGAAAGAAAGAGCACCTCATCTGAGTAGGGTTTTATTAAGCCATTAAAAAAAACCAACTGAAAGTAAGGGAAAATGCTGTTAATAAAGCTCTCACTGCTCACCATTAAGAAGCTACAGGTCTTCTGTTTTAAGCTGAGCAGACAGCTGAGATGTGGTAGCAAAGATATTACAGATATTAAGATATTTTCTAAGCCTGAAAAAATTATGTTGAATGGGGTCACCTAGTTTATTTTGTTTAGTAATTTCAAAATGTAAAATTTTGATAGAGAGCTTTCTTAATCTTTAAAAAATAATAATTAAACATCAATACATTTAGAAGCAGAAATATATGTTTTGTTTAAAAATACTGAAGACAGATTTTCAACAAATTCAGATTTTCAACAATTTCTATCTTCCATTTGTTTCCAAAGAAATGAAATGATTAATACAATCTTTTGTTGCAAACAACTTGACAAGTTTTGACAAACGGACCTGTTCTGATAAATACAGTAACTTTGTCTCCTAAAAGTCAGAACAAAGCAAATTTACTCACTTTCTGGGGGCCCTGTGACACAGCCTTTTCTTATGTACCATGTACTTTTTTCCCCACAGTGCTTTAAATGCACAGGGAGTACATGCTCCAGCAATGAAGTGTGGCATCACCACTTTTTTTGATGCAATTTCTATGCAAAAGATTGGGAGGGAAGTTTATGAGACCAAGGCATGGAAAAGTAACTTGGATGTGAATCTGTAGAAAGATCTGGACCCTGGAATCCATGAAAGGGACTGGTGCTGCTCAGGCCAGCTGGTATGGTGACCTCTGTGTGCACTATTAAACTCATCTAGTCCATAAAGCAGATGGCTGAAGATAAATCATTTATTAGGAGCAGACCTTGAATCATGCTGACCCTGAAAATTATTTGGGAGAGTTCTAACTGTGCCATGCCAGTGGATGCTCCAACAACATGACAGCACAGACAACTAAGTTTCTCTGTCTGAAGGTTTAATCTGCTCACATAAGCACGGCCATCAAATGGGATAAAAATGCTAAGGATTTCATAGAAAGCAGCTATCTTAATTTGAGCATCCAAAATTGTTGGCTACTTCAGGCACCTGTGGCCTTCATTATAAAGCAGTGGTGCTAATGATCCCCTGGTGATGCTGAGAAGGGAAGCCCTGGGATACCCTGGAAACACTCAGGTAGGATTGTGGGAGCTCCCTGGGGGAAATTCATCATTTTGCATGTAGGATTTTGTTTGCAGTAGGGCATGCTAAATAACATCGTAGGCCAGATACTGAATGACAAAGATGAAAAGAAATGGTAAACAATTACTCATTCATTTAAAGCAGAAGGGATTGGTGTGGGGGGAAATCACACCATTAAAAGTTGTATGGATACAGCGCTGGGGAAGATACTTAATTCTGGCTTTCCTCTGTCTTTGAGTCTTTTCATGTTTAACTTTTATTTGATGCAAAGAATTGGCTTGGGTTTGGAAGACTTTCCTTCAATATTACAGGTATTTTCCTACAAAGTAATTTTATTATTGCAAGGAAATAATATGAGGTTTGTCTGGAGTTCCTCATATGTCTGTTGTCAGAATTTGTGTCTTTCTCTAATACTCACTAAGACGTGCTAATGAGCAGGAGCCTGGCTTTGCTTGCCTTCTGAGAGTGACATTTCTAACTAGTATCTCCACAGAGAATGTGTGTGGTGGAGGTGCACACAGCCAAAAGGTTAAAGCAGTAAACTAAACTGAAAAATATTTTAAGCCTCCTCAGGACTGAAATTGCAGTGTTGAAAGGGATGTGGTAGCTGAAATCCAGAAAGGTTATTTGATGACTTGTAAAGGTAGCTTTAGCTGCATACTTCTGTTATACTGGAAGCTGAGGTGATTTAATATGAAATTTGTAATGCAGAATATACAGTTAAAATGTTATGAAGTTGGAGTCTATTGATTGTTTTTGTAATCAAAGGCACAGTTAAATACAGACTCTCTAGTCCAGACTTAGGGAAAAGCTGCACAAGAAGAAATTTTTTTAAATTATCATCTGAAAACAAAGGAAGGTGTGAAGAAGGGCACTTAAACTTGAAGATTTTTCTTTTATTTATTTATTTTTTAAGTTGTGTAGTCTGCAGCTTGTATGTATTTCAATGAAAGGAGCTCTGAAAAAGGGAAAAAGTACCCCTCACTTTTCAAGACTCTACATCTTAAAAGGGAAAGTGCTTTCTGTTTTTCATCTTGTACTGTGAATGTGAATGCTGGTTCATCCCTTGGTATGGATGTCCATGTGTAGCACCTTGGATCCAGTTTTTTCAACACTAAACATGATGGTGTTTCACTGCTGACCTCAGTATGACCATAATTAACCAGGATTTTTAAAGTTTTTTAGGAAAGACACATTTCCACAAGTAAGAAATGCAGCCAGTAATTACACTGACAAATCAGAAAATGTTTTATCAGCTTTAGAGCAGTCTTGGTGACACTATAATTTTGCATTGTTTAGCAAATGTGTATGGTGACTGCACTAAAAAAAAACCTATGCTATGGTAACTAAAAGCTAATACAATGCATAGTCTTGCAGATCTTTAGTTCTTTGTAATCAGAAAGGCAAATGAGGATATGGTTAACCTAAGATTAAATGGATCAGCTGTTGGGTTTCTATTGTGTTTTACTGGGTATTACTAGTATTAGGGTACACACAATAATTAAAAAAAAAACCAAAAAAACAAACCAAAAGAAATCCCCAAGATTCAGTAGGGAATAAACTAGTGAAAAATTGTAGAAATTGCCTGAAGACTTGACTGATTTAATTGAGAATGACAGATTCTCTCTACAAACTTCTTAAATTCTTGCATTTTATCATTGAAGATATCCTTTAGAGAAAAAGCATCATTGTGCATTGAAGTCTGAAAGAATTATTTCAAAAAAACACTGTAAATACTTTTTTTGTAAAATATTCTGTAGAATAGAAGGATATTTCTGGAGAAATATCCTCTCATAACTGCTTAGTGTTTATGTGGTTGTCTCTCTATCAGAAGACTGATAAATGCATCACAGACCACTAGGAGATGCTTAAATGAGGAAACCTTTTGAAGACTGGAGTCCCCCCTTCACAGACGTTCCCCTGTCATCCACTTGCATCTAAGGCAATGAGGAAGAGGGTAAAACCAGAGGAAACATCAGCCTAAGGTGAAGAAGGAAAAAAAAAACAAACAACAAACCCACAAAAAAACCACAACAGAAAGGGATATGTGCTATGGAAACCTACTGATGTCAGGGCTTTGATTTTGAGATCACATTTATCTTTGTGAGCAAAGTTATCACATTGCCTTTTTCATGAATGAAGGTAAATGCTACAAGCTTCATCCCTCACATAAATAGGAACAGAGTTGTTCCAGGTTCCACTGGCAGATCAGGAGGGAGCTTCACAGTGCAGTGCTGGAGGCAGGATAGGCAGGATAGGAAGAGGCAGAATATTTTGGCCCTTGTGTTTTTGCTGTAGGTTTAGCTTGACAGTGAAACTGGAAACCTGGTGGTGTTTTGGGATGTTGCCATCATAGATGTTAACAAGACAGTAATTAGTGTACTGAACCAAAAAAAAAAAAAATCTGTAAATATAAATATGGCTCTGGGAATTTATCCTTTTCCCTGATGTTTTCAGATGTGGAAGTTTGTTACTGCCTGAGCCTTATTATAAATTTATCTGTTGGTGGACGAACTTTTAAAGTTTATATATAATGATGTATAGTGATTTTATTTTAACACTAGCAACATAGTCAACACTGTTATAAGCATGTCAGATGACATACTGAAATAATTATTTGTTTTTCCTGATACTTTTACTAAAGCATTATTTTAGATCTCCATTGCTCTGGTGAGGATCTGGTCTTTGTGACTTTGTAATTCCCTTTCAAATTGTCACCTTGTTGTATGGTGAGTTTGTACCCAGCTCTTCTTATGCCACCATGGTATTTTAGAACTAACAGTTCTTTTCCTTCCCTGGTGCTTACTCCTAAGGTATTTATAGCTAACAGTTTCTCCCATCACAACCTTCATGCATACTTTGCAAAGAGGATCAAATTTAAATATTTCTTTAAAGCTTGAGTTATTTCACTTCCCCTCAAAAAAAAAACAAACCAAAAAAAGAAACAGAAAACCGATACAACAACAACAAAAAACCAAAACAAAATCCAAAACACACAAAAAAAATCCAAAACACTAAAGACCAGGCTGTTGAATTGCTGATTTGCAGAGAATGGGAGAGGAGGTGATTTCAGCTCAGGGAAAGTCCTAAAGAGGACTTTTTTACTTCAGAATGAAAGTTTGTCTAAGCATTCCTAATATTCTTCCCTTTGGCCGTGATACCATTGCTAGGTTATTTTTATTATTTAAGCACTGTGTCAGATAACTGATCATAGTAGAGGTGGGGGGTGGCTTCCTTCCTCCTTTTTGATACCCGTACTCTAAATTTGGTGGTGAAAAGCTGCATTTCAGAGTTCCCAGGAGCAGCAGGCACAGTGAATGAGGATGCACTTATGGATTATTAAAACTGAAATTGCTGTTGTGCAATAGTGTCCCTGCAGCAACTCGAGAGGTGAACAAGTAGGGCAGGGAAGAGCCTTTCTGAGTGTCATGGCTCAGGCCCAGCCGGTACCAACCAGGACTCTGCTTGCTCATCCCCCACTCCCACTGTGGGACAGGGAGGAGAAAATCTACCCAAAGGCTCATTAATAGCGACAAGGACAGGGAGGTTTGGATTCCCCGATTACAGTAACAGGCAAAAACCTGACAGGTTCAACTTGGGAAGAAAAAAACCTAATTCGATCTACAAGGAGAAAGAGAAAACATGGCCAGATCTTCATACCCTCACCCCCCCTGCTTCCCAGGCCCGAATCGCTTCTCTGATGCGTCCCCCTCAGGGCACAGGGGAGGGGCAGGGGGGGTTTAGGGTCAGTTCCCCACACGGTGTTTCTGACGCTCCTTCCTCCTCACATTCTTCCCCTGCTCCAACACGGGGTCCCTCTCACGGGACAGAGTCCTTCAGGAACCCCTGGGACATGAGTCCCTCCCACAGGTGCAGTCCCTCAGGCACAGACTGCTCCAGCCCGGGCTGCACACAGAGTCACGGCTGCTGTGGGAGCAGTCACCTCCTCTGACACGGGCTCCTCCATGGCTGCAGGTCCACATCTGCCCCTCTGTGTGATTCCACACAGGGCTGCACCTTCACATCTGCTCACCTGTGACACTTCAGGGGCTGCAAATCCAGATTTACCCCACTGTGGTCTTTCAGGGACTGCTCCACTCTGCTCCTCCATGTGCTGCAGGGGCACAGCTGCCATCTCACCATGGGCTGTGAGGAAACCTCTGCTCGGGCACATTTCCCTTTCCTTCCTCTCTGATCCTGGTGTTGTTTTCTCTGGCCTTGGTCTCTCATTTCATCCTCTACTCTGCTCTGCAGGTCCATTCTTTTGCAGTTTTGATTTCCCTTTCTTGAATATATTACTCACAGAGGCACATCCAGCTTCCCATATCTGCTCGGCCTTGGGCAGAGGCAGAGCCAGCACTGGAACCAGAGAAGCTTCCAGCAGCTTCTCACAGGAGCCACCCCAGTGGCATCCCCGCTTCCAAAACACCACAGCACTGACCCAAGACTCTGAGGAGCCAAGGAATGGGATGCACAGTCCTTGCCTATATAACACATATTACTGGTCAGTTGGCTGCACAAGAGTTAGGATTCTTTTGACCTGTTTGTAAAGAAATCAGCACTGGCTGTTGCTAAAAAACTTGACTTATCAGGATGGCAACTGAATTGTTTCCTAGAATCATAGAATGGTTTTGGTTGGAAGGGACCTTAAAGATGATCTACTTCCAACCCCCTGCCATGGGCAGAGACACATCCCACTAGGCTATGTGGCTCAAAGCCCCATCCAACCATACCTTGAAAAACTTTCAGGGAAGGGGCATCCACAACTTCTCAGGGCAACCTGTTGCAGTGTCTCATAGTAAAGAATTTCTTCCTAATACCTAATCTAAATCTACACCCATATAGCTTACAGCCATTACTCGTTGTCCTATCACTACATGATGTTATGAAAAGCCCCTCTCCAGCTTTCCTGTAGGCCCCTTCAGGTACTGCACGGCCTCTGTAAGGTCTTCCCATAGCCTGCTCCTCTCCAGGCTGAAAAACCCCAGCCTCATTCTGTCTTTATAGGAGAGGGTGCTCCAGCCCTTTGATCACCTTTGTGGCCCTCCTCTGAACTTGCTTCAACAACTTCATGTCCTTTCTGTGTCGAGGGCTCCAGAAAAGAACACAGCAGTACTCCAGGTGGGGTCTCAGAACAGCAAAGCTGAGGAGGAGAATCACCTCCCTTGACCTCCTGACCATGCTTCTTTTGATGCAGCCCAGAATCTGGTTGGTTTTCTGGGCTGCCAGTGCACATCCCTGCCTCACATTGAGCTTCTCATCCACCAAGTCCTTCTCCTCAGGCCTGTTCTCAATCGATTAATAATGTTTGGCCATGCAATAACACAGCAATCAAGATTTCAGCTGGGAGATAGAAGGAAGCAGTTTGGTTTTATCGGAGGTTTTGAGAGGTTCTAACTGTTTTATTCAGTTTCAATATCTCCCAGTTTTGATTTTTCAATAACAGGGAAGAGAGCCTCTGTCTCACTTTTTCCTGATAGGTATCCTTACAATCTTTCCCTTAGCACACCTCACAAATTTATTGGTAAATCAGATTAAGCTAACACAACTGCATCAGAAACTGTTTTTTAAAAAACCCAGAAATGATAAAAAGCAGGTCCTCTGTACAAATTATCACAATTGATTTTCCTGAATACGGTGAATTTTTCCTTTTTTTAAACATAGTGCTCTCACTATTCCGATTGTTCCAGTGGTTCTGTATACTGCCACAGAAGAGTCTCACTCTAGAGAGAGCAAATTACCATCATTAAATTTTCATCTACATATGAAAGCGTAAAAGGAGAGAGACAGAGGGAGATTGGGCAATGTATTTTACATTGCAATATTCTAAATTTTTGTCTTTTTTAGCTTCAGGAATGGAGCGGTCTGTCTGAAGAGGATTCTGCCCAGATATTTGTAGTTTCCAAGATCATTCTCCTGAAGACTCTGGTGTTACAACTGCATCCTTTCCAGAATGGCTGAGAAGGCTCCACCAGGGATCAACAAGAAGTCTTCAAGGTCTACTGTTTCTCTGCCTCCAGAACCAGTGGAGATCATTAGGAGCAAAGCCTGCTCACGAAGGGTTAAACTAAATGTTGGTGGGCTCAACCATGAAGTTCTGTGGAGGACTTTGGACAGACTTCCAAGGACACGATTAGGAAAGCTCAGAGACTGCAATACTCACGAATCTCTGCTAGAAGTGTGTGATGACTATAATCTAAATGAAAATGAGTATTTTTTTGATCGGCACCCAGGGGCTTTCACTTCCATTTTGAATTTCTACAGAACAGGGAAACTACATATGATGGAAGAAATGTGTGCTCTTTCTTTTGGCCAGGAGCTTGATTACTGGGGGATTGATGAGATATACTTAGAATCTTGCTGCCAGGCAAGATACCATCAAAAGAAAGAGCAGATGAATGAGGAGCTGAGGAGAGAGGCAGAGACATTACGAGAGAGAGAAGGAGAAGAGTTTGATAATACCTGCTGCCCAGAGAAAAGGAAGAAGCTCTGGGACTTGCTGGAGAAACCCAACTCATCTGTGGCTGCAAAGGTAGGATAAGCACTAGGCTTAACTCAAAGGAAGTAGAAAATGGTTTCATGACCCATGTATCTGATGTGCAGGAATCATCAATTTCACTAAACTATTTAGAGAGAAGAATAATCTAAAAATGTACTTATCATTAAGTGAATGTACCCAAATCTGTCCTAAGACCCACTGAAATCAGCAGAAGGGATCTTGCTGACCTCAGTTGAGTTTAAGCAACTGCTCCACTTTACTTTTGTTGCATATAATCAGAAACATCTGTGTGATTGTTAACAGACTTCATATTAAATGCTTCAATGAAAATACAGCTGGAGAACACTACCCTCTTTTTTTGTTAGAAAAACATTTGGTTATGAGAAACATATGTTTTGATATTGCTCCTCATCCTATTCCAGGCCTTGCACAGGTGTGGTGTCCTTGTCTCATAAGATGTGCTGGATAGGTTGTCAAAGGACAGTGTTGACAGCCCCTGTCTGGCATGGTTTTACATGGGGCAAGGACTGCAGTATGCTTTCTTTTATACTATATTGCTGTGATCAAGAATCAGAGTGTTCTGAAAAAAAGTGTTAAAATGCTAAAGCACATATAAATATACATTTACATTTATCTGTGCATACATATGTATACGTGTGTATATATTATATACATATGTACAAAATTTGTATATATTCAGGAAGAAATGAGGAACCTTTCAGATGAAGCCATGTTCCAGTACTGCTGTCTTCAAACAGGCAAACTGGCAAAAGTCTCACTGACACCAGTGGGAAAGCCTACCCTTGCTGGGGAAGCAGGACTGCACACACAGATATTGGTACTGCTATTTATAAGTTTTTCTTGCTTCTTGAGGAACTTCATTGTTCTATTTGTGATGTGAGGTACTATTTGATGTCAGGAAAATCGTGGAAGCTTGTCTCCAGTTTCAGTCATTCACAGTGCAAATGCTGGGTGTTTAGATGTTCATATTAAGCTTAACAGTACCTTTATTTTCTGCCATTGTTGCTTTGTTATTGGATGCAATTCTACTTATCTAAGGTAAGTATAAAAATATGATGATGGAATGGACAACAACCAGAATCCTGGCAAAGATTTTGCTTGCAATAACAACTTCTCACTATTGAGGTTCAATGTATATATTTTAAAATTATTTTTGTTTGTTATTGTGGGATGCCTTATTTTTTAAGCAAGGACTTACTTTCATAACAGAAATTATTTTTAGTGCTGGAATATAAGGTTCATAACTGGAATAAAAGCTTATGGTAGAAAAAAAAATGAAGTATTCAAAATAATTTAGGAAACGATATGAATACATTTTCTGCTTCTGAGATGTAGATTCTGGGCCATATGTTCCTCTCCAGAAGAAGGAGCAGAGGGGAAGCAGATGGGCATAATTTGTGCCAAAAAGGTTTCAGGGAGGCCGTGTTACACACCACGATCCCCTGGTACAAGCCAGCATCCATCAGCCCCCCCTGAGCACATATGGGACACAGCTGCTACACAGCCTGCAGGAGTCAGGGACCAGCTTCTCAGCCCTGCACAGCTTGAAACATCACTCCTGTGGTCTGTAACAGACCTCTCCTCCTCCTGGCACCACACTGCTGGGACACACCACGTCGGAGATTGGAGATGCTCTGGCCAAAGGTGCTGCCTCAGTTGCATCCCACATCATACCCCGGAGGCAGATTTGAGGGGAAAGAAGACAGTGTCTGTTTGTAGAATCTCTTTTGGTTTGGGTTTTGGTTTTTTTGTTATAGTGTAGGGGCTTTTAGGACTTGAGACACATCCCTCTTTAGTGATTTCCTAAGACTGGGTAGGAGTCAGTGCAGTAAGATGGACCAGATGAATAGGGCAAAACTAAAATACTGATTCTTGGGTCATTTGCTGGTGACTTGCATTTGCTCTTTTGCTTGGTGAATAAATGCAGAAATGTAGGACAGTTAATCTTGCATGAGTGCTTGCCATTGACCAAACCCTTCCCATGACATAACAGTGCCCCATCACAGGTTTGCTTGAAAGGAGTTGGGCCATTTCTGAGTTTTAAGGAAAATCCCCCTCTGGCCACTCAGGTCAGATTTCTCCACAGGTTTTGCAAATTAAAATGGCCATTTCTTTCATTTCCCAAGACGCCTAAATATTTATTTTTACCTTTTTTTTATCTCCTGGTTTGTTTGAATGTTACAGTGCTATGCTTTCTTGCTACAGGGAGTTTCACATTGCACATGCATATGTGTTGCAATGGTTTGCATTATTTCAGTTGCCTGCTGTCTGAATTAATGCCATTTGATGTGATTCCTGTGATTCTAGCAGCCAGAAGCCACCATTTTACATGCCCTCAGTTTCTCTTCCTAGTGACCCTCAGTCTCTAACTGTATATATGAACCAAAAATCATAGCCAGATACACCCATGGTATCTCAGCTGTAGAAACTTAGCTGAATGACATAAAGGAGAGTACAATCTGCCACAGCACATTCAGGCTTGGGGAACATAAGCAAACAAGGAGAGTTGCATGTAAAATGAGATAATGTTGTAATGAGCTGGATATATTTCCAGACAATCTGTATCCGTCACAGGCTCTGTGGCAAGGTTTTATCTGAAGTGTTTGGATACTATCACTTTCACATTTCATGTCTTTTGTTCCTTTATGTGGTAAGTCACTAGTTTGTCCTGAAACAAGAGACAGAACCATCATCATTCCTCTCGAGGAATAAGAAGGATGGTGGGATTTTGAGAGTGGAAAGTTGGAAACCAAATGAGAAAATACTACTGTGAAGCCCCCAGTTCAAATATTTTCTCCCTTTTGAACCATGTTATAATGTATATAGCTATCCTACAGATGCATGTTCAATCACTCAGATCCTGTACAGCCCCCAGGCAGCTGACAGGAACAGCTTGCTTTTTAATCCCTTCCACGTAAAAGATTAGGAATGTGACAAAAACACTCAGGTGTGGTTTTGATACATGGCTCTGTCTCGTCACTTCTTGACTCTGCTAAGATCCCTTCTAGGTCTGATCCAAGGCTTACTGAATTAAGGGGGAGTCCCATTTGGGGTTAGGCATCTCAGGACAAATCCTTGTCCTTTTGAGGTCAACGGAGGCTTGCCATTGACTTCACTTCAGCAAGGTGAGACTCAAAAATCTGACAGTATATGAGCAGCAGGTATTTTACAGCTTCTCTGGCAATGAATAGGAGAGCACAAGAAGTGTGTGTGGTGAGGAATGAAAACTATGGTTAGCTAGTAAGAAAGGAACACTTTGCACAATATAGGGAGGCTTTTTCTGTATAAGTGATTTTAATTTTAGTAAATGCAGGCATGCACCTCATCTCAGTCACTGATGAATATCTGCTAAGCACAGAAGTTCTTGCTTAGTCCTCACCCCAGCAAAACTCTCTGAGTTCAGTAGAGGTTTTCACTGAGGAATACAAGATTCGCCTCCATTTTCCTGTGTTCTCATTTTTAAGCTTTTTAAGTAGGATTAAGACAAAGAGGTCCAGAAGTGTGGCCATTTCTGACTCGCACAGTGATATGAAATGAGAAGCACTGCTGGAAAGGAGGAAGAATAGAGATTTAATGTCTTCTACACCCCAGAGAAGTCCCGTAGCCTGGACATCAAGTCACAGAGTTTCATGGGAGCCTGGCATTCTTTAAATTAGAGTAACACCTGAGGTTTTAGACCAGACATTTATTTATACTTACTGTGCAACCAGTATCTTGTGAAAGCTCCATTTGAAAAAAAAAAAAGTTATTCTAGTAATGCATGGTGAAGCAAAATGAAAACATTGTTGAAAAATCACAGCAAAGATGTTTGAAGCAGAATACATCTTCTCCAGAGTGGGGTCAGGATACTTCCATTTTTCTCCAGCGTACTCTTTCCTTTCACCTTAGAGTTTTTGACTGGGAATTAAAAAATAACAATAATTTGGTTTTCTGATGATGGTTCCTACATTATAACAGCCTCCTCAGAGCAGTAGCAGCTCTGACCCACTATCAGTAGTTAGAAAGTCCTCAGGAGATGAGCATTAGTTTCAGTGGGTGTGAATAGACTCCAGTTGGTTTGCATAAGTGCTTCCAGTTCAGTGCCTTTCTGGACTGGGATATTAAGGATGAACCTAGCTGAGCTGATGCCTTTTTCACTATGTCTGTGTCATATTGTTCTGTGTAGTGCACCTAAAAAGAGAGGAGCCTTACTTTGTAAAGACTGTGAATCAAATGAACCCACAAATTTGGTGCTTCTTTCAAAGTGTTAATGCACAAGCTTGTCTTTCATTCTAGTTTGTAGAATCCAAGAGCTTGGTTCTTTTCTCACACTTGTTTTGTATTGATGAAACTCATTTGGACTAAATTCCTAATAAATATGGAATGTTTCCAACATAGATGACCTATTATAAATACAGAGGGAATGAAGGCAGAGTAAGTGAAACATCTAGGAGAAATGGAGAACCTGTATCTTCCTAAATATATCTGAAACTGACTCAGTTACCTTTCATCTACAGGAGTATTTTAAGTACCTTACAGAAACATTATAAAAAATAGCATTCATATTTTGGTGTTTCACATCCCACTTTGGCCCTTTGGACACAACTAGAGAGTAATTGCTTGGAATTGATTCTACAGGTCTTCCTTGTGCAACTCAGTCTTTCTCACATGAACATTTCCTTAAAGCTCAGTGGGACTACTAAGCAAAGGTGGTATAAATAAGTCATTGGAATAAAAGTGCTAGTCAGACACACTCTGTCCTTGATTTCTTGTTGATGTACATACACAGAAAGGTAAAATATTGGCCTTTGGGTTATGAAGCACGGGGTTTACCTCACAAAGTTACGGGAAACCTGGTGGGATTGAAAGTATTGTCTCTTAAGTTATGTTTGTTTCACTGACTAGCTCGCTTGTCCTTATTTATTTTGTTAATTTGGTTTTTTCTTGGGGTCTTTTTTTCCATTGGTTTGGGGTTTTTTTGTGGGTTGTTTTGTTTTTCTTTGCATTACTGACTGCAACATGAATATTCGCCTTACGTGAAAAGCACACTAATTTATCACCTAACTAGGGGACTGTAGATTACAGAAGGTATAATTATCCCAAGCCTGACTGGAAATCATGAGGAGTGTGTGTGCTGTGTTCAATAACTAATCCCCTAGGTGAAAAAATTCCTCGGGGGGGGGGGAAAAAAAGAGGAGATTTGGGCCACTGCTACTTATTTTGCTACTTCGTAGAGCAGCTTAAGAGTGGTCTTGGAATAAGTGCAAATTAGATGGGTCATTATGCATGACTGCAGAACGGAGCTGAGTGTCATATAAGACATTTCAGTAGTCCTTAAATATTCTAGATTGCCACAGAGTGTTCATTCAGGGGTGAATCCTAATTAATGACACACTGCTGGTTCTTCTTTGATGAAGGTCACCTTGTATGTACTCAGAGGACTTTAGGAAAACTTTTAGCTGCTTGGTTGTATTGGAAAGAAAGGTTATCTCCACATAAGAAAAGTGTCTGTTAACTGCTGAATGTTTGCACTAAGAATATTAAATTAGTTAAATGAAAAAAAAAAAAAAAAAAGGAACTTTTTGCTATGTTTGGGTTCTTTGTTATACGAACACTTTTCTTCCTTATGTCCCCTTCTCGGTTTAGATTTACATGTCCTGTGCCATCCTCGATTTGATAACATTTCTCTCTACAAAACTTTATAATCCATGTGCTTTCCCATATAACTGTAGACCAGAAATGCAGATGACAGAGAATTAAGGCTCTCTCTCTTTCAAAGTGTGAGGGATGGCTTTTCCACAATTTTAATTCCCAGTTTTTTGTACTGTATATAGTACGCCTCGGACCATGGTAGCAGTCATGGAAAAGAAGTGGTGTTTCTAGCTGATGTGTAAGTTGAACTTCTGTTTGACCTCTGATTTCACCTTACTCAGTGTGGGGGTGAGGGATCCTCTCGTGAGCCTTTTGTACTTTGCATTACAGTTCCCAAGACTTTTCAAGACTGAAGCTGAAGCTAAGTTATGATCAAGCAGAGAGGGTAGCCACTGGTAATAAATTTCTATCTTCATCTCACCATTGTTTCTAGCCAGCACACTCATTACCACTCACTGCTTTTAAGGTGAAGTTATTTTTTGTGCCAAATGATAAAGTCAGTCAATGTGACTGTAAGACAAAGAGATTCTATTTGATCCTAGTCATTCATATTTAATAACTAAAATGTTCTAGTGTCTTGAAAGATAAGTGAATATATTGTTTTTTTCAATAGATATTATATCAAGGAACACAGTAGACTGGCAGTAGTTAATTGATTTTGGTTTAAAAGCTTGTGTATACTCACTTCAGAGTTGGTCATTAAAAGATTATTTACCTTCTTTCTACTTCTTATATGAAGTATCATGTAACCCATGATTCAGCATTTTTGGTCAGCCTAAGTATCACGGGAACAGAGCTACCATCAGATCTATCTGGTTCCAGAGGTGTCTGATACCTCAGCAACCTACAGATTCCCTCCAGCCCTGAGATCTTACCTTTGGTGTGCTGAAAGGTCTTGCTGTAAACTTATTAAAAGAACTTACTAAAAACTACTATAGGAAAAAAAGTAACAAGTCCTTTGAAATGACCTGTTTATTATTGACACTTAATTGTCAGTAGATCAGATGCTGAAATTTTGGAAGCAGTGCCAGAGGCAAAGATGCAGTGACTCATATTCAGTAGGTCTATCACTGCCTGCAAGTACTGGCACCAGGGTGAATCCCCATTCATAGTAATAACAGAGGGAAGGGATCTTTTCTTCCTGGAGCTGCGAGAAGAAACTTCACTGATTCTGGATTTTTGGATACATTAAGGAAAAGTAAAGTGGATTAATGATGTTAAGTGGGGGAAAAAACAAGAGTAGTTATTTTAAAAATTGGGTAAATTTGTTCTTCAGATTTGGAAATAAGATCTAATTGGTAATGTTCTGCAAGACAAAGTTTTAAAGTAAGGAGTAGAGTGTATCTACACTTGTGACACCATTCACAGAATCACACAGTAGTTCTTGCACAGATGAACAAGCAGGGATTTAGGATAGATGAGATTACAGTGAATTACATGCAGGTACAACCTGCATGAGAACAGCTATCCTTCACTGCAATGGATAGAGAGCATTATTCCAATTTACCCCAGCCCCACATGTCCTTAAGTTAGGAGAGCAATTTAACTCTACAGTGACTGCTGCTTTTACCACTGCTCATAACAAACTGTGACCATAAATTGAGCATAGACCTGCATAAACCTTTTAAAAAATGCAGTGCAGTATTTCTGATTAGGATGGGGAAATGTTTTGTGCATTGCAGCATGCCCTCCCCCTCCCCCCCCATAATGTCATAGGCATCCCATGGGATAGATTTTCAGCTGTGACATGTCACTTAAACTGTGTTATGCCTGAGTGGACAGACTGAGGTGTTTTGCCTTTCCCTTCACCCAGAGGCAGATCGTGTGTCCTAAAAATGTTGCCTTTCTGTTCTGTGCTTTCACAAGCAGCTGCCAGTGCATTGCCTTTTCTCATGTTAAGATACTCGGAAACAATCAGATGTCAGAGAGCTACACTAATAAATTAAATGATGTGAGGGTGATGTTATTTGAAAGATAATCCAAACCGTATCTGTCAGAGGCTAAGGACTGTGTTTACTGTCTGTATTAACAGGTTGCATCTTGCTTTTGTAAATCTGAGAATATAACAAATCTGTATGATAACTTGCAAGCTGACCTTTCTGTTTGACTCTCTGATTTTGTTGCAAGATGAAGAAGAGCAAAAAACACTCCCAAGTGACCAGGAATACAAAGAAATTTCTGCATATTACTTATTTCAGAAAAAATGTGTGGTATTTACCATGACATATGGCAGGCTCATGGGTTTTCTATCTGATGAGGATATGTGAATATTTCATGCATAGCACTGAACCCCAGGTCCTTTGAGGGAATATTGAAAACAAGCATGTGACACTGGCACAGCTGTTTCAAAGTGACTTTGAGATCAAAAAGGTAACCCTTCTTACAAAGACTGCACTGTTTACATACCTGGGTAACTCTCTCTTTGGGAAGGCATGCAATAAGGCCAGGTTTTTGGGTGGGATAAGTAAGTGTATTTCCATTTAACTGTATTTGGTTTGCACCAGCTGGGACCCAGACAACAGCCCCAGATTTGAAGTTATTTGGTTAACTGTTTAGTATCCTTTCCATGTGAACAATATGGCATTAGGAGTAAGTGAATACCTGATCTCCACATAGCATACCTGAGACAGGCCTTCTGCTGATTTTGAGCAACAGTGAAGAGGGGAAGTTGGCTTTGAAAAGCACACTCAGGCACTGTAACCATTCAGCCTACATATTAACAAAGTAGCCTTTATTTCCAGAAAAAGTATTTGATGCTTTTGGAGCTGTTAGACATGTATATCCTATCTGTAAGTATATATATATTATTGACAGATTACACCTTTTTTTATTTATTTATAATATTTCAGTGAGAAAAAGTGTGAGATGGTGGAGGCAATCAGAGAAGTTGTTTTCCCTTGGTACTTACGATTCTACATATTGCCTGAATCATATCTGCTGAATTTTCAAGTCATCTTGTAGATACTTGTTATAAATATTCATACAGAATTTCTCCTAAAATGTAGGGAAAGGCAGGTTCCAGAGCATGGAATACAAACCTGAAGTCTGAGGAGAATTTTTGTCTGAATAACAAGGTAAACTCCTGAGGCTGAGTGAGTCTTAACTTGATCTCTGAGGCTCAGGTTCATCCCTCACTGAGATACTGTTATGCCTTTTGCTTGTGGGAAATTGTTTTGTGTTTTCTGAAGCTCCTGCCTAAAAGCTGTCACTTCACTGGACTAATGATAAAAAAATACCTTCTAGGATTATCTAAGCTTTTCTGTTCTAGCCTCAAAGGGTAAGTTAAATGGAACTCCAACAGAAGCAAAGTTCTTCACAAAAAAGTTTTAAAGGGAGATTTTTTTTCCCCAAGGAGCATAATGATCTTCACTGTAGAAGGGCCTTCTGTTATCTGGAGTTCAGTGTCTTGACTCATCTTTTATTGGGTCCCTCCTGGTGCATCCAGAAGGGTTAGGCATGGCTTTAAATAGCTGAGGGATGGCACAGGCCAGAGCCATCCCAAGGACAGCCAAGTGGCAGTGATGGTTTCAGGTGTCACCGGCCTCTTGCAGAATGCAATGGAAATGGGTGGCTGCTGGCATGCTTTGGGACAGTCCAGCTTCCTTAGGTTTAATGCATTGTTAGAGATGGAATTTTGGGGGGAATCCTGAGGTGTCCCCATTTCTTCAGTCCGTGATGTTTCTGTGGCAGACGATGGCATCAAGTTTTGCTTACAAACTCACATTCACATAGGGTTGTTTTCATGAACTGTAATCTCCTTTTGGAGAACACTGGAACAGGCTGCCCGGTGAGGTTGTGGAGTCTTCTTCCCTGGAGACATTCAAAACCTGCCTGGATGTGTTCCTCTGTGACCTACACTAGGTGATCCTGCCCTGGCAGGGGAGTTGGACTTGATCTTTCTAGGTCCCTTCCAAGCCCCAACATTCTGTGATCCTGTGTGATTGCTTGCTGAATGCTCCTGGATGACCTATCTGTTCTACTTTGTGGAAACATCCACCACTGTGTTTGGATTTTTGGGAGGATTTTCTGGAGAACAGTGCATGTTGCTAAAACGTTTAAGGTACATTTTTTGCAGACTGCAAGAGACCATCTAAAAGTGTTACAGGCTTCCATTTCTATTTCTTTCTGTTTCTATTATTTTCCAAGAAAGCTTCCATAGTTTTGTATATATATTTTTTTAATTTGATAGAAATTATTATATGAATTTTACGCCATTTGAAAAAAACTGCTCCAAAAGTCTCTCGGTCTCTGGTCTATGTATCCATGCAAATATATTTTGTGAGATTATAGGACAGAAAATCATGCCTAGTGCCCCCGAATTCTGTCAAAACACTAACATTGACTTCAAAGTGCTTTAGACCATTCCTACCAGCATTTAGCACAGTAAAGATAAAGCATCTAATATGAAAAGAGTATGTAAGCATATGCCCAGTCCTGTTTGACTGAACCTTTCAGATTTTTTTCAGAATTCATGCAGGAGAGACAAATTACTTGGACATTATGCAGAGCTGAGGCTCTAAGTTTGAGCTATATCGTATCTGTTCTGTTCTTAGCAGCCTCTTAGGCCAGCATGGCAGAGTTTAGTCTCTTTGCTGACAATACATAAGGTAACTGAAGGAATGGCAAGCACTTGCAATGCCTTGGGCAGGAGTTAAAACCAGCCACCTCTGCATCTCCAACTGAGATGGCTGGAAACTCACTTAAAGCTCTGGGAATAGGTAGGCCCTGCTCGGGAATTCAAAACAAGGACAAAAATTCCTGATTGAGACACTTCTACTGTTTCCTCCTGTGTCCTAGCAGAAAACTTGATAACCTTTCACACTGAGCACAGGTGGCTTCTTATGCCTTTCCTTTGGCCCACGACCAAAGGGTATGTATATGGTTGGCATTTTTTTTTTCATCTAATGATTCAAGATTTTTTACATCATCTTCCAGCTTGTTACCTAACTGCAGGTCTGTGCAGTGCAGTTTACTGTCTTTGAAAGTGTTTAACTTGGGCCAGGAGAGTGGCACCAGGTCCCTGAGGCTTCTGGTTGTGCAGGAGGCAAGCCACGAGGCTGAAAGTCCTGTGGATCACTTTGATGAGCAACCTGCATGTTGGGAAGAAAGAATATACTGCTTTGGACAGGATTAGAAATCTAGACTGGTGTTCTTTTACTTTAATAAATGATACATGAAGGTTTGAACTTGAAGACAGAAGTATGGTCTGGTTTCATGCTAGAGTGAAGTTCATTATACAAGACAGTATAAAATCTGAGAGAAGTCCCAAGTTATTTTTTACAAGAAATAGAATAAGAAATCCCTGGACTTCTGTTGTTTATTCTTTCAAAGGTCAATAAATGGTATGGGAAACAAAACTGAACAGAGCTGGCCAATTATTTTAGGAGGTATAGAAGCTAAATCCTATGAACTAAACCAGCTCTGGTAGTGGCTGTGTGTCCTAGTCCCATTTTAGCCTCATGCACTGCGTTTCCTGCTTCTCCTCTTGACTGCATTTTCATAAGAGGAGGTGGGTGAAGGGGAATTTTTCGTACCATGAAAAAGGAAAAGAGAGGAAAATCAAGATGTAAAGGTCTGAAAAAACAGTAGATGAGAAAGAAAAAAAAAAATGGAAAAAGAACTTGTTTAGCTAAAAAAATATCCTTAGTAAATTTCAACCAACCCAAAGTCTGTTCTAAAATGGTCTTGGTCAAATCAGTCACATTGATTGTGCTTCTGTTTGGCCATTTTTAGGTGGAAAAATTCTAGGATCACTGACATACAGATAGGAGCAATTTCTTAATTGCTGGTTGCATTTGGTTTCTTATGGTAAATATTGTATTTTATGAGTCCTTTAATTTGCCAGCATTTCACCCTTCCATTAATCCTTATAGATGCTTCAGTGAAATGGTTACTATTTTATTTTCATCTGAATTGTAGTTTGATAAATTCTACTGCCCAATAATGAGTTTGATGTGCACAGATTTCATTTTAAACTTCATATGGAGAACGAACACAAGATATTTTAGGTGCTGCAATAACATTGAAATAGTGAATAGTTCCTATTAGCTTTTCACTTCAGTCTGTTGAGTTCAGGAAAAAACAATGCACTTGGTTATGTGTGTGTAGCTTTGGGTGAAATAATATGTTGAAGAGAGAGTTTTTTAACTGGAGTAGCTAACTGGAGATGAGAGATCTTGGATAGAAGGACACTCTGCTTGGTGAGAGTGCTCTGGAGATAATAGGTGGGGGTTAGACACACTCTTTAGGAAGCATTCTGAGCACTTGTTTAAACTGGCAGTGATGAAATAGTGGGACAAGTCTTACTCCAGTGTTGTGCCACTGATGTTAGCAATGCCTATATGGAGAATACGCTCTTCTGAAATGCTTTTCTTTTCTGAAAGCAAATTAATTTCCTCTGAAGAGAGCTGATCTGTCTGTTTCACAGATGTCCTTTCCTCTCAAACTGATTTCTGTCATTATTAGAAAACAATTTCTTTAGTACAAGGGGATATGAAATTGGAAATGTAAACGTAATCTTGGATATACCCATTATTGCACTGAATCCCAGATAACGTGTCTGTTACGTTTCAGCAAAACCACATTCACATTAAAGTAACTTCAGCATTTATAACTCTGGTGTCATCTGTTTCCTCCCTAATTTGCTTTAAACCCAACCCCCAACCCTTACCTAAGCCCAGGTTTCAGAGGGGGAGGGAGAAGTGGGAACAGAGCAGAGTTGCTACAGGGTTTAATTGCTGCCAGTCTTTCATGGAGGCTTTTTCCCCTCAGGGCTTCTCTGAAGAGGCACAGTGGGTGCAGCTGCAGAGGGCACAGTGCAGGCACAGATGTCTTCTGCTTGGGAAGTCAAGCTTAAAGTTGGTGTGCAAGCTGCAGGAGAGCCCATGACAGGCAGTGCATGTGGGAGGCACAACAGCAAATCTCTTTCGTGCTTCTTCCCTCTCCCTTTTTAAAAGACAAGATGGAAAGGAAAGTTTCAGAAGCTCTGAGCCTTTCCCCATATCGCAGTTATGTGAAAAGGAAAGAGGCTGAACTCAAGAGGGGTCTTTCCAGGAGAGAAAATGCTTCAACAATACACACTAACCAGGGAATCCCCTGGTCAGGTCAGTTTCTTACAGGACTCAGTGTGATAACCATTCCTTCATCTGTGTGGTGATAGGTGGAAGAAGCAGTTCTTTCTTCCACTGCTCTGTCATAGGCAGATAACACCTACAGGCACAGAAATGCCACTGAACATGCACTGAGTTACGTGAGTAAACCTTGAAAGAAGAATTGAGATTTTTAACTGGGTTTCCCCTGTCAGTTTCCCATGTCTGTATGAATACTGTTTTCTTTTTCCTGTTACATATGCATGAAGGAGTCAATTAGGAATCTAGAAAAAACCCAGAGTGCTGTCTCTTTTCTTAAGGTGCCTATACTATCACAATAATTTGACTCTTTTTACTAAAATTCTTATATTTTAATATTATTTTAACTGTTGTCTTAACAATTCTCTAAAGTGAAATCTCCCCTCCAGGGGGATGGTGACCTTAGTGTCCCAAGGTTTGCAGAAAGGCAAACACTTAGTGTGCACTGCTGTAAGAGTGATCTAGTGTGTAAGAAGAAGAGATTTGTCATTTTTCAGTGGATGAAAGACCCTGATAAATTTATACAATGATGTCAAATACTTTGGCATTCATTGTTTGCTGAGTTGTCACAGATAAGGTAGATTTCCTAGGCTTAAGGGTGCTATTTTGAAACACAGTTGCTGTTCAAGGAGATTTACAGTACTCTGAAAAAAATGGGAGAGAGATAATAGATCAAAATGAAGAAGCAAAACACAGAGACAACTTCTGTCTGAACTACAAAAGAAATCTTTTCCTCTGTTTCCATGCAAAATCTGCAGCCAGAGTCGTGCCAGTGAATGCTGTTTCTTCTGCAGCCTCTTTTGGAGACAATCTGCCCTGGGGACAGAGCCTTGTGTCAGTGCTCTGGCAGGCTTGTCATGTTTCGAAGGAAGGGAACCTGTATTTGCAGCAAGATGCATGTTGGGTGGAATAATGCATGCAATTTAGATAACTATGTTTGCATGCTGTAAAATTAACCTAATATTTGAGCTGTAGAGCTGACACTGTCTGACAGGGTAAGGGCTCAAGAAAAATGGGATAGGCAGTCTGAGTCATTTAATTTCCCTAAGCCTAGGAGAGATGAGAAAAAAAGCAAGGCCAAGGGCAAGGTAGGGAGTAAGAGCAAAATAATCAGCAAAATAATCAACTATCTAAATGTGCTGAAGCATATAAGGGTTATGGCACCTGAAAGCCACAGAAATATTACACAATTCTTAAAAAACTCTTGGCTTTGTATCTCACATAAATTCTTTCCATCATCAGACCAGTCAGTCAAAAGGAGAAGGCAGCAGCCATAGGGTTTCATACAAATGTTCTCCAGTTTGCCATCTCCTTAATCCATAGCCTGGAACTTCAGCATAGTGACAGCTATCTTACTGCAGAGGAGGTCTGGCAACTAAACTCCTTGGGAGTAAGATTATTCCTTCTCTGAAAGCAAAGCTGTGTTTCCTTCAACTGTGGAGGACAGAATTTTTAACTAGGCAGGGGCCAGCTGTTCCCTCATGTTTACTGACAGCTCCTCTGGATGTGTTGGGCACGTGGATGCAGAAGTTCCTGTGCAAAGTGAGGAGATGCTTTGCAGCTGTGCTAGGTCATACAAGAGTGTCACCATGCTGGTTCCAAATCTAGCCACCCCAGGGAGAGGTATATGTAGTGCTTGAGAAAAAAAATCATGTTATTACCAGCCTTTTCACTGCATAGATCACTCCTAATAAAGATTTAGAGTCACAGGCTCACCTCTGTGGTGAAAACACATCTATTAAAGAAAGAATGACCACTGGTAGTATTTGGGGAGTAAAGTTAATGAGCCTTGCTTACAAAGGGAAAGCAGACAAGTAGATATATGCTCTCATCTGTCCCTAATGTCACTGGTTTAGTACTGAGTGGCTTGCAATATTGAGTGATTGGAGATTTACAGTCATTTGGCTGAACAGAGGCAGCTCTGTTGTGCAAATGTGGACCTGAGGTACACCACAGCTACTTAAAATGCAAAAGTCCATGACAAAGCAGGGAGCTGAATCCAAATCTTTCGTGTCCTACACAGCCTCTTACATCTGGACTATCCTTTATTTCTGTGGAAATCTGGTCTTACATATTTTAGACTTAAGGCAGGCAGAGTTTATCCTCCCTTACCATTACTAATTAAATAACTTTCTCATTTAACAATGCTGGAAGAGATTTTCAAGCTTACAAGCCTAAGGGGCTCAGATGTCTTATTTCTATTCATTTTAATGGGACATAAGCTATTTTAGCCAATATATTGTGGGTGTATCTGTGTAATCGTGTACATGACTTAAAGGTCTTTTCAAACCAAAAATTATTTTCTAATTTTATGTTAGTTGATTCCAGAGTTTGGTTTTTTGTTTGTTTGGGGTTTTTTATATATGTTTAGTTCAGTGCTGTTATTTTAAAGAGATTTTGTAGGTGACACCATACTTATGGAACTTAGCTTATCATAGTAACCATTTGCCTTTGATCAGATTTCTAAAGTGTAGCTTGAAAAGTGAATTAATGCTTAATTTAAAGGCAATGAAAAATACTTTATTGGTGGAAAACCAAGAAGTAATCTTAAGATAAGAGATATAAGAGTAAGAAAGCCTTCAGGTGCATCCAGATTTTGATTTAGATCATTATTTGTAGTTATTGATTCTTCATTCTTTCCTAGTCTTTTGGTTTGAAAATTCCTTTTGTTTTAGAAGCAGATGTGAAACAGCTCCTATGAGGTCTTCTAATGTATTTTGGAGAAGCTGGGTTTATAATTGGTGAAGTCAGCTTCCTCTGGATTCTGAATTGGATTGCAGGGCAAGTATTCTGAAGCTAATTCCAGCTGGTCTCCCCCAGGACTGGCAGCTGGATTGCTGCTCACCCTGTTGTCCACCTTCGTGTTAATTAATTTTATTCAGAGGCAAGGTTTACTGATTTGGATGCAGGGCCAGGCTGCCAGCCACAGTGTTGCTGTGCTTTGTGGATGGACCAGCATACTCACTGATACTTGTTTTCAGCACCAAGTTTCATTGTATCAGATCTGTGTCTTTCAGAACCTTTGTTTAACATTTTTTTTGTGAATGAGAAGAAAAACTAAGTTCACTGCGTTTAAGACATTAATTTTGACACTCAGAACAGTGAATAATTTGTCAGACCTATCCTGCGACAGCTTTCTGGATGGGATGTTTATTTCCACTGTGACTGTGGTCAAAATTAATCTTCATTACAGTAGTGCTGCAGCAGCCAGCAGAGAATCACTGTGTGGACCACACCAATCTCTGAGAGCCCAAAGGCTGAGGAGGTGATGGGCAGGAGGACAAACATCTGGGAGCAGCAAATGGGGTTGAGCAGGGGTGTGGTTACAAAAGGCAGTGATGTTAGAGCAGGGCAGCTGGGCTTCTGGGGGTTCAATAGTACCTGATATTCTCTCTTTTTTTTTTTTTTTTTTTTTTTTCTTTACCTGTTCCAGTTTCTCACTCTTACACAGCTCAGAAAAAGGCAGAGCTGGGTCTGCTAAAATCCAGAAGCAATGCACTTGGTAATCTTGGATAATTCTTTACTTAACATTGCATTTAGTTACTCCTCTAAATCCCCCCCACACACACACAAGTTAACTGAATGTTTTTTCAATCAAAAATAGGAAAAATATGGCAAGGGAAGCCACAAAATCAAGGTGATCATCCACTGTGCAGAAAGTTAAAAAAAAAACAACTTCTTAATTAAAAACAGGACAAAGATCAGTTAACCATGCTGACAATATTCTATTTAAACAAGATATGTAGAAACTAACAGATCAACAAATGTTAAGGTGCTATGTAAGTCCTATAACTCTAAAAAAATAAGGTAAATGGAGTGAAATGCCTTGTTTAATTTGAGGGTATTGGCCAAATAATTGTTTTAGAGCCTTAATGGAAGGAAACCCATCAACCAGTAATATCAAGCTACAATGTACATATGAATGGCAGAGAAAGTCCCACCACGGGGGGAAGGCTTCCATACATAAACAGTTCAATCTATCAGGTGAAAGGAACCCAGAATCCCAGATATGAACAGAAAGAATGAAATTCTGCAGCTGTACTGCCCCCTGCCTTGTCTGGATGAGGACAGGAATTGTGAAAAGCTGAAGAAAAACTTCATGAGGTTTGCAAAGACAAAATGAGGTTGCAAAGACAAAAACCCCATGTCATAAGGTGTGATGTAAAGAGCAGATGTTTAGATCCCATAAATGTATGTTTCAAAATACATCCATAGAAAAGCTATTAAAAATTAATATGCTGTTTGGAAATCAGTCATCATTTAAAAGTCAAAAATGAAAAGGACCCACTATGGAAATAGATAATTTCAAAACAAAAGATTCCACAAGGCTGAGGAAATTTACTGGAATTGACTTTAAAGGAGCAAATAGGGAGGTTTGGGGGGAAGGGAACGCCTGATGCAATTATATTGGCACATATGAAAAAAAAAAATCTTACAAGCTGTCACAGTAAAACAGATAATTGAAGGGTTTTATTGCAAGTAAATAATCCTTCAGCAAGTGGAACTTGTGTCCAAACAAGGAAAACAGACCTGATAAGCACAGGGAGAGATCCCTTGAATGCTACTAGAGGCAGCAAGATGAGTTTAACCTTCAGCTCTGGAAGTCCCCAGACAGGGGTTGCTGAGGCTGGGAGTACATACCAAGGAAAACCTCCCCCTGAGCTTTTTCCTTTTCTGCTCTCTCCTTATCACTGTGTGCTTTCAGGTGTGTGACAAAGAGCTAGTGAGCCCTTAAGCTGGCCCAACACAGACATTTTCATGTATGTTCATATGGGAAAGCTCATCCTCCTTTTCACACACACCACTGCAGTGTGAGAGGAGTTTTCTGGGTGAAAAGGCATATTTTGGGTATTTCGAGGCCAAGTGGCCCCTGAGTTGAATCTTGTGGGTTTTTGTTTGCTTCTGGTGAGCAGTGACATTTTGATTGCTTGAGTTTATTTAGGAATCTGTGTCCTGGTGCTGTTCACACCCAAAGTGGATCAAATGAGGTGTGACTGTAGGGGCTTCTTGTCACCTGAAGGGGAAGCAGTCGCCCCACACTGCTCAGAGGTGAGGTTAATTAGCAGAAATGTAGCTATAAAAAGATACCCAAGGGAAATGTCAAGAAAAATGCACCATCCCCCTGCCAAATCACAGCAGCTTCCCTCATTATGAGTCCAGTGACAAAGCATAGCTGGGGCCACTGCCAGCAGCACAGAAGACATTGCTCTGCCTCCCCCTGACAGCTGGTTAGCATCTCTGCTACACTGTTGGACAAGATGCTGCTGTTTTTCTTTTGTAAATCCAGGTTTTGATCTTTTGAATCCGTTGTGTTTTCAGGGTTGGGTTTTTTTTTCTGTTGTTATTTATTTTGGTTTGGTTTTGGTTTTTTGTTTTGTTTTGTTTTATTTTTTCATGGCTTGAAAGCATTTATCTACTAGGCTTTCTCAGAATCATAAAATGCCTGCATTGACAAATAAAGAATGTTTTTTTCTTTTGAATTCTAGTGTGAATCGTTGACAAAAAGAAAATAAATTATCCCACATTAATTGTAAGAGCCCGTGTAGAAAGCACATCTTGGGGAATGTCTTATGCCAGGTCTGCTTCCAGGCAAGGCTGATGTAGAAGCTTTCCTTGTATTTTGCAGCAGTGCTCATTCTGTCCTGTGGATGCTGGTTTCATTAGGGGTTAGCTAAACAAGAGGATTTCTTTGGCAGGTTATTCCCTGTTTGCTTCCATCCCTGCAGTTTCTCAGTCAGATGGATAAAAGTTGAAAACCACAGAGAACAAGTTCAAGACTAGAGAGAATATTACAGCCCAGTAATTTTCCCCCTTGCTCCCTGTACCAGGAGGTACACTCCATGTTTTTCAAAATTATTTTATCAATAAAATTTGTAAACTTTGTACTGTATTCAGAATAGAAATAAATAATGTAAGTAGAAATATGATAATGCTTGAAATACCATAAGTGGGACTCATAGTCTTGTGTTTCCAATTTTCCTTCTTGCCACTGATTTCATTAAAATTCCATTTCAGAAGTCTAGAGGTGCTGAAATATGGCATGTTAGAGAACTTCATTATATACTCAGTTAGTGAAGCAAAGGCAAATGTGAAAAGGAAATCTGCTAAAGAAAAATAATCTCTCCATTGTTTGTCCTTTAGAATGAAATGGCTTCAGAACAAATTTTAGTCCCTCTGTAATGATTTTTAGAAGGGTTGGTAAGGGAATATTTATTACCCAGTAGACTTAAGTATTTTAGTGCAGTGAAATGAAAGAGAAGTCAAGGTATTAATCTAAAACATAATACAACAGGGTTTTTTCTATATGTTACGGAGTTTAAGAAATGTCACCTCACACAATATGTGGTGGTTTGGTTTCTCTACAGTAGGAAATAAGACGATCTGTGTTAAGGAAAATTATATGGTGTCTGACACTTTAAGAACTTACTTGAATAAAAGGAGAATCAAAAGAACATTTCAAATGTCAGCAGGTTACGTGACAGAGAGTAATCCCATTCACCAATATTTTACAATCTCACAATGCCTAGAAAGATTGTATAAAGCCAGAAAAGGATTCAACGAGATCTTATATATAATTTTGGGAGGCAAAATTGCTCTGGAATTCATGAGAGCCCAGAGGCAGAGCTGTGACACACTCCCAGTTGTGCAGCAGAGCTGCTGGGGTGTGTGCCCTTACAAACACCCTGAGCTGCATCTCGCTGGTGGCCCCCAGAGCCCCAGCACAGGAGAGAAGCCACAGCCCTGCCCTGACACAAGCTGGGTGTTCCCATTGGGTCCAGCTTCCAAACCATGAGTTCTGTCTTTTTATACGTAAGTATATGTTTGTGTTTGTATGTATGTATATCTGTATGTTCAGACATAGCCCTTGTCAGAAGTTTCCAGCATTTACCTTATGGAGAGATAGAGAAAACATATGCAGTTCCTTCACAAATGCTTTCCTACAGAAATCCCAAGGTGTCCCACTTTGTAATATTTTTCCTTAAGTGCTCGGTAGCTGAACTCCTGTTACTCCAGCTTTCTTAGCTGCTCCTGGAAAAGCAGTCTGTGGAAGGAGTACTTCTTTCAGGTTTCTTTTAACATGAAAAAAAGCGTAAAGAATGGAAGAGGAAGAGGTGAACTATCTAAACTCCTCCTGAACAGTTTTACCTTAATCGAAATTTACTTAGATGTCTAAATCGTGTAGGTTCTGAGCTTTCATTGTGAGACATTCCATGCACGTTAGGGAATACTGGCTTAGTGGGATTACTCTGCAACACTGCTAAATACAGAATCTTAGGCAGCAGCCTAAATCTGATTCAGCTCTCCTTTATGTCAATAGTAGTCCTGGAGTACTTGGAACTGAACTGGCTCTCCAGGCTCAGTCCCACTGCAGGAGTTAGGGATTCATCCTGTCATTCACCCAGACTGAGGTGCCTTAGTAAGGAATGTGGTTGTCTCCAGCTCCATACAATAGCAAGGGGAAGCAGGAACTCAGGAGGGTGAAACACAGCCTTAGGTACCCTGTCCTTCTCCACTGGCTGCAGAAGGAGCTCGAGGCTCAGGTGGGCACCTTGGTTCAGCAGAGCAGACCCCAGGCAATGCACCTGCGTGCCATGGGCCAGCACTTGCCAAGTTGTCTTCCAGTGCTGCATCACCAAATGCAGCTCTCAAAAGCTTAACAAGCAGCAGGCCTGGCTCGGCCAGATGTAGGGGAAAGGGAAGACAAAAGAGGCTTTGGCATCCTGCTTTCACTGTTTTGTTCCAAGAGACCTCTCGTTTTGCCTGTCCTGTGATGCAGCAAGGTCAGTTTGCTACTTAGCTTCTCCTGTCCTCTTCTGTTTGAAGAGAAGATGCAGCTTTTCCAAAATACTGATAGGATATAGCTGGATTTGGCACAAAGCTGTGAGAATTCTTTGTAAATAGCATCTTAAATTTGTGCTGAAATAAATGGGAGTTAAATTTGTCACAGTGGCTATCCATCATCGAATGGGCTACAATGTCTTACTTAAGAGCCCAGCAGCAAAGCATGTTCTACAGAAACTCAGCCAGGTATTAGAAGACAGCAAAAGAAGTATTTATGCCTTTTTTTTTTCCTTCTAATTTTAAACTGCCATTAACAACGGAAGAAAAAGATTGCAGCTACTCACACAAAAACCTGCTCCTTCCTGAGAGCTGCTCCATTGCATTATACCTACAAAGCAATGAAGTCAAACTGGTGTACAACATACCACTTCTTAGAAACTGTTGTGGTTGCTCTGCTTGAATCCATGGCAGTTACTATAAATTTCATGATCACATCATCTACAGAATAAATAGGGAATACCTTGTACCTTTACCACATTATGTTGTACAGGGATTATATTTGGTACATACTATTTGGTCTGAATTTAAGCATGCACCTAACTGCAAGTCATCTCTTGAAATTCAGGATTTGAGTACAATGATAGGGTTGGTGAAACAGAGATGAGGGTGCAGCACATTTTTTGCTTGTGATTTACTTTCTGGATAATAAACAAACAGTGAACCACATTTTTTCTAAATTCTCAAAGTGTCACTGAGATCAGACTTGGTTCTGTTGGTAGTTTCATATAGATGCAATTGATTTTGCAATTCATCTGTCTTTAAAATGTTTCGAATGTCAAACAAATGTTTCAAATGTCAAAACGGGCTGAATCATTCTAAACAGGAGAACAATGCTGCTAAGTGGTCTTGTTCATAGGTAACAAAGAGAAAATAAATCAAAAACTTTTATCACTCTATTGGCAAAATTAGATTAGGGAAAATCAAAGACATTGTGACAATGTCTACATTTTATGTCTAAGAGAAAAAATGCCAACTTCAGATATGTCTAGTAAGACTGGTGACATTATTGTCTGGTCATTTTCGTGGTGCTTTTTTTGTATCAAGAATTTAATATCCAAGTTTATGTTGCGTCATCAACTTCGGAAATCAATCTGCCCTACTCAGAAGTAACTAGTAGGGTTTTTTTATACATCAAAGCATGCAATGGAAATCAAGGAAATACTGTTTTCTTCTCATCAGTTACTATTCAGAAGTTACATTGCACATTCACTGTGTAAGCAGCACACCTGCACAATGTTGTTGCTGATTATGGTTGTTCTCAACACTTGTTACAGTTGATGCAACACTTCATAAAAACTTCAAGAGTACAGCCAGGTCCTCTGTCCCCTCAGGGGTTTGACTTTGATTCAGTGACACAGAGTCTGAAATCAAACTGCTATATTTAATTGATTTTGGGGGGTCAGTTTTGTTTCATTGGAGTAGCTCACTAGCAGTTGCAGCATTGTTAGGAAGGGAGCAGAAGTTTTTGGTCTTGGCCATCTGAGAGTTTTCTGACAGGAATAATAAGGTAGCTTAGAGCCTGCTGAAATGCTGGTGGGATAGTCAGCAAATCACTTTTGGCTGCCTCTGGCTGGAGCCAAGTGTTTCATATTTACATCTTATTCAACTGTGGAGAATTAATCTGGTCATCCAGAAGGCTGGAAACTGCTTAAGAATCTGTTACCCTGGGTCCCAAACTGCCAATACTGTGGATGTTGTGCTTCCAGGAATAAAAGCATATGTGCTCATTTTTAATTCAGAGTCTCTAAATTCATATTCTGCTGTGAGATTGATTTGCTAGGCTGCATAAACTTGTCTATTACTTTTTCTGCTGAGCAACATAGGGGCAGACAGTGTGGTTTTTTTTCTTAAAGTGAATCAAACTGCTGTAACTTTATTTGTTAGCCATGAGATAGTTCAGGTGAGATGTATTCTCAGGACTTAACGTCTGCTTTATATTGAACTGGCAGTATAAAGCAAATAAAATAAACTGTTTTACTACAACTAGAAGACCTTGGTCTGCTTTTCATGCTGACATCTAACCTGAAATAAAAAATACTGTTCTAAGGGAAACAGCAGAGTGGTGGACAAAGATCAAAGGACATTTGACAGAAGAAGAGAAAGGGACTGGTTTGACTGCAGAAGAATCCCAGAAAGTGAATCTTCTCCAAATTCAGGACAAAACTTACAAAGGACTACATTTTGCAAGCTGTCTTATTCGCTCCTGTTCTGACTAGATAAGGGCTGACCACTGAACCCAAGCTCGTTTTGCTGCCCTTGTAAAAAATGGGTCTAAGGCATTGAATCAGTGAATCAGAGAAATCCCTTTTGTTGTGGACTAACATTCCAATGCAGCTGAAAGCAGTTAGGTTGCATTTTGACTTGGACAGAAACAAAGCCCGTTTGAGCTTAAGCTGTTAAATGGGAGGAAATGAGAACTTTTTGCTGAGGTTTTGTGCAGGGAAAACTAATCAGCCTTGCAGGCCTTCCCTGGTTAATTTTAGCAAAGTCCCATTGTCATGAGCATGTTTGAACCCATGCACAAACAGCAACACACGTGACTGTAGATGTGTACATAAATTATGCACACTTGTTATCTTCTTAGTTAATCATTTCATAGAAGAACAAGGGAGCCGCTGTATCTGGCCTACTCTGCCTTCTACTGACTGGAAGTTATTGAGAAATAACAGAATAAGGAGAAACTAGGGCTTTACGAATCCAAAATTTGCTCTGTAATGGAGTCTCGTTGTGTTCTGGCTTTTAGACGAAGGGATTCTGTTTATTTAATCTCTGGGATAATCGTTGCTGTTCCTTTTGTTAAGATTTGATCCAGCCTCTAAGGAATTTCTAAAAACTTTCTTATATACATTAAATCCATTAAAGACTCATCTAAGCTGTGTTCCTACTTAGAACAGACCAGATGGTCCTTGAGGTCCCTTCTGATCTGGCATTCTATGATTCTATGACACTCTTAAGACTTTAGCACAGAAGTCTGAGCAAATGAAAAGAGCAGGTAGGTTTTGATAGGCTCATGAGTTACTCTTAAGGCTGTTCAAGATATATGTTCATCAGCATGGATCTGTGTCACAATCTAAACCAGCATGTTTATGATACATCTGAAACATAGGATGTCAGGTGTACAGAGAGAAAGAGATATTAGTTAAGCAAGTACTTTAATTTTTCAGGTTGATGGGAAATAGCAACCTGAAGGAAACAGCAATCTTTCCCATCACATTTTATTATTTCCTTGCACCTATTTTTATAACAAGAGCTCACTGTCAGAGCTTGGTTCTGCAAAGACACAGTGCAGCTGAGCTCAGTGAGGTAGATTCAAATAAAATAACACTGGCACTGGGTTTGGATTAGGTATTTACTTCCTGTCTCTATGAATTTACAGCCTCTTGTAGGAAGCAGAGGTAGTGCACAACATGATGCAATATGCAAAGCTGCCGTGGAAAGGCAGGTCAGAGGGCTAGAACTGAAAATTGTCATTGTCTGATGAATCCACACAACTGATTTACTGAGCACTACTGTCATTTACTGGTGTCACTTCCTGGTGCCATTTACTGAGAGCTGCTGTTGCCTTCCCCCTGCCCCATGCAGTCTGCAAAGGCTCCAGGCTCTGAGCTTGCTTGCAAAGAAATTGTCAACACTGTAAAGCAGAAGTTGTCAGTGGAAGTTCAGGGAAATCAGAAAATCTATTGAGAGTTTTCACACCTGGCAGTGTGCTGTCATCTATCAGCTGCCTGGCCACCTGAAAGTATGACTAGCAGGAGCTAAATCAATCAGCTCCCATTCAGAGTGGCAGCATGCAATGTTAACTGGAGTGCCAGGACTTACCCCTGCAGCATGTCTCTTAGCCCATCCGTGACGTCTGATAAGCAGTCACACGTCTGTGTCAGGTAATGCTATTACAGGACTCCTGAGTGGTTAAACAGCAGGATGGAAGACACGTTAAGCACCCATATGGTACTCTTGGTTACTTGTCCTTCCTCTCCTCTCCACTTTTGCTTTCCAGCACCTACGCTTTAAGTTCATTTAAAAAAAATAATTAAAAAAAAAAAAGAAGTCAAATGCTGAGACCTGAATTTTAGAGGCTGCTGTATTTCTTCAGAATAGTCCTCATCCTTTCCCTGTGTATGCAGAGATTATAGGTTTAAACTCCCACACCATTCCTGGGATAATGACATAAACACAAAGCACAAGTGTGGACTACCTAATTTTAGTCAGGTGGCAGTAAATTTTCCTGCATAAATGCAGTATGTCATCTCTCTTTGAGGAGGAAACAAAACAACTAAATATACTGCTCACATTAGCCTCTTTGTTAATGCAGAACATCAACTGCTACCTAAAGAAGTTCTTGTTTTCTTTAGCTTCTGTTTCTATTCACAAGTATGAATTGGTGGTTACCAATTATACATCCAGAACAAAGATATTTCCAGGCAAAAGGGTTTAAAAATTATTTCTTGTCTTTCCTCCTCTTCCCGTTCAATCCCACTCACACATACTGAAATGATACTTGGCAGTGGTAGAACATTGACTTTGCTACTGCCTTAATGTATCTATTTATTTCTATTAATTTTTATTCACCTGAGAAAGGGCAATGAGAGAGGATGGGAACACAGCAGTTCTCAGCAAATCCTGCTGGAATCTTTTCAATTAAAAAGGAAGTTGCTGTCTAAAGAACAACGTGTATGTATTCATCATACAAACGTGTATGTATTCATCACACAAACGTGTATGTATTCATCACAGCAAATTGTATCCCAGGTGTAGGTATGCAGAACTATCAAGAATTATGCCTGAGAAATATTTGTACCTGTGTTGCCTGGGCTCAGTTGCTCTACATCATTATGTTGTGTTGCTTTGGAGTAATTTTACAAATGTTGGACTTTAATAAAGGAGTGTGTAACTAGGAGTGGTCGCCTCTCATCTGCATTCATACCATATGCCATGGACACCAGTGAACTGCTCACAGAATAGAATGAGAAGCAGTATCTGGTCCTTTATGTATATTGGAGCAAAAAATATGTTTAAAACAGATTAGGGAATTATTTTTGAAAAGGAATCCTTTCCTATTCCACCTGAAGGATTATGATGTATTTTAGAGATTTTGGGGTACAGTGAATATCTGACAGATAAGGTGATTTTCTTGCTGAATTAAGCTGAGCAGAGGACTCAGAAGACATGAACACTCTAAGTGGCTGTAATCTGCTTTGATGGGTTTAGAAAGTCAACAGACAAAAATAATACAAGAGGTCATTAAACAGCAGTGTGCAAGGTTTGGTGTCATCAAGATGTCTGATGCCATGTGCTGAATGTCCTGAAGTATCCACTGAACTTAGGTCGTGAAAGCCAAGGCAGGTTATTGACAACAGAGTAAAGCTTGTAAGATCTATGTGGAGAGCCTTAGACACACTATGAGATTATGTTTGTCAGTTGAAAGAGCAATGTCAAAGCTCCCACAGGCATAATTAAGCTTTCTTAAGCAATAGAGTAATTTCACACTCTCAAAATGTAATATTAAACACAGCTGGTTTCTTTATCCTACAGGAGAGTTTTAAGACAGTTCCAAAATAGCTTAAAACTCTGTACTTTGAAATTGAGCTAGAAAATTTCTTGGAGAAGAAAGATTTTTATCCTATCGATGCTTTCAAATGCGTAATGTAAACACAAATAGAATATCACACAGAACGTCAGATTTTGGTGATGATTATCAAATGGATGATTACGTTTTCTCCCATGGATAAGTGTCTCAAGAGAATGATTTGGTTCTGAACTTGTCAGCTGCGAGCTAAGATTTCTGGAAAGATGTCTTGAATGTGCATTTTGACACAAGCTCTGTGTAGGAAAGCCAGAGCATTTGCTTCTTTGCTCTTTTCAGTTCCAGAACAAACAGCAAGCAGTGGACGAGGGATGTTCAGAAGGGATGAAAAAGCAAATATTAAGTACATATTAAGATCACAAGAAAGTGCAGTTCTTCATACAAAGTTGACACATAACTTTTGCCTGTATTAGAGAAGAGTGTGTATGAGGAAATGCATAGGAAAGTTAAGTCAAGTCCCAGAATAAAACCAATTCTGCCACAGATAGTCTGACCATGTCAAGGTCAGGTCCAATTAGATCATCACAGAATGTCTGATTAACTGCACTGGTTTTATTGTTGTGTACTTTGAAAACCACTCATCAGCTGGAAATTAATTTTTTTTTATTTTATTTTATTTTTTATAGTAGTATTCTTTCTGTACAAGTTACTCAGCAGTTCTCAAGAGCTCAGAGACTTGCGTGACAAAAGCCATGTGAGTAGCTGATAAGCAGATAAACCAGACCATGTTACAGGGAGAAGAAGCAGGTGACTGAGTTTCTCTGGGCTCCTGTCATTTTTTCTGCTTGCTTCAGATGACTTCCATCACCACATTTTGTCCATTGTAGAGACTTTTTCATTATTTTTGTATGTGTGCATCGGAGACTTCCACATACAAGCAGACATAATGGAAAGAAAAGCACATTAAAGGAAGCAAGCAGGTGCAATGAAACTAATAACAAACTGAGGGAGAACAGAATAGCTGAGAATAGCTTTATAGGAGGAAGGCAGGAAAGATAGCAAGACTCATATAGTTTTCCAATGAATTTTAAACTACTAGTTCAATCTTAAATTCTGTTTTCTTCTCGAGCTCCATTTGTGCACTGCATAATCTGAGGTATTCTCTTTGTCTGTGTATCCACACAGCAGAGCAGCCCTGATTAAGGCAAATCTTCTCTGAGTAAGGACTTCCAAATACTTTTTTTATTCGTTGGAATAAATCACTCTTGCCTTTCTGTTCTGTTCTTTTTACAAGCTTTAAAGGAACCAAATTCATAAGAGACATCCTTGCAACATAAATAAATCCTTTGATTCTAACATAAACCTGAGGTCCATCCTTTTCATTTATAGAAAGGTGATGTCTGAGGACCTAGACCTGCTACTCTGTTGTATGGCTGGAGGCTAACACGAGAGATGCTGATAAGAAGAATCATGACAGTGGAAAAAAGCTACCTTTTCCTTCTATCTATTTAAGAGTAGCACTGCTCCCAGTGACCTCTGGTTGTGTGTATGACACTTGGGAGGCTGGTGGCAGGAGCTGTGATTTTAGAAATGTTCTCCCAGCTTTTCTCAATTGCTTAGGGAAGTGTCTTAGGAAACAGGTTGGCTTGTGATCAAGGAAACACATTTCTTCCAGCTCATCCAGAGCCATCTTTTACTTCCTTGGATCTTGATCAGAGCTACTGTTGCTTTGTGGGCATGAGGATATAGAAAAGGCAGAAGAGTGTGATGAATTTAGCATCTCTATGTAATCTGTTGAATCTGGTTACATGTGGGGTAAATTTTGATTAGACCATGTGGGTGTTAACATGTCTGGGAAAATATTTGGCTGAATATTTCCATCTCTGCAAATACACTGCAAAATAAAAATCACTCCTTTCTATGACCCTAACTGTATCAAACAAATCCACCACCGGGAAACAGAAGTCTGAACACCTAAATTTTACTCTTGACCTTCATGTACTTCAAGTATAAATTCTGCCTGCAAATATATGCCTGTCTTTTCTAAATTAAGCAGTGTTTCAGGCTTCTAGAGCACTCACTCACAAGCTCCACAGATTTTATGCATGTTAGTTTTTATTTACCCATTTTAAATGACAGATTAGTATTTAAATGCTTTTGTCACAGTTGTATCTGTTTTGGATGTCAAACCAAACAAGCCATTATGTCTCCCTCAAAGTAACACTTGCTGTCGTTTCAAGTGATTTCCTGCTATTTTCCCTACTCTACAGGAATGGCTGAGCAGGGAACATTTCACAGCACATATTGGAATATAAAGTTCTCCTGAAATCTATCATTCATGGCAAATCAAGTCTAGCACACTCTCAGAAAGCAGTTGCATTCACTGGGGAGTCATGGAGGCATAGTCTTGAGTAGCAGGGGGTTTTATTGGCATTGTTTTTCCCTGGTTTTCCTCTTTTTTCTTACTTTCCTTTTTATGCTATCTTCTCACTCTTCATTTCCACACACCCCTCCCTCCCCCCACCTCTTTCTTCAGGTTGCATTGTACTCCACCATCTTATTTTTCTTGTTTTTTCCTCCAGCAATGCAAGTCCTTTTCTTTTGTCTTTCTCCAACAATTTCCACACCCTTCTCTTTTTTTTCCTCCCAATGCTATGATCAGTTGGATTTATTCTTTCCATAACTTATTTGTCATTTATATTTCATACCTTGTCTCTGTCTAATTTATTTTCCTCCTTTCTTGACACATCTCTATCACACCAGTAGATACAATCACAGATTATCCAGTCTTCTCATTCCCAGATTTTCTCCTGGTGCGGGGGAAAGACTGAGTTGCTTGTTGGAGGGTGACAGGAGTCCTCAGAAGGATTCGTATGTGACCTGTCCCCATCATGAAGGTATGTGAACAGTTTGGCCTTGCTGGGAATCTTTATATGCAGGAAAGAATCTCACAGATTTTAAGGAATACCTTGTGTTCATCACATATAATTCTTGATAATCTTTACTTTTAGAGGAAGGAAGTTACCAACTTGTCATGCAGCCGTTCCTCTGGCAGCACCATACTATTCTAAAACAATGTCATGACATTTTTAACCAGTTTTTAACATTTTTAAAGTATGCAGCACTTTAGATCTGACCTCCAGCAGGTGTTTGAGAAATACTTGCTTAAATAGAGCATGAAGTGGAGATGTGCACTTAAAATGGGGAACAGGAGTTCTGCAGCACCTCCTCACAAGGACCCATGTAAGATCTGCATGTGCTGCTGGTCCCTGTGAGTGTGTTGGCCCTCTGATGTGATGTGGGTTTGAAGGAACTCTAAAAACATCAGTATGACACTGAGTTTAAACTCTGCTAACTGTAGTTTGATTTGGCTCCAAGGTAGGGAATGCTGTATGTTTCACATGAGTTTTGTCCTCAGAACTTTCAGAGTGAGAGAAAAACTATAGGTACACTCTATTAGGTGCAAATACCAGATTTATTTCTATTTTCTAGGTGGGTTAAAGATTCAAATATCATCCCAAGTCCATTTTTAAATGCAGTTCCCCTCATCTGTTGGTATGTGCTGTTCTGTTGCTCTATGCAAAGCCCCAGTCCCAGCCCAAACCCAGCCCTGGGTTTGCTGAGCTGCTTCAGGCTCTTCTTCAACCTGGCCCAGGTTTGCAGACTGCTCTTGTGAGAGGGTGTACAGGGGGTGGACATTGTGCTGTGTCTCACCATGGCATCCCCTGGGCAGAGGCTGTGCCCTGGGCACTGGGTTCAGCCTCAGCATCCAGCACCAAGCTGGATGCATCTCGGTCTCCCACAAGCAAGCAGCTGCCCAACTGCACCCCAAGAAGATGACACCAGTGTGTGGGCAGGCAGGAGGCTGCCACACAAAAGAGTAGTGACAGTGCCAACCCAGTTGTGGCACATTGCATTAGAAACTCCACCTTGGGAAGGCTGAAAGTGCTTCTGATGGCTGTGACTTCCCTCTGAAAGAGCAGCAGTCATGCATCTCCCCATGCTGCTGGATTTCCCTGCTCTCTCTCTCTCTTGTCTCACTGAGTAAAAATGTATTGTCATTGAAATCTGTCATATTTTTCAGAGGGAGACATTTCAAATCCAAATGGTGGTGATGGAGAGTCAACAAATCCAGCTAATTTATGGCTCCCACCCTACCAGCTAGTTACAGCCCACCCAGAAGCTGTGAATGATGTGCACTAGTCCCAAAAACAAGCCCTGAAAAAAATCCCTGCTTTGCAAACAATGGAGTAAGATGTTAGCATGGCTTTAGGCTAAACAACATACATGCCTGTCTGTCTGTGAAATCAGTGAAAGACATTGCAGTCACATCTTTGGGATTTTGGTCATAGTCATAAAAGAAGAGGTGAATATAAATTCAAGCGTGCCAACTGAAGAGCTGCTGACATCAGGCTCTGTGATACCAGCCATTGGTATCACAAGAAACTTGCCTTAGAATCATAGAATGGTTTGGGTTGGAAGGGACCTCAAAGGTCATATAGTTCCAACCTCCTTGCCATGGGCAGGGACACCTCCCACTAGACCAGGTTGCTAAAAACCCCCTCAGACCTGCCTTTGAACACTGCACCCAGTGCTGTTTCAAGGCACATGTAGTCACAGCTCTCCAAATTTTACTTGGCCCTTTCTTTGGCTCACTATTTGTCTGTAGAAAGTTGTTCCCACTCCCATGATTCAGCTTCCCTGATGGAAAAGGTTTGCTGAAGAATTGCCCACTTTTCTACCTTACACATGATGTCTGTGATTTCCTTCTAGGTTTTCACACTCCTGCAGCTTAGTGACAGGCTGTTCAAAATTAAATGAAGAGGTATCAGCTGGGATTATACTCCCAGGTGCCAAGTGGCTGATGATAACAGGAGCGTTGCACGTACCTGAACTTGAGAACCTGAGATAAAAGATGCTGGAAAGGTGCAGAATGTCCTGTTTGATGTAGAGCTGGACAGTGTAGTCCTGTTCTCACACATCAGCTCTTGCTCACACAAGTGATTTTATTGAAATCAGGACACTGTTTGTATGAGTATATGCTTAACAATACCAGTGATGAGCAGTCTGACCTTCAGTGCTTTCCAGGGCATCCCGGTCACCTCTGGGGCAAAGAGAGGCACTGAGTTTTCCTGCAGCAAGACCTGATGAGCTTTTCCATGGACTGTTTGTTTCCTGCTCTAGCTCTGGTTACATGCACATCACTGTCCCAAAGGGGTTTGATTTGTTTCTCCTGGTGAAGCCTGTTGGATTTCCACTGTCATTAGAGGGTTTCATCAGAGGTTTCATCATAGGGTACCCAGATGTCTCAGCAGTTTGCAAAAAGGGTGTTTGCCTTGTTTCAAAATACTCGAAGCTGTTTAGTTCTCATATTATAGCCAAAAAACATGTAAAAAACATGCTCTGAGTGTGACAACCTTTGAGCTGTGACTTATGTGCAAATTTTCCGGAAGAAATTTAAGTTGCCTTTTGTCTTTGAAGAAACAGTGATGGGTTCTTGCTCTTAAGCAGATGCATTACTGTCTACTTCATATGTAAATAAATTCTAGATTTGACAGGTCACAATCTGAAGTAATTATACTTGAAAATATTGTAAATTAGTAGCTTTGAGGGGAAAAAAAATAGTTGATGAGCAGAAATCATAGACAAAATAAGAAAAAAATACCATCATTGCCTGAATGTTGCCAGCTCTTTCCCAGCCTCAAATCCTTTTCAAAGGTTGTCATATAGTGAGAGATGCAACCTGGCAGGCATACATTATTAGAGATAGGAAAAATCCTGGGAAAATATTCTATACCTTTCCTCTTGACAGGGAGGCAATATGCAATATGAAAAAAATTATATCCATAAAAATGCATGTATATAGACATATGCATTTAATGTATAAATCCATATATTATACATTTTTAAATATTTATAGATTTAAAATGAATAAATATTTAATAGAGAAATACATGTATGTCTTCATTGAGGAAAAAAAAAATATCCAACATTCACACAGATAGAAATACTCATAATTAATGCATTGGGATCATTTCTCCTGCTTCTTCTCACCTGCAGCTCCAGGTGGGGAGGTGAGAGCAGCGAGGTGCCAAGGGTCAGCAGCTCTGTCTGCAGGGCAGGAGCTGGGCCACTGGGCCAGGAGCACTCATTGCAGAGGCAAACATGGAAGTTTGCTGCTTAGGATGCCCAGAATGCTGACACTACAGCAAACACCTGGCCCAGGAAGCCCCTAAACTTACCAGGCAATTTCCTTGATAACATGACATACATCCAGAGCCTGAAGAGTCCTTCAGGAAAGATGAGAAAGGACTTTTTACGAGGGAATATAGTGATAGGATGAGGAGTTACAGTTTCATACTGGAAGAGGGTTGATTTACATGAGATATTAGGAAGAAATTCTTCACTGTGAGGGCAGTGAGACACTGGAACAGGCTGCCCAGGGAAGTTGCAGATGCCTTGAGCTGGGTGAGGCTTTGAGCAAGTTGGTCTAGTGGGAGGTGTCCATGCCGATGCAGGGGGGTTGGAACAGGATGATTTTTAAGGTCCCTCCCAACCCAAATGATTCTATAATTCTCCATGGTGTTACAAGCCCAGTGAGAAAGTTAAATGTCTCCTGGCTGCAGCCCGGGCGCAGATAAACGTGGATGCCATCTGCCGGCTCTGTGCGCCTTCTCCTCCATCTGCCTTTTGGGAGTGCCCAACTCACCATGACAAGGCACTGGCCCAGACCCTCAACCCCAGAGCTGTCAGTCACCCTACTGGGGCAAGAAAGATGGATTTCAGTCATTGCATAACCCAGCTGGAGGCCCTTCAGTGCAGGCTGAGGCCAGCCAGCATCCTTCCGACCAGGAGTTTTCTCTGTGCCTGGATTCTGAGACTTCCTAAAAGGGAGTGAAGCTCCATCTTCACCACCAGCAAAGCGATGCTGATTTTACAGCCAAATTAAGGTTCTAAGTTTTAAATATAATCCACACAAAAAGGGATCTCAGAGTTTACAACCAGCCTAGTAAATAATGCAGCAAAAGTGAAAGATGTGTTTTAGGACAGTAATTGCATAATGCCCATAAAAAATTTCTGATTTCCAGCCTTTCTAAGTACCACATACTTCTCTAGTCATAACTAAAATGTCTCTTCAGTAACTATCAACTCAATTCTCTTGGTAAACTAAAACTCTTTTAGGTATTCAGACATCTTCTGTCTCCCTTAGCTTTCTTCCAACCTGCCTTGCAAATGTTCTCATTTTCCTTTTACGTGCTTCTGATTACTGAAGTCCAATTTGGAAAGATATTTTCTTTTAGGGAAAAATAATCAAATGTGTATTTTTAAAGGTCTGGAACCCAAATGTGTTGTTTTAAAACTCATTAAATGAAATAGATACGTATACTTATAATTCATTTCCCAACTTCTGCTCAAAGTATATGTAACCTCTTTAAGCTAACTGGGTGAAAGTGGCTTTTTTGCAGATTCATGAGAACCATTTAAAAGCTGAGTTAAAGCAGGCAATATAAAAGAATAGCCTGTACTCGGGTATTGTTTAGTAATTTATTTGTAATACAAGTTTGAATTGCAACATGCAGCTTTTCACCATTTTTTCATTATTTGAGGCTCATGATACCAGAGTCCAGAGGCACTGGGACATTAGGATATTAGATATATTTGGGATCCATTGAGACATTTTTTAAGGCAGGAATGGAAGCAATTACTGTTGCAAAAGAGGCAAGCTGTCCCTAGTCAGTGTTCTAACCATCTGGAGAGCAGGCAGGGTGGGGACTGATTCCAGCCAGCCTGGATCAGAGAGGCAAAGGGCTTTTCTTCCTCACTTGTAGCCCCAGTGAGGAGATGAGAGCAGCAAGGTGGGTGCTAAGGGCTGGCAGCTCCATCTGGAGGTCAAAGGGCTGGACAACTTCTGAAGTATTTATTTGCATTTTCATGGCCTGAGGGAGCTGTGGAGGATCAGCCCAGGGGGTTTGGCAGCTCAGGAAGAATGAGTATTTTGACCTTCCTCCAACCATCTCTGAGCATCTCATCCAAACCCTGGTGTTAAAAAGATTGAGACATGCTCTCTTCCAGGCTTACACAAGTAGAGCTAAAAAATGTGGGCCTGACCATGGACCTTTCCTTCATGGAAAGCATCTCATGAAATGTAGCATCTTCTGATGTCACCTCACCAGATATTTCAAAAGTGCAGAGTCATATTTTTGGACAGTCTCCATGCTACCACAAGAAATATATGCAGCATGTGCAACAGGGGAGTCTAAAAGGACCCAAAGATTGTACTAGAGGGAAAAAATCATACGAGGAAGAAAACATCGATGAAACTTCTATATTATAATTATTTGCACTCATCATAATTCTTTACATCCAACCACATTAAAGCATTGGTTAATTAAACTTTACAGTGACTTAAGTGCTATATTATCATCAGAGCTAGCCAAAACATTTGGAAGAAAAAAAAAAAAAAAAGGAAATGCAAAATTTCAGAGCTCTTTCACACTTTTTAAAAATGGTTCTTCAGTAAAAAATGTATTTAAAATTTTCAATCATCTTTTAAATACAGCTCCTGGATTCAATGGAAATGGGGATTTCTGTAAATTCTGTAAAAAAACAAAAATTATTGAAGTGCCACTCAGTTCTGCAAAAACTGCCAACATGTTTTAAAATTGCATAGTATGGCAAAAGAGTTTGAAAACAGAAAAATAGACTAACCTGTTTCCTGTAGATTTAAGAAAAGCAACATCAATTTCCTAAGGAGCTTAATATTCTAGGGAAAAAAAAAAAGCATACTTTCAATATCACATTTATTTTTCTGTGGTCTCACTGCCATTTTCCTGAGTGCAGAATTCCCATCTGCTGTATAAAAATCAGTTGCTGGTTTTGGATGACCCTTTAATGCAACATTCAGCTATTCTGTATTCTCAACTGGAAAGAAAACTCAATAGTTATGTCATTTTTTAATTCTAGTGTGGTTTTAAAAATTATTATTTTTAATCTAATTCTTAATATGGACCCAGGAGATGAGAGCTGTCTAAGTAAAAATGAAAAAACAAGCAGTACAGATGTGTGTAAAGGGGAAGGTAAAAAAAAAAATAAAAATAGAGAGATAAACAGTTTGCTTTTCTTCCCATGTCTCATGCTCTTCTTCTTTAAAAGGCAGGATCTTATTGTATTTGAAAAGCTGAAGGAAGTCTGCTGACTGCCACCCTGCCCAGCCAGGCAGTGTCTGCATCACATCTATAATGCAAATTTTGGCATTGACTCGATTCTGCTTTTGATACCAGGTTTGTCTTTGAATGCAAGGCCAGCCTTGCAGGAGCTGTGAGCTGTACTGGCCCATATGAGAGGTGAGTCTTGATTTTCAGTCAGCCCTACATGAGGCACATGTGGGCCAGCTGTGTCACACACATTTCCCAGTGCCCTGAGGCTGCACGGGGCATCTGACACCAGGCAGATAGGTGGATTGCTTCCCGTACAGCTCCAGTACTATGGGCTTCCATCACAAGGGATGTACTAGTGGTACATGCAGACATGCATTGACCTTGCTGCAGTGCTGCCACAGAGGCTGATGTTGGTGAGCACCATTCTCCATCTCTTAGTCAGGCCTGCACACTGAGAAACCACACGTGTACTGCAAAATCTGACCCAAAATTTCCCTGAGCCCTATGGCAACGTTTCCCTTGACTCTGATGGAATTTGAATCAAAGTTATGAGCATATGCTGACACTGTATTTTATTGTACCTAATAACCAGAAAGTAATAAGGCTAAATCTGCAATGAAGCTCTATTCTTGGTGACTGCTGTATTTCCCCAAATACACATGAATGGCAGTCCTCCAAGTATATATAAAGAGCCTAATTTTCCTCTACAAACTTTCCAGGTTTTTCTTGCAATAAATACATCATGACAGCCAGAAATATATCAAGTCAGCCACTTTACCTTTTCTTAGTGTAAACAGCAGTACCAGATGATCTGAAGGAAGGACACAGTCCCTGGGCTGAGGTTATGATAGATGGGTAAATGAAGTCCTGATTTCCACACAGGTTGGTGCAAAGTACAAAGCTCCAGATTGAGCTATTCAGCTTACAAGGGAGACAATAGCAAGGCAAGTTACTTGGATCACATTGTAGTCATAATTACTGCAAATGGCAATGACCAGTTAGATATGTAATTGGCTGCTTGATATTTCAACTATTATTACCGTGTATGAAATTGAAGCCATTATATAAAATTACATGTAAGTTTCTTATACTTATGCTTTTAATCCTGCACATACCCTCAGCTTATATTTCACTGTGTTTTTCACATCAAAGCATTTAAATTTACTTTAAAATGATCAGCATTGTTTGCTGAGGTGATGCTTTTGGAAAATATAAATTGACTTGCATAGCACCAAGCTGGAGTGGTGGATTGTTCTCAGTTGCCTAGTCTGCTATTTGCTCTGGGCACTGAACTGCCCCTCACAACAAAAGCATTTTGGAGGGTATAGCCAGCTAGTTGTAATCCACATGCAGTTCTGGGAGCGTATTGCACCTTCAGGGAATGAACCAAGGAGTCTGTAGACTCGTGAGGGTAGTTCAGGGAAATTGAAAAGCTGTGCTCCTTACAGAGCTGTCATGTCTTTGTAGTTGGTTGAAGACTTGATGGTATACTCAATATGAAAAGCTCAGAAACAAGTGACTGTCAGAATCTATTCTGTAATTCTTAAATGTTTTTCTTGCTGTCGTGTTTGTGGGAAGAAACTGAAACACATGGCCCAAGTGCACAGAAGTTAGAAGGCTAATCCATTTTCTTTAAACCACGTTATTATTTTCTTTTAAAACCCATCTTTCATTTTCTGGGAGGGTTTGAGGTTGAGCTGCAAGTAGATTTAATAAACTGGGAAAAAAATATGTCAGTTCTAAACCTAGATCCGAGCAGGAAAATATGATACTGATAATACCAGGTGTGTTTAAGTTCTGGTATGTATTTTGCATCCCATATTCTGAGTGGGGTTTATCTGCTCTTTTGGATAGGTTTTCTTTTCTGCCAAAGTAGGCCTGGTCCTGTAATTATAATCGTTAATGTCTGTACAATGCTTATCCCACTGATTTCCAGGCTACTTCTGAATAACCCTCAGCATGTGGAAAGTCTCTGGGGAGGAGAGGTGGAGCTCTGTACAGCTTCCCAAGGAGGACCTGAGGGACAGCAGTTAAAGTTACTTCTGGGCATAATGGGCATCGTACACAGAAAGAAATTAAATATGATTTAAGATCTTTTTAATTTCTTTGTGTTATTCTTCTCTGGTTATTCATTTTAGAGGTTTGAGAGGTTTGTCTGGCACTTGGTTTCCCCTCCAATATTAACCCCACTTTTCCCTTTCTCCATGTTGAAGCTGCCTTCTGTGGGCTGGGATAGTGGCTTACCTTCTTGTTTTCCACGGCAATGTGCTGACAATTCAGGATTAGCCTGAAGGTCCACTCGTTGACTGTAAATCTTTAGCCCAGGTTCCAGTGGGAGCACACTAGCTCATGTTTCACAGCACACAAGACCAACACAAGCCTGACAAAGCTGGTCCTTAGAGAAAGGCCATTCCCTTGGCTCTTGGCTTCTTCTGAGCTGTCAGCTCCTCTGGGCTGGAGAGTCACTGCCTCTTACAGCTGTTGGGCTGAGGGCTCCCTGATCTCCTGAGCGCTCGGGGACCCTCATTGCTCCCACAGCCTTCTGGGTTTCTCAGCTCTACATCATGTACTATTTTAGATGGTTTCAGACAACAGGGCTGCCTTATACATTTTGCATCTGTAAATCATATATCAGGACTAAGTATCAGATACTAGCCCCGGGAGATATTTTTACCAGTTGATATTCTAAGCTGACTTTTCTTGAGAAACATTTCCCTCCTCCATTATCCAAGCCAGACATGTGCTACCTCTACTGATTTAACCTTTGTTTCCTTCTTTGGAACAGAAGTATTCAGAGGTGCCACGCTGGGATTTCCATTCTCTTCTTCTCACTGAAGGGACCTTACTAGGAATTTACAAAACCAGAGAAAGATGCATTTTCATCGAGCCCGTTTTACTCATCATCCATGTGATGGGGCAGCCTCATGGGGCCAGGGAACATGGTTTACAGTAGTATAATAGTGCTAAAGGAATCTTTAATGCTGCTGTAGTGGTGAAAATTTATGAGATAAAGACCAATTTTTTCAGATTATGATCTTGCTGAACTGAACTTTTCCTGAGTGACGTTTCTCCTTTCAGTGGTTTCCAAGCTTGGAAAAGCCAATTCTGATATAAACGATGTAAAGCTTATTACTGTTCTGAAAAGCACTTGCAGTCTTTCATGAATAAATTTGTGTAATATTAGTTCAGAATTATTTGCATGACAAAAAAATACTTCTACATAGTAAATTGTTTGTAGAAAAGCCACAGTGAAAAGAGCTGATTGGTGCCATTAAATTGAATAGCAGTAACCCACTCTTCCTTCCTTGTTTTTTGCCAATAATAAGCTCCAGTTTCTCGCAATGTTTATAAATTAAAATGTAAATATTCCCTGACTGCTCCTGTTAAGAATATTTTGTATACAAGATACAGCAAGGCTAAAACTGCTAACATAATGGCAAACAAAGTCATGAATGAAGGATAAATGCAAAAATCTTTCTTTTAAAACTCTTACTGTTGTGGTCAAAGATGTAGTTGAAAGAACCACAGACTCGCAGGTCCCCAGTGTGAGTATGTAGGAGTCTCCTCCTAGACAATGTTATTACATGGTACTTTTTGTCTTATGCCTGTCTGACTGCAACACATCTGCAAATGAAAGGTAGCTTTGGGGGACACTGCTATCTACAATAATGCACTGAAGCACTGTAACAATCAGAAAAAACTAGGGGTTTCATCTGACCTACTGCTTAAGGGAATTAAAAAATTAGATTACCTTATGGACCTTAGGTTTGTGTAGGACTGAAATGGCCTTAATACAAACCCAGGCTAACTTTACATTCACCATTTTGGGAACTGCAAGGAATGAAAAAGCAGGAAGTCAGCGCTCAAATTCTTAGTCCTCAAGTTTTATCCAGCTTCTTGGATGGGTTTTGCCCATTTTGTGTTCACTGCCAAGCAGCTTCAGACAATTTTTATGCTTCTCCAGCTACGCTGCAAAAGCCAGTTCAGATTTGTCCCCACTAATTAACAGGGACAGGAGAGTATCCATAATAGGAATTTCTGCATATCCCCATGGATTTTCTTAGATCTTGGTCTACACTGTCATCATTAAAGGGAACTATATATTTGCTCAGTCTGTCATGTATCAGGGGCAAAAAGGAAGGTGGGGTCTTTCCTTCTTCTGTTCTGATACTCTTGAGATTTGAAAGGATTTTTCCACAAAATGGGGTCATCATATCCTAGATGCCATTGGGCTTAGTAAAATGGAAAGGCAAATATATCTGTGGGAGTGGGACAGCATTTTCAGTTCTGAGGGTGGAGAAAAGGGAGAGGAGAAGAAGAGATGGAATTATCATCTGCATTAATGGCTGCACTTCTGTTTTTGTGAAAATCTTTCTTATTCAATTATTCCTGCATTTCTCTTGCAGGTATCCTCTTTCAGCTCCCCTCCCTTCAGCCACCCATTTAAGTCCCAGGTTCCAGGGTTTCCCACACACAGCCCACATCTCAAATGACTCTTCCTTCTCTTCTTTTCAGAGTAGTCTTCTTCCAGTTGCCATCACTCTCTTTTGCTGAGTGGGTTTTTATTTTATTTTTATTCTGCCTCCTCGATGCTGAGTAGTCACACAGAGAGAAGCAAGCTGGAACGGCTGCCAGTAGTGTCAGAAACTCTTCCAGAGCTAATGAGACACCCGAATTCTGAAAGGCCTGTAATGAAAATTTTCAAACACCAGCCAGATGGAATTTTTAATTATCTGACCTAGAAGACAGTGAGAGATAATAATTAGTAATACCTTTCATTAATAAGGGGGGGATACACGTGCTCTGAAGTAAGAGAGGATACTTCAATCGACTTTGATCCCTGCACAGTGGGGAGAATTTATGGGTCAGTTTGGTACTGTTCTGCAGTGTTGCCAGACACCAGTAATGTTTACTCTTCTCTTCTTTTCATCTAGATGGACTGTTATGTAGGATGTGGAGATGATGATGCATGACAGAAGTAGAGCTGCAAGTAGGAACCTGTTGAGTTACAAGTCCACTGGTACAGCTTTTGTTGCTCCGGCAGCTGCGTTGCTGCCAGTCACTTTGCATCAAAACATGTTGTGTTCAAAGCTGAGAGGAGTTTTCCCAAGGTCTTTCCCTGCACAGAGACTAGCACTATAGTTAGGGATGGAGTCTGTAGAATTTTCAGATCTGTTTCTCCATGCTTGAGCATTCAGACAGATAAAATAAGTAACAGATCCAGCAATTTAGGAAAATACGTGAGTTATATGATATTATTCCAGAAGTTGATTTTGTCAGGTTCTGGGCACTGTACTTCATTGTCAGACAGCCCTTCTAAGGACCAATCTCCCTTCATCACTTTTTGAAATGTGTAGCAATCAATACTTGGAACTTAGAAAAAACAAATTCCATTCTGGAAGTAGAACTAAGAATGATACCTGGTAATAATTTGTCATTTTTCCTGCAAATGCATCTCATATAATCTGTCTTTCTTCTTCTCAAAAGGTGGATTTTTCCTAAGATTGTCTGAATGCAAACTGGAAGAATCTTGTATCAAGTGTTTTTTTCTGTTATTACTCAAATTAGTGCTCATAAAGTAGAAAATCTCACTTTACTGGTGTTTTTTTTCTAGCATGATAAGGCCTTTACTTTCATTTTCAGTTCAGCTATTTAGATCTCCTTTTGTCTAACTGATGATAAATATGTCTGTCTTGATTCTTTAGAAAAGCAGAAGTGTTCTGAAATGGTGCTGTTTGAGAAGCATGGAAGCCAGACACGCTGCACAGGAACCTCAGTGTAAACCATTTTAACATCCCAGCCTTTCAGTTGGTTTTTTTTTTTTACAACACCCACACATTTTGCACAGATGGAGGAATGTGATAGATCATGGAATTAAGAACCAAAATCTTTTTTGTTAAATTTTTAATCCACTCCTCCCACACTTCCATAGTTCCTTGATTTACAGTTTAATTCAAAATGAATGAAATAGCAATCTTTACTAGCAAGCATCTGTTCCTAGCATGTGTTAGCTTCCAGCCATACGTCTAACCCTCTAATATTTTTTTATTAGTCCTTAAACAGGCAGATCTACAGCAAGCAGTATTTATCACCAGATTATCATGTATTCCAGGCATTACTGCAGAGGTGTTGGGCAGCAATACTCATGTTTCTTTAAATCCCTAATAGCACCATCTTTACTTGAAATAATCACTGTTTCCTACTAAGCAAGAAGTGCTTCCAGGGAGAATGTCTTTGCTTATTTTGTGAAATGCCTAGAATAGTAAAGACCACCATAATAAATCGTTAAAACAGATAAAAATAGAACTAAAAGACAATATGGTTAGTCATTTGTGATATATAATTATGAACCACATGGGTTTTCCAGTCTGCATTACCTCACATCTCCTCCCTACCTGTATCTGCCTTGCCCTACACAAGCAGGGGACTTAAAAGCATCTCTGGCTACTTCTGTCACACTAAATGAATGTAACTTCAGTCACTTCTTGAAGTCACTTTTCTTGAAGAAAACTACCATAGCGACTAAATATAAAAATTCCATTGTAGATGACATAGGGAAGCAAGGAGGATTCAGAGGAAAATAGGTAACAGTAATCATGTAGTGCTTTTAACAAAAAGGTTCTACCTGTTTCTCTCCTTTGCCCCAGCTGTGGAGATTCCCCACCAGCAGAAGCTGGAGCAGGAAGGGCTTGACCTAGTGGCTTTACCTGTCATTCAAACTCCTTCCAGCACTTTGGAAAATAAGCATCAGTAGCTGAATTATTTTATTACAGGGAAGGGCCTTTGTAATTAATTTTTGGACATTGAATTCTTGGTTATTAATAAATTTTTCTGTGTTGATCCTTGTTTTCTAAAATTAGCCAACTGGGCATTTAAAAGCATCAAAGATTCATTCATTTTGCAAAGCAAAGCAGAAGTGTCTGGGGTTTTTTTAATTTTCTTTTCTGGTTTATATTTTGCAGTGGTAGAGGCATGAAGCATATACTGGAGACATTGACATAGGTACTTTGCTTTTGGAGATGCTCCTGGTTTTCTGAAATACAGAATAACACTTTCTGAGTCACTCTGTGTCTCTTTCACATTTGAATTCCCAAGTTCTTTGCAACTTGTTTCTGAGCCAAGCTGCCATTGTGCAAGTTCAGAATAATGGCTTTGAAGTGAAAATATTCCTGCTTCTCATTTATGCAGATATACCTGAAATTACAAACTAGTAAAGATATGTTTCTCTTTTGCAGGGTTTAAACCTAAAGGCAAGATCATTCTTCCTTGTAGAAATCCCTCTAAGGAAATCCTGGGAGCATTTCAAGGCATAGATTGTTTTGATCTGTGAGCCCAGAGGGTTCAGTGCTGCCCCAAAAATAAGGAATTTAGTCATACAGGATCATGGATCTACTGCATGAGTCATACAAATCTTTATTTCTCTGCTTTTTTTTATTCTGCTGGAAATTTTCCTGGTGGTCCCTGTTGCTTAACTTTAGGTAAAGCTTCAACTAGTTCCTTGGGAGGTCTGGACTAGACTCTCCCTTCCTTCACAGGTGTCTGATCTCTGAATCTTCAAAACGTATTTTGGTCCTTTCTCTCAAGTGGGATAAGCAAAGATATGATGTGTCACAGGAATCCAGCAAACACCAGATGGATGTGACAGGCAGGGCAGGATGAAGCTGCTACAGCGAGAGAATAAAGAGAAAAATAAATTTAGATGTGGCAGCCTGAAAAAGCAGTACCAATGTATGTCTAATCCAAGCAGAATGCTTCTTTATTAGCAGTTCTCTGAATTTCCACAGGACATCTGATATCTCCACCAACTCATTGGAGTGATTGTGACAGCATGGCTAAGAGGTTTTAGATAAATTATCAGCAAGTAAAGTAGCTTGGTTGCATTTAATCTGCACAGAAATTAGAAACCTATTTTGAGAACAGTTTCCATGCTCTAGTGTAGAATATTAGCAAGACAAATGGAGCAAAGTGCCACTTCATCATCCAGGTAGGGGTAGTCCCCTTGTCCTGCATCTGCCATAGCAGAGGGCCATCCCCCTTGGTGTGTCTGCCATACATTAAGGCTGAGGAGTGACAGAAGGATTTTGGTGGTCATGGTTTGTCTCATGACAGGAGTAATGCTGTCTCCAGGGTCAGCTGGGTTTTCAGGTAAGAAATAGCAGTCAGTGTCTAAACTTTGATCCTTTATTTGAGCGCTGTAGTACTGTTTCCACGCTAGGTCCTCACCATTAAATAGTTCAGGGAAGATGGAGTGAAACTTCTCTTTGTGAGGCCTTGCTGCAGGGATGTGCCCTTAGGGCTCCCCATGCTGCAGGAGAGAGAGGTCCAGGTACCACCATATGACCCTTCTGGGGGACTCTCCCAACTCTCAGTGTCTACACAGCACAATAAAACTAAAGAGAAAGGAATAGCACCCTAGCTTTTACCTCTTCATGGTAGAAGTCAAATGTTACGTGTTTCTGTTTCCCACTTTGTATGATTCCTGCTGTGAATTCACCTTTCCTTCAAGTCAGGAAAATCAGATTACGTGATCTCCCACATATCAAGTGGCTTTTCATCTCTTCCTCTTCCCTTTGGGGCTGCCAAAGATAGTGTTGTTCCTTGTCAGAAAGTTTTATCTGGCTTTTACTCTAAGTGTTTCCTTTCTTGGCTGCATGCTATGATTTCTAGTGTCACTCCCAGAAAATTCATCTTGAGAGTCATGTATTTATGAAGTACTACAGGGTTACCCACTCAGCCTGCTTTTAGGCAGCTACATATTAAACTCCTCTGGTCGCCCCTCATGAGTCAGCACTTTCCACAGCTTCTGTTCAAATGTCCCTCCTTTGCACTGAGTGTTTCTGACAGCGAGCAAGCCTCAGTGCCACCTTGCTGGGACAGCCTTGTTAGGGGGTTACATAAAAGAAATACCACGGGGAGCACCAGGATACCTTCCGTACTCCTACTGCCATTCCTCTGCACTCCCAACACAGCTCTTCTGCAATTTTGCATTACAAAATCATGTCTGAGCTACTTACTGCCTGTGGCGTCCGCAGGCCCCTTAGCATTCCCTCTTTCTTGGCTTTCCTCCGGGGTTTTGGGAGCTTTCTAAACAGGGAAATTCTCCAACATAGCTAAGGAGAACACCGAGTCCAGCATACAGAGGTTCCTGGGGACTGCAGCATCTGCTGGTGCTGGTGCAGTGCTCACGCTGTGGCAGTGCTGCTGTGTAGCCCCCTCACCCATCCCAGTGCACAGCACAGCTGCACCCAGCTAGTCCAGCATAACTTCCCTAGGTAAGTGATTTTCTGGGATAAAAGGGACTTGACTTGAGAGTAAAGAAGTCATTTTATTCCAGAGTGGCGTGGCTGCACAATGGCTGACATATCCTGGCACTTTTATCAATGTATTTATTCTGTACATATATATAGGAAACTTATCACATGTAGCCTTAAAGTACCTTCCTGTTCCTGTATGGCTCTGCATTTTCCCTGGGTAAATCATAATTCAGTCTGTTTGTGTTTCTAAGCCTTTAAAGACCCCTTTTTGTTAGTTTATTATCAACACTTGGATACTCAAATCCTTTCTGTTTTGCATGTGTGCAAATTCCATTACTTCAAGTATTTTCTTCCTCTAATAGAGATGGCTAGCAATAACCATGTCTTGCTGTGATTCCTGGGATCCTCAGTAGAGGCATTCTCACTACTTGATATGTTGCCATTCATCACCATCTTTTGTTGATGTTTTCAACCAGTTGTCAATCCTCCTGACACTGTTTATATCCGGGGTAATTTGTTTTAATTAGGAAAGTAAGATTTGCTCTGAGAGAATCCAAAGTGCGTCACTAAAATTGAAATAGCATCTGCTGTGCTCCATTCATTACTTTTATTACTTTACCTGGTTAAGTAATAAAGTCTGCACAAGACTTTTTGTTCATAATCACATACTGCATCTTTCTTAAGGTTCCCTCATCCTGTAATAAAGGACAATGACTTCTGTAAAATTACTTCTATTAGTGTACCATCAGTTGATCTAATCTTAAGAAGCATAAGGAGTCATTTCTCAGGTAACACTTGCTTCAGTCAGTGTAATCCAGTGTAATCCCAGCTCACAGTCACTGTGCCTTAAAGGAGTCTGCTGTAGCATTCAGCCTCAGATGCTTTTCCTATATAAGCTGGGGTGTAGTGTCTTAAATTCACACCCCTTCCAAAGCAGACTGCCTTTGCCAGTAGTTTTTTTGTGGAGTATCAATTGCTTGTCACAATTAGGGGGAAGGAAATGCTGAGGGGATGCCTATGAAATTGTGTCAGAGTGAGCCTTCTGTTCTGCTGAGCATCCTTTGATCCCTGATCTTCAGTAAGGAAAAACTTTTAATTCCATTTTCCTGAAGGAGGTTTCTACATTCATGGAAAACATTGATATTTTTGTTTCTTAGCTAGCCTGGGAGTGGAATTTGTTTAATTTTCAAAATAACAAGGCAGAATGAAGCAGAGGTCTTGGGACTCTGGCATCTCCTTCTGGATGAAGGAGTAAGTAAAAGAAATTTTTGCCTTGTTATTCAGTGGCACACTGTAAAGGGTATTTTTTTTTCTGAAATAGAATCATAGAATCATAGAATTGGCTGGGTTGGAAGGGACCTCTGAGATCATCAAGTCCAACCCTTGATCCACTACCGCTGCGGTTACCAGACCATGGCACTGAGTGCCACATCCAGTCTCTTTTTAAATATCTCCAGGGATGGAGAATCCACTACTTCCCTGGGCAGCCCATTCCAATGCCTGATCACCCTCTCAGTGAAGAAATTCTTTCTAATATCCAACCTAAACCTCCCCTGGCACAACTTGAGACTGTGTCCTCTTGTCTTGCTGATAGCTGCCTGGGAAAAGAGACCAACCCCCACCTGGCTACACCCTCCTTTCAGGGAGTTGTAGAGAGTGATGAGGTCTCCCCTGAGCCTCCTCTTCTCAAGGCTGAACAGCCCCAGCTTCCTCAGCCTCTCCCCAGAGGATCTGTGCTCGAGTCTCTTCACCAGCCTGGTTGCCCTCCTTTGGACCTGCTCCAGGACCTCAATCTCCTTCCTGAACTGAGGGGCCCAGAACTGGACACAGGACTTGAGGTGTGGCCTCACCAGCGCTGAAATAGGGATGAAATGCCTTTAGGAAAGATCCCCACTAACTATAGAGAAGTCTAGACAACAAGCTACTTATCCCTGGGGGATTAATATTACATGAAATAATAATTTTCCCCAGCTCTGTCTCTTTCAGCTGCTTGTGGCCTCATGGTCCTGTAAACCTTTAGCAAGGAAAAATATGGGTAAATTCAAGACAGAGTGTTTTTTCTAGAGCATCTAGCATGGTTTGGAGGTGCCACTATTCACAGAGTGATTAGAAGTATTCTGAGATGGTGATGTCCACAAAGAGTGCATTGCAAACTAGATCTGAAACAGAAGTTATAGATACTTTCCTGTACAGATGGTGGATAGGAAGTTGTGGCGTTAGGTAGGAGGCAGACCATGAACGGACTCACCCTTTTAAAATATTGATTGCTCAGAATACCAGTTTCAGCCTTTTACAGCCTAATCCTAACTCTTCCCTCATTTCTGACTGGTCATTCAGAGTCAGCTGCCCTCAGATTTACCCTGGGTGGTCAAGGAGTAGTTGGCATGAAGTGGTTATTCATTGATACTAAACTACTATGGGAACCTATAGAATTATATTTCATAGTTACATAAACATTAAACTGAGCATGATTACTGACACTACTAGAAGACATAACAGTTATTTGCTACTTGAATACATTTTCTATTGGTGCACAGACTAGGATTGCAAGCCATTGAAGCAATTATTAATGGAATTGTATCTCCTTAATTCTTCAGGATGCAGTCTGGGAAAAATTGATTTAATTGTGTCATGAATTGCCATGTTGGAGGTGTTTGAGTGACACCAGGTAACACTGTTTTTTTTTTAGTACAAGTTTGCCATCATCAGACTGTACAGAAGTTTTCAGGAGCAACAATTTGTTTTGCAGAGAAACTTACTTGGAAGGAGATGTTTTACAGTCACAGTCATCATATAACACAGCGCCTAGAATCAAGAAGTCTGGCTTCAAGAATATGCTTTCTCCATAATACCCTTCAGGAGAGAGGACAGTGTATTTATCTGGGAGGACAGAAAGCAGCAATTCATCGTATTTTAGTAGATGTTGTATCTTGTTTTATTCATAGAATCAGTGCTTGAAATAAGCTGCTGAACATGCTCTGTTAATACAAACAGAGAAGGAGAAGCCAAGGAGGTAAATTTTTTCAGCTTGTCTCCTGGCTCTCGTTTCACTTTCCAAAATTCCTAATGCGTTCTGAAGTGTGAAATTATTGATAGTTGTGTGATAAAAAAAGCCTCATGACAAGTGCTCTACAAGTGCTCAACCATGCTCTACAATAAAGTGTAGTTTCCATCCACTCCATCTTTGTGTCCTACAGGATTTCTTACTGCCCTCCTGCCAGGAATGACCACTCTCCTTGCTCCAGGGAGGACTTGGTCTACAGCCATTTGCATCTCTGGGTGCCTTTTAGTTGATCTCTGTGGAGGATGAACTGGGTTGCTGTTGCTGAGGTGTCCTACAGAGCATCCCCTGGTGTCCATTTCCAGGTTACTGGTAGCAAAAACATGCACCTTGATAGTCTTGCTTTTCCAAAAGGCCAGGGCTGGTTTTGTACTCGTCTGTCTTCTTCCCATAGTAGTCTGAGTACTGACAGATCTCGGGGGGTCAAGAAGCAGCTCAGGTCTCTTCTATAAACAGGGTTCCTGATAGCCCTGTCTGCATGACCATTGCCTCTGTCTGGCAGCTTCAAACTGCTGTGAATGAGCAGTTCTGAAAGATGCTCAGTAAGATCTGAATTGATGTTTTCGTCTGAGTATACGTTTAATATTGATAATGTAGTTCCTTCATTTCAAGTTGGCTGTGTGATTGCTCCAAGAGTACTCCTCTGAGTATTAAGAGAGCAAAACATGGTTTCTCCTGACTGTAGTTATGTGAGGGACAAAGTGGTAACAAGGATCAGCCTTTAATCATCCCAGAAGAGTAGCAACATGTAGATTTTTTTGTGATTTTGTGCTTAAAGATAAATTTCAGAATCAAATGTTCCACCACCTCTGATTTTGCACTGCAAAATAGTGGATGTGTGTCCCCAGGGACTATACAGTGTTTATAAATCCCATCAAAAGGGATTCAGTGTGAGACCTATCTTGGAATGGCACTGACACAGAAATAAAGGGGTTTTCTATTTTAACAGTTCTTTGAAATTCACCAAATCTAATACCAGCTGCGTGCAGACAATGTACAGTGGGGAGATTATTCTCAGAGGAGGATTCTCTTCACCCTTTCCAAAGGTTACAAGAGGTCTTCCAAAATCTGGTAACAAGCAATATCTATATTAGAGGACAAAAAAAAAAAAAAAAAAAAAAAAAAAAAAAAAAAAAAAAAAAAAGGCACATCTACAGCATGCCAAATCAAAACAGCATGAGGGATCATGTTTTTCTCCAGTGTGATGTTTCACAAGGGTATTTATTTTGCCGACTAGATTATCCTCTGAGGAAGGATTTTCAATATGTAATAGTGGCTGCACAGGCCAACCCTGCTGCTTACAGCCACTGCTGCTCCCTTTATGGCTGCTGATCACAGCCAGTGGTTCTGGCAGGCTGAGACATGAATGCCATCAGCACAGTGTACTCAAGATGTGCTTCTGGCTTCATTGTCATAAGCATGTCCCCAGCCTAGCTAGAAGTGGGAAACATAATTATTGCTGAGTTGTGTAAGGTGCAGAGATTGGTACCAGGCATAAGAACACACTGAATAATGAAAAATCAGCCTGCTCATCTTGGCTGGGAAGTTTTTCTGGTCATGATAGGGAGTTACTCAGATACGGAAAAGGAATTTTTTTGTGTGTGTGTGTAAATGAATCATGTTAATCTCATTACGTAATTAGAGCACTCAAGAAGTATGTTCGTTTTCCCATTCCCATTCCCATAGGAAAAAGCAATGTGTCGGTACTCTCAAGTGTGGGAATCTTCATTAAAGAATTACTCTCTATGTGTAAATCCTGGTTTAATTCTGTCTAACAGAACTCTGGCTCCAATAGCAAAGTAGATAAATAGTTTCCAAAGAGAAGATTAAGCAGTGCAAGCTGCCGAATCATTCAGAGCACAAGAAATCACATTTCTGAGAACGAGAGGACAGGTTTTTGGTGTTGCACAGACAGTAGTTTTCATTAACTGAAGATTTTGACCTTTCCTTCCCAGAACATTTTTTTCATGGAAGTACAGACATCTTAGCTGCTCTGAAGATCTATAGGTCTGTTTCCATTAAATGTACACAAGAAAGCAGTGAAAAAACCATAGAGATCAAGTGCAATGTTTGAAGCTAGTTGTTTCTCTGAAATGGGCTGACAGTTTTGCTGTGGGAAGGAAATTATTTCAAATTAATCACAGAATCAGAAAACTACTTTGAAAACTCTTTAATTTCCCTTTTCTTCTCTTTTCTTGTTTTTTTCTCCGTGAAGCTCCCATTCCAATCTAACCTGACATTTTCAATCCCTGGATTAGCAACAAATGAGAGGAAATAGGTGTGCGTAGGTTTTTTTTCAAGCTGGAAGCTAAAAGCCAGTGGCCACCTTGCCTAGTTGGTGTGTGCATGCGTCAGCAAGGGCATCACATGCTGGGGCTGTTTCACAAATGACTTAGACACAGAAATAGCAGGCAGGTCACTGAAGGACTTCACCAGTGGCAGATCATTTAATCAGCCTTTACGAGATGGCTGCTGGACCAATCCCTCCCCTGCTGTCCCAGCAGTGCCTTCCTCCACAGGGCTGGCTTAGCCAAGGATTGAGAAACTCAGCCAACACATAACAAAGATTACCTACAGGGAGGAGAACCCTTGTAGATTACAAGGCTTTGGAGTTTGCACAGGTGTGATGTGTATGCCTTTCCATCATTCCTGTCTCCTTTTTTTTTGGTTTTCTTGTTGTTTTGTTTTTTCCCCATGCAATCCAGAAGATGTTCAAGAAATGCCTCAGCAACATCCAAGGGGAAAGAGAGACGTGTCCTGTTTAATTCTCTGGGGAAGCTCATTACAATAGGAAATGTCATGGGAAAATACACCAGATGCTTGAATAATCCACAGGGTTATCCATAGTTTGGCTGTGACCTGCTGTATTTGTCCTTCCAGAGGCTTAAGAAGTCATTTTCTTCTTACATTCAATTGAACACTAGACAGATTGAATCTGTTTGCTGCGATTTCTCACTCCCTAAAGTGGCAATGCACAGTTGTGTCATAGCTGCTTGTTGGTGTGACATATTATTCAGTTTGGTGGACATACCCAGTACTGTAGCAGTGTGGAAGTATCCGCATCTGAAGATGTTCTGTCTACAGTAACACCAAGAAAACTGGCAGTGCTTTTACCTCAGTCAGGCTGAGAAAATGCAATAACTACAGGAAAAGGAATAACTGGATTCACATGGATTCACAAATTTGTTTGCAGTGAATTATTATTTTATGCCACAATGCCATAATATTTTTTCATAATTTATATTTTTGCATAGTAAATGCATTTAATTCTTGGATGAGCTCCCACTTTTGTGATGTCTGCTATCTGAGCTAACCCTGGGAGATGGAGAATCCAAAGCTGTTAGTCTTAGTCTTTGCAGCTGCCCACTATGTTCATATGTAGGGCTATCACAAATTCAAATCCACCATGTGCCAGAGCAGAGACAAATAATGCCCAGTGATGAAGAGGCCACCCAGATCTCTTGCTGCATGAGTAGTTCCACAACTAAACCTTTTCATCACATCTCCTGGTTTTCTGCTTGCTAAATCAGAAATAACTCTGCTGCTACAAAGTTTGAAGAGACAATCAGACAAATCAAGTGTAATTTCTCAAGTTCTGAATCACAATGAAATGCATAAAGAAAACATTTTCTTTCTGAACAAAAAGAACAAGCAAATGAATGAGAACGGGGATATTATATTGCTTCTGTATGATCTCAAAGCAGTGCAATATTGGTGATAAATCATTATAAAAATGTATTCAATTATACATTGCTATGCTTTGATATATTTTGAAATTTATGTATCATTTATCACTTTTTTATATTTGTTTATATTCTGATAAAGTCAGAAAGCCCACATAAAATAATTGGGCTTGAATGGATCGCAACGAAACAGTTTTGCCTAATCTTTATATTTTTATCAATTTAAGAATGAAAAATAGAAATGATGCACAACAGACAGCACTTCATTTGCATTTATAGTAATCTGCAAAATCTCCAGTGATAATTAATTTTATAGTTAAGACTGTGCATTTTTGCACCCATCCAATTAAATGTCCTTGATTGACTTAGGAATCAATAAATAAAATTGCAGTTTACTTCACTAATTTGGGCTTATGAAATACTCTAAAACTCACTTCCAAGATTCATTCAGAAAAAAAAGAAATTAAAAAAGCAAACCTCATTAGTCTTCTTCAGTAGCATTATCAGTCTCTTTATTTACTTTTTACCAGAAATCAAAGGCTGCTCACAAAATAAATTAAAAAAAACCAAACAAACAAAAAAAACAAAAAAAACAAAAACAAAAACAGTGTGCATATATTTATGGTGGTGTTTAAAAGGTGATTTTTCCAAGTGATGATCTTGCATAGATCAGTCATTCAGTTAAGAGAAGGAATGCCTCATGTCGGATGGCTGACTACAGCTTAGACCCTGTAAGGAGTTCTTATGATGTTCAGGGGTGTTTGTCCTTGACCATTGAAGCTAGACTAGTAAAAATCTGAGCAGATACGAAATATGGTTTCAAAAAGTATTCTCTCACCTGTGTAAACTGATTATACAGTATTATACTGTGCAACTCATTGCACGACAGGGAAGCATTTCTGAAGTGAATGGGAGCAATGTACACACTGAGCACCAAACTTTAGCTGGGAAATATTTGGACTACATAATTTACAAGCTATCCTTCACACAGCCAGGTAATATCAATGTAGGCTGTTTGCTGAGGAATCTTTAGAATTTTCAACTCAGCAGCTAATCTTAAATGCCAGCTTCTTCTGAAATACCAAATCGAGGCATATCAGTGTAGAAATAGTATACAAGATTTTCATTAATGAGGGCATCTAACAGTTGCTTATTGTCCCTCATTAATCTGTCCTGATTTGCCATAAAATAAGAAGTCTGAAAGATGCTAAGTCATATAAATATTATGTTAGCTAAGAGGAAAGGCTCAGCTATGGCTTCCCTGAGAGCCCTGTTCATGAGGCAGGGCAATGGATTGCTACCCCTGATGCAGCAGTCGTGGTTTCTTTCTAACTTTCTTCCCCTTTGGTGAAGGGGAAGCCCCTGGCTTAGGCTCATGCTCAGGATGAGGCTTTATACTGAGGGTGATGATACTATGCACCCACGTGTGATGACCCTGGAACCAGCTGTAGGTCCTTCTGTGGGTGCCTGCCTGCAGGGAAAGAGGCCAGGGGGAAGACACATGCTAGATCTGCTCTCCCTGGTGTGGGTCTGCTCTCTTGATGTGCTACCTCATGAGGTGGGAACTACCCCCAGGTTAATACTAGAAGCAGTTTGCTGTGAAATGCCACTGATGAGTAAAATACAATGCCTCTTGCCTGTCAGCACAGTTTTGCTTATTTCTCATCATGAGGGTTCTTGGAAAATGGATTTACTGACAAGCATTTACTGAACATTAAGGTTTAAGCCAATATTGGAGAGCATCAGCAGAGAATGAAATTCATGTATTGGCTTTTCTTGTTGTGAATGCAATTCTATTATGTCCATTCAACCAAAGATCAGCAACCTGTCATGTGGTCTTTTTATCCAGGTAAAGTCATTCACATGTAGAAGAGCTAACCCTTGCAGTGAACACCTTCAGATTAGCCTCAGCTAAAGAGTTAGCTTGCAAAATTATCTATCAATTTCTTTAAAGTATGAAAACAGTTGAAAAATAGCAATCTGTTCAGGAAGGGAAAAAGAAGTTATTTTTCTGAAGTACATTTTTTGTGTCCATAGTGCTCTAGTGTTGTCTATAAACACAAGGCTACAAATGTTACTCATTACAGTTCATTTCAGTTTCTTTTAATTATTATTTGACTGTTTCCTTATTAAGGGATATGGGCTTAGAATTTCACACCTAGTTAAACACCACTTAAGCACCTGATAGGATCTGCACAAGTCCCATTCAGTGAAATTTTTGCTAGCACTATCCCAGTTAAGCAGTTGTCGTTACCACTCACTATCATTAAGCTAAACAGGTTCTCTGGGATGTATCCTAATAGGGCACATCCTGATTAGGAGAAGGATGCACTATTACTTACTTGTCTGTCCTGGGAGGAAAAGACCTTACATTTCAGAATGTCTGACCATAATTAATGAGAAATTCAAGGCATTCTTGGATCTAGGGAAACTTCGCTGCATGGCAGTCCTTGTTTTCTGTCTCCATTATAGCAAGTTGTTACTGGAATTATTTTTCCCTAAAAACCTTGTAGCCTGATTCATTTTGAGTTTTACCCCCAGCTGAACACTTGTAATTGTCCATCTTCATGGAAGCCATACTCTTAATGAAACTTCAACATTTTACCTACACACTTAAGCAATAAATTGTCATCTAGGTATTGTTACTTGGTTATATCATGTTACAGGACTTAATTTCCTTATTGTTATCGGATAAGTTAATAGGAATGATGCTGCTCACTGGAAGTTGTATAATGCCTCTATTAGTTTTTTCCAGTCAAAATATGTTAATATTTATATTAATAGTATTTGTGGTACACAGCAAAGCAATAACTTCTTGATTTCACCTTCCACCTTAAGCAATTGAATAAAAGGCAGTGCAGTTTTCTTTTCAGGTTAGGTATCTGTTCTTTTTTCTAATCTGACATGATAAAATGGATCCCTTCATAACAATCTAAGGGAACACTTGGAATAGGTCAATGTTGGCAGTGCACTCAGTTATCTTAGAGCAGATTTTATCTATCAAGAAGCTGGTTACGAGCACTCCACCCTGAACACCTCACAGTGGACAGGTGCATACAGACAGATGCACATAACTGGCATCCTGATAAAAAAGTGCAAAGGTCCTTTGAAATAACCAGAGCCAATGGCATGTTTTTCCATAGGTGGCACAACTTATTCCTGTCCAGGGCAGATTTTTCCAGAGCTCTGTCCTTTGAATGCTTCTGTGGTGTAAACCCTGGACTTTGCTTGTGCAGCTTCCCTGGCCCCATAAAGCAGCTGGATGCTGCGCTTCAAGTCATTTTACAAGGCTTTATCATTGTGTGTACAGCTTGGTTGTGAATTGCTTATTTCAAGCAAGTAATGAAATAAAACATGGCTTTACTGAGAGTGCTGACTGCCAGCGATGACTTTGCCTCTCTACCTTAGAGCCATGTGTGCTCCAAACTGAAATACAAACCTCTTTTGGCACCAACATGTATGACCACCTGAGCTGGCAGAGGTTCACCAGGATGAGGGAGTGAAGCCATCTGCAGCTGCTGTTTCAGATATCTTGGTCTTCTGCTCTGGGATTACTGACACTTGAACTGCTGCCAGCAATTAGAGGTAGTTAGCAGTTGCCTGGTCAGTGGGAATACTTGAAGCCAGTAATTGCTGCAGGTTTTTGGTCCTGCTGCAGGATAGCAGCTATTGGCTGAAGAGACACTGAACATGTAGCTGGATGCCTGGAGGCATCTGCTTTGGTGTTTGGTTGCTGCTGAAAGGGGCAATCCCATTTTCTCTGACCCTCACCCCCTCCTCTTCGTATCCCTGCTCCTGGACATACAATTCTTCTTTTTCTTTTATAGCCTTCATCAGACCTTTCAGAGAGACAATTCAATTACCTGACCTGGAAGAAAATTTTTCTTTTGCCCTGTTGTTCTTGTTTCCTTCAAGAGTAATGAATGAAATCAGCTTACAGTGGGGTCAAGTGAGCACCAGGCACTGGAAAAAGTAACAGCAGGAACATGCAATAGGGAGCAGAAGAGGTGGGAAAAGAGTGTACTGGGACTCTGGGTTTGTGATAGCAAGCTGTTAGATCAGCTTGTCTGCCACATCTCTGTCTGGGGAACTGCAGAAATACAGATTGACAGTATCTATCTCTTTCCTTTGGGAAGCACTATCGTATTCAGAAATGGAGCTGAAGAGTGTCTAGCTATCCCCTGCTGCAAGGATAGGTTGACTTTAATATTTGGAAAGAATTATGAGTTGTTTTGGAAAAGACTGAGTGGGAGCAATATTTCATCTTTTGTCCCAGGAGAGCCATTGATGACTGCAGAAACTTGAGAATTCTGTATTGCTTACAAAAATCACTGGGTCATCTTTGGTTACTCTCCCCCAAAATGGCATGTTGCCTGGTCATTAGTTTGCTTGTGATGGCTAAGTTTTTTCAGCTTCTAATTAGAACAGTCATTTAATTGGTGAATTTTGTCCAATTGGCACATATCAACTGAAGAGGGTATTTTCCTCTACACCAGTCAGCTGGATATACGCTAATTAAAATTCCATCATGACATGACTGGCTGAGCATTTCCTATGAGACTGGTTACTGTACTTTCTAATTCATGTATGGTTCAGTGAGAAATATTTCACTCTGCCTCTTACTGTCAGTGGTTTTTCTTTTCCGAATCTGGCTTTCTTCATAGGAAGCAAGAGCCTGTACATGTCCAACAGGTAAAAGTGAAAATGAAAATAAAACTAAATAAAAAGTGAAACTTCCAGGCAGGCTGGAAATGCTGCAGGTGCTTTCACTTATGCAGCAGTGTGGCTGGATAAACCTCTGTGAGTTGCCCCAGGGGCATGGGGTGAAGAGGAGATGTGGAGATCTTCATCTGGAGGTGCCCGTGGGCCTTCTAGCATCCCTGTTTCATGGGGGATGAGTTGGGGAGCACCATCCTCTCTGATGCCTCTGAACATAGAGCATCTGTGCAGTGGGCAGGCATCCTGGCAGGAGTGTTGGCCCCTTTACCCCCAGCCTGGTCCCCCTGGGCCAGATACAGCTGCTGGGTTGGGCTTGTGGGTGTATCCCCAGGAGAAGGGAGGTGCTGATGCTGTGCTGCCAGGGTAGGGGTTGAAGATGTTATGAGTATGGAGGGAGACCAAATGAATGTTACTTACTCATGCAACTTGACCAGAGGATTAAAAATTCTCTGAGGGTGCTACATACTCCTTTCCTCAAGCACCAACCTTTCCTTCCAGCTATTTCATCTCACCCTCAGGCTGCAGCAGTATCCCCGATATCCAAGTGCTCTGCATCCTAATACTGAATGACAAGCTAATACCTTTCCATTGCTGCCAAACCTAATAAAAACAGTGGTTGTCACGGTTTACTAGCAAAACTGTAGTGCTAACTAAAGTCATGGCAAAGTGCCCAAATAGCCTACACTATTCCCTACAGTCCTGGAGCAGTTATCAGAAATTTCATCTCCACCCTCTCTCTATTACATATATTCCCTGCACCATCCAATTCCGCGCATGTATTATTCAGGGCACTTTTTGTTGGAGGTGATTGTAGCTAACATACTGAGGAAAAAGACTATCAATGTCTTTAAAATAGTTATGTTATCTCTCTCCAACCTCATCTCATAATGCTGTTTGCTGAAATTCATTGATACTTCTCCATTCCAGGGAGCCTTCCAAAACGTTAGCTGATGTCATAGGGTCATATTTGTAGCCTCATCTTATTCCCAAATATGTCTTGAACAGATACAACTTTGTATGTACCTGAGCTCTGGTTATGTGAGAGGAAAACACAGCAATAAAATGCAGTTCTGTTTATATAACAAGCCAGATTATTTTGCCTTGCAGACAAGCACTATGTAAGAGTTCTGTGTAAAAATGAACATCTGCTTCCATCAGCTTAGAATATTTATGACATGAGACTAGCAGAAGCAGTTGGGGAGCTGGATCTTATGGTTCACAGTGATCATTATGAAATCCAAAACAAAAAGCATAGACTGATGTTTACATCTGAGTCAAGATATTCCTCTCTGCTGTGATATGTTTGTTTTCATTCTCCTGAAGTTTGCATCTGCAAGAGCTTAGGGCTAGAAATTGTTTAATTCCAATTCAGCCTCCAATTGAGAGGATCATAACTTAATACGCAGCAAACGCATCTGCTTAGGAGCAGCTTCATGGAAGACAGGGGAAGTATGCTGCTTTGGGGAAGTTTTCCAAAATTTACATTTCACTTCCAGGTGAACCGGAATACTAAAGCTGTGAATGTGAAGGGGAATCGTGGATTGAGGTATTTACCATCCAGCACTAACATTTCTCATCAATCCCCCGCTGCTAAAGGCTCCTTAATGTTGCAATGCACAGCACCTCTGTGCCTGCTGAAGTCAATGAAGCCAGCTCTGAGGACCACAAGACAGCAGTACAAAAACAGCAACCGCGTGGTGATTTGGCAGCCCTATAAAAACTGCAGCTGGAGGGTGATTTGGCAGAAGGAGCAAATGTTGTTGACATAAAAATTGGACTGGCTGCTCTCTTCTCCAGTCTGAAATGTCTATGTGAGAGTGCATCCAGTCAACTGGGTACCTGCATCTCAACAAAACACATTTGTTAATTTAATCTGATGCACAAGACTGGTAAAATGACCCTACAGAAGGTTATGTACAAAGGCTAGACACATGCATAGACCAGGCAGAAAAAAAGTGTCTGGGATGAAAATGTGACAAGTGTTCATTAGTATTTTGATCACAGGAAATAAACCTATGAAAATGAGGTTATTATTTTGTTAAATAGTGTTGAAATCTCTAAGAACAGACTGTTCCTAACCTGGAGCTGGTGAACTATAAGTAACCCTGTCTTAGGTTGATTGGAGTTCGATGGGTAGTTTCTGGGAAGTCCACGGTCTTTAAAGTACTACAATTCACTCTGAAAACAAGTCTCACAATGCAGCACAAAATAGATAAAGCAGAGAACAAGTAGGAGACATAAATACATCTGACCTCTTTCCACAGATCAAAAACTGAGACACAGAATGGTTGCACAGCTTCTAACAATGACCCACAAACTCTGGAGGAGATGCTGTGGCTGCCCTTTTTTAAGGAGGCTGTGTCCACTGAACAGACTACAAAACTTTGTCCCACCCTAAGATTCTAAGCTCCAGAGGAGCTGTGTCCCTGACATCCATATGGAGTTGGTGGAGAGAGTGACACATCTGGAAAAGCAATCTAGAATGTTCCCAGTTTGAACAAAGGTTTATCTGGAGCTCACCAGCAGAAAGTTCTGGACATGAGCATCAGTCATGGTGCTCTCTGTGGAGTCTGTGTCTGAGTTGGGGCTGACTCTCTGTGAAGGAACCTGAGTCCAAGCTTCTACCCCAAGGAGAGGCATCTGTGCATCCTACAAAAAAAAATAGTTTGTTTCCTGTTAAAAAAAACAAAAACAAAAAACCCCCAAACCAACCAAACAAACAAAAACCAAAAAACCAGACAAACAAAAAACAAAAGAAACCCAAAACAGACTAAGGACACGAGTCTTCAGCTGTAGCGTAGCCTCAACAATAGTCATGGAGCCAAAGGCTTAGGTCTTGTATCCTCTTCAGAAAAATCAAAGAGCACTGTATCCATGTCAAGCCCATGGGCAGGTAGCTCTGTGGGGCAGGAAACACGTGCCTGAGCACTTTTTGCATGAGAAAATGTTGTCATTTGTAGATGATACCTTCTGGGGAGCTGAGGGACACTGCTGCGTGTAGTTTTTGTGCATCACTCTGTGTCTGCAGTGTTGCAGGGAATGCTCAGAAAGAGGGAGCACTGGTTGTGTGCAAGAAGGGAGAGTGCCTAGCAAGTAAATTTTCCTGCAGAACTAGTTAAATAGAAATTCTGCGCTGCCATTTTGAATTTTGATAACTGAAACCTGTCTAAATCCTGTCTAAGGCACTTGTATTCTCCTCAAGACCTGGATCCTGACTTTCTGTGGCTATGGCAGTTACTCAGGGTGTGAGCATGACCCAGCTGAATCCCTCCTCTTGCTAATAACACTGTGAGCTTCCACAAAAATATGGGCCAAAAATCTACCTTTAAAATCTTCCTTTGTTTTAATTTTCCATGATATGAGCAAAGCTAAGGCAAATATTAATTTTGTTCTGCACTAAAGTTCAATGGGGAAAATAAGTGACTGGCAAGATTTAAACAATATACCTCTGGATTCTCCTTCCTTTCATTACACTTCTATTAGGTTTATAACCATGTCCTCACTGTGATGACTTTTTATATTAAAGGAAGATTTAGGATTATAAATTAGATTTATCTAGTAAAAGCCATGTCATGTCTTTTATTGCATTTTTCATTTGTTATTGTTATTATTTTATGAGAATTCAGGCTGTGTACAGGCTTCCAGAAACTGTAGATCTCCCCCTCATGCTCACACATCCAGCGCTGGTAGAAGAGTGAGTAGGAATAGAAATGAATTATCAGCTCTGTGGAAGCTACAGGAAAGTTCAGTAGGTCTCAGATCTTAAAAATCAAATAAAAATGCTGGAGAAGAAATTGGCCTAGTGCTCCTTTTTATAGTCATTTCAAAACAAAATTGCAATCCCATAAAGCAGGATTACCCCTTTATTTTTGCAGGCTGGCTACTATTAAATTGCAAACTGGCTCTCTGTTAAGAGCAATAACTGAGCTGAATGAAAACTAACCAGTTGCAGCCACTCAGTGGTGGCTGTTTACCTCTCAGGCAGACAAAGCCCCAAATATAAACCTCTGATAGGAGCAATTCTGTAATCAGAGAGCACTCAGAATCTAGCTTCATCACCAGCTCTTCTTGCAGCCCATCTGTTTCAGACAGGCAGGTACATGCTCACAGAATCATGGAATCACAGAATGGTTAGGGTTGGAAGGGACTTTAAAGATCATTAAGATCCAACCCCCCTGCATGGGCAGAGACACCTCCCACTAGATAACACATAGTGATAACACATATCATGTTTTACCATCTTACATGGTAACAGAGTGACAGCCAGTACCATGCTCCTTCATTCATGCTTCTAATTTTATTGGAGCAGAAAAATACCCTACTAAAAAAGACAGCAAAATAGTTGGGAAGACTGCTTCTGTAATAGACCCTCTTAAGTGTTAGAGCAACAAGAGGATTTTATCTTTGAAGAAGTCATAGCATGAACAAATTTCCATATGTGTTGTGTAACTGAGACCTTCACATGTGATCACACTGCATGTGATTATACTGAGCTCCTGGGTAAAGCATGGAAGGGTTTTTAATTGCAAAGAAACCTTGCACAACAGAGCAAAGATGTGAAGAGAACTTCAGCCAAGCAACTACAGAGAAACACAGGGTGAATTATATCATTTAATGCACAGTTCTTCAGCAAAGGTATATGAAAAAATATATTATGGATGGATTTCTATAATTTACCTAATTGGTCTAGCCTGGTTTGAACTTTTCTTAGGACAAATAGCATGAGTTTATTATGTATGTTTAGGATAAATGATCTACTGTGAGCTTCACAGTAAATGTGCTGCCTGTAGGCAATACAGCAGCTGGAGGAAGGTCTGTGCATGGCCAAAAAAAATGACAGGGCCTTTCTTTTGTGTCATTTTCCAGCCAAGACATCTGCACACTGAAAACAAGGAAGGGACATATAGACAGTATACACAGGGCTGTTTGCATTACCTATGCTTACAACTAATGGCAGAAGTGAGTGTGGAATGAAGTTTCTGAGGCTTCTCTAATTTGTATGTGGGTGAGCTCTCACCTGCACTGCAGAGGCCTCCAGAGCTGATGGGAACACAGGCATCAATATGGAAAGCATTTTAAATGAAAAGTTCCCTTTTCTTTCACTTGCCATAGACACAGCACTTATATTTACTGGATGCATTGAGGTATCTTCTGCTTTTTAATTTGCTATATTGGCTTGAGGCCAAATTATTTATTTTTTGTGAGCTATTTCTGATCAACAGACATCAAATGGGAGACAAGATGATATTGCATGCACTGTCAGAGCTTGTTAGATTATGGCTTTGTTGCCAGTGTACTAAGGCAGTATCCATAGGGCCATTTTTGGGGCTGCAAAACATAATTCCCAATTAGAGTTTCCATTCTGATAAATTTTTGTGCCTAAAAAAGTAGCAAATGGTAGCAAGGGAACAAGCACTAAATGCCACTGTCACCTTGACAAGGTCTATCTTTGTAAGTTCTAGGCTTGGTTCTTTCTGTATATATTAAAAGTAAATAGCTCTGAAGCTCAGAGTGGAGGATATCAGAGTAAAAGATAAAAGACATGAATTTATAGCCCCTGTAGTGGAGAGTCTTTGTCTTTTTCAAGCAATTATAAATGGCAGATGTCATCTTGGCATGAAATATAAGGCTTCCTGACTGCCAAGGAGAAACTATTTGCTAATGCTGCAATCATTCAAGCTGACAGTTTTGCTTAATAATACTTAAGGTAACCCTTTGGAGAATAAGTATGTGATATAGATGTCAACATATATTTTCCAAAGCACTGATTTTGCTGTCAGCATGGAGAGCTCCAGTGTTCTAAGGGTTAAATAACTGTTCAGTAGTTTTTATTTTCCTTGAGATAACCATTTCATAAATTAAATATTGGTTTTAGGTTCTTTAGAGTCAAAAACTTCAAGAGCACATCAGGTGCTTTTATTCTTATAGAAGCACACCAGCCTACCACTGCCCATAATAGAACAGTCATAGTATTGTTTATGTTCCTGTAAGGAAAAAGCTTTTGCAAAGCTATTTTTAGGACTTAATGAAGTCAACACTGATGGAGGAAGCCTGAAGAAAGCTCTGTGCAAGTATGTAGGTTCTATTTCCATATATACAGGCTATTTCTGTACATGTATTAGAAACCTTTAGTTTAGTCTGCCTCCATTGTGCTTGTAATTTTGTGCAGTCAAAAATAGGAGGTCAAACAAATGGTGTTAGGTAGGCTTCAAAACTTCCATGTACATTGACCTGACATGAACAGAATTTAGCTTTTGTTCTTTCTGTTTTTGCAGTTTAGACAAAAGTGTTACCATTTATTATTAAGCAGACATTAGAAGAAGAGTAAGAAAACTCATTACAGACAGAATTCTGGTATTTCAGTCTCTGAACACCAACAGTCATATTGCATCAATCAGATGCCATAAACTCTCCTTTTTTCAACATAAAAATTTTAAGTGATTTACTATTAAACGTCAGATTAAACGTCAGATTATAACAGAAATTGTTAGTAATTCCCACTTGTTTTCATAAAGGTGTGCTGGTTTGAACTTCATGCACTTTTTAAAAACACTGTCATTTTTATTCTTACATTAGCATTAAAACTCCAGTCTTACTTCCTGAGTTAACCCTGAGTTGTTACATTTCTTCTAAAAGCACCAGCAGCAAAAGAAAACCTGACCAGTGTTTGTAAAATTGAAATGCCATGAAATTCAGAATCATGTCAGGGAAGTGATTGCACAGCTCCCACCATCATAATAGAATTTGATTCCCACTTAAAAATTTGTTTCTTTGTTCTGTTGTTCATCAAATATTATTCACAATCTTTAGTGATGAGCTTTCATAAATCTGTTTCCACAGTATTCCCAAAGCCATCAGGATTTGTTTGCTGTTACCCCTTCTGTTACTGTTTTTATTTCCTAGGGAATATGTTTATAAAGACTCAGGTAGCAAGAATATTTTTCCCGATTTTGAGAATAAAAAAAATTGCAGGATTAGATCCTTAGATCTAAATGGGCAAGCACATGAGCACACACTTTGTTCTAATCCTGAGAGCAGACTCATTAAATATTTTTCTTCTGTGGAAGTGGTTGAAAGATAAATAGCTTAGTCTGTATTTAGCCAAGCTAGCCCTATTTACTCTTTTAAATTTTCCCTTATAAAACAATCCCTACAGTTGTTTGAATTGTTTTGTAATTGAAATCCACAATAATTATGTGGAGGCCTTCAGGGGAGATTATGTGCCTTCCTTAATCTGAAATGGCTTTTGTTTTATAGTTGTGGTTAGATTTATTCTCTAATTTGAGTGGAATCTATTCTCTAATTTAACTGGACTGACAAAATGGTGCTGAAAACACTTTTTTAGGAACGGATATTGGTGAAACAAAATAATAATTTAAAAAAACTTCTCTTTTATTAATGAGGTCTCATTTCCAAATGATTGGAATGCAAATAAAAAATATCTAAGGACTTCTGGGGCATCTTGCTTAGATCAATATATATATTTTAATGTCAGTGCAGCGACTAGATGCAATTCCTCTTTTTATTACAAAATTAAACTTTGTGGGCATCCCACACTCAGCTGAAGTACTTCTTCCCAAATAAAAGATTAATAAGATTATCTGGCACCTAAATAGAACCAACAAAAGACAGCTTGGCCCTTAGCTATTTTGATTCACTGATAAATTTGCTTCCAATAAATTGTTCTTTTGAAATCTTACCTTTAATGTAGAAATGTTGTGTCTAAACTGTAAAGTATATGCTGATTGATATACACAAGACTGAAATAAAGCAAGAGGAGTTTAGGAAGGACATGGTCCCTCAGGGTAGGTTGTGGGATGGATGGTAGAGCTCTTCAAGTTAAACATAAGACAGTAAAAGGTTTTATATGGCAATACAGACTACCAAACCCATCATTCAGGAGAATTATACTATTGAGAGCTAAAAAGAGAGTAGGAAAATAGATATTATGCACTGGAATTACTCAAACCCCAGCTGGATGTGGTCAACTCACCCTTCTTTGAGGTGTTAGACAAGATGATTTCAGGAGGTCCCTGTCATTCTCAGTGATTCTATGATTCTGTGGAAAGAAGTAAAATAACTGTTCAACCCAAATTTAGGAAATATTTCTAAGGCAAACATAAAAGGATCTAATCTTCATACAGAAACCCCTCTGCAATATAGGAGCATTTTTTAAACTCATAAGAACAGAATAACTGTAGAAAAAAAACTGAGGACTCTTTAAATGAGATTCAGGTAGATATTAGTCAAGACTTAGATTTATCTCATTCACACAGCATAGTCAATTATTTCTGGTTTAAGGTATAACTTCTTAGTACATATATGGATATCTTTGAATTTCCCTTGTTATGTGAGAAAACTAGACTGTGTTTTCTTTCCAGCATGCCTCAGTACTCTGATATCTGTTAGTGTGATCTTTGGGCACGTAGTCTGATTTTTGTTTACTTTGTGCTGCTCTTCCTGGCATTAGCTGTATAAAATACACAGTGTGGAAAATTAAATGGTACACCATCTAACCTGGAATTCCAATTCCAGTTGCACTTAACCGATTCCGCCACTACAAAAATATTTGTGTGGTAAAAAAATATGTAGAAAAATTAAAAGCTTTCCATCTTTCTCACACCTGCCATCGGCTGGCAAAAATAAACAATAACTTCCCTCAGCTGAGTTTTTCCTTCATGCTGAGGTTCAGTGTTCAGCTACTTTGAATGATGAAGCTTTTTCAAATGTTGCAGCTGCTGTTTACATACATCTTGATTTGCTTAGCAGATCTTTTATTCCCAGAGGTCATGCATCCAAAGCAGCACTATCAATGTTTTATCAACGTCAATGTCCTCAACTCTTTTAATTCCTATTCATATTTCTGTTTTTTCATCTTTGCCTTCTTGGCATCTCTGCTGAAACACCTTTGGACAGTTTTTCTATGGGTAACATCAATCCGGTCAATTCCTTTCCTGGGCTGGACATAATCACAGCAACCTCAAAGTCATTATCTTCCAATTTGTAGCCCTGTGTCTGATCTGAACATTGAACATTTTAATGAAGTAGTCAATAGATAAGGCAAATGAGAATCTGTTCTATTCAGTTCAGTCTTCTGATGTCAGTGCTTTAAGAGGACATCCTCATCTCCTGTGCTGACACCTGTGGGTCTGTTGATGTGGAGAAGAGTAAGGAGGAGCTGGTGGTGCTGTGCAGCCATTTCTGGCTGGGTCCCCCTGGCTAGCTGAGGAGCTGGCAGCTTTCCTTCAGGTGACTCTCTCTTTTTTAATGCCAAAGTAGCCCATATTATGGACAGTTACACACAAGATTTTCAGAAGCCAATCGAGTGACAAAGCCCCTTCTCTTAAGCACAGATACACGATGTGCTCATAAACCCTCATAAAAGGAGTATGCAAGGTAATCCACTGCTGGCAGCCACTAGGGATGGTATTACCAGTGTTTGCATAAACTCTGTTTCAAGCAGCTCAAATGGTATCAGGTGTTTTACTGCCAGAATAGCTCTCTTCTTCTCTCTTGTTTTCAGAAAGATGAATATGAACTGATGATTTCATCTCTCCTGTAAAAATTTCACTTTAGTGCATTTATTTATAGTTTTCACTCATCTAAGGTGCTGCATCAGAGGTGATGGACAGACGTGAAAAGAAAACAAAGACAGATGAAGGAAAGCTCTCTCTCGTAAATATATATAGACTAGTATGCAGAGGAGATAAACCCCATTTCATCCCAGTCAGCCATGCTGATTGGTTACCTTCTTCCAGGTAATTTCATTATTATAAAAGGAGTGAGGGGTAGAACAAACTGTTGTAATACCAGAAGGCTGAATACTGTCTGTAGCAGAAGATTAGATGAGGTGAGTGTATCTGGCTCAGCCACACGAGGAGGAAGATCAGGATAAGCTCCATAGTGGGGCTGTGATCAGAGAGCTTCTGCTGGGGAGGCAGTGCCAGGGACTTCTGATCACTTCTCCAGCAGCCATGAGCAGCTTAATGTCTGCAGGAGTCCACTGCAGTGATAGAGGTGTATGGTACCCTCTGACATCCAAGACAACTGAGTCTTTTACTATATTCTACCAGGAAGCCTTCAGCAGGGCTTTGACAAACATAAAGTGTTTGGTTCTGCCTAAAACATGAACTCCTGGAGTTTTTAATGTTGTAAGAGATGTTAGATAAGATCATTATTTGAGAGCTGTTCAGTTTGTTTTGTCTATATCAATATGAAAGGCATCCCCAAAAAAGCCTGTGTCCTATTCTCAGTGGTCAAAAGCTTTCAGTGAACTACAACATTTTTCTTCCAGCTCCATTTTTGGTTCAACGTTTTGGTCATATTCTTGTAAAATAAAAACTTTTAAGAACATGCGTTGGTGAGACCCCACATGGAGTACTGTGTCCGGCTCTGGAGTCCCCAGCACAAGAAGGACATGGGGCTGTTGGAGTGGGTCCAGAGGGTGACCACAAAGGTGATAAGAGGGCTGGAACACCTCCTGTGACAACAGGCACAGAGAAGAGATATTTTTCAGACTGGAGAAGACACAAGAGAGACCTTATAGTGGCCTTTCAGCATATGAAAGGACCTATAGAAAATTTGGGAGGGACTTTTTACAAGGGCATATAGTGATTGGATGAGGAGGAATGGTTTTCAAACCAAAAGAGGGTAGATATAGATTATATATTAGGAAGAAATTTTTTTCTGTGAGGATGGTGAGACACTGAGACACATTGTCCAGGGACATTGTGGATGCCCTATCCCTGGGAGTGTTCAAGGGCAGGTTGGATGAGGCTTTTAGCAACCTGGTCTAGTGGGAGGGAGGGAGGGAGGCAGGGAGGTTGAGACAAGATGATCCTTAAGGTCCCTTCCAACCCAAGCCATTCTATGATTCTATGGTTGTATTGTAAAGAACATCTTTGTTGTCATAAGCCAGGCTTGCCTGCAAGACAGCAAGCACTTCTAAGTGAATAGTATGTGAATGGCTTTGAGGTGAAATACTGTCCTACTCATTGCTGTCTTTCTTGAATGCCATTTTTACTGTACTGTGTCAGGCTGGGAATTTTATGTTTATTAATATAGCCAGTACAATCAGTGGGATGATAAGAGAAAGGTGATTCAAACAGTGTGGGTAATTATGCCTGAATAGGTAGAAGAAGAGAGCACAATTTATGAGAAGCACTGGCCCTTTTTTTCCTGGATTATGATGAATGCGGTTTATTTGAAGATATTTGATGAAGCACAATGAAATTAGTTAACAGGGTTTTATCTTCAAGTCACGGAGTAATAAAGTAGAAGAGACATGAAGAGAGTGCTTAGTGAATCCTCTGGGCACAGAATCAAATACACCTGCTTTGCTTCTGACAAACTTCCAATCTTCCCTTAAACACCTTGAATGATGGCATCTTCACAGCCTTTCCAGGCAACCTGTTCTGCTTTTCCTACATGCTCTTTGCTGAAATTGAAGGCTGTTAAATATTTTCATCTCCACAGTAGATGTGGAGAGCTGATTGCCACAGTTCTTTTTCACAAATCTGATGTAAATTGAATCCTATCATCCCTCAGCCTTCTCTCAGGCTGAGCAACCAATACATATTTCCTCAGAGGTAATGTTTTTTAGACAAGTGATTGTTTGCATTGGTCCCTCCTGGCTCCCTGTCCTGGTTTGGGCCAGGATAAAGGTAATTTTCTGTCTTGTACTTTTGCTTTCAGCTAAGTTTCTTGTAAGTAGCTGCACTTTCTGAAATTAACAGAAGTTTCTCAGACAGTGTCTCCTTCTAGGACTGATAACACTGGATGTTTATAGTTACTGCTAGAGACTGGTATGCAAACTCAAGGACATTGCTAATTCTATGATTCTATGATTCTATGACAAAAAGGCAAAAAAGTACATGCAATCCTGAGATATGAGATTAGGAAGACATGAAGTATGGATGTATATGGATGGATGCAGAAATGTCAAAAAATATAGGTCTAGAAGCAAGGAGTAGCTTAGAAAAATTTAAATACTTCTTGTCTGAGTTCCCTAAAGGCACTCTCCTTACTTATTTGCCTTTTCCTCCATCCTTTCCTGCACCCCTGGAAGTTTGAGAAAATCAGTGGAGAGCTAAAGAAGTCCAAGTGCCTGGCCACAGGGTAGAATCACTTGATACCAACTTTGGTTGTTTTGTAGCTGCAGACAAGGAGATGGTGGAATGGGAGGAGGTAGAACCATACTTGCTGCAAATGGGATTTGCCTTTAATCTGAGACTTGGGGTAGATCCACCTCTTAGGAGATGGAATGTCTGATCCTCTTGGAATATTTGTCCCCCACTGCTTTTAGGGAGTGCATGAATGACCCCTGTCTTTCAGCAGCAGCCAGATGAGACAAAGTGTAAGTAGGACTTCCACAAAAGGCATAACAGGGGAACAAGAGCAGAGGGAGCAGATGGTGACATGGTGGACAAGTGCCCTTATGGAAAAAAGAGAAAAAAGGCTGGAAGGGGAGGAAAGCAGAGAATGAAAGAAGGCAGGGAAAGTAAAGAGAAAACAGAGGAGAGCTGAATTAAAAATGTTTTGTTCTGGTGAACTGAAGGCCCCATTAACAGAGAAGAAACTCAGAAATTCACAGTATTTCTCCCTAGGTCTTCTCACTGGTCACCAGTTTCCCAGAATGACTTCTTCAGTCCAAACTTTCTACCTTCTGAGGTTTGTTTACAAACAATGTCGTACAGCATTTAAAGTGCTTCTGAATTACATTTAACTGGTGCTTCTTCTGTACCACTGCATGTTAGCAGTGGTGCCAAGTTATGTCAAAGACTTGCTAGCTAGAACAATTGAGCTGCCACCCCCACTGGAAAGCCTCCAAACATTTCAGTAAACATGGAAAGGTGTTGGCAGTCCTCTTTTAAAGAAGCCTCAAAATGATCTCCTGCTTCTCTGAGGAGACAGTGTACCCAGTATGTACACAAATATATATTATATATGAGGGGAGTACAAACATGATGAGCAACTCTGACTGTGGGACTTAGAATTGCATTTCTGATTTTAGAAGAAGAGTCTTCATATTTTTTGACTGAACCCTAGGGTTTAGCCTGAAGAAAGAGGCTTCATACTAGGACTGAGAATATCATTTCATGAAGATATCTTCATTTCATGAAGAATATCATGAAGAAGGAAGAGTTAGACTGGATGCAAACAGCTTCTTGAGCTGTATTCTGTATTTAAAAGGGCTTGCTTCCTTTTGATTATTATTAATGTTTTGCTTGTATTGACATCCACCAAATGACACTGTGTTGTACCTTGTGTTGGATCTAACACAAGCTCCACACCATGAAAGCAAAAGCAGCAGCATCCAAGCCAAAAGATATAAGGTAAGTCATTTCACACAGACCTTGAGACAAAGATCTTTCTAGAGATGAAAGTCTCTGGAAAGTTTGAAGTCCTGGTAGACTCTACAGTGTCTCAAAAGGATAAAGAGGAAACCAGAGCACCATGAGAAGACTCAGTAGTTGGAGCCTTGTTGCAAATAAGCCCTCAGTAGGCTAATCCTACCTCATAGATATGTTGGAACAGAAAATTTGAAGAAGCTCCAGGATTTCTGAAGAATACGGAAGTCCAGGTGCTGCTCTAACATCTGCTTTTCCCACATTAATTTCTTTCATGTCAAGGGATTCACTCCTATGAGTAAAAAGATCAGAATATGGCCCTGAGTGTCTTATTCCTGCACTTCTAATCCCCCATCTTTAATAATTTTGAAATCTATCACATCAAAATAAATGAAAGACACTTCCTGAACAGAAGCAATTTTTTTTTTTACCGTGCTAAAAACAAGTCGGAACAAACAGGAAATTATAAATAATTCTAAGTTATTACAGGATCCTGATGGAACAATGCTGTCATTAAACTTAGGAAGTCCTAAAATATGTATTCTTGGAAAACAGCGGGATTTTTGCATTTTAAAGAAAAAAATGACCACATTTATAAAATTCAGTTCATGTTTTGGAGAAGCAAATTGTTCTGGAGAAGTAGTCAGCATGGGATTGTTAGCATAACGTATTGCTTCCTGCAACATCTTCTAATATTTTTCTAAGAGAGGATGACAGATATCACAGAGTATTAGGCTAGTAACTCATTAAGAATTGCAAAATGCAGAATTCACAAACAATCAGTCTAGTCCTAGAATGTCTAGCTAGTTCCTTGCTGAAGAACCTTACCTGTCATTGTGACAACTGATTTGCTGTTGTTCACCAAAAAATAGCTGTTGTTCACCAAAAAGCCCCAAAAGTCCCAAAACTATAATCACACCTCAGATTCAGATTGTGATTATTTAACAACCTCCCCATCTGGATTCCTCTTGGTTTGTGGAAGTTGAGCTTATTTCAGTACTTGCAGCTTAGTGTAGGAGGTTAGTTGAAATCCTCTGTAAGAGCCCTTTGATTTTACTTGAAGTACACGAGGAACATTCCTCTGCCTGACAGCATCAGTCACACAGGAGGCAGCAAAAGGCGCACAGAGGAAGCTGCCCTGCCACATTGCACACTGGGGCAAGTGAATGCTCTTTAGCCAAGCTGGAAGAATCATGGATACTAAATATGCCTGAAGATCATATGGTCGATCAAAACATCATAGTGAAGAGGCTAAACGTAGGTATGAAAAGTGCCTTATCCTGCACTTCTAATCCTCCATCTTTAATAATTTTGGAATCTATCACATCAAAATAAATGAAAGAGACTTTTGAGTGGAAACTGATTGTCAATGCCTGGTGACAAAACAGAACAGCGTAGGAAGGTTGAACCATGAAGGCTGGTTGAACCTTCCCTTACACATCCCTCAGCATTTTGGTGACAGGTTGTCATGACAGTACCAGAGCCATGGAATGAGGGAGGGTTTCTTCTGAGATATATAATTGGATGTCATTGGAGATAGCACTGGTAATATCCCCAGAAAAAAATATAACAGAAAGCAGACCATCCTACTGTGTGTTTTTCATTCCTCCCCTCAGATTTTTGCCTTCTTCTGCAGTGTTAAATTTAGAACAGTTTCAATCTTGACCTACCATTTCTTCCAAATTAACATGCTGTCTGAAGAGTAGTTGTTTGTCACTGTGAAATAAGCCTGTCTGAGGCCTGAGTGTGACATTTGCATGTGTAAACTGGACAGCAGTACAGCACTGATCACTTGGTTTCTGTTACAATTAGGAAGTGCAATTGCTTTCTGAAGTCTTAATGGTTCACTGAAATTTAACCTTCCTTCGTTCCTCCTTCTTTCGTTCCTTTCTTTGTCAGCAAACTGGTACTGCACCAGTGTATCCCAACTCAGCATCTGGAATTTGGTTCAAAACTCCCAGAGCTCAGACTTCCTCGTTCATCTTATTCTGAGTCCTTCTTTTTGTCTATTTTTAAGCTTGTGCTTGGGCCCTGGTCTGCTTCACAGTCTTCTGTCATGGCATCCTGTATCCATGGCACATCTTCATCAGGACTGGCAGCCCCATCAACTGAGTCAACATCATGCGCTGGATTTTTGGGAGAAGAAACAGTGGTCTCCAGAAGTCATTTTATCTGTGGAATTGGACTAAATTGGGGTGGATATCTGGGGATGGGACATCTGTCCATTGGAAGCCAGATTCTTTAGCTCAATTATTATTTCACCTTGGATGCTCTCCAGGTGAGCCATTCAATTCTGAGCCCTGAGGCTCAAGTCTGGCTTTCACTGGCACTCTCATTGACTGTCTCATATGTGCCACATTGCTGTTAACATTAGTGGTAAAGAAGCACCCTAGGTGAAGTCTGAGCTTCCCATCGAAAGCCTGAAGGATAGCTTTCTGCAAAGCAGAATTCATGGGAGGTGAATAAGAGGCTTTTGTCTTGAAACACTTGGTGCATAGCCTTGGCACACACTCAGGCAGCTGCATCTCAGCTCTGACCATCACCCTAAGCAGCACCTGACACTTTGGGTTTTTCTAAGACTGGGTATTAAGAAAAATGTATTCACTGAAAGGGTTGTCAGGCACTGGAGCAAGCTGCCCATGGAATCACCATCCCTGGAGGTATTTAAAAGACATGCAGATGTGGTGCTTAAGACATGGTTTAGTGTTGGACTCGTCTGTGCTAGGTTAATGGTTGTACTTGGTGATGTTAAAGGGCTTTTCCAACCTAAATGAGTTCTGACTGTGCCTCCCCTGAACAATGTTCCTGCCAGCAGGAGTAGTCATAGATTTGGCAATGCTCTCCTGCCCTGACACAGCAGTAGGTACTCCTCCAAATCCCATGATTAAACATGATGGTTCCTCAGAAACTGGTCCAGTTATTGTCCATATGTGGTATCCTGCTACTTGTTCTGCAAAGCAGGAGACAGTGCTGCGTAGGGCAGCGATGTCAGTTCCTTCAGGAAAGTCTAGTATGGAAGAAGTAGATTCTTGGCTGTGAAAGCTTCTCCTGGCATTGTCAGAAGTAAAAGCTTAGATTACTCTTAATGTAGCTCTTCTAGAGCTTGAGGAAAAAAGCTGTCTTGCTGGAAAACATCACATTAATCCTCTTTACAGCTCCTAACTTTTGCTGTGGCCAGTAATCTTTCTTGTTATTTACTCATGGCCAGACAGAAGCCGCCCATCCCCTGCTTCTATTTGTAGCTAAGTAACAAGGCCTTTCTTTCAGATAGCCGCATTATTTAGCTAGTCTCTGACTGTTTTGAATTTACTCTAAGCATGAAAAAGCCCTGCAAGTCCATTTAAAAGATCATCTTTCCCCTGGGAAGAGAAGGAGTAGAAGAGCATGTTTATTTCAAGATAACTTGCAGCCATACTTTTTCTGCATGTCCAGAAGACTGAGCCTACAGCAGAGATAGACTGACACAATCCTACAGCTCTCCTGCATCAAGCAATTTCTTGTACTGAAATGCACTCCTGGGCTTATATATATGAAATGGTTATCTCTGGTCCATACCATCCCATCATTACTGCTTCTCTTCCCATCAGAGAATAAACTCCAGTCTTGGAGTCAAACTGTGGAGTTCTGACTCAGGAAATATTTCTTGTTGTTGCTATTATTTATTAATGGTAATAAAATAATAATGCACCATTATTTATGTATAGGCTGATTTGTATCTAGATCATGACTATGAATTTGCAAGTCTCTTAAATGCAGAGTAAGAAAACGGTGCAGACTCTGCTAAGTTTTAAAACACAAATTAAACGCATATAGTCCCTTCCTAAAGAATATAAGGGAAAAAATGAGACAGCAAGCTGTTAGAAGATTGCTCAGCTGGATAAAGTTTGCGTAATTTATTTTGATTTTATCCTTGTAGAAAAAGCCCCCAAAGTACTTTACTTGGAAGTGTTAAAAATAATCCAATTAAAGTTTCCTTTATTTAATAGATGGTAGATTATATTTTTAAAAATACAAGAAAATTAAGACCTGAGGCTTGTTTTCTTTATAATACTAATTTAAGGAGAAAGTTTCTTTGCCTCATAGCTCTTTCACAAAGTTTGTGCAAGGTTAAAGAGCAAGAAGTCTCATTAACAGTACCAATTTCAGGGTTGCTTGGATCATCTTACTGTCATTTGTCTAGGATTTCTGTGTTTGCATTGGGATGTTTCACATCTGCCATCCTCAAAGGATACGAGCAATAGTCTATCATTTATTTACTCTCTTCTGTTGAATAGTTTTCCTGCATTTTTTATTTCGGGAAATGTTTTAATCTTTGATCCACACCTGCCCATATTTGTTTTGTTTACTTCATCAGTGACGGCCTGCACAGTTCTACATTCCTATGTTCTACAGCTGCAAGAACATTGTAGCTCAGGTTCTGAAACAATCTTTTTTTCTGGGCAAAAAAATAAATCAGTTTTCATTTCTTGGTTAATATCCAATGAAAGGATCTTGCAGTACTTCATCTGAGTCATTTTTTTTCATGGTGAGTCCTGGATCAGGTATGTGTGAGTACTCAGAAGACACCTACTTTTAGTCACTGTATTTCATTGTTCAATTCTTTTTTTCCTATCATTAGGCACTGTTATTATCTCACCTTTTATCATCTTTTCTTTCAGAATCTACACAGTGTCTTAGCTTAATGTTTTTCTAAGAAAGCGTTAACTTGCAGTAAACAGGTTTTGAGCAATTAGTTGTATGATGCGTGGCCCAAATATCATTCGACCACTGCCTAGACCTCACTGACCTGAAAAGTGACAGGTCCATTGAGGACTAAAACTGACCCTGCTGTGTTGTTGTGGTTTGTTTTCTATTCTCTGACCAGCTTGGTTTTTCTGGTTGCTTCTTTCTGTCCAGTGGTAACCATATACCAGATGTCCTCTTCTTGTCACATCATGAAAAAGCTGCTTTGCTCTTTTTCATAGCCATGAGATAGATCTGATTCATGTCAAGCACAAAATGATAGAGAGAAGAGGCTTCTTAATCTTGACACACTTTCTGGATTATTTAAAGAAAAAAATATATTTTTAGTAAATAATTTAATAAAATAAGCAAAACTAACCTCATGCTCTGCATACCTCCAGTTGCAACAGTAGAATTATTATACCAGCTAACAATTTTGTCCAATGAGCTGGACAAAACTCATTTTTGAAGTCAGATGTTTTGCAAAAGTCAACTTTTAAATCTACTACCAGTAAGCAAAAATTGATACAACTAGCTTTGGTACTAGACTTACCATCACTGAGGCTTCTCTTAGTGAGAAGCCAGGTTATGCTTTTCACAGTTTCTTCAGCCAAGAAGCTGAAGGTCAAGGCTGGAACAGAGTCCCATTGGCAAAATCCTGAGCATCATTGCTCATTTGTCTCATTTGAGGAGAGGAACCTCAAAGCACAGCAGTGCCTCCCTCATGCATCACCCTCTTGGGAGGGAAATAATTAAGCTGAGAAATTAGACCAAAATAAGCTTCCCCTAAGCATAATTTAACTCCATGCTGTTGCCAAGAATGTGACAAGGAAATGGTAAGCATAGGCTGATATATATTTTTAATTCTTCTTAGAATGTCTTCTAATCTTGCGAAGAAAATGGCTATTCACTGTTCCTTCCTGCTTTGTGATGCTCTAGGGATTCTTTCATTTTTTGTTCTTCCCACCCTTTCATTTGCAGCAGCAGCACTGGCTAATCAAGATGCAGCTGTCAGGACTGCTGCATCCCAGTGCAGCCCTGGCAGCTCCTGGTGAACTCCAGCTCACAAAAGCACCAGTGCACATGCACAATGCCAATCTCCATTACCACGTGGCCTTAGTTTGGGTTTATCAGCTTTAAGTTAAAATGCCTTTGAAACCAACAAGACACAAGCACATGTTGAAATACTTTGCTAGATGGGAGCAGCCTGCTGAACTGTGTCCCCTCCACAGACGGTTGGAACAGACTGTGCCTGGCTGTTGAGCATCACAGAAGAGGATGTGCACAGACGTACATCCATCTGCAAAATGTGGAGGATGATTAAACGTTGTCTCCCCATAATGAGCCAGCCTTGTACTTAATGATCGTGGTGATGAAAACAAACCTAACACACCATTTCGCCTGTTAATTTTGCACAGCTCATAGGAGTTGATTTTATGACCCTGTCATGCCTGACCAAAAAAATGATGCCCAAAATGCAAATTTACAACTAAAAAATGTGAGTGTGATTGATGTAATGAAGCAAATGTTGAAAACAAGTTTCTAGGCATTATAGGTTCTGTGATGGGATCCAAAGAATAAAGACAGCATGTGGTATCTGAAAAATATTTTATGCTATGAGTTGCTCAAAGGCACATATATTTTCTCTTTGTGAAAGAAAGTTGGCTGGTGTCTCCACTGAACTTCAAGGTTTTTATTATTATTCCTAATTATGCTATTTTTCTGATGACCTAATCAAACCGAAAAAGTAAATCAAACCTTTGACTTTTGCAAAGTCATAAAATGCCTCACTGTGTCCTTGAATTTAATATTTCCTAATTGGCAGTTGTTCCCCAAAATAATTATGCTGTAAATTTATTTTTATAGCCTGAAGTTCTGTTCTAGGACAATTTCACCTCTTGAATTTGATGTTGATGTTTTAGGAGATTTTTTCAGAAGGATGGTTACCATTGAATTATAAAAGATTTCACATGCCACAGTGGATCATTTTATTCTCTGATGCAACCCTGAGAAGTCAGAGAAGTTATAAAAGATTAAATTGACTTGGAATGATTGAATACTAACATACTGGAATATCTGGGATTAGCTTGTTTCTTTGAATATTTGAAAAAAGAATAGTATAAATAACATCATCATTTTACACTAGATAACTACATTTCTCCATGGATCAGCAGTCTCCATGGGTCCTGAAAGTACCCTTGAGTAAAAGATATTTTTTAAAGTCTCTTTTTCACATACTACACGTTAAATGCAACACAGATTTCAAGTTTCTATAAAGGTACTCATTTATTATTCAATGTTTTGGGTGGATTCCTAAAGCTCCTAGCAATGCTCTAATTTGTTTTAATTAAGTTGTTTTGTATTATCCAGGAACCATCTTATTTTTTCCTTACCTGGAACTCTGATGTGTCTTCTGATGGCAAGTTATTTTTTCTGCTCAGCTCAGAAGTCGCTGCCTCATCTTCCCAGGCCTGATGCTTGGTTAATATTTAGTAACTCTTTAAATTATATGACCTAAATGCTTCAATCAGTTTTCTAGATTAGGTTTGTGCAGTGAAACAACAGCTTGGAGACTGTCATGAAAGCACTGGCCAGAGGAACTGTGCTGGTCCAGCACAAGTCCTGTGAGGAGAGGCTGAGGGAGCTGGGGGTGTTCAGCCTTGAGAAGAGGAGGCTCAGGGGAGACCTCATCACTCTCTACAACTCCCTGAAAGGAGGGTGTAGCCAGGGGGTGGTCGGTCTCTTCTCCCAGGCAGCTATCAGTAGGACAAGAGGGCATGGACTTAAGCTCTGCCAGGGGAGGCTTAGGTTAGATATTAGGAAGAAATTCTTTACAGAGAGGGTGATCAGGCATTGGAATGGGCTGCCCTGGGAAGTGGTGGATTCTCCATCCCTGGAGGTTTTTAAGAAGAGACTGATATGGCACTCAGTGCCATGGTTTAGTAACCACGGTGGTAGTGGATCAAGGATTGGATTTGATCATCTCAGAGGTCCCTTCCAACCCAGGTGATTCTGTAATTGTGAGGGCAAAGCTGGAAGCCAGTCTCCTGTCTCCCTGCAGCCAGGAAGGGCTGAGCCCCAGGAGTGAGAAGGTGGGCAGGTGGGGCTGGCAGCCCTGGATGGCTTTGGTAACTGGTACGTCCTGCCTGGCAGCCCCGCTGGCCCATGCTGCTCAACATGCAAACACCCAGAAGGGCTTGCTGAAAGGCAGGGAGGGGACTTGTGTGGCCACCACCTTCCAACAGTGCATAGCATATTTTCACACAAGTTTCATGAAAAATGAACCTTTCCACTGATTTAGCCATACTTGCACCAGACCCAAAAATCTGCACGCTTTGTTCTGTTGCTTCAGAAAAGTCTTAGCTGGCAAATCTGCCCCAGAAAGAGCTTGAGCAGGCAACCATCCCCAAACTTTAATCTAACTACATGCAGCAATTAAACAGAACAGTATATGTTGCTGTAAATCAGAAGAGAGCAAGGCAATATTTACTCAGGGTATCTGCTTGTATGGAAGGGAGCTTCATCTGTTTGTCTTGTAGTCCTTTGAGACACACCAGGACAATTTCTGAGGGAAATGATTGAGACTGGTTTTGATCCCTGTAGCCTTGTGCAGTAACATTAGGTAATGTAAGAAAAAAACAGCAACCAAACCCCTGCAATAGAGGGAGTGGAATGATCCCTTCTGAATTATTTAAGATGTGGATTTTCTATCAAGTGTCATGAAAAATAAGCAACTGTAGGAGATGCCCAGAGCTTGACTAGAGAATATTAAGCCCAAGAGAATACAACATTAACAGGGTATTTCTTTAACCCAATGGCAACCACCATGTGCTACTGAAATAGTAATTCCTTGTAATATTTATACAGGTTACTTTAAATGTTCTCCACAATATTTTAAGGTTTAAAGTGTTCTAGGCTGCAGCTATTCCATGTTTAATTACAAGCAAGAGTGACTGTAGCATCCAGAGAGTGGAACAGTCTTGAATTAACTGCTTACTTTTACAGATTTCTGTGTTTTGTCTTTGTCTTCATCTTTGTCTTTCCTTCTATCTATCTAAGCAAATATGACTTACTGGTTTTTGAACATTTTTGTTTCACAGTAAGGAATGATTCTCTCCTGTCTGATGCTATACTTCCTGCTATGCTGCTTACTAATTTGGGGTTTTACAAAAAATAATTTTATTGTTTGTTTTTAGTTGTTAACCATGGAAAGAGCTTGTTTTATCTAGTATAAAAATAATATTAATTTGAGGCATAGAATCCAAAAAGAAGCCTTATGGCCTTAGTATGCATAGCCAGGATCTGGGTCTGTAATTAGTAATGCTTTACAAGCATCTATAAATGTTAGCCCAAGAGGTGGAAAGAAGAGAACCATACTATGTGGAGGACTGCTACGTATAATTATATAATTCAAAAAAACAGAGACCCCAATATAACAAAAGGAAAAAGAGGAAGAATAAAATTGTTCAGAGTTGTCAGAATTTTTCAGCAGCAAAGTTCAGAGTGCCGCCTTCCTTGTTTCTAGCTAATTACTACTCTTGAAAGCTCCTTTTAATTTGGAAAGGGAAAACAAAAGGAATAGGGATTTACATTTGAACACAAGACCTCTGGCATCTATGTTTCTGCAAAGATCAGTGTGGAATTGCTCAGGTACACTGAGACTGTATGACCTCGCCCAAAATTACCCTCTGTGATTATTTTTTATTTTCCTGATAGATATATTTTTTCCAGTGTTTGAGAACATGCTGACACTCTTCATGTTGCCCCTAGCCCTTGAGCAGGTCTTGCATCTGGACTTGTTCTGAGTATTTTGGCATCAGAAGTAAGTTTGAGTAACCCTTAATCTCCTAGATCAGACTTTATGGACTGCCAGACAGCATTCCATTTCATTCTTACACAGAAGTACTTGCTGCTCAGCCTTGTGGCCAGGTGATCCTTACCACTTCATTTATTTTTCAATACATCTTTGCACATTAAGTTATAGGATGAGAGCAGTGATAGTGGGAGGTAATCATAGACAATATTATCATGATCTCAGAAGAAGGGGAGACATGGTAAATCACTTGCATAAGATTTGGACCACCACCCACCTGAAGTGACTTTCAGCACATCATTTTATTACCTGGTCCCACATATTCTCAGTAAAACATGAGCTGGCACACTTGGCAAAATAGCTTAAAAGCCACTGGTCAAAAGTGTACTCTGAAATGTAGAACTGCCTTTTCAGTTTATGATGCTGTGGAAGACATGAGGAAATTATTCCTGTCTCTCCAACGATTCAAATTGCTTCAGACTTGAGGATCTTTTCTTGCATCTGCCAAAACTAGGTTTTAAAGCCAAATATCATACTAAGTGTCCCATTCAGTGCACATTCTAATTCATAAAGTATTTTCATTCACGGCCTCATCCTTAACCTTATAAAATAAGATGGCATTCCTTCAACATTATTTTTAACCATCTACATTCTCTTTCCTCTCCTCATTTAAAAGCTCAGACTCTGTTCTTCTTGAAATTCATTTTAAAGCCCTGTGTACTCAATAGGTCGTTTATACACAGACTTCAAATCAATGAGAGGAATGTCAGTAGCAACTGGGAGTGCCTGTTTCATCAGTGAAGTCTCATCAGAGATCTCCTCCTGAGTTTTGCATCTGAGGGCTCCTAAATGTCAGATTATGGCTCTTTAATGTCAGAATGAGAAAGATGGCAGTGAGGCTGGGATCCGAGCAGACAGAAGCTCATTTTGGGATTGCATTGGGATGCAGACTTTCCCCATTAGGATACTGAAATCTGAGTTCCTCCTTGGTGAAGAATATGTGGTAGAATCATAGATTCATAGGATCATTTGCTTTGAAAAGACCTTTAAGACTACCCAGCCCAACCATCATCCTGAGAATGTGTGATTCTGAGGTCCCTTCCTCATTCAGTTTTCATCGGAATACACGTGGAGGCAGATGTTGACACAAAATGTAGCTAAGACACCCTGAGGGCAGCGAGTGGGAGCTTGAGCAATTCACTCCCCTGCTGACTGTGCTCCCAGGGTGAGCAGGACTTGCCATAATGTCATCCTTTATTAAAGGCTAACATGAGCCTGGGCACGTGCAGGCAGAGGCAGAGTGGGCGTAAGTTACCGCACTTGGTTGCTGCACATAAGTAGAGAATGCGTCACTCTACCAGGATCATTCCAACCCCTTTTATTACACACGTAGACAGAGAATTAAGGTCAAATCTTCTGCATGGAAATAATCCAAGGGTTTGGGTAAGTATCGTATTCTTTAGTTCTCTGCAATCTGAAATAACAAATAAAAAAGCAACTAAAGGGGCTACAGATAAATCACACTGGCCTTTTTATTGTAAAACCCGTTTGGCTGGATAGGTATTAGTATTCAGAATTGCAGCAACAATTCCTATACAAACTCTCTAACTTGACTAAATCAGCAAATACAGTGGACTAAATGCCAAAGCTGCTGAGTCTAGCGCAAGCCACATTTTACTTCCTCTTTTTTGAGTATACTTTATGCCTAAAAGCAGATTTTGTAAATTCTACGCTGAGATTAATCATGTGTTGTGTTCAAAGACAAAACAGAGCCCAAAAATGAAAGATTTTTTAAAACTACATCCTATGTTCATTCATTAAATCTTATTCTATTGTATATTGGAAATAGTCCACAACCACATAAGGCTTCCTTATTCCTTTCATCATATGTAAGGATGCTTTCTTCACCCTTATTTGAAAAGTTTACAAAAGGTGTTTATATCTCCAGGAAGACATGACTGAATCTAAAACAAGCTCCCTCTCTTACAAGGCATGTTGACTGAGCTTTCAGAGATCTGAAACGAAAAGCCTAAGGATGAAATACCCCATGAAAACTCAAATAATCTTGGACAAATAGTACACATATGATATTTACACATGGAACTCTTTACACTGGTGATATTTTGGGGGCTGGTCTTTTTTTTTTTTTTTTTGGTCAAAGCTTTTTCCTCATGTGGTCTTTTCTCTCCATTTTCAGGGAGTTATCTCTGGCTCTCAGTCCTATGGATTTAGTGAGCTACACATCTCACAGAACAGTATTAGAGTTCCAGAGAAAGGGAGAGGGTTTTTTCTGTTCATACCGTCCTCCCCCTTGCCTTCCCTGTTACTTATATTTTAACCATTCTAATCATATTGGCCAGGCCCTCAGCCTCCCCATCCCTCCAAAAGAGTATTAGCTACATTTTCAGATTCAAGGAACTTGAAAGTAGGTGTGATTTTTTTTCACCCAGTGCTGTGGCCCATTCCTCACTGCTCAGTTACAGAACAAAATGGAAATCATCAGTGAAAGGCAAAATTTGGTGCAAGTACTGACTTTTTGAAATGTTATCTTTCATATGTATTTGTAAGCACAAAATACACTGTGTTACATACAAACACAAAAGTATGTTCAAGTGTGTGCATACTCACACATACACCTTTGTATCTCCTGAAACAGATGTCAGAGAATGCTTTCATATATAAACCTGCTACACATGTATATATGTTAAATCAGTTTCAGTCTCCATGAAACTATGAGTAGTATGAGCTGACTGATTTTCCAATACAGTGCCAGATGTATTCGAGCACAGACCCTATGAGGAGAGGCTGAGGGAGCTGGGGGTGTTCAGCCTGAAGAAGAGGAGGCTCAGGGGAGACCTCATCACTCTCTACAACTCCCTGAAAGGAGGGTGTAGCCAGGGGGAGGTTGGATATTAGAAAAAATTTCTTTACAGAGAGGGTGATCAGGCATTGGAATGGGCTGCCTGGTGAGGTGGTGGATTCTCAGTCCCTGGAGACATTTAAAAAGAGACTGGATGTGGCACTCAGTGCCATGGTCTGGTAACCGCAGTGGTAGTGGATCAAGGGTTGGACTTGATGATCTCTGAGGTCCCTCCCAACCCAGCTAATTCTATGATTCTATGTGATCCAGTAACAATTTAACCAGCACTAACAGATAATTTTGGAATACAGTACAACTCAGCAACAGAAAGGTTAGTGTAAATTAATGAAATATAGAGACACCGAGTGAGATTTTAATTTGAAACTCCTGGAAGCCACAGGTTTAGCATCTTCAGAAATACAGTTTTCTGCACCCAAGATGACACTGGAATCCAGCCACTCTTCCCAGGAGCCTACTGGCCACGTCAGCAGCCCAGGGGAGCTGGTAGAAGAGAGTTCAAATCCTCTTCTTCCTTTGGCATAGCCTTACATCAATGCTTTCCTGGTGCTTCCCCAGACTACCACTGATGTTGATTTTTTAGCTTTTTTCTCAGTAGTAAACAACCATAGAAAGAGAGAATTAGAGCAGGGAACTGAGGTTCTTGTTTTTATTAGCGCTTACCTCCACCAGGGAGATGTTATATGGAAACTTGACCTAATAATTTTTGTCCCATCTTCCTCAGATGACAATAATGTTCTAATTAAACAGCTGTTGTTATAGCAGGTGCAGTGATTCTGTCAGCCTGAAATTAGGTGGTTGAAGGAAAACCATATCTCTGTTGTAAACTTCTGCAAAATCTAATAAGACATTGTAAGACAAAATTATTAAAAGCAATGTGATTAATGACTAGAATTTGGTGTGGTTATTCCTGGTGTCTGTCTTTTAGTGATGGAGAGCATCATATGTGATAACTAAATTCATTGTTCTGTTCCTTTATTATCTTGGAACCACAAACAAAAGCAACCCAAAACTAAAATAAAATATTTCTCAGGAAACACCAATTGTTTGTATTTAAAAGATAATAGTAAAAACAGTCCTTGTGGAAATGACGGTACCTCACAAAACTAGAAATACTCTTGTTTCTTTCCAGCTAGGGATAAAAACAGCAGGAGCAGCTCGTTTTGTCTGTAATAGCTCTTCTTAGTGTATAACTTACTAAAAAATTGTGCTGCTTTATCCCATTTTCTAGGTACAATCATCCTTCAAGTGTGTGTTTATTTTCCTGTTTCCTTCTATTGCTTCAGGTCTGTATTAGACAGCTATGATGGCATGATGGGAAGGTTTCAAACTTTCAGCTGAAGATCATTGCAAGTTTCATCTTCATTTTATATAAGCAGTTAAATTAAATAGGAGGGCTAGAAACAGAGATAAAACTCAATCTCCATGTACATTAAAAATTTTGTAGGAGTTATACAAAGCTCATAGTGAAGCCTACAAGCAGGGAAGTCTTTAAGACTCAATATCTTTGTTTCGTATGTGGTAGTTCATGTCTAGAGATATGTAACAGAAAAAATATCTTTCTTTCAAGAAAAGAACCCAAATAAACTATTTACCTCATGAATGAAATAAAAAACCCAACAGAACAAGTTGTTGGGGAGTGAGTCTTGTTGGCTGCTGTACTCAATTATATCTTAGATAAACGTGTTACTTAAGACAGCCTGTGAAGGTCACAAGCAAATCACAGCCCAGCAGAATTCAAGATTGCAGAAAGAAGAATCTCAGAGAGAGGTAAAATTCTGTTAACCACCCCCTTTGTTTTTATCAGTCTTGGGGACTTACATCCCTTATGCAAGGGACAGTTTTGGCCCTTATGCATCACCTCTCCCTGAGAACCCTAAACATCCCTGTGGTATATAGGAGCCAGGCAGATGCTCCCCTGACAGCATCCCTGGGGATCCCAGGTACCTTTCCCAGGGACAAGCAGAGTGGGTTGTACATGCCCAAAATTCTGGGGACCAGCATCCCCAGGGGATGATGGAGGAATCAAGATGCTTTTCCTCTTGGAGTTGTAGCCACCTGGCGTGTTTTGCTAGCCTCAGAGCAGTTAGCATCCTATTTGATGACACGGTGGTTCTGCTCAGGCTGGTAAATATGTCAGGACAGACTTTGCTTCAGGGGGGTTGGTCTGAATTCCTGCCTCTACCACTGCTGTGTGACACTTCTCAGCATCCCACCCAAAGGTGGAGAGTGCAAATAGCCCCAGAAAGAGGAACATCCCATCACACGGAACTGCAGTTTGAACCTGTCAGAGCTGTAAGGTCACTTGTGTGAAGCCTGCTTGGAATGGGTGTTACAAGCACCCTGCAATGTGCTTTTGTGCTCACTGCCAGCAGCCTGATGACAGCAAAATTGAAATGCTCTTCACAGCACACACTCAATATTTGTGTGAACTTCACCCTGGCCTTTTGTTCTGAGTTTCTCTCGCTCTTCAAAACAATGGAATGAAAAAGAAAGAGCAAGTCCTGTACACCAGAAATGGTTGGATGTACAAGCAAATTCAGTATGAAATATGCTGATAGAAATTTGGAGTTGTATGTCACAATGACATGATGTTATAAAACCAGTCAATGGTGAAACAGAGACAGTTCAGATCATGAAGATTCACAGCCTTGTTAAGGAGGATCCTTGTTCTTGTGCCACTCTGCACCACAGATTTTATTAAATGGGGTGCTTGCTTCCCTCATTATGAAAGCAAACAGGAATTTTTACATTCATAGGCTATTCCATAATCTCCCTATATAGAGGTACACCAGCTTGTACATCTTTATACATGTACATAGATGTCCCACTGATGGAGGATATCATATATAGTATATATATACTTTGCAAAATGAGTGTAATATTTACATTGTGGTACTATTATATGCATAATATTTATAGGCATGCTATTTATAGATTTGTAATTCTTCCCAGTTGCAGGAAAGTGAAACATTGCAATGCAAAAAAATGTATATAATATACTATGTTATTTGTATATAGCTGTATTGTAGAGGTATTTCAAGAAACAATGCTAGTAAATACGTTTCATCTGCATTTGCAGTTCCAATAGCTGGTTGGAGAGGTGGAGAAGAGTTTTTGTTCCAGGAGCAACTGGAAGACAGTGATTAGAAGAGAGGATTTTTGTTCACATGGCCTGACACCTTCCTGCTGTTTGTAGCAGAAGACTGTCCTAGAGCAGTGACTTTGCTGGGTCCTAGGAGACCTGTGGAGAACGGGCTGCAAACCCACAGCTGGATCTGGCAGCCAGTGAGAGCTGTGCTTCAGCTACAGAGTGAGCTCATGATAATCTGGGAGAAACACTGTCCTACATCTTCAGTCTGTAATCTCAGCAACATCCAGTTTGGAGGTAGATTTATCAACAGGGAGGAACATTTACACCCCTTTCCCTTAGCACCACGGGGCACCCTCTGGCAGCCTTCTGAGGGTGCTGACCATTCTCTTCCCTATCCACATCTGTACTGCAGCTCTTCCTGGAGTATGTGTAGCAAATAGTCTGGAAGCTCTCTGGGTAGATATCCATCAGCCCATCCCAAATAGTCTGGAAGCTGTCTGGGTAGATATTCTTCAGCCCATCCTGCCCACTGGAGTTCCTTGAAATTGTCCCCAGAGTTGAGAGGCCAAGAATTACCGTGGAAACTCTTGCAGCAAACTCTTGTTGTACAAATATTTCGGTGTTAGTTAACACAGATTTATGAAGATGCTGATTGAAAGAGCAGCTCACTTTGTTCCCTTTCTGAGGTCACTTAGCTAATCTGCCCACTAAATCTGCATGCTGCACGTGTTGCTTTTTACTGACCTTAGAAGTTCTTGAAAAAGATGGATAGGAGAGGAGTTTAGAAATAGCACAAAATATTCTTGGCAGTAGCCCCTGACTACACGATAGCTATGAAGAAAGGATGACTCTGGCTGTGTTTCTGCTCTTGAGGTTAATGCAAATATGCCTGTCTAAGAACAGTTCCTGAGCAGGAAACTCATGGCTGCATGGTGCCATCAAGAAGAGGGTCTGTTTGTCTTATAATAGCAATGTGATCACTAGAAAAGGCTCCACACTGAGATCCTAGGTCACTGGCCTGATGCTGCATAGAGCTGTGTTCTTGGTGCTTTCTCTGGTTTAGGATGCAAACATGGATTGCAAACTTCATTGCTTGGCATCCCTTCTTCCATCTGTGCTCTCTTTCTTCTCATTATAAATCACAGGTTCTCCTACCTGTCCCTTATTTTATTTCATTGTATAGACATAACCTGTCAACATAACCTTCAGCCTTGCCATATTCCCTTTTGTGAAATCCCTGTTTTTTCAACAATGCCCAGTTCTTTCTTCCAATGTGATGTTTTCATTCATACCTAATGAATATTGCCTCCTATTTTTGTGTAATCAGCAATTTTCATTAGCTCTGTACTCCATTTTATGCCAAATGTATTAATAATAATTCTACATTTATTTACACTTTAATTTGTAGATCATCCTTCTCTGTCCTCTTTTTATTTTCTCCAGACGTATTGCTTGTAAACACTTTGGCAGTGTAAGTTCAACATATGTTTGCACATGAATAATTTAGTAATTTCACTAAACCACTATCAGCTTGAAATATCAGTCTGGATATGCCGAGTATACTGGGTACTGATTAGTATGGAGAATCTTCCTTCAGTAGAAAACAGCACTGTGAGAACAAATTTAACACAGGAAATATTTCAGATGCAAATATGTTCCGTTTTCACAAAAAATTTGAATAAATATGCTGCTTATTTTTGAATGACTCCTCGTAAATGGTTTTTCTTGCACAACAGTATAGCAAAACAGGATTTAAATTTACAAGTAGTACAAATAGAAAATTTGCCAATACATGGCTTCATACAGCTCCAAATTTACATGGACTTGGATCAAATTTGCCAAGTACTGTCAGCTGCAAAGGTGTTCAGGCTGTGGAGGAGGAGACACATCTTGGCAGAGGGACAGACCATGCCCCTTCTGCTCTTTCAGGGTCCAGTGATTAACGCTGTCAAGGAAGACATGGGAGGGTCACATTCAGTCTTCTGTCACCTGCATTGATTTGAACTGTAATTCTCTCACCTCAAGAATGCCTTATAAAAAAAAAATATCCCAAGATGTGTTTTCTTGATATTTACAGCTTTGAAAAACATTTTATAAACACTAAAATATTAGCTGTTAAGACTGAGAGAATGGCACAGCACAGTGGCTTGCTTGTTTTGCAGGGGATGCAAATTTGGAGCCTTTCAGGCAGAGCTGGGACTTGAATGCAGGTCCCAGAAGTGTCCCCATCACTAGGGAAATGAGGCAGACAACAAAGGTATGCAGTCCAGCCTTCCTCCCCTTTTGTTTCTTGAAAATCTGCCACAGGATGAGACCATTTTCTGCAGGCTAAAGAGATGTTTTGATGCAAAAACAATTTGATAAGAAAATCATTTTGTTTTACTTTGGCTGAACAAAATGAGTTTAAAAAAACATACTGGTCAGCTTGTTCTAACTGGAAGACAGAATGCTTGGGGTTTTTCTTGGCACTCTTAGTCCATGTGTAGATCATTGGTTTTAATGGGATGGCTGATCCTGTGGCTGTGCTGCTGCTGCTTAACATGGAGCAGAGAGAATCCCTTCTCCCTTCACAGAGTGAATATCCTGAGAAAAAAGACAGTACAGCTACAATCCCCACCTCCAGGTGCTTTGTCCCCTTTATGAGAGGCAGAGAGAACCCAAACCATGGGTAGAAGAAGCAAAGAGGAGAATGAGCACTGGGGCAGATCACTTGTGCAAAGATTTAAGCCGCTTCCTTCCAGTGCAGAGCAGCAGGCCATAGCCCTGGCTGCAGGGAGGTTCTCCTCCTGCCTCTGCATGGGATGCTGGCCTGAGCATCAATCCCCTCTCCCAACTTCCCTGGCATCCTTCTGCCTGTGGTGTAAGGAGAGCAACCTTCTCTGGCACGTGTGCTGTCCGTGCTTGTCAAAACGTAGGGAAATATCCAGGCTCTGTCCACCTCCCCTTGGAAAGTCAGTAGCCAAAGCTGCTGCAAGCCAGCAGCTCCTCCAGCTGTGTTAGACATATACCATTCAGGATTGCTTTTTTTTAGAAAGAAGAAAGCTGAGGAAATTCTTCAGCTGCCAAAGTGCAATGCTTTAGCTTGTCAGAGCCACTGTCCCCAGCTCCAGGACTGCACGAGTGTGTGACATGAGTTACTTCTTTTGACTTAGCTTGATTTTTACAAGGGCATGTGGTCATAGGACAAGGGAGTTAAACTGAGAAGGTTGGTTTAGGTGAGACAGCAGGAAGAAAATCTTTACTGTGAGGGTGTTGAGACACTGGAACAGGTTGCCAGGGAAATTGTGGAAACCCATCAAGGCCAGGCTGGATGAAGTTTTGAGCAACTCGTCTAGTGGGAAGTGTCCCTGCCCATGGAAGGGGGAGTTAGAACTGGATGATCTTTAAGGTCCCTTCCAGACCAAAGCAGTCTGTCATTCTATGATTTCCTAAATGCAGGTTTTATGGAAAGATCATCAGGCAGGGTTGCAGCTCGTCATTTGACTTAGTAGCGTATGTCATTTTGCAGCATTTATTATGAAGCCCAGCTGATGAGAGGTTTATTTGCATGATCAGTCTCTTCAGCTTCAGTGAGTCTAAGAGTACAAGCAGATCAACCTTGTCCCTAGAGACTATGAAAGTATACTAATTAAATGTATACAGGAGGCCGTATTTTGTATAAATGCTGAAGAGATTTGATTTATTATGCTTGCCTTGTTATAAAATGCCAACAGTCTAATATTGTTTTGTCTTGAAAAATTATCTTTTCTTTTTCCTTGTGGAATTAAAATAATGCCCACTTCCATTTAAACTCTAAAACTTCTGGTTCCAGCAAAGAAATCAAAAGAGACAGTGTGCCTTTCATTATATACAAAACAAGAAAAGAACTCCACCACCACTCAAACTCATCAAAACCAAAATGCTAGGGTGATGGAGGAGAGTATTTCTGTTCCATTTGATGCTTTTAATTGCAGTTCTTATGAATGGTCTGAATTTTTCATACCTGAGTTGCAGCACACAGCAAGTTATTTTTAGCAGCTGTAGCCCAAAGCTACTGTTACTGCTCTAGAGAGGCATATCCATAGATAACACTTTCCATCCTGTGTTTTCAGGCTCAGTAACCAAATTAAATGCATTACCTGACAGACCACCATCTTAAGTAGCTATTAACAAATATTAGACAAATATTAACTTAAAGGAGCCAGGAGGAAGATAAATGCAACCAAAGAAATTGCCTCCCCTTGTTCAAAACCTCAGTAGATACATAGAACCCAGAAAGTAGAGATTCTTTTTAAAGGTGCAAGAGAGGAAAGCTCTTTGAGATTTGCCTTTCTGCCATATACACACAAAAGGAACACCATTATTATTTACTTATTCCTAAAGAAAAAGGAATTTGCAAGTGAAGGTTAAATTTTGTATAGAAAAAAATCTGTTTCTGCTTTCTTTGAGGATTTTTATGGTTTTCAATACAAAGCAATCGGTTGAAAAAATAGGCTCTTCTGTAAAGAATTAGACAGCTTCTTTGCAGAGTGCATTTTCATTAGAGGGAACAATGGAGGCTGCTGGGTGGGTTGCAATAAGTGGCTTTACACTGAAGGACAAGCTGCATTTATCTGAAGGCAATTCATGGGTTTATAATGGACAGCAGGGCCTTTGTCTTTGCAAAGAGCCTTCCTGCAAATAGCTCTATGATTCATAGCCAAATCATAGTTGCTTCCTACTATCATGGCCATTTTAATAGCAGGGTTCACAGAGGAGCCTCGTCAAATGTGAAGTGGCACAAATGGGCTTGCACCCATTTTTTTGCACTTACTAGAATCAGATTAAATAAGTAAGAAGTCACGGTTGTGATCCTTGTAGGGATTTGTTGTGAAAGACTAAGCTCAAAGCACAATGTCTCAAGCCACTCATGCTTTTTTCTCAGTTAAAAAATTATAGGTATACTAGAGAATCCATCTAATAAAGGATAAAAATCTCATAGATTTACAGTTGCAAAAGTAAGCAGGTAAGGCATTCAGAAGTTTCTGATTAACTCAGTAGAAGTATTTTGAGATCTTTCAATGTAAATTAGTGTATAACTCTGTACATGGTAACGTCACGAGGGTGCTAATAATTGATAATACAGAACCCAGCTTTCATAACAAATATTTTGATCTGAATAAAAATAAATACACACAAAGTTCTATTCATAGGAGTTGTAAGTGTATATCTCAAAGTAGCATGGAAGGCCAAAACAGGATTGAGGTACTTTTGTGTTACGCGTTCACGGACATGAAAAATACTGTCTGTGCCTAAGGTTGTATAGCTTCTGTTTAATTAATCCACTGGTTTTTTCAGGTTAATTTGTGTAGTTTCTGGAGGCAACCTTATGTGTGACTAATAACTGTTTCTATAAGGTATTTGTCCAAGATGCACTTTAATTAAAAGTGAGCTCTGTTTATCTTGGAATATTCAGAGGGCATGTATGATGTTGCAGCATGACTGTTTGCTCAGTAAATTGTTAGTGTACTCAGAGGTAAATGGGATTATTGTTATTATATGCCACTAAATAAATATATATATTCTAGAAGTGGATGAGTTAAAGTCCATGGATTTTAGCCTATTTTAACTCAGCAACCTTAAATGGAAGAAATTAAGTTGAAATTTTTCAAACCTCATTTTTTTCACTATGAACTACCCTGAAAAGCATAGTCTTCTCTTGGACTGGACACAACAGGAGGGTTGTGAGATGAGAATAACATTGAATTCTGTTTTCAGTCAAATGAAAACTGTGAGAAGTCGTTTGCTCCTCTCTAAACTGCTTAGTAGTGGCCAAGGGCATTCTTATAGCACAAGGACAAGATGAGAAAACCCAACACCCCACTAGAGAATTGCTGAATTGCTTCAGATGGAGAATTCATTTCGGGCACTGATTCAGTTTGGCATTTGAGCATGTAGTCTTGCAGCAGCTTCAGACAAAATTGTAATTTGATGCTCTGGTCCAAACAATCTCCTGCGGAATATGCACATGGTGGTTTACACCTTGTGTTTGTACCCTGTGTTGAGATGCAGTGCCCTTCTGAGATGCTTCAGTGGGTGAACACAGAGGCCCAAAGAATCATAGAATATCTCCAATTGGAAAGGACCCATAAGAATCATCTAATCCAAGTCTGTGTTCCTCACAAGAGTATTTAAAACTTAACCACAGGACTAAGAGTGTTATCCAGATGCTCTTTGAACTCTGACAGGTTTGGTGCCATGAACAATTCCCTGGGGACCTTGTTCCAGAGACCAACCACTGTCTCAGTGAAAGCTTTCCTAATGTCCAATCTGAACTTCCCTTCATGCAACTTAATTCCATTTCCTCGTGTCCCATTACTTGTCAACAGAGAGACCACCACCTCCTTCTCCTACAGCCCACCCTGACCAGGCTGTAGACTGTGATGAGGTTACTCCTAAACCTTCCACCTCCAAGCTGAACAACCCAAAAACAAGCCATTCCTCAGAATGGCCCTTGCTCTCAGGGCCATTCACCATCTTGGCCACCCTCTTCTGTACACACTCTAATAGTCTTCTTGTATTGCTATAAGATGCTCCTATTCTGAGGTATCCAAAACTACACACAGTGCCATCTCTCAGGTAAGGCCTCAGCAGTGCCAAGTACAGGAGGAAGAAAGCAAACACAAATTATAGAGCAGGGGCAGAGTAGTGTGGGAGTCCCTGCTGTGCTTGACATATTAAGAAAATAAATTTTTATCCTTGGAACCACAGGCAAGAGATTTGCAGTCCCAAAAAACCCCAAATCTAACCCAGATAGATTCCCAGTTAGGTTGTGGCCCTCTTGAGATCCCTGCCTTTGTCACTTGTCTGTGCAAGAAGACTGATCAGCACAAACTGATCTAAAGTGGTAAGTGCTAACGTATTGTGAATTTAGATCAATTTCAATGCATCTAAGACTCTCCAGTCATGTTGTAGTTGATCCCAGCATCTGCGTCAGCTATTTGCCTGTCATGTTCAACAGTCTGGCCTGCCTAACAACCAGAAGATTGTAAATCCCTGTGCAAAGTCCTAAGGCAGCCAATACAGCCCAAAGTGGTGCCCTCTCCTTCAGACTGGGAGGATTGGCAGCTGTGACCATCATAGGTCCCTGTGGTTGGGCATCATGAATACTCCCCAGCCCACAGCATCAAGGCAGCACCATTACACTGAAGTGGTCCTGGTGTGGGAAGGACACAAGCATTCTCTTCATTTGGTGTAGATCAGATAATTACTAATGGTTCCCTTCTTACCTGTAAAAATATTCTTCCATCAGAGGTGGCAGCTTTCAGAGAGGGGCTGGGGGTTCTGGGGCAAGGTCTGGAGCTGGCAGCCATCAGCAGAGATTTCGCCCTTCTGAGGCTGTTCTGCATTAGGTCTCTTGAATTCCTAAGGACATTTTTCCATGTTCCTATGACATTTGTGCAAGTGCAACTTCTAGCTGCAAGGTACATTACCACCTGTATGTTTAGACTGAAGTGTTTGGCTGTCTCACTGAAGAGTGAAAGCAGTTATCCCTGGCAATCATTCCAAGGACAGATTACATACAGAAGCGTGACCTTACTAATGCACTCTAGACTAGCAGTTGCAGCAGAATGGACATAATTTGAATCTTCTAGTTAGTCATACAGGATCTTCAAAGCCCAGAAGTTAGAAATTACTGGCCAAAGTCTGTAGTGATTTTGTAGTCTACCTATCATAAATTCTGTGTTCTGGGGGAGAGCCTCATTAGGTTCAGAGGAAACACACATGGGCATAAAATGAAACATCAGTTCCCTCTTAACTTCAGGAAACACTTTTTCACTGTGAGGCTGACAAAGCACTGGAACCACTGGAGGTGGTGGAGTCTCTGTCCTCAGAGCCATTAAAAAAATTATCTGGATACATGTGTATAAGTGACCAGCTCTGGGTGACCTTGCTTGAGCAGGGGTGTTTGACCAGGTGACTTCCAGAGGACCCTTCCAGCTTTGTGACTCTGTGATTCAGACACCTCCTAGCAGAAGCCAAGGCATCAGAATCTGGCCTTCAATTGTTTTTATGTAGAGAAAAATCATCCCATCTTTGACAATGTCCTGTCAAAAGGTACTTGTAATGAAATGCATGGAAACTAAAGTAGGGTTGAAATAAGCAATTTTGTCAACAACATTTAGAATGTAACATCTTGCTCTTTTAATACAATTTCCGCAGCTCTCTGGAAATACCTGGTTTGACTAAACTGATTACCCTTCTGAGATAATAGAATCTTTGCTTTAAGGCCCCATTTGAATTATGCAGCAGGATTATTTTTTTTTTAATTTGGTCAGAAAAAAAAAGAAATTGCATTTTTTTCTTTTTAGTAGCAATCTGGTACTTCTATCTTCAAAGCTGTTATTTACATATTAACAGCTTTGTTCAGCTCTGTTCTTTCGCCAAGTGTGAGACTACAATGAAAACCAGAGAAAGGGGTGGCAACTCGGTCAAGTCAGATCAAAAGAGGCAGAAAAGTAGTAAACAGGACTATTTGGAGGAATAAACAATGATGGTAAAAAGGGCACAATTAATGCATTTTTTTGTTTTGATTAATTTAATTTCACATTTATTTGTTAATTGTAAAATCTTGTCAGAAGTTCGAAAATAATTTTTCCCTTCTAACTAATTTGGTCCTTTCCTATTTGGCAAGCCCACTGTTGGGTTTGTTTTGCCCTCCCATATGTTGGATGGTAATAAAATAAATGTATCTGTTAGTGGGTTTTGTGTTGGAAAATAACTTGTCTAATAACCTCCTAATGAAGTAAAAATTAAGTATGTCACTATTTACTAGCAACCAGTTATGTACCAGTATAGAATTTGGCCCTGTATAAGAGACAGGGTGTCCCATGAGGGAAAGGGAAGGGAAGGACCCCAATACACTAAAAATTGGAAGACATTGATTTAAAGAAGAGGGTGGATGCACCCCCATGGTTCAAATGGCATGGCATTAGACACTGGTGCAGTGCTACCACTTCCACGATGAAAGAAAATGCCTTTTACCACACCCTGTGGCCACCCATCCTAAGACACTAGATGGACTTAGAAGCAAGCCTCCCTTAGTAATGAAACCAAGAAGGAAGGAAGGAAGGAAGGAAGGAAGGAAGGAAGGAAGGAAGGAAGGAAGGAAGGAAGGAAGGAAAAGAAAAACGAAACTTTTTCAGTCTTCCTTTCAGATTTATTGTCCTCCTTTCCCTTTAGTCCTTCCTAACTTGGAAGAAAGAAAGAAAGAAAGGAACAAAAAAAGAGAACAGTGATAAAGTTTAAGATTATTCTTGTATCATTCTCTTGTCTTACCTCAAGTCCAGTCCCTGCATGTACTCACACTTTAGTTAGGGGCACTAGCCAGCACTTTGTGACAACATAGTTTGGTGCAGGTGTAAGCTGAGTAACAGGGATGCTGTATTGTCCTTTAGGTGGGATATTAGACATGAAAAAGGACCAAGGGAAAGTTGTGGGTTTTGGGAGAAACTGCATTTTTAAGTTCTGTGCACATCTCACTGACTGGTGGCTGGGGCAGATGTGAACTATTCACTACTTAAAGCTTACAGTATATTATATTTATTATGTATATTATAGTGGTGTCTCTAGACACAGGAGCTGCCTAGTTAAGATCTTTTCTTATCCCCTTATGCTTTGTCATTCCCTACAGTCATGGAAGAACTGACTTTCACCCCATGACTCACTTGATCTTCTGTGCCTCTCAAAGCTGTTTCAAAGCTAAAAAAAGGGTAAGCACTTCTACAGAAGACATGCAATGTGCAAGTCTGTTCTGGAAGACAATATGAACTATGGGTGCAAGGTTTGTTTCAGCTATCAGAGAAGTGCAGCTGTCTCTGTGGCTGGGTGCAGCTTTGAAATAATAGGCACCACCACTGTACGATGTGTCAGGATAATGAGAATACATTGCTCCACTGAAAACAGAACTTCATATTGAGATGAATGTAATTACTCAAATGGATGTCAGCCAGTGCACCTGGGCTCACTCACCATAGCAAATTCTAATTCCAAAAGAGAAATTCAGGGGAAATGTTCTGTGGCATATATAAATTCTCAGAAATATTTGTATAGTTTATATTTTCATCTTGACTTTCAAAGTGACACTTCCTTTTACTTCTGTCACCTGATGATCAAAGATAAGTTTTTCTATAACTTTGTCAGAACTCTGAGCAACTGGAACTGAGACACCAAGGTAACAAATTCTTTAATCTTTTACTTCAGATACTTCAACACTGTAAAATACAAGATTCAAGTCATGATTACAACTTGGTAAAAATAATGTTTATTTTGACCAACTGAGGTTCCAGTCCAGTAATCTGAAGTATTTCAATTGCTGACAAAATGCTGGTTCCTTTTCACAACTTGGGCAGCGGAATCTCAGTCCCAGAGACACTGGGCTGGCTACTCACATTGGCAGAGGTGGACCAAAACATTCCTGCTTATCCTCCACACTGGCTAAAAAAGGAGCCAGGAGTAGACCTGAAGCCACTTTTGAGCTGTATTGTGCCTGATAGTGCTTTACTGAGAAGCTAATAAACATCCCAGGGAGGAGTCTGGCTGGCATCTCCCTTGCTGGACTTAGTCTGCCCCAAAACCACCTGGTCTTCCCCTTCTGGATTAACATTGACACCCTGTGCTTTACCCACAAGTACTGTCTTTCAGTACTAGAAGGATCCTCCAAATGGAAAGGATCAGCTTAGATGAAAAAGGGAAGTGTGTTCTTGACAGAGAGATGATTCTGGTGATGCCCAACAGCACTGCCACAGCCAAGGAGTAACATCAGGCAGGAAATCTAAAGGAAATCCTTCTGTCATATGAAGTTTCAGTTCTTGTGTGCTGAAGTTCATTCTTCCTGGGCTTCATTTTCAGGACCAATTATCATAATCTATTACCAATAAATTTTGATAGATGACTAAGCCTCTAAAATCTGGGGGTTTAGAATAAAGCAGAAGAAATAGCTTTCTCTGGATATGGCCTTAAATGTGACTGCAGTTCAGCCTGCTACACAGCAAAGGTTGAAAAGTAAATGTTTGTGAAATCCTCTTGGGATTTGTGAGGTAAAGCACAGGACATCAACTCTTGTAAAAAATCTGAGCCCTGAAATTCAATTGAATGCCTTTTTGAGGAAGAAGAGGCCATGTTAGCCAGGGCAGCATTACCTCCAATGCACTCATTTGCTCCATAATTGAAGTCAGTAAAGTACAGATACTTGAGCAGGTATTGAAATGTCAGATTGGATTTTTAGCCCTTTACCAGTTTTTGCTTTGTGTTCTTCCTTAGGATCAATCTGCAGCAATAGACTTAGAGTAAAATACTCAGCTGTGGCTTGTCCCCTGCAGAGACCCTGTAAGCAATGTTCCTGCAGTACTGGACTTTCATTGTGTTTACTATTACTGTCCTGAGACTGAGAATCTAAATGGGAAGAAAATTAAAACAACAAACTGAGAGGAAGATTTATCACATTTAGGAGGGCAGGCAATACTGGGCTCTAATCACTTTGTCAGATGTCTTACAAGGTTTAATCAAAATTTTAGAGTTTTCTACATTTCATCAGCTGGTGTTTAGAACTACACTTTGTAAAAGAATCAGATTAGGAGTTCCTGATCCTGGTGCACAAAAGCAGTTCTATGACTTGTCACTGTATTAAAATAGGTGTACCAATTAATTCAGAACTGGAGAATATTAGATGACATCAATCTTTGTTTAGGTATGTGATATTTGGGTTTAGTTTTCAGGCATGTTAGTGAAGTGAGACTACTACCTAGTCCAGAAAACAGGCAAATCAATGAACCTGAATCAAACTAGTTCATTAAATTGGATGAGTTAATGTATTTCTTGTGGATGGTGACAACAAATTGATTCCCAGATAGCATGTTGTGTTTTCACTTCAGTAGTGTTTCTCACACAGGTGGACGCATGTAGCAGCAAACTGAATTCAGATTGTAATGGTCAGAAAAGGATGTCAGTCACACCAGCTGTAGCCTGCCAAATTTAATTTACATTTTATAGAGTTCCTCCACCCTTGATGCTGTGTTATCTGAAATTCAGTGGCCTTTGGTCACTGATTAGTTCTTCTTTATCCATATTTGACCCATTTCTTACCTCTCAGCACTTATTCATTCTATTTTACACTATTTATATTTGGATTAACTTGATTTACAGGGAAAGAAAATAGAAAATATAAGAAAAGAACCATGTGGAGATGGTTTGACACACATTGAGGTCAATCTCTTTAATTTTACTGAAGCTGGTCAGCATCCTCCCAAGTATATCTTAGGAACATGCACACATCTGTTTTTCTTCTAATACACAAATCTTCTATTTGGAGTAGTAAAACCTGATCTCAATATATTTAGCCTAACTTGTATTATAGAGTGTATCCTAAGGTTTTAAATATGTATTAATGAGTATGTAACAACTCAGGCTGGTGAGGTAACGTTAAATACTCTGCACTTCTTTTCATCTTAACCACAGCATCTGTGACTGCTATTGATTCTTTGCCTTTTAAAGAAGATTGAAACCTGTTTGGCTTCAAGGCCACGACAAAGTTCAAGTAAAAGAATGTTTAAGAAAGCCTAGATGAAAACATGATTTCAACAAGTTCTTATAGAAAATCATATCTAATATGTAAACTAATTTTTTTTTTCATGTTCTCACCCAGTCATTTCCTCATTATATCTGCTGACTCTGAGTTATCCATCATGATCTAGGCAACTATCTGAGGACCTTCATATTATTATTATTTCAGGATATTTGGATTCAAAACTGTGTTGCAGAGCATCGGGTAAATATGAGGTATCCAGTCTGGAATACCTCACGCTGACAATAAGGAAAATCTTTTGTTTGCAGGTTGATACCACCATTCTCAGGTCAGGTTTTGTGCTTAACAGCTACTGGACCAGCAGAATTGCAGACCTTGTTTTGGTGTCTCATGTCTCATACTTTAAGGATCAGTCAGTCATATCAAACAGGTGTTTTATATTTCACAGGGAGTTTCCTTCAGTTTGTCCTGACTGAGCTTAATACCAGTCTAAACTCCTGTGAGATCCTTTCTCTCTAATGAATGGAACAAAACGACTTCAAGAAGCTAAAAACAAGGTCTAAGCCAGGTGTCTCTGGTCTCTTGGTAGTCAGAAGCAAGAGATGGGAGGCTCCAGAGAGTCACTAACCCAATCCCACAAGAGTTATTTCAAAGAGGTACCTCTCTCCTCTGACTGTAAGCATCATCTTGAGAACTAACTGGTACCATCTGCCTAACTTCAGACAGCTGACATTAGGTAGGATGAATTCCTCCTTTCATGATTTAGATGTCTGTCATGTGGCTTAATAAAGGGAAAATTAGATCTAATAAAAAGAACTGCCTGGTGGCAGCTGGAATGATAATTTGTGCATCCCAGTCCCACATGCAGATGACTAGACAGTGCTCCTTCCTGTCACTGCATTAGAAAGCTGCTTGCTTTTTTTTTTTTTTTTTTTTTTTTTTTTTTTTTTTTTTTTCCCCTGAAGAAAATCATGGTACACTGGAAAGTCTAGTTTGCATTTCTTGTCTTTGAAAACTAAGTTACGTGAGACTTACATGATGACCATGAGCCAGCAATGTGCCCTTGTGGCCAAGAAGGCCAATGGCATCCTGGGGTGCATTAGAAAGGGTGTGGTTAGTAGGTCAAGAGAGGTTCTCCTCCCCCTCTATTCTGCATTGGTGAGGCCGCACCTGGAGTATTGTGTCCAGTTCTGGGCCCCTCAGTTCCAGAAGGACAGGGAACTGCTTGAAAGAGTCCAGCGCAGAGCCACTAAGATGATTAAGGAAGTGGAACATCTCCCTTATGAGGAAAGGCTGAGGGAGCTGGGTCTCTTTAGTTTGGAGAAAAGGAGACTGAGGGGTGACCTCATCAATGTTTTCAAATATGTAAGGGGTGAGTGACAGGGAGATGGAGTTAGGCTTTTCTCAGTGGTGACCAGCGATAGGACAAGGGGTAATGGGTACAAATTGGAGCATAGGAGGTTCAAATTGAATATTCGAAAAAATTTTTTTACTGTAAGGGTGACAGAGCCCTGGAACAGGCTGCCCAGGGGGGTTGTGGAGTCTCCTTCACTGGAGACATTCAAAACCCGCCTGGACACGTTCCTGTGCGATGTGCTCTAGGTGGCCCTGCTCTGGCAGGGGGGGTTGGACTAGATGATCTTTCGAGGTCCCTTCCAACCCCTAGGATTCTATGATTCTATGATTCTATGATTCTATGACTTTTCAGGGATTACCATGTAGACTTTATGCCTCTTCTTAATATACTCTTCTTAATAAAATATAGAACAGTCAAAGATAGCTCATGAAAGATACAGGGTAATTAGTCATTTATAGAACTCACCATCTCACAAACCAAATTAGCTTCTGTATAAATGTCTAGACAGCACATTAGTGCTTTGCCTAAACTGCCCAAGAATATGTAACTGATAAAGATTAAAGGATCCCAGCTTCCTAAATTCCATGTTAGAACTTGTCACACTTCCCACTCTCATTTGTATTTTGTCAGATACACACAAATTTACAAGTCCCAAATATTTCAATCTGTCCATTAAACAGAGCTCATGTGAGGTTTTATTTCCACAAGTCACACAGTATTTGTTTGTGTAGAGCGTTGACCTCAGAGAGATTGCAGATGTCCCTCAGGACTGGGTAAAATTAAGGCCTGCTTTATTTACAGCATCAGTATTTCAAACGTATTTCTAAGTAGTTCATGGAGTATACTTAGCAGACAACTGCTTGATGGGTAAGGTAACAAGACCTTGAATGTAGCATTTTATGATGCAAATGGTCAGTTACACAGTTTGGGCCAAAAAGCCTTTCTTCTAAACAGTCAGATTCTTGCTTTAAGTAGCCATCCTATTAAGTGCTGGCATGCACAGGTTTGTCACACACTGTGGAACCCCTTGTGAAGGGTCTTATGGGGAAAGGGAGGTAGTAGCTAGAGAGCAGAGGCTTGTGGGTGTCCAAATCCATCCTGGCACACCACTGACAGCTTCACCCAGCACCAAGATGAATCATAGAATCATTTTGGTAGGAAAAGACCTTTAAGATTATGAAATCCAACCTTATCCTAGCAATGCCAAGTCCACCACTAAACCATTTCCCTAGTCACCATGTCTACATGTCTGCCCTGTCACCACCTCCAGGGATGGTGACTCCACGACTTCCCTGAGCAGCCTGTTCCAGTACCTAACAACCCTGCCAGTGAAGAAATTCTTCCTAATATTCCATCAAAACCTTCCTGGCACAATTTGAGGCCATTTCCTCTTGTTCTGTTGCTCGGGTTCTTTACCTCTTTCTCTTAACCATTTATTAGCACAAAAGCCCTGTCTTGAGGAGGTTAGATTTGACTGTGGCATCACACAATGTAAAAATTTCCTGTTGGACCGAATTCCTGTTCACTAAGGCCCTGTAACAATGGAGATTTTCGTTCTTGGTGTTGTTCAGTGTCCAGATCAAAAACAAACTTCAAACCTGAATCTGGATCCACATTCTGTTGCTCAGTCCCATCTCTGTTCTTTCTCTGCAGATAGGGAAAAAAAAAAAAATAAAAATAATAATAATAATAAAAAAAAAAAATTAGGCCATCACATTGTTGCTACCCACATACCCTATTCCTATTTTGGAAGGCTTTCTAAACTCATTACACAGGCTGAACTCCCACTTAGTTATTTGTTCATCAGTGCAGAAACCAAAAAAACAGATCAGAGAACAGAATTGTCCATTGCTGTAAATATCTAAGTTACTGACTTGCTGAAACCGTGCTTTGCTCACTCACTGAGGGGCATCCAGGCAGATCTGAAAATTCAGGGAGAAGTTATAAGTTGAAGCCCTTTTGCATATTTAGTGACCACATGAAAATAACCAGTGCTGCCAAGAGCCATCGGATTTCTAGATTGAATGGACCTTCAGGGGAAAAAGAAAATGTTTATAGTGAAAGGAAAATGAATTAATCAGAACTTTAGCCTTCAGCTGTCAGCACCAGAATACAATGTCAACTGAAAAGAGAATTGCTTTGACAAACCTCACCTGCTCTCATCAGTCCTGTTTGCAATGCCTTACACACGGACCTTCATAGGAACACAGTGATGCTCACCAGCACAATCCATTATCTGTGAAAGTTGTGGTGTTGATTTCAGAATAAAAAAAAAAAAAAAAAAAAAAGAAGCAAGCATCTTTAGGTATCTTCAATGGTGACTATGCAACATTTAGTATTTGTTTACTTCCAGAACAATATTCGTATCATAGGGTAAAAGAAAATAATTTACCTAATAAGTCTAATAAGCTATCAGTATATTTAGGAAAACACAATGTTCCCAGAAAGGTATCAAAAAAAATTAGCTAGGCTGCAGTACCAAAGCTGTGATTGTGATTCTTGATCTTATAATTTGATTTATGCTGTTAGGACCAGGGAAATATGAGGCTCAGGAAATAGTTCTATTAATGCTTTGTGAGAGGGTGCCAAGCTGGCAGAAAGCTTCAACCTCTCCAAGTTATTCAAAATGGAAAAAGATAACCTTTATGTTATAATGAGTTTATAAATAAAGTTTAATATTTTTTTTGCTTTCTCTAAATAGCAAAATATCTAGAAGTGAACGGTAAGCTGCAATTGCTGCATATCATTGCAAATCTGCATGTGAATATGTTAGTTCAAATGCTCTGAACTAATGAATACACCTGGGCAAGGCTTGCTTCCACATACCTTGAAGACCATAGCTGGCAGCTAAAGATGGATATCAAACGAGATGGATGAACCACAATCCCTTGTTGGTGCAAACGGCTGCCACTTTGTTCCCCTCCTTTATGCACTGCATAAGATAGTCAGACTCTATTATTTGTATTTAATACAAGATTTAGAATCCCTTGTTAAAATTCTATTTGTTTTATAATATTAATGAAAAACATTTCTGTGGGTTTTGTCAAACTGGCCCTGCTAAGTTTATGAATTTTGGAAGTGTCACGGTTTAACACTGACCCAGCAATTAAACCGAGTAAGAGATTTTTCTATTAATCCCCCTCTCATCCCTGATAAGGAAAGGAGAGAGAATAAGGGAAAGAGACTTATGGGTTGGAAACTAAACTACACAACTTTAATGAAACAGTAATGATAAGTAGGAAAAATTACTAAATATATACAAATATACAGGAAAAAATTGATCCCACATTCCTCCCCCCTTTCCCCCAATAACTCTCACATCACCATGGAGGCTGCAGGGCAGCCCTGGGAAAGTCCAGGCTGGACCCTGGGGTCAGGAGCAGTCAGGAGCTGGAGGCAGGAACACACAGATTCCGGCTGGGATGGATCAGGACCACAGGCAGAGGAACGGATGGAATCCTCCCAGGATGCCGAAGCAAACAGGGAACCGGTGAAGGAAGGGCAGGAAGAGCAGGAAGAGCAGGAAGGGGCAGGAAGGAAGCAGGAAGGTGTTTGACCCTCGTGATCCCTCAAGTTTATACTGAGTGTGACGTGTATGGGATGGAATACTCTGTTTGGTCAGTTCTGGCATCTATCTTGTCTCGGGCCTCCCCACAGGAGGGGTTCAGGTGGGACCTCTTTACTCCTTCTGCAGGGTAAAATGTTCCTCAGAGCTGAGCAGTGTCCTTGGCTCTGCACACCAATCTCCAGCAGTGACTGTAAACATCCAGTGTTATCAGTCCTAGAAGCAGACACTGTCTGAGAAACTTGCTGTTAATTTCAGCAAGTGCAGCTACTTACAAGAAACTTAGCTGAAAGCAAAAGTACAAACCAGAAAATCACCTTTATCCTGGCCCAAACCAGGACAAAGAGGATCCTCTAGGACTCTGTTAGGGAGTGTTCCTTTGTGTTGACAATTACTCTTATGGAGTCTCAGGTGTGGTTTCTGTCTGCTTTTGTCACTGAGAAAGGTGAAATGTGCTGTGCACGGGGCAGAGGACTTCTAGAGGAGATAGGATACTCTCATAGTTGAGATGACTGGTCCATGGAAATAGGATTCTTTTCTTAGTTCTTACTTCTTCCTGTGCCTCAGTGAGCAAGTCCCATAAACCACACTTTGGATGTCCTCTAACTGGATTTCTCGGTACATTAGTGCCTAGCCTGAGGGCAGAATGGTTCTAATCTGGAGAAGTGTGGGCAAGTTCAAGAGATGCCTGGATATCTTGATATTCTTGATATTCCTCTCAAACCAGCTCCAGGGGATCCTGCTGTAGCAGGGGGTTGAACTAGGTGATCCTCAGAGGTGCCTTCCACCATTTTGTGATTCTGTGATCCTGTAATACCAGCCACAGCTGAACTTGAGACCTGTTCTCAGAATATATTAACCACAGTACAAGTGTTCCCTGTGCTATAAAGTCAGTCCTGGTGCACCTCAAAATGAGCACGTAAAGCTACTAGGTACTCAGCTTCAATCTCTATTTGTCCCTGTACAATATCTGTAAAATGGTGCTGATGCCTATCACCTTATCTTATGGGTCAAGGAAATTTATAAATAAAATTTGCAAATCATCGGATGGTTTTCTGTATACCACAGAGCAGCCCAGGAATGAATCTATTATATGCAGCTGAGAGCTTCCTTGTTGAAGTGTACACAATGTATTGAGCAAGGAGAAAGCAGAACATCAAGTGCTATTTAATGCATACACTCAATGAGATAGGAGAAAAAAAATTATAGAAAAAATCGTATATGCTCAAGTGACTAAAAACTATTCTAATGTTTGGAGAGGGAGGGTAAATAAGGACAAATAGAATAGAAACCAATAATTCTAGTTTTTCCAAAGTTCTCATTGCTGGATATCTTTATACTTATTAAAGTCTTTCAATGAAGCCAGGAGTGAGTGTGCAGGCGTGCCTATCTTCCACATTCATTTCCTATCCTGCCTCAAATTCCTTGCCAACACATCCCACTGATATCCCACCAACTCTCCTACTTTAGGTAGCTGTATTGCAGCTTGGATGGAGGTTACCAGTAATTAACCACAGACAGAACTGCTCATTCACTAACCATGTTCTTTCTGTCTGCACCCAATTAACCTTCCTCCATGAGTCCAGCAAGCAGTGTGGAAGCTCTGTTATCATTCCTGGGTCATTACAAAAGTTCCATGATGTTTTTTGTAGGAGTAATTTTGCTAGTCCTTACATCCTGGCCAAATCCCAATTTTGTTTAATTACTTGAATCATCTGAGAACTGGACTAATGTATTGATTGTACATTTTACATAAAATGTCATAGAACATATTCAGAAATATATTTGTGACTGATTCAGCTATGTCTCTAAGCTGGGCAAATAATGGCAAGATGTTTATAAAAGTATTTTAGAATTTGTCAAAGAGCATATTTGATGCTAATCAACTGGCCTTTCTACATCCCATTTATGAAATTCTCTGGAGTTTTATTGAAATATGAGATATTTTTCTTTCCTTCTTCTCTAACTGGTTCTGCAGTGTTGGTCATTTTTAAAATAGATATGCTTCTCTGTATTATTCCTTGAAAGATTTCAGTGCCAAGGAAATTGATATGTTAATGGGAGTCCTATCAAGTAAAACTGTCTTGCCTTTATTCTCCTTTATACTATGAGCAATCTTAATAATTACACACTAAATCACTAATTACTTGCTATTTGTGTAACTCACTGCATCCTACTAACTCAAAAACCTTTAAAGACTTCCTGACTTTAAGCAATTAGAAATTAAGCTGTTGACCTTTCCAAATCCCAGAGAATGCCTTGCTTTTCTTTGTGTGATCCTTGCTTTTTCTTAGAGTGGCTAAGCTTGGACAAATTTTTCATCTCTATACAGAGCAGATGTATATCATCTTCTGTACAAAGAAGAACCCATTTGCACTTTGTTGCAGTAGTTTTATTGATTTTACAAAACAGAAAATCTGCTACTTTTTCTTAGTGCTTCCTATTGGCATTTTATCAGTTAACCACCTGGAGATATAAAGACAACTATAGACTGCTTTTATAACATAGTATTTGCCAACACTGGGTAGTCAATGCACTGTGCTATTCCATTGTTATGTTTTTACAGGTGCACTAGCAGACCCTCTTTATAAAGGAGATAAAAATAAATAAAATATTGATCCAGGCATTTACTTCCTATACCATTGTATCTTCTCACAGCTAGATATCACAAAATGAGTCCTTCAGCTCATTTCCTTATGGTGATGGTAGACATAAATTACTAGAACTGAGCAGTCTGAAATAAGTTTTGTGGAAGCCACTCTTCTGTGTAATTGCAGTGTTCCATGTAGTGATGTATTCACTAGTGGTGCTTGACTGAGACTTGCAGTAATAGTACTTTTCTTCACCAAATATCTCTACAGTAGCTTAGTAACATTCAGAGGCATTTTTTCTTCTTTTTTAACAAAGTTTGTCTTTGTCTGAAAAAATAGCATTTTAAATGTGTTATCCTCATGCAAATGTGCCATTTCTTGTATCATTTTTACCTCTACACCCTTTCCACTTCATAGTTATTTTTTCTTTAGGGCCTGAGGTTTAGGCAGCCTGCTCTCATTTTTAGTGGTAGTACAAAGATTGTCAGTTAGAAAAGGATTGTTATATGGAGATTAACATATGAAAATTAAAATATGGAAATATAGAAATTTAAAAATTACCGTATGTTCCATGGGGTCTTTGCCATTGTTCCTTCACGTTGTTGGAACCACAAAGGAATGTAACTTAAACACTCTACTCTCTTAGTAGAAACCACACTTTACTACATGCTCTTTCTTCAAACCAGGATTAACTTTTATTTCTACTTCAGAGATAAAACAGTGGCATCTTACAACTATCACACAGTTTGTAAAGGTATTTATCATCTTTACGACCAGGACCTTTTTTAAGGTTTTGTTTCATGTCAGTATTTCAGTGCTTCTGGATTTCACCCAGCATAGTGTGTCCAGCAGCTGCATTAGTTGTTGTTTCTGATCATTCCTTACTACAGCCTGCTCAGTGGGGAACTCTCCTGACCAGCAGACATGGATTATTCAGCCACAAAATTTATCAGTCTTTGGACACTAACCTGAAATTGAGCAAAATAGCCTTAGCTACAGTGAGAGGTCACACAGTAGAAGTCTGTGAGGTGTGATTCTCCCATCTCTGCTTCTGCCTGTGTCCTTTCCCATATGTAGATGTGGCAGAAGTTCAGCCACCTTTTCCCTCCATTTTTTTTCGTGGTGCTCTCCTGGTGACAGCTGCCCTAGTATGGACATTCCAGACTGATTCTTATACATCACTGAGAGTGTAGTCACTCAGTCAGTGATGTTACTGACTTGTTTAAGAAAGGAGGTGGAGAATAAGACTTACAGTTACTGAAATGGAATCTTCCTCAGGCCAAAACTGAGACTCGGGAAACCCAGTTCAGAGAGCTTCAAACTCAAATTGCATTTTACTGACAAATTGACAAGAGAGTTTTGACCTGTGTGAGAGCCTCTCCCATGAGCTAAATTAAAAATGCATTCTTGTAAATATAGTTGAAATTGCTCTCGGGTTCTCCTCATGTTCTCAGCCATTAGCCTCTTCCAGAAAATGGGGTTGAGATTCTTTTTCCTTCTCTCCTACAGACATAACAGGTTTTCAGCCTCTGCAGATGTCATGAGCTCTCTTTTTAAATCTCTTAGAATAACTTGGCAATTTCATATAATGAAATTTCATATAGTTCCAGAAAAACATGCCAGACCATCCTATATTAAAGAGACTAAATGTGGAATATGAAGGCCAGGTTGCACCTAAGGTTGTTTTCTTTGCATAAGGTGAAGGTATCTTATAGGGTAAAGTGTCTAAAATACTTGCTTCTTACCAAGAACCAATAAATATACCATGATTTACAGTCTCTAAAGCGGGAAGTGCAAGCAAGTCAAGCCATTAATGTCAGATGCAACAGAATTCTTCAGTGCTGATCCAAAGAGTTACCTTCATGACTTTATGACCATAGACTGTTCCTTACACTGTACTCCTTTTGTGAAGGGGAATTTAGAGCTATTCCCCTAAAAAGAGTTAAAAAGGTAAGAGTTTAAAGAGGTGGGTATTCCTTTCAGACTAAGATACACCATTCTGGGATGTAATTAAATACGGTTTAGGTAAGGTTGAAAATGGAAAATTACATCTATTTCTTTACTCTGTTTTAATTAATATAACACTGAGTAATGAGATAAGATCTGCATATTCACCTTGCTATAACTGGATTTGTGATGTGTGTGTCTATGTATATGTACACACATAGACCAAAACCCAAGAGCCAGTTTCTTTCCCAGTATAATTTACTCTAGCTGGCAATAATTTAACCAAAATTCTTGTGTTTTCCTGAGGAAAATCACATGGCTTCACCAAGTGATTACTTTACATATGTTCAATTTGTAATTGGTATTCATCTATGTGATTACTTTATTCACAAAAGGGTCTTGATCCTGATTTTGTTATGCAGTTGACATCCATACATCCTATGGACTAGTCAGAAGGTGTGGAAGAACATTTCTAGGGGAAAAAAATCTTGCTTTCTCACCACTGAAAACTTATTTTCATTAAAAGCTGGTAGGAAAATGAATTAAAACCCTTAGATTTAACTGGAAATGTGGTGGCCCCTCCTTATTAGCACATGAGACAGAAGCTCAGCATCATTCTCTTTCTTCATTGTAACTGGCAGCTAGTTTGATTTGCTATCATTTATACAAAATTAGGCAGCTTCAAGAAGAAGGATGGAGGGACACTCTTCCTTGCCTGTGCTACACATACAGTATGACGGCTACAGTCTTTTCTTCAGAGGAGAGATGTATAAATTCCAATTACTGTGCTGAATCAGTCAGATAAGATTTAAGCAGGAGGCTCCTATCTGTCAGGGGAATACCTTGCTTGTTGTCTGAAAGCTTGAATTACGGAATACAATGCTACCACACATGGTTTGCATAGCTGAGTCTTCCTTGGTGTTTGAAAGGCAATGGAATCTTGTTATGAGGGTAGTCTAGAATTTCTTCACTTTCCTTACTTTTATCTTAAATGACCTCAAATTATCACACTTCTCAAATATTCCTCCGAATTTACTAAAAAAAAAAAAAAACTTAAAAAAAAAAATTGAAAAATTATTGTCTGCCTCACCGCAAATGAAAGTTTTCAGCTGTGTCTATTTTTGTTCAGCTGTGCATTTTTGACTCTCACAGGCCTAGTTTCCATGGGTAACTAAGGATGCTTGATGCCAAGAGCTCCTAAATATGAGATACCATTTTAGTCCTGAAGAAGTTGTGTAAGTTCCTGCTTTTCATTCTTTCACGCCCTGACAGGTTTTTGTTTTTTTTTTCAGGCTGTAAAGCTTTCCAGCCATAACGCTGGTACTATAGCCTTACAAAATGATTCATAGCTCTTACTCTCCCCTATAGATAGATTAGTTAGCTGCAGAAGAAGACATGCCACATGATACCTTCACAGCTGCTTATTCATCCTACCAGCTGACAGGGTGCTAACTGGAACTAACATTGCCAAAATGAGAGTTAATCCTCTGGAGAACTTTAGAGTAGACATACAGTGATGTAACTTGATTATTTTTTTTTTTTCCCAACTGTTTGGTTTTGTTATGAATTATACTGCTTAAATACAGGGGAGTGCTTAGGCAGACCTGGTGGAGATGAGACATAGACCATGACACAGCAAGGAACTCTCTGCCCTTATTCTGTTACTTCAGATGAATGCTTACATTTGCAGCAAGGTTTTGGTTAGTTTGAAGCAAATCCCTGTGTCACCTCTGCTTAGGATGTTCTGCTTCAGTTAGGGCAAGAGTTTTGGATTTTAAATTTCTTTCAGAGGAAGCTAAATTGGAAACTGGTCTCCAAGTGCTCATTAAGGCATGCTAGCTCTGAAGGAAGAGTCCGAAATAATGACTGCACTTGAACAGCTTTGAGCCCCAGCCTGGTGAGGATGAACCAGACAGACTCTGCTTCGGAGTAAATTGCTTCAGCTACATCTGTCAAGGATGGAGGAACCTCAGCACCAAGTCTTTTGATCTATCAATCCACTCCTATCATGCCACCTATATAACAACATTTTCTTCAGTTCCCACCCAGTGCTGTGCTGGATACACTGGCTATCTGTAATGATACCCTTTTATTTAATTCCCTGTAGGGAGATGTTAATTTTAATTTTTCCAGGGTTTATATCTGTATAGTTGCTCATGTCATCCACTGCCATTTTTAAATGGATGAATATAGCACAACATGAACTCTTCTCCAAGTCTTTGACTATCTTTGAAATTGGACATTAGGCTTACATCTCTCAGGCAACTCTGAAAGGTCTCCTGGGTGGAAGTTTTTCAGAGCTGTGGCCTGAAAGATATTTATCTCCTGTACATGCTGATACCCTTCTTGAAAGTGCTAGAAAGTACTTCAGTGTGCTCTTACAATACTTAATTCAGCTGCCTTGTGAAAACAGAACCAAATGTGTTAAATGCTTTCTGTGCTACACCTTTATAAACCATCTCTGTAGAAATGGATTGTGCCAGTCATCAATTTATTCTATTCTACTTCTTTATTTTTCACAACGTATCTACAGAATTTTTCATTTATTATAGAAACCTGCTTCATCAGCATTTTTTTCCTTTCTGCCCTATTTTTTTTTTTTTAAATTCTGTATCAATCTTACCTTCATTTTGACAATAAATTTGTGTGTGTTTTGAGCCCAAACTGTGCTTTTCTAGACTTTAAATTTTCCCTTAGGTTAAGTCTCATCCCCAGTGCTTAACATCTGGAATGACAAAGTTATTATTACAAACCAGTGCATTAGCAAACAATGTTATTTAAAGTATAAGGATTAATATTTTCCGCTTTGCATTGTGATAGTCTGCTAGACAACATGTACTCTGCATGTGATGAAACTTAATTTCTGAGAAGTCAGGAGTGAGGAATATTTTTTTCTTTTCTATTGAATCCCTATGATTATAAACAAGCAAACAGAAAACAGCAGATGTGTAATTTCCTTTTTACAGTTTTTCATTTGTTGAAAAAACCCTTCAAAAGAGAATGTTTGAATAAACCACATCTTGGTCTTTTACAAAACTGTCTTTTTTCAGCTGATCCATCCCTGCTGTTCAAATAAATAGAAAAGAAACTGATGATCTATCAAAACTCATCAAATTAATAAATTATTCTAAGAATTAAAATCACTACCTGGAAGTGTATATTCTTGGTATCACTGAAAGCTGAAAAACAGGGCTTACTTGTACCAACACAAGCATTATTTGCCCTTGTCACTTTCTACAGCTGATACATCATGCAGTCTAGAAAGCAAGCAAAGATTTCACCCCTAAAGCATGAACAAAGTTTGAAATAATCAGGAAAAACAGTTGTGAATGAGATGACTACACAGATACGATGACTGACACCGGGCTGCAAGCTGTCCCCTACCCCATCAGAAAACAATTCACCCAAGTTTTCCCTGAGCTGCTCCAGCATCTTCCCCTAGCACGTAGGAAATGAAGTAGTCAATGGAATCTGCCTGTGTATCAGCCCTCACAGTTTAGCTGTGAGCCAAATGAACCCAAGGAGAACAGATGTGGGAGCTCATTAATATCTGTTTGCTGATGCAGATGTCACGCACTTCATATGGTGCAACATATTCCCCTGTAGTCTGGCATATGCAATAGAAATTATGCAGGGAACATCAGTGTTTGAAGGAGCCCAAGTATCATGCTGCATTTCTCAGTACTCCTGCCATATGTGTCCATGGTCTAAGGCATGAATTTAGCTGCTCCTTTTTAAGCTGGTTGGATGTTGACAGAGTAGCAACTATGTTCACTTGAAAACTAAGAACATCATCACTGGAATTCACAGTTGTATAATAGACACAAACTGAAATCAGAGGCAGAAGAAGATGCAATATCTGTTACAGATTATAACCTCCAGATACCTTCTCAGTAATCATCTAATCGCTCGCAGAACAACCATCTTCTAAATCAAACTTAAATGAATACTGATTCTAATCATGAGGAGAGTCACCAACATTTTTGTTAATCAAGAGACAGATCCCCCACTTGACACATGAGAAAACTTAAATGTAGTTTCAAAATAGCTTTGACTGTCCAGTTCAATTTGGCCAAATTTATTGCTCCCAGTTAAAGCAGGTAGCTTCAGTTGTGCCAGAGACCGATGATGCAGCTAAATATGCCAACTATTAAATATGTCAAACTGACAAAAATAAACCCAAATAAAGTACTTAAGCTTTGAAACTAGACAACTGAATAGGAATAAGTGTAAACAGGTAAGTATATTAAATGCATGTATTTTTTAATGTCCACCTGCAACTCACTGATTTTTGAATTTTTTCAGCCAACCTAAAGAAGGTTATTGAAATGATAAATAAGATGAAATGGAGCTGGTTTTCAGCCATGGTAATATCTTACCTAAAATCTATTTGAAGTATAGGGGCAGCTACTACTTTATCAAATAGAGAAAATACAAGCAATATTATGCTGAGAGGGGATGACTTCATTACTTTACAGTTATATGCTCCTGTTAGATACCTTTCAAATGGTGCTTTCTGTTCACACTGGATTCGGTTGTAGAATGGCAAAGAAAATCAAATAAATTCCAGTTAGAAGCTTGCTCTTTGTGTCGCCAAGCTAGACAACAGAGTGCTTCTGGCAGAAGCAAACCCCAGACCATGTGCTGTCGTGCTGTTCTGCCATCTCTGACCCTCAGTGTGAGAGACGAGACCCGAAGGTTGCACTTCCCTGCTGAGCCAGTTCAATAGACTGTGGCTGCTGTAACCTCACAGCACATGGAATTGCTCATTTTGCTGTAAGGCTTTCTCCCTTACAAGCAGAACCAGACAGAAGCAGCATCCAAGGAGGCGAAAAAAAAAAACAAAACAAACCCAAACAACACAGACTTGCAGTGTTTTTGCTCTTTGAGGGCACTGCTGAGCAGTGGCAGCACCTGCTGCCTGCTAAAGCTCCTCCTGCCTCCCAAGCTGCTCCTCCCAGCCCACACGTTTGTATAGACTGGATGCTCTCCAAAGGCTAAGGATTAAGTTGCTATCCACACATGACAGGCTAACCAGGGGACACCAGCTTATATGAATCTTTATTTGTGTGATTTCCACGTCTTAGGGCTAAAGTCTTACTCTGGATATTCTCTTACGGAAGAAATGAGAGGAAATCCATGGCCGCAAAAAGTAATCCCAGAAAAGATAAGTCATTGTGCAGGGTGAGAGATTTCTTTTAAAGAGCACAGAAATTGTACGGTTTGCCTCTTGTACAAATCTTTTTCCTGGCTTTCTCCTGTGGCACCTGGACAGCTTGCATATTTCTAAGAACCCTGAAGAGCTTGCTGAGAGCTGCCCTCCTCTCTCTGAAAACTGGTGGCTGGCTGCTGCACCATGTCCTTCAGGAGCTGGCCCCACTCCTGGTCTGCCTAGAAGCACCTGGCAAAGGCCAGCAGTGGGAAGGCATCCTACCTTATCAAATACACTTTCTCTTCCTTTGGGCATCACATTGAGTTTTTCATGTGTGACACGGCAGCAGCAGGCACTCAGAGCCACACAAAACCCAGGCTTGTTGGCTGAACAGCTGCCGTGGTCCGTGGTAGCTTTCTGCCTTAGAGGTCTCTTATTTTTAACCTCCCCTGAAACCTTGTTGCTAGGAACTCTGTAGGTCTCGTGGCAAAGTTTCATCCCAATTATACTAATGGTAGAGGGAAAGGAACAGAGACAGGGGGATGAACTATGTTTTTAAACCGTGTGGATTACGTTACTGTACACAAAGAAAAGGTAACTGAATCTAGTAAAGAGAGGAGGATATTTATTATAGATGAATCGGAAAATAAAAGGCAGTGATGGAAGATAAATATGATTTGGGAGCACCTGAGTTTGCCTGTCTTAACTGTCACCTACACTGGTTTTGTTCACTTTTAAGAAATCAGGCAGGCAGATGGTGATGTATCTGAAAAATGTGCTAGGTTGTATTTCTGTTTTGTGAGAGAAATCAGTGAGCACAGATGTAAAATTGGTACTCAGTGCAAATATGTAATTTACAGTGTTTATATAAATTATTGCAGGATATCACTTTGAACAAAGACATTATCTTAGTGGTAATAAAAGAATTATTTATACCACAAAATCACTGAGTTTCAGAAAGAGGAAATCCCTACCAATTGTTGTGAATCATTGCTTTCAGTATGGGCTAATCCTGTGCCTTCCCCCCTCCTGATCTGCTTGCTAAGCTGATAGAGATTTCAGGGGCCCCAGGTGTGGCCAAGGCAGGTGCAGCCTCATGGTGCTGGGACAGGCTGGGACAGCACCAAGAGTTGGCAGCTCCCTGAGCACTGGGACAGGCCTGTCGAGTGCCACCACTGCTCCTTCAACCCTGAAGGTCATAGAACGCCTGTAGCCTGCAGATCTACCATCAGTGTGGTGAAAAATGACCAAAATGAGTTACAGCACAGACCAGTCTGCTTCCCTAGCAGCTTTGGAAATAAGTTGGCAATCACAGCATGATCTGAAGGGCTATGCCTTTCCCTCAGCATCATGCCCAATCAAAGATGCTTTTAGTATGGCAAAATTTCAAGGATGTTGATTTTGGTTGCTGCCCTTGCTCGAACCAGGACAGAATGTATTTTCTTTTCATTAGTTTTATTTTTCAGTCAAGTCTCTTCTAAGTAACTATGCTTTCTGAAATTAACAGCATGCTTTTCAGCCAGTGTCTGCTTCTAGGACTGATAATGCTCAATATTTGTAGGTATTTCAAAGGTAATGGTATGACTGGTATGCAGAAAGGCTCTTGCTTACCCTTATTCCTAGAGAAACCAAAGGCACTGCTTGGTTATGCTAAACTTCTTGTGCACCACAAACAAAAGGGAGGAAAAGAGGCCACACCAGTCATCCTCCTGCAGGGAGGAGTGGGCCAGCAAAGGATATTTAGGTGGTTGAACTAGATGATAGTTGCAGGTCTTCTCCAACAGAGCTATCATCTTCCTTTGTGTGGTGGGTTCCTAACAGACGTCAAGCCAAAAAGTCCTACTGATCTACATGGACCTTTTCTGGACTTAAATCTGTTGAGGAATCTCTTCCCCAACAGCAACATTGGGTTTAATCCCAGCTCTGAGGTTCTTTAATTTACACTGTGGAACTTCTTTTTGAGTTGCTGAGAAAATAAACTCTCAATAGCTTTGAACTTTGCCTTAATACCTTAGCATTTCAATAAATCTTCTGTACTTCCACAAAATAGGTACTTTTCATGCTCCATAGCTATAAGGGTGTCTAATACTGCCAATTTACCTTTGCGCTACAGAGTTGAGAGGATCTCTGTTACTTCTTAAGATGCATTCATAAAAGATGTAAGAGCTCATTTCTGCCAAAATTCAACAGATAAATTATTGTCCCAACAGCCAGAGGTGGAGTTAGTTCCATGCTAGGATTGGATATAGCCCAGAACAGGCATTTGAATTTACGTTCTTCTGACCTAGTGATATTTTGGTTTGCCTAGCATAAAATAATTCTTAGTGGAAACATTTTAAAACTCTGCAGTACAAGGACTTGACCCTTGGTTTCCCATGTCCCAAATGAATGCCCTGACTGTGCCACCTTAGAGTACATTTCTTGCAATAGCATCTGTTGGAGCTATTCCACTTTTAAATAATTGAGTAGTTCCTGGGGCTCAGCAAGAGATACCAAGACTGTCATGCAGTAGTCAGGAATCCCAACTGAGCTACTAAAATAGAAATCCCTGGTAGAAATTAGGAGCTGAGGGAAATTTGTGTGGGTTATCTACCATTTTAGAGAAGAATCCTACCCTCTTATGGTATCCTGAGATTTGGACTCTCACTGGAAAGGTTTTAGTTTCATGCCAGATGATGTAAAATCAGAAAACCATCAAAATTTTCTTCAGCCATGCTCTAGGAATAATCATAATCAGATTATAAGGAAATAGATAACTCATATTTCAGTGCTTTATATGTTTTCTTCAAAGAAAAAATTTCTTGCTGCTTCAGTGTTTCACTTAGTCTTCTATTAATTATCAGCCAAAGTCATGCATCACACACTGCTCTGACCTGAACCAGCTGGTGGAGTATCACCAGCAGCAGGATCATGTCAAAACTTTGTGATTTGCTGCCAATTTTCTGTTTCAAACTGGCCTTTTTGGTATACAAAATGCAAGAGATCTAGACCCCTCCCTAAAAATACTACTTGAGATGTCATAATGCTCTTTAAATCTGCTTCAGGTGGACACTTTGGCACTCAGATCTCATTCAGGTCCCCTCCTAGAAGATGCACAATAGCATGAGGAGCAGGGACTGTCAGCATAATGATGGAGTCCTCTTTAATAGAGCCAGTTCAATAACTAAATCAAAATATCATTCCTTTTCTTAATTTAGTGCTGTCTGCTAATAATTTCTCTATTAACTAGGAATGCAGAGTAATAGGCAATGTGCATTATTAAATGCATGCTAATGAGATTTTCAACTTTACAAGCTGTTTTCGAGTATTTTTTCAAAGTGCAGCAGTAGGGTTTCCTCATGGTAGCCAGCCTTATGCAAAGATGTTCCTCTCTTGATAGTTTGGACGGACACTCTCAAACTCATCCTGGTTGGTAACTGACAGAACTAATGTTGATGAACAACATTGAAAACAGTAGCTCTGAAAAATAAGGATAATAAGACTGAAGGTTTTCTGCAGAGCAGCAATGATCACCAGCACCTGCGAAGAAGACAGCTTCTTCAGGCTCACATAGAGAAACTGCAACTCTGGCCAGGACTTATCCTGCTAGACCCATGATGCAGTCTTCTGAGGCTAACTCACCAGTGTGGTAGCTATGAGGAACAGCAGCTAAGAGATCAAATGCTTGGAAATCTACAGACAGAATTCAGATGCGATGCGGAACTCTTATGTACAACATTAAATGTAGAATCATAGAATCTGCTGAGTTGGAAGGGACCCATCAGGATCATCAAGTCCAACTCCTGTCCCTGTGTAGGGCACGTCATGTGCCTGAGAGCATCATCCAAATACTTCTCAAACTCAGGCAGGCTTGGTGCTGTGACCACTTTCCTGGGGAACTTGTGCCAGTGCTCATATCCTTGGCACTGGAAGGGTTTCACTTCTGTTTTTTACCAAATAAACTCCTTGAAAGAGAGATGGCTAAAAGGTAGCTGGTATTGACTTCACAGTAATTGGAACTTGCCCTCAACCTGACTTGTTTTGATAATAATTATTACCTCTAGAAAACCTTAGATTTTAAAAGAAATAAAATGGATTTTCTTTTTTTCTGTTTTCAAAACCAATCAAAATTCCACCTTCAGGGAGCTTTCCATTTCCAGTGTAAAGAAAAAAACCCCCACAGAGTCTAAGAAATTCAAGTTATCTGAGCAAGTTATCTGAAAAAAAAAAAAAAAAAAAAGTAGCAAAAAACCCCTCTCTGTGTTAGTGTCCTCCACATGACCTTTAAAGCATCAGTACAATTCAGTTGCAGTTGCTCCTGCAGCCAAAAGCATCAGCAAGTGTGAGGAAGGTAGCCAGAGCCCAGTCTGCCTGCTTGCTCCACAGAGGACATGTCAAATGAGATGCTCAGATAGCTCTGGGCACTCCCAGGCACCAGCTGGGTGGCCAAGATGTACTTTGCAGCTTTTTGGAGCCACAGCTGAAGTTACAAGTGACTACGCTGCTACCAGAACCCTGGGAGGGATGCTCCATCTAGGCACAAAGGCTTCATCCAGGCAGGCTGGTGTTACTACAGGTCTCTCTTACCCACAGCTCCCTGGTTAACCACACTTTAAAACTGTCTGTTACAATTTTCAGAAGCAGGAACAGTGGGAGTTGTGTGTCTGCTTCAATCATGTAAGCTAGATAGGATTTGACAACTTCGGGAAAGATTAAATTTAGATATATCAAGTTAAAACACAAAACCACAACAAGACCAAGTGATTTTTAAATATTTTACTTCTTCTGCTCCTCTGAAAATTTCCTCTGGAGAGGGGTTATTCATCTGGCCCCAGTTATTTTGGGTAGTTGCTGATCTTTTTTTAAAAAATTGCATGGCGTGCTATTTAAACAGCAACCTTTAAGCTGTTTAACGGGGGAGAGTGCAAAGCACTGGATTAATCTGCTTACAGCCCATATGGCCAGATGTTCCAAGGACTGTGGAGGAGCACAGGTCACAGTTTACTTGCATTCAAATGCCTTTCTCAGCAAGAGGGCTTTATTCCACTTGATGAATCAAACTGGATGGCATTTTTATCTTTGAAATTTAGTTCAATATTCTACTGTCAGGAAGAAAAATCAAGATGCAGTATGCTTTTCACAGGGACATCCTTGAGGTGGGGGGGAGCTGACCAGTAAATTATTACACTGCTAAAAGATGAGATTGTGTATTGTAGTCAAAAGGTGAGAAGGAAAATAAATTTCTGCTTCTCTGTGGGAGAACGGGGTATACAAAACTGAATTTTCTGATCTAATGAAAGGAGTCAGAAAGGTGATGACTGAGGAGGAGTGTTATTATAAATTAAAATGAAAGCCTTTACAAGCTGATAAATAGAGCATAATGAATAACATTTTAAAGCATCAGCTAATTTATGAATGCTGTTAAGTCTTCACCCCAGCCAATTCTTGTGTCTTTTTCTTCCTAATGGATTTGACCCATTGCGTGTTGTTTTACAAACCCACCTTCCTGACAAGTGGCATCTTTTCCTTTTGTATAGTCTCATTTGTGTTACTCTTCAGGGGCCCAGTCAAAATATTGACTACAATATCTTCTGTAGTATAGAACAAATGCTCTTGTTCTTTCTGTGGTCTTGTTTTTTATATATTGGGAGTAGAAACTGTTATAAAAACTACTATGCTATTAATTTAAAGATGGTATAACACTAACACTCCTGGTAGAGCCTTTTAAAAGGAGTAGAAAATCAATACAAAGTTGTAATTTCTCAACCTCCTGGACTTCACGGCATCCAGTATAAAATAGATCAAGATCTGAGTTTGCTGTTGCAGGGATGTGGTGATTTTCAAGTCCCCCAGAAGCAGAGAGATGACATCCCTGCTGCAGCCCTGGCTCTCTGCATAGGTTTGGCCACACTGGCGTTTTGTTTGCAAAATTTTTTGTGTGGCTCAGATTGCCTTCACTCAAAAGGAAAGACTTCCAAGTGTGGGGTAAAACCACTGTACGTATTGCTCATCATTGCAAGGTCCTGATGCACTGCTGCAAAATTAGTAGGGTTTGTGAGAACTGCTGATAATTACTGTGGTGGCTGATTGGGTTCAAAAGGTTGATGAGTAAGCAATGAGCCATGGCCAAAGGGATAGAGTGGAGGTGAAAGGACAGCTAGCAAACATTTAATCAACCTGTTGGCAATCGATAAAGAGTTAAATCTCAGATTTTTTAATGGAGCCCTCGTAGGGACCCCACTGCTCATTTTAAGCTACTTGAGAAACTTTCATTCAAAATTTCGACACTCTAAATTTTCTTTTCGGTGCTTGAACGGGCATTTTCAAATTACTGACAAAGGGGCAATGAGCACTGGTGAAGTGTTGGTCTAAGGATAAACATGCTTGGAGGAGAAGTGGGGAAAAATAACAACAAAGGCAGCCTGAGATCACTGGATAACAAGGTTACCTGAAAATAGACTTACAGCAAATTTTGGAAACCAGGATCAGGAAGCCAAGACATTAGGAAGAACTTTAACTGTTTAATGAAGGATGAGGGTTGTGATAATGAAATATGATCAAGAAACATGTTAACTTTCAGATAATTTACTGTCAGAAATATAATTAGAATTAAATGTTTCCTCTGATTTTCTTTGATGTACTAGGGAACAAAAAGTAGTCATGCCGTGCAAAATTTCCATTGAAATAGAGTACTAGTAGCCATGCAGTTTTTTATGTACTGTGTCTACCACTGGAGCTAACTAGGAAATCTCAGACAAAATATATTCCACAAAAAATACAGATTTAACAAAAAAACTACAAAAAAACAAAAACAAAAAACAAAAACAAAAAACACAAACAAAAAAACCCCACCAAATTAAGTCATTCCCAATAATGGAGAAAAATCTGTTTCAAAATCAATTTATTGTTGTTTTTAAACTTTGGATGATAAATTATGAAGTTAAGAAGTAGCAATGAAAACAAAATGGTTTGATTCTCTCTAAAACATTTCAAATGATATTGCAACACTTATCATAACTCATTTATGAAGTCACTATACAGTAGTCAAGGGTATAACTAGTACTTAGACCTGGCTATTGCTAAAATTGATAGATTTTTATAATTTGCTTCATCCACAAGTACTCTCTGGAAATGAGGAATTTAAGTTATACAAACCATCATGTGTTTAGGATGTACACAGAATTTTCAGAAGGGGAGATGTCATGAAGCTCCTTGAAATCACAATAAAATGCTCTTGATTTCCAATGAAAGTTGACTTGGACCCACGACATCTCTAAAATAGACTGAGCTGGTTGAAAGATACCTTAAGAGTGAGCTGACTCTGAATTTTAATTTTATTCACCATGTCTGCATCTTATTTTTAACAAAACACATATTTCTGTATATATGTTCTTTTTATCCTCTGAAAAAGAAATGCAGTAGGTGTTCATGAACAGCCCTATAATACCAAATTATTATGGAGGTCAGGCAAAAAGAAACAGCTTAGTTTTTACATAGTTGCAATTCCAGATTGAACCTGGAATTAAATTGTAGCCTATTACATTCAAGATCAAGACAAAATACTTCTTTGGAGCACTTTAACTGTACATTGCTATCAAAATATCCCCTCTCACTGGATGTTGGTATAAATCTTTTCTTTCATGTGAGGTAATTCAGATCTCTTCAGATCTCTTCTCTAATGGTTTTCCTGTAAGTGCCAGGAGGGAGTACAGAGTGATAAGCTGTCTTGTACGTAATGTGCATTTTTCATGATGTAAAAATGACATTTACTGGAACATTTCTAAGACCCTGCACTGAGTGAACTTACTCATTAAAAACTCGTTATCTACACAATTTGCATCCAACGGAAAAATATTTGTTATTTGTATTGTGTTGCTAAGTGACATGACATCATTCATTACAACAGCTGACCCAAATGAATAATTGACCACTGTTCCAGAGAAGATTATCTTCCCACTTTTGTTCTTTTACTTTCTTCATGATCCCTCAATCGTGAACTGAGATAAGAAAATAATAAAGGACTGAGCAAATCCTTTGGAACTAGTAAGAACAGTGGAAAACTGGATCAAATCTTGGCAACGTGAGGATAAATGGCAACACTCTCTTTGATTTTTACTGTTTCATTGAGTTTTTGTTCTTATCTTTGTTATTATAACATGATGTGTTGCTCAGTGATCTGTAGAAATAACCATCGTATGATCACAGGATAATCAAATATCAAGAAATGGTGATCATCCGTAGGGAAATCCTTTTAAATATAGCAGTTCTTAGATGCTGGTAGAAGGTTATTTCAAGCAACTAGAAAAAGCATTATTTCACCTAATAGCTTTTCCTTTTTTTTTTTTTTCAGACCGTGTTGGTTAACCTAGTAGAAGATACTGTCCCTCCCCACAAACCCTGGCCCATGTATCTTTAGAGTGTCACAGATTCAGTATCACTGCTGTTCCATCAGATAACACATTAATGATTTCATGCCTGTAACACCCCAGAATAGACTGTCCCAAGACAGAAAGTTATGTAGCAGTGTGGAATTTGGGCAGTAGAAGGAGATGAGGGGGTGTTCCTTTTTTTGCTAGGCATCTATATCAACAACATGCAGGTTGTCAAGTATTTACTGGTAGCAGACCATCTGGGCTTAATAGCTGGAGGCACCAACCCTTGCTGACTCTTTTCTTCTCAGCAGGCAACACTGCTTCCTTCCCAAGCTCATTCTCTGAAACTTCCTTTTTGTCTTCCTAAAAGAAAATGTGAGAAAATTACTGTTACTGGATCCAAAGGGGAGATTGATCTGGAGTAGATCGGGCTTTGGATGAAGTGTAGAACAGTGCCCAAAGACACTGTTTTTCCAGGCTTGCCTTTTGCTTTGCAAGGCAAAGGGGTTTTGGCTCTTTTGCTGGGGTAAGGACACTTGAGTCTCTGTAAGTATAAGGTCCCTTCTTTGCAGACATCAGAGAGACATGGAGATCCATCTAAAACTCATTCAGTCCAGATTCCCATGCATTCCAGAGGACATGCATGGGTACCAAAGTGCTTTCTTCTCAAAAGGTCTAGAAAATTAAGAATATCTGTTTTTGGAGCAGGTGTACTAACAGATGTATGCATTCCCAAAATATTTCTCAGACTTAAGAAGAAGAAAAATCCCTTTGCTGCTGAAACTACTTCCACAATTTTTTTTCAGAGAGCAATGCTAGAACAAGTTCCTCGCTCAATGATATAACAGGGTTTGCTGTATTTAAGTTGCATGGTCTGCGGAGATGTTGCTTTCATAGTAACCATGTGGACTGAACATCTCTTGTCTTGCCATAGATCCTTCTGAGACAAACTAAAAGAAACTACCAGTAATTTTCTTATTCTTTACTGGGCCTAAGTCTTATCAGGACCCACTCTTAATCATCTGACTTGAAATAGATGAGTGTGATTTTCATTTCTTACCAGAACTGGCTATTGAGCAGTTCAGATGGCTGTGGTATAAAGACACTGAAAAATCAGTTACAGCAAGAAAACACACTGTAGTAGTGATTCTTTTATGGTGCAAGAATTAAAACCAACCTGCTTGCTCAGAACAAGGTCATTAATGTGACAGAGATGGCATAGATCCAGAACTGCCCTGTGGTAAGGAGTGAATACTATTCTATTGGTGTTACACAGACTGGTATGACAGGACTCCGGTATTACCAGTTCAAAATGCACATTGCTGTCATTATTCCTATACCTCATTTTGCTTCTATTGATACTAAGAATATTAGAAGCAAAAGGAAAAAAAAAAATGAAAAAATTATATTTAAATTAAAACTTAAAACCAGCATTAGAAAAGTAAAGGGCAACATGTTGAGTGATATGGTCAATCACAAGAATGTATTCTTAATGCAATACCAAGTTCTTTTTCCACATGGTTGGGCTCCTTTTGATCACTTTGTATCCCCACAGCTGCTGAGAAGACTTTGACAGGCTTTCACAGTAAAAAGGAACAATCAGTAAAGCTCAAACCATTCACAAAGTGTTAGTTTGGAGACTGACCTCAAGCTGAATGGTTGTACTTAGAGCTTCCTTCCTGAGACAGGCAGTCAGCTGTTTCATTGTCCCAAATCTCCTGCTTTCTCCACCTTGCCTTGTTTCTCCAGAATACATTCCCTTGGGCACTCTCCCTACAGACAAAACTTCCCTGTTTCTGAAGGGGCTAGCCCTCATCTGCAAAGGGACAATTTTCAATATGGAATTGGAAATTTGATGGATTTATAGACTCCTCACTAGATGTTGACTTTATTCCACAGCTGTATGTGTGAACCCCCATCACAGAAGTACTTCAGAGACTGCTTTCTATTCTATTTGTCAAGCACATCAGGCCACCACTGACAAAAGAAGAGAAAAAAAAACCCCAGTTTGTTACTGAATCATTAAGAACACATATTCCTAGTGCAGCTCAGGCAAAATGTCACTGGCTATGTTATTAGAGCAGACAATTTCGACTAAACTCAGTTCCTGCCTTTGCATTGAGGTTATGACTGATGTAGCACTACTGTGCTCTGCAGACTTCACATTATACTCAGAAGGATACAAAGCCCTGTATTTTATGGGGAGGATTATGATTATCTTTTTTTAAAAAAAAAAAAAAAATTAGGGTTTTCATGCTAATGCAGTTCCACCTAAACTGTTGTTTTCTGTAACTTCTGGTAAATTTGTAAGATGGAAGGAAGAAAAGCACTTTGTGCTACTTCTACTTTCTCAGATTAAAAAAAAAAAAAAAAGACCTTTTTAAAAGAATAGGTAGTTTTAAATTTATTTATGGTGATGAGAAATGAAAACTTCTATAAATTGTCTCATAGCTCAAAACTCAGGTCTACATCAGGATTTTGGATAGTTCATATTCCTTCAGCCTTGATAATTTGCAAAAGTCCAGCTTTCAGTTTGTTTTTTGATCACTTTCAAATAATGTTTCAACTTTTCATTTTACCCAGTCCTATTCAGAAGTAAAAATGTTCCAGCACTTTTTTATTTAGTTTATCTTACAGATAACTAAAGCAACAGTTGCATTGATGAAGTATACAGACTTTATCAAATAATTGTAAAAAAAATAATTGTTCCTGGTCTTTTTTTTTTTTAATTCTTTTTCCTTCTGATGTAAGATAGATATATTTTCTATAATTTTGTATGTAGTGTATGTATAAAACATACTGAAAATACTAATATCAATGCAAACTATGCAATAGGATAGTTTATGAGAGCTATAGTTAGAGTGACACTTGCATGTGTACTATAAGCCCCACAGACTTTGTGAGTCTTGGAGAGCAGGTGGGCTACCAGGATGCACTCTTGTAAACACATACAGCAGAAACATATTCTTGGTATTAATTGTCCTTCCCCAGCAAATAAGAGACAGTTTTCTATATTTTGTCTGTGTGTTCAGCAGAGTAACATTTCCTCTCCCTCTGCTCCTCTATCCTCTGTGCTAATGCTTCATGGAGGTGGTATCACTAGCTGACCAAGCTGTAGGGTCCGTGCTTTGCAGGCATCTCAGCTGGCATTTGTGCTACAAGCTGGGGACTTGTGCCTTTGCTGTCTTTAGACTGCTGTGAACAGACTCCAGTTGGGTAAGGAGAAAAAGCCTCTCAGCAGGAGTCCCATATATTGTTATACAGAGAGCATCCAGGCAAAGCTGCTAATGTCTGCTCTTATTACTACCATAAATACTCTGTGAAAATGGCTCAGACTCTTGAAAAATAGAATATAGTGGATTTGAGAAACTGTCCATTGAACATAAGAAAGAAGAGACCACACAGTTCCAGCCCTGATGTCCATAAGTTTATTTTTAGCAGGAACCAGAAAATGTTTTCTGCACACTGAGGGACTCAGAGCCTCTTCTGGGTAGCAGTGCAGGGAGCATGCCCTGATGCTGCCTGCATCCCTCCCTGGGACCAAAGGGCGAGGAGCCCTGTGCTGCCCTCCAGGAGGTGAGAACTGGAGGTGAGATTTGTTGGATTTGTTTCTGTGTTACAAAAACCAGCATCCAGGAGACAGAGTCACTTACGTAGAAGCAGCCTGAGGTCAGGCTGTGGTCACTGACCCGTTACTTCAGAAGTCCACACCCTTTCATAAGACTGCTGTCTCACCACCCTGCCACCAGATTACACGGATGGAGATCTAAACATATCCAAAATTGATTAAATTCTTGAGTTTGGTTAAATTTAGGTCTGCCTTCTTAGCTCTAGACTCTCCCTAAGATTAAGAAGCAAAGGGGATTACTGTTTTCCACAGGCGTGCCGTGTGTTCTGCAAACATGTTCCTGTCACCTCTCTGGGAACAGCACATTATAGCTGTAACTGAAACAATCTGTTCTTTTTTTGGCTAAGCAATCACCATTATATAAGTCCAATGGTTGGGCATCTCTTTTTTCTCAGTTTTCACTGTGGTAGAAATAGCATGTATTTCTTCTCTAAATATGTTTTCTTTGGGAAGGGAGACGTAATATCTCGGGAACAGAAATTTTAAGCTAATAAGTGAAGCAATTCTCTTTAAATTATTATTTTAAATGATTTCACATTTTGAAACCTGCTGATCACTGCTGTTTAATCACTTAAACACATACCAGCAAGATCCCTTTGTTGTACTCTGCCTATTAAATGGTGTTTATTGCTTATTGTACTAGAAAGCTAATGACTCAGAAATTTAAAATACTGGTTCTGTAGAGATTGCATTTGTTTTTCATTTTCATTAATATCGTATTACAAAGAAGAAAGCTTAACTTCTTTCCCCTGTAATATGTAAGAGCCCTTTCCCTTTATGGTATGCCACCATAAAACATATTGCATAACTCCTTATTATAGTCACATCAAATGTGGATTGTGAGTCTAAGCAGCCAGGTTGTAAACCGCAGAAGGATTTTACACTGAAGAATTTACATATATTAAATCCATGATTCATACTGTTCCCAGCAGAAAGACCCATTCAGTACACTAGTCAGGAAAGACTAATACCTCACACTGTCAGAGCCTCAGGAAGTTGCTATATTTAGAACCCTAAATTATAGAATGCTGCTATTAGCACGAACTTTATTTTCATTAACACTATGATTAATACTAAAACTTAAAATTGCTAAAGAATTTTACTTCCTCATCAAGAAGAGTTTTCCCAGCTCCAGCAACTGGATATATGAGCAAACTCACTTAAATAACATCCTGTGCAATGGTATGGCTTTTATAATATAATTATAATATTAGAGCCTCCAGAAAAGTGAAGGTATTCCCCTCTCACCCTTACCCAAGACCTTATTAGGCCTAATTCATCAGGATGTAGAACAGAAATTCTACTGTAGTTTGTGCTGCAGAGTCCTTTTCTAACTGCAAAATCTGCAGGCAGATGTGATTATATTGCTGCATGCTCATAGCACCTAGCACTGCAGGACCCAGTCCTGTCAGAGACATTTCTACAAAACAGAATGGTTCATCAGTCCTGCCATATATCAGGGTCTGTATATCTATTTCTTACTTCAGCTCTGTGTGTTCCTAGTACGCATTTGAAATTCTGAAAAATTTTCAGTGTCATGTAGGAGTTACAAGACAATGAGCTTCATCCTTGTGGGATACGATTCTGAGACAAAAATTAGGGATTTGGCCCATTGTTATCCTGCCATTTGAAAAAATACTATTTGAAAGTCTGTAGGGTCTGGCAGTAACCCCACCAGAGATTTGTCCACATCATTATGCAGTTGCCAGGAGCATAACAAAAAAAAGTCTTCTCATTTAAGCAACGTTTATCAGTTGGGGCTTGGTGACTGCCCCAGGCTGCAGCCACTATCAGCAATTCATGGTTAATCATGAGTATTATGCAGTATAAAAACAGATTGCATTTTTAAAGTTAACTTTGCCCTTCTCTGAGGACAGTGCCCTGCAAAAAAGCATGTCCTGATGTGTTTCTGCAGCAGAAAAAATTCTAGATGAGAAATTTAAAGCCTCTATCCCTTAAATCCAGGCCCATATAAGGAAAAAAAAAAAAAAAAGTGTCTTCAATTCTTGCCAATCTTTGGTCTGGCAAGATATCTGGGATAAAGAAGCCACTGAGGCCAGTTTGCAGATTGCACTGTGACAGAGGAACTTCTCATGGGGTTTCCTAGTCCAGCAAGATTATGATCCTTTTAGCACTGGGTATCTGCAAGAAAGTATAGCCCTACTGCTCCCATCTGTCTGGGATATGGAAAGAGTAATGGACATCCTGAGCAGCATGAATCTGTTGATGCTCTCAGCAGAGTTCTTCTTGCTAATTAAAAAAATTTCCTCCATTCCAGTCTTCAAGGTTGACTGTTCTGATCATTCAAAAGGAAGCAGTGTGGTTCTAGATGTATGCCTTGGAAAATATTCAAACTTTCACTTCTGAAAAGCTCTTTCAAGATCTTCAAGCTTTCCACTAACTTTAAGCACACAGGTCTATAAAAATATAAGAAGTTTACACAGAAGGGTTGTGGGAGGACAAAAAGCTACTGATGGGAACAATGGGGTGGTCAGTGAGACAGAGGTTGTGCCTGGCTGCATCCTGAAGGACAGGGTTTCCAGAGTGTTAGGTCTGCCCATCACAAGTGGATCTGATGAATCAGGGTGGGCACAGTCCCTTGTCCTCAGCTTAATCCATGAATCATTACACCAGAAAAAAGCACTGAGAGATACACCATGTGTACACCTGCCCACCAACCTCTGAAAATTCATGTTCAGCTTACATCACCCTTCCCCTCGATTTTAATTTTCTTTATACGGGAATATTATGTAATTTTAAAAAAAGTTTTAGTGGTCTTCTGAGACCATGGCCACACTGGGGATTTCGTGAGAAAGTGAACTTTATCTCCTGGCCTCAGCTGAATGACATAGAGTAACAATGCAAAACTTAGGCACTACTGTAATGTGACTGAAGAGATTATCCACTGGGAACATTGCATGTTAAACCATTTCCAGAATGAGGAGTTCCCAAGTAAATAACACATGAAGGCATTGATTCAGTCTCTCATGGTTTTAGTTATTAATAATAGTTCAGAGGTTTTTGTCAGGGCACCACAAGGGTGGCAGGACAGGACCTGACAGCTTGTCCCATCCCACTCCAGCCAGGAGCAGGGCAGCTGAGGGGGCACAAGGGCAGCTCCAGCCCCAGACATCGGGCACCTCTCTGGGATGGTGACAGGCCAAGAACAGCCTGGGCCATGGGTCTAGGGCTGGGCCTGGCTCAGCGGAGCCCATGGCAGAGATTGGGGGGAGCTGGAGACCAACCCTACTGCAGCATCCCTGGGACAGGGGCTGGGGTATGGGGCAGTAGGCAAGAAAGAGCTCCAGGGAGCTGAAATGGTGTCCTGGGACAAGGGTAGAAGTACAGGAAGGGCTGATGGGGCCTCATGGCCTTTACAATTCTATTCAGCCTCACTGATAAGGAAGGAAGTAGGAAAGTGGCAGAATCTGAAGAAAGCAGAGAAGTTTTGCTGTGAAACTTAAGATGTGATGAGCAAAAAGCAATGCATTTCTTTAGCAGTCCTGGGAGTTAAGAAGTTTGAATCAAGTCATACTTCCCAGACCCATAAATACTGAGCAGTCACAACACTGTGTATCTGCAAGGGGAAATGCAGCATTTACGTTCCCTTATGGATTTGCCTACAGCCTACCTCTGGCTTGCTGCTTCCATAGGAGATGGTTTAGATTTTTCTGTGAGTGAATTGTCAAGAGCCCATCAATAAAACTCTAAGAAGCAAGACTGGACGTGTGGCTGCACACATAAAAAATTATGGTGCAAGCCTCATCTGCCTTGGGCACCATGAGGGCATTTACAGCTATGAACAGGGGATGTAAGATAGTGCTTTACAACAGGAGCTTCACAGGCACATTTCACTCTTTGCTAGGGTATAAAATGACTACAAATGCAGGGCAGTTATACTTTGAGACCATATTTGTTTTGGCTGGCATAAAACTAGACACCACTGCTGTAGCCCAGTCTTGAGGCAAAGAGCTGGAGAGGAGAATATTTCATTTCCTATACAGCTACACATTAATGTATGGGCTTGTGCAGAACAAACAAGTGGCAGTAATTTTCAGAGAATTCCCAGCAGAAAGTTTCCCAAAAGGGCAACTCTGAAATCCATTTCATGGCCATGAACTGGGTTTGTAAAAATATTGGACAGGAAAGCATCTGAAGTTTTTAATTCAATTTTATTTTCATCATTTCATTTTGACTCAAACTATATCTCCCCCTTCTGAATCATGGTACCTGTCTCTTAACAGCCCATAGCATTAGTATTGCAGAAGTGCTTTGCAAGGGAAACAATTGTCACCATGGTTGTACATACAAGGTACTAGGAAAGAGAAAATGAGAATTTCTGATAGTTTAAAGTTTTGAAACAACTGGGATGCCTCATTTTGAAAGTCAGATCAAGCACCTTGATTCAGAATCTGGAAAATAAGAAATGCCACTATCTCAGTGTGCCCCACAAGATGCAACTCAGCCCTCTCATAATATCTCTCTTCAAGACAAGAAAAGAAAAGCATAATCCAACCATTTTTTATATCCTTAAATCAGCTGTCACTGTGTCAGGGAATGGTTTGCAGTGAAAAATATCCCACGCTAAAGAAAGTCCTGAACCTGAATCTTTTTCTCTCTAACAAATGGCAGAGCTGCCAAGCTTCCAGCCTGGGTTTATTTTATCAACATTTCCAATTTCCCTTTCAGTCAAAATAAGACTGTGGGACCATCTGAGCGGATAATTATGTAACTGTGAAAGTTCAGAGCATGCTGAACAAAACAAAATATGTTATCCCTCATTTATGCAGACTAAACATATTGTCAAGGTTTTGAAGCAGTCAGTCCAAAATTTTCACAAAACACTGCAGTTTCCCAAGCAGCCTTTTAGTGGAAGAATTGCACCAAAATTATATCTTCTCCTTAAATGCTCATCAGAGGGAAGACTTCACTGAATGCTTCCAGCGACTAATTAATTGCAGACATCTGAAAAATCATTTTGCATACTCCAATACTGACAGCTGAAGAATTCTGAAATCACTGGTGAGCTTCCCATAATTATAAAAAATTAAAAATTTAATTATGGATCCAAAGAATCTTTTGGATTCTTTTGTTTTCATTCTTTTCACATAGAGGACTCCTTTCAGCTGCCTAAATGTAGATATCCAGTATTATTTGAGATGCCCTTGGGGGGCATCAGGGACATCTGTGAGGTTCTCAGATGTGACACTGGAGCAACAGCAGTTGCCCAATAGCTGGAGGTCAGTCAGGGTGCTGTAGGGCATCCAAAAAGACACTAGAAGCCTGTGTTTAGGTCACTGAATCGTGCTCAGATTGTCACATTTCCAAGCTGTTCATTATAATTGTGAAGGTTAAAAGCCAGTGGAAGCTGACACTTGTGTATGACTGGCATCAGAAGCTGCAGCTTTACACTGAATATCTTGAGATGTTTTATCATCCCTGCTGCTCAAAGAAACAGTTTCAAGACTGTGGGGCCCAAAATCTGACTTCTCTGGAAAACTTTCTGTAACTATACCTGTGGTATGTAACATCACACACTTGCTACTGAATCCTTAGCTTTAAATGAGAGAACAGACTTACAGACTTGTTTCTGAATAAAGAATTAGTGTAAATGGGTTTCAAATCCAGCCCTGCTAAGATCTTTTTCTGAACCCACATTTTAAATGTTCAATTCTTGTTTGTCTCATGTCCAAGATAAAATCCCCTCTTCTGAATTTAAGGTCTCGTAAATGCAGGGGCAAGATGAAAGTGCTTGTAACCTCTGAAAATCTGTGCTTTTTATGGGGGACTGAAAATATGCTTTTCTGCTTTCAGGTTCTAAAATACTGTACTGTATTGATACTCCTGCCTTCAAAATGTCAGCCTTTCAGATGACTCTTGGTTTTTGCAGTTTCTATTGAATTATATTTCAGCCTTTGTAAAAGACATAAGAAAATCCACCGTGATTGGATTCACTTCCGTCTTCCATTTGTCCTCTGGCATTCTGCTGAAATTAGTATGTCAGGGGCAAGGATATTCTGGTGTTTCCTACACTATGTCTTGATGATGATTCACATGAAGAAAAAAAAAGAAAAAAAATTAAAAAACAAACAAACAAACAAACAAAAACCAAAACCTCCAAAACGTTATTTGCCTTGCAACTTGTGCTTAGATCTTTCTTCCAGTTCCAGAGCACTTCATAGTAAGGGGAGCACAGGATGGTGATGAAGGGTCTTCAGGGTCTTTATTTTCCATCTCTAGTTGTTCAGTCTGATAATTACATCTTAATTATGCTCATGCTTAAACCAAAACCAGAATGAACTAATTTCAGTGAACTAATTTAGTCAGTGACTGATTCAGTGCTGCATTTCTTTTCCCTGATGACTTCTGCAATATTCTGAATGTTATGGCCTGCTACATGGCACGATCCAGCTCATGTTTCCTAGCCAAGGGGCTAGTGAACAACCTTGAATTTCATACACAGGTAGAGAATACTTCTCAGTTCCTGTTGACTTCAGCACATCCCATTTGTATCGTATATATCACACTAAAAATTTTTCTATCAGATTCCAGCCACCCAGAGAGCCCCTGGCTCATAAGATCAAAAAAAAAAAAAAAAAAAAAAAAAAAAAAAGCAGCCTTGTTAATTCTATTATTCTTTCTGAAGTAGCTAATATAAAGTGGCATAGTTTTATCCTCAATACAACTGGTAATCATTATTCTTAATGTAACAAAATTGGCCACATTTTAAACACTCATAGGCTTTGCCTTCTATAAAGATGTAAAATAAGACCAATAAAAATGATATTCCTTAAAGAATGTTTAGGAAATTCTATTAATATGGGGTAATGTTTTTAAGGTTAAAATGTACCACACATTCAGCTTAGCACTCTCAGTCACAAGACTAATGAACTAATGTGAACACCTCTCTAAGCAATATTCTCTTTTATATATGGAGAAATTTGAGCATATAGATTTTCCACCAAAGCAAGCAAATTAGAAACATAAATATTAATACACTTACTGGGACTTTGTGAATATATATGTATATGTAGTTAGTAGTTCTAGGTTTTTCAAGTCCATGTTTGAAAATATTAAAGTAAAAAAGTCATCTTGAATGAAAAGGACAATTTGTTTGGCTTAAAAAGATGCACCTCACCAGATTTTTTTTATTATTTTAATATGTAACTTCCAAATACCAAATTAAGGCAATGCTTCAAGAAATGAAAAGACAAAAACCCTTTGAAATTCAAGAAGACAAAGTGTAAGGTACTGCATTGATAGAGGAACAACCCCATGCACCAGTATGGGAGCATTGTGGAAAAAGACCTGGGAGCCCTGGTGGACAACAGGATGAACATGGGCCAGCAATGAGCCCGTGTGGCCAAGAAGGCCAATGGCATCCTGGGGTGCATCCAGAAGAGTGTGGCAGGCAGGTGAAGGAAGGCTGTCCTCCCCTTCTACTCCACTGTGGTAAGACCACATCTGGAGTACAGCATCCAGTTTTGGGCTCCCCAGTTCAAAGGCAGTGAACTGCTTGAAAGGATACAGCAATGGGCTACAAAGATGATCAGGAGCCTAGGACATCTCTCTTATGAGGAAAGGCTGAGAGGCTTGGGTCTTTTTAGTCTGAAGAAGAAAAGACTGAGAGGTAAACTTAACAATGCTTACAAATACCTACAGGGCGGGTGTCAAGGGGGTGGGTTCAGTCTTTATTCGATGGTGCACAGTGACAGAACAACAGGTAACAGGCACAACGTGTATAGAAGAAGTTCCATTTAATCATGAGGAGGAGCTTCTTTGCTCTGAGGGTAGCAGAGCACTGGAACAGGCTGCCCAGGGAAGTGCTGGAGTCTCTGTCTCTGGAAACATTCAAAACCCACCTGGATGCCAACCTGTTCAACCTGCTTTAGGTGAACCTGCCCCACTTGGTGATTGGACTAGATGATCTCCAGAGGTCCCTTCCAACCCCTAACATCCTTGTGATTGTATTGATCTCATATTTTTATCTAGAAATAATCTTAGTAGCTGAAAAACATCAGAAAAAAATACATGTATTTCTCCCTGTGTTCCCGCTGCAGAAGAATTTCACTTCAATGTCACCACTAACACTAATTGCCTTTCAACTCTATGCTTTCAAAAGAATCATACTCTCTGACAATGGAACAAATTGTCTGGATATGTTTGGTTCTTCAGCAGCTGGTACAAGCAGGGATGCTTGAGGAATTTCCTGGGGAGACTCCAGCGGTGTGTGAGAGGGCCAGGAGTGAGCACGGATGGAGGCAGCAGAACCTCGAGCAGTCTGCACTCTGCAAAAACATGCCCAGGCAACAAGGCTGCAGCTGCCTGGTGTTCCTGTATCCTGATGGCCCTACTGGTCCTCTGCAAAAAAGCCAAAGAGCAGAACATTCCCAGATGAATGTCACTCTGAGGTGGTAAATCCATTTATCTGAGGAAAAGTTCTTGGCAGCTCAGTTTTGATGACACTGATCAAAGAACTGGCTGCTACAGTAGACAGCCTGTATGGGCTAGAATTGCAAGGGGGCAATTTATCATAAGACAATTTATCATCAGAAATAATTATTTTCTAGCAACTACCTAGTTTATTCTTTTTTCCTCAACTACCTGGCTTCCATGTTTTTCCATCATCTTAGGCAAAAAACTAAAATACTGAAAAGTCATGTTCATGAAACATTTCTACTGCTTTCATTTCCCCTCAGTTCTGCTGCTACTTTTTGGAAAGCTTTGAACAGAAAAGCTTGCTAAACCTGGTTGAGGTTACCCAGAATGGACGTAAATCTGCCACAATCTTATCTGCCACAGCTAGGCTCTCCTCTTGTCCATCCTAAAGTATAATGTAAGCTCATTGAAGTCTTGGGAAAAAAACTCTTTTTTTTCTGTCTTTCAGACTGTTGAACTTGACTGTAAATGCAAGATCATCAGCAGAGAAGATTTCTTCTATTAAAGCATCCCTGTAAAGCTTTTAACTGTCAGATTTTTATTGCAGTTTGGTGGGAACAAGCACTTGGAATAAAGATTTTACAGTTATTTGACTGAGTTAAGCTCTGAAAAATCACAGGTTCCTACAAAGAAGTTGCTTCATGAATCAGTATAATTTTCTCTCTTTTCTCATCTATTCTTTGGTAACTGTTGCTTAAGGTAATAAATTCTTGTTGGGAAGTATTCATCACTTTAGATTTCATCTGTCCAGTCCTCAGAGATGCAGTGTAATGCCATAGATCTTCACAAATGATCAGATCCTGGTTTTTTTCCTGAAGAATGTCGAGTATCTTTCTACAATTGAACTAATGACCTGCAATAACTCTTACCTGCATTTGCTGTCATTTCTCTACTGGTAATAACAGACTCCATTTCTAAGTCTGCACTGGCTAGAGCCAAAGATCACTGTACTTGCCCTCATAGCAAGGAGGGTCAAAATATGAGATTATGATCATCTGTTGAAAGCTCAGCTCCACAACTGAGCATGCTGGGCACGCTGTTGGGTGGCCATGCAGAAGCTGAGGCTTTGGAAGGAATTCTACCAGTAGCTGTGTGGGGAGGGAAAGTTGCCATCTCCTTAGTTATCAAGGATGGAGTCCTGTACATACTGCAGAAAAGAGATGACATGTGCTGTCAAGCAAGCCTGTAGTGATAAATTAGCAGTCTGCCTTACTAACACTCTACTAACAAAACACAGGCAAGGTTGTTATGAATTTGCTCACAGTCCAGAGCCATCTGTCCCTTTAACACAGCAAGTGGACTATGCATTATGACAGAACAAGCCATTTTTAACAGAACTGTCTAGTCAGAGATTGCAAAAGCTGCCTACATGGTCTTGGTAGTTGATACTCAAAAACAGAAGGCAGATGTAGGTGATTTCTGCATTTGAGTGTGGTTCAAGGGCACTTCCCTTCATTCCTTCCATTCCATGTTCTGCGCAGACAAATGCATCTTCTGTCAGTTAAAAGGCTAATGGAGAAAGCAGAGAGTCAGAGACATGCAGAAGCTATTTAAAAACACCTGTCTCAGTCTTTTCCTTTACTCTTTTTCTTCCCTTGCTGCCTTCTTCCTCCTCTGTCCCAGTAAATCTGGGTAATATTTGCTTCCAGGAGTTTTACATCTTACCCCCCTCTATGTTGTCTCTCTATAGGTTTTCATACTATGCTTATCATTGTATTGAAATACATTATTATCTTGTATTAAGCAGTATATCTAACAATTGTCACATAGTGCTTGTTCTCTTTCCCTTTCCCCAGAGATCGAACAACTTGAGGGTTTTGTTCTGAAAACTCATATACATTAACTAAAAGACGTCATTAATACTCCTACAAGAAGATAAGGTAAAAAAAAAAACCAAAAAAACCAAACAAAAAAAACCCCAACATGCTATTTCAGGATGGAGGTGTCTGATATTCTTATTAAATTGTCTGGATGTGACAGACCTATTCTCTGTTGAAATGAGCTTTACCTGTATTATTCCTTTCCACCTGAGGAGAAGAGTTGTCAGGTGGCCCTATCCTCGTGCTTAGCTCAACTTCTCAATACTCAGTTTCAGTGAGAAGAGGTCTTGAAGAGGAGGACTATGACCTTCACTTGGTTTTTCATTGTACAAAGAACAATACAAAGCACAGCATCCAGGCCTTGAAATGTTTGCAGGGACTGTGATGCTGAGCAAAACATGCCTCTACATCCTGTTTTAGCTGGCATCCTTCAGTGCTAAATCTTGTTATGGAGGTGTCAGGTGTTTCTGTAGTCAGGGCCAGTGGAGTACAAAGCCTTGAAAGCTGCAGGCAGACTGTAAAAGATAAGCATGGCACTTAGGTATGCTCAAAACTTGCACTGATTTAACTAAATAGGTCATTGAATTAAGACTGGAGCATATGGTAGTTGTGCCCAGGTAGCCAAGAAGGCCAATGGCATCCTGGCCTGTATCAGGAACAGCCAGCAGGTCCAAGGAAGTGATTCTTCCCCTGTACTCAGTGCTGGTGAGGCCACACCTCGAGTGCTGTGTCCAGTTCTGGGCCCCTCAGTTCAGGAAGGAGATTGAGGTGCTGGAGCAGGTCCAAAGGAGGGCAGCCAGGCTGGTGAAGGGACTTGAGCACAGATCCTATGAGGAGAGGCTGAGGGAGCTGGAGGTGTTCAGCCTGGAGAAGAGGAGGCTCAGGGGAGACCTCATCACTCTCTACAACTCCCTGAAAGGAGGGTGTAGCCAGGTGGGGGTTGGTCTCTTTTCCCAGGCACCTCTCAGCAAGACAAGAGGGCACGGTCTTAAGTTGTGCTGGGGGAGGTTTAGGTTGGATATTCGAAAGAATTTCTTTATGGAGAGGGTGATCAGGCATTGGAATGGGCTGCCCAGGGAAGTAGTGGATTCTCCGTCCCTGGAGACATTTAAAAAGAGACTGGATGTGGCACTCAGTGCCATGGTCTGGTAACCACAGCGGTAGTGGATCAAGGGTTGGACTTGATGATCTCTGAGGTCCCTTCCAACCCAGCTGATTCTATGATTCTATGATTCTATATTGATGTTTTTCCTCATAGATTTTCACATTTTTATGTAACTTTAAAATGCACCCTTAAATTTAAGCAATGCAAGTTTTCTGTTACAGGAGGCTGCATCTGCCATACCATTAACATATTCATTGTTTTTAAAATTCCCTCTGCTTTTGCCTCAAGTCTTTTACTTCCACGTTGCATTTATTATTTTCTCTTTGCCATGCCCTTATGCTGCATCACCATCAGACTGAATCTTGAGTATTCATTAGTTCCCAGAAAGCTATTAGCTAGCTAAGGACATACATATTTCTTCATAGAATGGATTCCAAAGCAATTACATTGTTCTGTTTTTCTTTATTTTTATGGTTTTTCAGTTAAGAAATAGGGACCAGATCGTAAAAGAGAAAACTAAATTATGGATCCATAAGGAGTGCCTATATTTTGGAGGAACAAAGGAGCAACAAACTCTTTTCCCACCTATTTTCATTATCTTTGGCCCTCTTTGGCTGAAATTAAGTAGCTTTTAATTATAGTAGGCATAAGACTCAAACCTTAATCATAATTTCATAAATTATAAGCTGTATGTCCTCTCATTTTCACACTGATTGTATGTGGCGAGTTTGGATTAGCTCTATCAATGGTTGTTCTAATGCTAATTATGAAACTTACATACTATGAAACATTTAAATCCACTGAATATAAGCCTTCTTCTCCCTCAATCTGCCAGCTGATACTTAAATATTTGAAGCCATTTGCTATTCTGATCATATTATAGCTGGTCCTTTTAAAATATATTAAGGCAACTTTGTAATGGGTAACTAGAGCAGTACAATGTTACTTTAGATGGCTCTCCTTTTCCATGAGAATATTTTCTTTAACAAGGTAAAAGAACATTTTGTTCGCTCCCTTCCTCCTAGCTACAGGGTGGGTTGGTGGGTAATCATCTCAAGAAATGTCTTCAGCTTATTTTAAGGTAAGCTAGCCCTTTAGAAGGTAGTATCTCTGACTGTCATACTTGACTCCATTCTTGGTGGGTTTCTTCTTTACAAAAAGCTGAAAAACAAAAGAAATTAGAAAGGGTTGAGGCTCTCAAGGCACTTCTAGAACTGAGGGTAACAATTCTCTTTGACCTTTCTTAGATATTTTGGCCTATCTGCTTAGATACCTGGTGACAAAGTACTTTCACCTTCCTAACAGGAAGACATGAGGTGGAAATTTGAGGTATTGTAAGCCTCAAGGCCTTTCCTCCCTTCGTCCATTTTCACTTTCACTGCTGCTGCCCTCAGGAAGAGGTGAGGAGGACAAAGGATACATAATGGGTACTCCAGGAAGAAAAGCTGCAGACAAGCTAGTTTGCTTATTTTTAAGTAGTGTCTACTCATAATTAATAATAAGCAGTGTAAATTAACCAGACAGTTTAAGAACATGTATAGCTGAGAGGGTGAAAAAGTCCCCTTGTGCTCCTCGCCTCAAAAATATTTGACTGGTAAGCATTTTTATGTTTTATTAATTAGTCCTGTCAGTTTCTCTGTGATACTGATAAAAGAGTATCCACCTGTGCTCTGCAGAGTGGGAAACAGTGTTTGGGTGGCTTGCTGAAAACCAGAGAGCTAATGCCAGAGGGGAACAGAATTATACTTAGAGACTTGGGTTGGTGGCCATTACTCAATGAGATTAATATAGTTTCTCTCTCATGCTGAGCTCACACCATTAGAAAACCCTTCTCTTTCCCTCTGTGGTAACTGTTGACTTCACTCAGTAGGCTGGAAGGCATCTCTTCTAAGAATCTGGAAGTGTTTTATATATAACAGATCTCACTGTTTGGAAGAAGCTGCCAGGATGTTTTAGCATGCACCACAAGGGTACTCAGGTTCTTCACTTAATGGCACTTTGTCAGTCACTGGAGTGCCTGGGCTAGAACATATGAACTGCAAGAGGGAGGATATCTTTAGAAATAAAATCTTAGGATACACTGAGCTGGTAGGGTCCCATCAGAATCATCAAGCCCAACTCCTTTCCCTGTGTGGAGCCCCCCCAGAAGCAGACTGTGCCTGAGAGCATCAGGCACATCAATTACATCTTATTCTAGCATTCAGAAGTGAAACAAGCTGGAACAAAAAAACCTTCTTCAGTTTCAGTAGACTTTGGTTTGTCAGTGTCTTCCTGATGACCCCAGACTTTTCACTCTCTTCCACATTGTGCTTTCTAGCAGCATTTGGAAAGTAGCAGCCTAAAAACCATGCCCAGCCTTGTGCAGTGTGTCTCTAAACAGAGGGCTTGGAATACAATCACCAGATTCCACTTTGTACCTCTTGACCTTGGGAGCCTTTGAGCTCTCTGTAATAATTTCTTCAACTTCTAGGCAATAAGCTATAACAGAGAAATGTACTTGGGATCATTTTTATTTTATTAATTTTATTAGTACTTTAAGGTTATATGGAGAACTGTTAAGCCCAGTACCTGTTGCAGGTTTGGGACTCAAGTCTTTTTATAAGTCATATTAAAGCATTTATTAAGGTGCTTTAAAGGTAATGTGGAACTAATTTTAAATAGGCAAAATCAGAAGTGATGTCTTCTGAAAAATCTAAAGGAAATTTAAATAGTCCTTGTACTGAATAGCTAAATAGAGAAAGATCAAGAATGTTGAAAATATGAACTGTTTATGAAACCAGGGGGCAAAATTAACTTTTCCAATATCTGAATGGTTAGAAATTCTGGAGCCGATGCCTTTCCCTATGAGAGAAAACATTGTCACATTCACTTCAGATCAGTTATATCTGCAGGGAATAAGTTATTTGTAATGACAAAGTCCTCTTGCTAGAATACTTAGCTCTGCCAGGAACATCACTTACACCTTTTTGGAGCCCATGTAGTTAGAACTAAGGAAAGAGGTTCATCACTACTGCTGATATTTCATTACTGACTAATCACTTGTATCTAAACACACAACTCTGTGGAGAACGATTTTCTGTGGTTAGATATGCTAATTTGTCCTCTCACTTACATTACAGCGTATTTCGCAGCATTCTTTTTGAGACAGGGAAGTAAATGCAGATGAATATTTAATTCCTTGTGGTGTGGACAGGTTGGTTCAGTTTAGAAAACGAGAGCTGTGACAAGCTACCTCAAAGCATTTCATCAGCTTCTAAACAGGAGGCTCCTAAGCAGAGAGGTCACGACAAGGGACACCCACATTTTCTGCTGCTTTATAGGGTTTGTATAGCAGACAAGATGCCTCTTGTTAGAATAAAGTGGACTAGCAGCTCTGGACTTCAGACTGCAACTCAACTGTGGGATGCAAAAGCAGCTTCTCAGGTTTGGGTGTGCATCCCAGCTACAGCCTGACTACATATCACAATGAGACCAGGAGCCTACAGCCTTCCCTCTCCCTGCATCAGAGGTCCCCTGCCCCTTGGTTTCTACCAGAAGAAAAGTTCCAGTAGGTCTCAGTCAGGACTGGCAGGGAGGCAGGACAGCAGGGTGCATGCACTGTGATGCTCTTGCTGGTCTCTCAAGCTTTGGTCTGCTCGGTTTCTTCAGAGGCAGCTGAGGGTAGCAGCTGACACAGGGTCATTCTGTCAATGTGCAATGTCTTCAAGGAGACTTTAATGTGGAAGGGAAGGCAGCGGAAGAGTTTAGGTACCTCCAGGCAGTATGTTAAGCAGTGTATTTTTTAAGGCATCTTAAAGGCATTTAAGGGGTTCAGTGACTGATATCTACCTAAATCCAGTTGCAGGGGGGTAATTTTGGCTCTGGCCATGTACTGATTCACTACTAATATCCACTTCCATACGGTACAACTGAACAAAACTCCTGAATTCATTTCACTTCAGAAAAATACTTATATCCTACTGATCCAAGAGAGGTTTATGTACCTCCCTCTCACCAGATATGTTCAGGTCTACTACTGAATTGGTACCCCATTAGCAGTGAAGCACAACAGCAAAGATTAGCTTAGACATAAAAGACAAATGATATTTCCAGAGATAGCAACAAACAGGTTTACAATCTTTGCTACAACTATGGAGAGTGTGAATATTTGGAGTGTTTAGGGAAGCTGAAAGGGGAATTTATGCTTCATTTAGAACCTTTATTCATACACTGAGATCTTTTCCCTAAAGGATGTTCTTTTTTTTGCCTGTAGTGTTGAATGTCTACTGTGAGCCTAATATTATGAAAAATATTATTTATTATTCCCAATCCTTAAAACGTTTTATCTTGTGTTTAGTTTGCATCTATTCAGCTCCACTGAATAGAAAACTTAACTTTTTTTGCGTACTGAAAAATACAGCATTGACATGGGAGGTTATAATAAGTAAGAATCTTATTTCCATTACAAGATGCATGATTTTGGAAAGGTTTGCTTTTTGCTGTTCTTCAGTAGTGTATCAAGACTTCAGATACCTTCTTCATGCAATTGCCAATTCTCTTTTGATAAAGACAGAGGCTGATCATGTTATTTTTAATAAGTGCCTACTCAGCTATCTGTCCCATGGCAGCTGTGGGGTCAACTTCCATCAGAACTTCTCCTGCATCTGACTCAAGTTCATTCCCTCAGGTTCATCCCACTGCAAGTTTCCCATTTCCCTGGTGGTTCTCTTGCAGTGATTTCTCAGCTTGAAGAATACCTGCCTGCCACAGAGCCAAAGGGCAGTTGATAACAGGGGCCAATAAGAGAAGAAAGAGTCAGGTATAAAAGCTTCTTCTAAAGAAACCCACACAGTTGCTTTCATATCACAAGCCTGGAAGGCAAATGGCAAGCATTTAATCTAACAGATGAGGAAACAGCAGAAAACTGATGGGGCTAGAAACAAGGTTTCACAATGTTTTTTAAAGCTAGCATGATACCATGATTTAGCTAAAGAAGCAAATTTCATTACACATTGTGGCTGAGAATCTGTTATATCCACTAAGCAAATGAAACTGTGCTTTCTTATAATAGCATATTACCTCTATTAAACAATCCCCAAGAATCAAAAACTTTATGCATAACCAGGCCAAAGCTTTGACTTGTACTTCGGAAGTGAAGAGGAAGCTCACTAATGAACCACCTCATGAAATCTTGCATTACTTGTGGGTTTTGTCTTTCAAGCAACTCGCTCTGTTTGTTCTCCACTCTGCTGAATAACAGTACCTGCCAATGGGAAACCAAGGAGGTGGATAATAAGGCTATTAAGGAACCTTACTAAACAAGGAGATTAAAACTCTCGATTTCTTTTTAGATAAGGGAATAGCAAAAGCCTTCTAGATGAAAATGTTGGACACTAAGAATCTGATTCCTTCTTCAAGCAATAATAATTGAAGAAAAGGCATGGAAGGGTTACTATTATGAGCTGAGCAACAGAAAGCTTATTCTACTCTAGGAGAATTATAGACTTGCCTAGTTCCAGGAAGGCTTTCTTAGCCTTCCAAATAGAAAACGATCTATAAGCAAATATCAGGAGTAAATATCAGGGAGGAAGACAGCTACTCCAACTACACTGACACAGGAATGAATTGCTGTACACTTATTAATGACTAACTTAAATTGAAAACTTGAAGAACATTTCCATCAGACCTATAATGCTCAGAGAAACCCTACCAGTAGGAACAGTGGGAGAAAGAAACAAAGAATATTTCCAGGTGTAGGTGTAGCCTGAGCACCTCATGAAGCAGAGTCCCATTTTTAAGTGTAGCAAGTGATGGTGCTCTATTAACGTGGAGGTGTTTCAGTTCTGTAGCTAAGGTTCCTTCACCCCCGTGAAAGCCCATTGATATCAGTCAGCCACATCTCAATTACTTAAATGCTTTCTAGATCAGACTCTGAAGTTTGTTCTCCTGCATCCTTCATTCCTGTTTCAGTAGCTTCTATTTTAAAACAGAAATAAATGGAGTAGTGTGACAGTCCTTCATAGGAACACATGAATGTCCTCTCCTTTACTCATTAAAAGATTCTGGTCTACACAATCTCTTGCTGTCTATGGGAAAAGTTGTGTCCAACCCCATTTTTCCTGAGACTTCAGGTCAAGCAAGTCTATAGAAAAAGGAGAGAGTCAGCAGTAACTGCACAACTTTTGCCTGTGCAAGAGGCTAATATGTCTTGGCTGGGATGGTCTTATTCAGCAGTAAGGAGGCCTCACCTGTCCTGTTCTTTGGTTGTGTACAACAATGTTAACAGAGGCACCTTGAGATTGGATTATGGAGAGCTGGGAAAGGGTCCTTCAGCTGTCCTGCAGTGGCTGGTTATGTGACAGAGAGAAGTGAGCGTTCACAAAGCACCTGGGAAAGTGGAAAAAGGGGGAAGTGAAGAGAGCAGAGGCAAGGAGCCCTATGTGTCAGGTGGAAACAGCTACAGAGCTGAGGGGAGAACCTGAATTCTAGCAGGGAAAGGAAATAGGACCCCAGAGGAGGGAGAAAAGAGTAAATGATTCCCAGTGGAGAAAGAAAGTAAATAGCAGGGCTTGCCTGGCATGATGGGGAGGGCAGAGCATCCCCAGATATATGGAGGAGGAAGGGAGGAAGCAATATGGGAAGCCACATAGTTCAGCAGGAGCACTTTACGACCGTGCTGTGCCAGCTCACCAATGTTTTCAGGATCTTGTTTCAGCTTTCAATTAAGAATAAAGTCTGCTTGTGGATCTCAGACCTTCTTCTGCAACAAGGTCAGGAGGAAGAGGTAGGGGTAGATGAAGGCCACACACAGGCGAGGAAAATGCAACCCCCTGAGAGAACTTGCAACCTTACTGCTTTCAGAGCTAGCCACAAAACTATTTACTCTGGCAAGTGAAAGATCCCCATAATTTATTTTCACAAGCAGGCCTACAGATTAAATGGCAGATTTCTGCTGCATGCTCTAAGGACATTTAAAAAGAGACTGGATGTGGCACTCAGTGCCATGGTCTGGTAACCGCAGCGGTGGGTCAAGGGTTGGACTTGATGATCTCTGAGGTCCCTTCCAACCCATCCAATTCTATGATTCTATGATTCTATGACAGAGTAAGAGGTTTTTGCTGTTAATGTTAGGGAATTACTTAGGCCCTATTAGGATGGAAGACAAAAGATTAAATAGAAAGGACTTCCTTTGCTGCACTTTCCACCCTTAAAGCAGCAGTGTTTAGCTTCACGATAGTTCTTAGATATGTCTAAGCACTCTAGTAAAATGGTAGAAGTGTTTTTCTGGATGCTTGGAACCCAGTCCCAAATCTGCTTTCAGTGCAAATCTGGCTTTCAGTAGCCAAAAGCTGTCCATCAGCTCTGTCAGCCTTGAGATAAAGAATAACATAGACCAGATCTGTAGAGAGAAAACAGAGGGAAGCTTGGAAAAAGACCAGCATATTTTCTACAAGCCAAGTCTTTTATAATATGTGTACATACTGAGGAATTTTATGTTAGTTAATCCTCTTCTACAAAAACCATTGCTTCACCGGAAATGTGCAGGTTATCAGTCAATACAAATTTTGGTCCATTTTCGTTTGAAAAAACCAAACTTGATGATTTACAGCTGATGTCTTAGATTCAAGCTTGGTCACAGTCATGTATTTGAGCAACAGAGCTTGGTTTTTTGTGAAAAATATTAAACAAACCCCCAAGTACTGAAATAGAATGACTGAATTCAAAAGGAAGATTAAAAAAATGCAATCTATTGGCAAAGATCACATGACATTTTCTTAGCTGTTAGGGTGGAAAAAGAACAGTCTGGATGCCTGCCAGTCCTAGAAGTGTGGAAAATTAGATGTCATTTTGCACACAAATCAATACAGTAAGTGGGAAATCTCAGGTCTCCCAAACTGCAAACCTAGCTGCTAATTGACTCTATTAATCTCTGATTCTGTTTCTCCAAAATTATATGATTAGAATAAGGAGAGACTGGCGGTGATGTGGATGATTAGAAAATACTGCTTTAATGAGCTTTGCTCAGCCATGAGCAGTTAACTGACCATTAATCTTCAGAAGGAAAGTGCCAGGCCCTGCATTTACAGTAACAGGAAGAAAAAATTTTGGCAAGAAAGGCAGCTTTTAAAGAACTGCTAAAAACGTGAATAGATGCACTGATGATTATTATAATCATTACCCATCTGTAATTACCCATCTGTGGCATGTGCTAACATTCATTCATGAAAATCCATCTTCATTCCTTATGCAGGCCATGAATTTTGCACAGGTTTGTTCTCTGAAAGCATTAATGCTGCCTGACTCTTTTCTGAATACTTTGTACTCTAAACAGAAGATGTGTCAGTGGAGGATACTCTGAAAGTTCCATAGATGTGTGCAACTGTTTCTGCACCCACAAACTCTGCACCAAAGGAGAAGATGTGGGAGGATATTATACATTTCCTTGAAAACTAACTATACACTAAAAGTGGATTAGGATTGCCTCAGCTTTCTATATACACAGACAAACCCTGGCATCTTACTGTATTTTCCTACGGAGGTACAGAGGACACAGAGGAAATTACTTCAGGAAGGCAAAGGACAGTTAAGGGTAATTGTAATAGGATTTCTATATTTAGTAAGGATGTGAAGCCACTTTTAGCACTTACTCATTCTTTCCTGGTACAGGATGACAAACCGTCTGATGTTTCTTCAACAGCATTTTAGAGCAGAATCGTTTTTAGGCTTTATTAGATTGTTACTTTATTGAATGTCATGCATTAGGTACTAGGCCATTAAAACAAACACAGATCATGCATATGAGGCTGAATTTTTACAGTTCATGAAACAGAGCTTAAAAAACAAGAGTTAGAGGTAGAGCTAGAGGGCTATAGAAATATTTCTGTTCACACTTTAATCCAAACCTAGAAATTAATTTATTTATGTATTTACTCTCAACTGCATAAAATGTACCCTTCCACAAAGCTTATCCAGGTTATAACCTGAGCATTGGCTGTTAATGAATACTTAGGGGAAAGATTATGATTGTACAATATTTAGCATGGAGAGTTCCTGCTGTGCACCAGCTAGGGGCGAGGTGATTTTTATTTATCATTTGTATAGCTCCAGGAGGATGCATGGAGTTTTCCATGAGAAAGGAAAAGGTCAGCTGTTGATCTGAAGAGGCTAAAATGGTAATGAGGCATAGCACCTTAAAGGCATGGTAAAGCACAGAACAGAGCAGAGGAGGAGAAGAGTTTCACTGTGCACAGTATATACAGCTTACTGACTGCCTTTTAACAAAAACACATGCAAAAATGCATCAGCTAATGTGCTTGTCAGTACCATTTAGCATTGAAATGAACCATCAAAGGGAGTACTCAAAAGACATAAAGGGTGGTAAACTGTAAGAGTATTATATTTTATTATAGGGGAAGGTGTTTATGATTCTGTAAGGCATTTAAAATGTAGTTCATCAGTTTGGCAACTGACTCCTTGCTGCAGTTGTGCTTAGTGCAGCACTGGAGGAAATGAAGTCTGATCCCAGGAAACGCACAGGCTGGGACTGAGTGGCTAAAATATCTGGTGAAAGTAAGTGTCTTGTACTGACCCTGTGTCCATTCTTTCCATGACACTATTTCAGGAACGTTACTATTTGACGGTCGGACTTGATGATCTCAGAGGTCTATCCCAATATTTAGGATTCTACTGTATTATTTATTTGCACTTTTGAATAGCAAAATATGTGACATAGGAAGATAGATATTTAACTGATTCCCTTGCTCAAGAGGGACAGGGTTTTATTTGAGAGAGTACAATGGAGAGCTACGAGGATGATTAAAGGACTGGAACATCTGCCTTATGAAGAAAGGCTGAGAAACCTGGGGCTTTTTGGTCTGGAGAGAAGACTGAGAGGGGATTTAATTAATGTGTATAAATACATGAGGGCTGGGCATCAGGAAGGAAGGGACAGCTTCTTCTCACTTGTGCCCTGTGATAAGATGAGGGGCCATAGATTCAAGCTAGAGCACAGGAAGTTCCACCTCAAGAAGAGGAAGCATTTATTTACTGTAAGGGTTACAGAGCCCTGGAACAGGCTTTCATTCAGAGAGGTTGTGGAGTCTCCTTCTCTGGAGACTTTCAAGACCCATCTGGATGCATTTCTGAGTAACCTGCTCTAGTTTTGTCCTCCTCTGGCAGGGGGGTTGGACACAGTGATCTTCAGAGGTCCCTTCCAACCCCTGACATTCTGTGATTCTGAAACACTTGTGCAGCCTGTCAGAATACAATATGCTTCTATCAGATACATGTAAATTACACAAAATGCCTCTTTGGTGCAAGCAGCCTGATCATCAGGCAAAGATGTAAGGATAAATTCCCATCCAGGACTGCTCTTCTTGGTTTGTAATGACAACCAAAACAAAACTAAAAATAAAACTAAAAATCAGGTGTTTATGGCCTGCTCTTACTCCTGGTCAGTAGTCTCACCAAGTGACACACACACAGAGTCTCTTGCATTCTGTTCACTGCCTGCCCAACATCACTTTCTCCCCCTTTCCTTCCTCTTTTCCTATCTGCATTCTTTTATGATGGCTTACATGACATCTTCTGGAGTTGTATTTTTCAGAGGTGTTGAGCCATGTGGAGGTCTCATTTAATCAAAGCTACAAACTGTTTTACAAATTATTATGAGGGACCAAGTTTTGCTTCTGCTATTATTCACAGCCTCTGTATTGCAGCCTCCAGCATGACTGAGAGCACTTTGGCCACAACAACCCCATGCAGTGCTACAGGCTGGGCACAGAGTGGCTGGAGAGCAGCCAGACAGAGAGGGACCTGGGGGTTTGGATTGACAGGAATCTGAACATGAGCCAGCAGTGTGCCCAGGTGGCCAAGAAGGCCAATGGCATCCTGGCCTGTATCAGGAACAGCGTGACCAGCAGGTCCAGGGAAGTGATTCTGCCCCTGTACTCAGCGCTGGTGAGGCCACACCTCGAGTACTGTGTCCAGTTCTGGGCCCCTCAGTTCAGGAAGGAGATTGAGGTCCTGGAGCAGGTCCAAAGGAGGGCAACCAGGCTGGTGAAGGGACTTGAGCACAGATCCTATGAGGAGAGGATGAGGGAGCTGGGGCTGTTCAGCCTGGAGAAGAGGAGGCTCAGGGGAGACCTCATCACTCTCTACAACTCCCTGAAAGGAGTGTGTAGCCAGGGGGAGGTTGGTCTCTTCTCCCAGGCAACTATCAGCAAGACAAGAGGGCATGGTCTCAAGTTGTGCCAGGGGAGGTTTAGGTTGGATATTAGAAAAAATTTCTTTACGGAGAGGGTGATCAGGCATTGGAATGGGCTGCCCAGGGAAGTGGTGGATTCTCCGTCCCTGGAGATATTTAAAAAGAGACTGGATGTGGCACTCAGTGCCATGGTCTGGTAACCGCAGCGGTAGTGGATCAAGGGTTGGACTTGATGATCTCTGAGGTCCCTTCCAACCCAGCCAATTCTGTGATTCTATGATTCTATGAACCTGTGTCTAGGTGTCTGTAACAGGCTCATACAGCTGTGTTCACACTTTTAATTCTAGAAGAAGGTTTTTCTAAGCATGTGTCTTTTGGCAAGTGTTAACAGTGTTCTTCAAATAGCAGTCCAAATAGTTCTCAAGCCTATGAGAAGGTTTCTGATTAATTAGAATTTGCCGTTCAACTCAGAGAGAGGACAAAATCTCATAGGATTCATGGGACTCCTCAGCTTAGGCTTGGTTTTCTTGCAGACAATCCCTTGAAAACAAAACCAAACCAAACCAAAAAAAATCCTATATAATTTCTGATTTCTTTACCATTCCCTTCACATGGAGACTGACCACTGCAGTGTACTGTCTCATGACATATTTGTCTTTCATATCTGAGATGTACTATAGGGCATGAAAATATGAGTTACCTCTTGTTCCAGAAAGAAGCAACAGAGAGAGGGGTGAGGATGTTTTCACTGAAAAATAAAAGTGTTTTCACTGAGGTAGATGAAACAGTCAGAACCAGGAAGGATTAATGACAACTGTGATAAACCTATAATCAGAAGTTCTGATTGTTCTGGTGGGATTTGTCTACCACGTGCCCTAATGAAATCTGGAAATAAATGTGAGCATAGCAACATAGATTTCAAAGTGAAGCACAGCATTATATTTTGTAATGACAACTTTTTTGTGTTTGTGACTAACAAATTGTGTCAATAATATTTTGCTTTTAAACCATCAAAACAAATATATCTGTATAATGATGACAAATTAAATCTGCAACTAGTTTTTCCTTTTGAAGCTGAATTTATTGCTTTAGGAAGACATTGGATCGAGGGTCTTGAAGTGCTCTATTTATAGAACAAGTGACAAGATTCCCTTCATTGCAGCTTTCTTTGCATTCTCAAAAAATGCAGCCCTGCAAATCTACTTACAGACTGATAAATATTTAAGACACGAGGTCAGAAATATATTGTAATGTCTGGTGACAATGTTCTGTTCCAGTAACTTTGTATCTTTCGTATCAGATGATTAATGACCTCAGGGCTCTAGGTACGTGCTGTAGAATGGCAGTCCTACCATGTAAATATATTCAAAGGTTCAGAAAACAAACTGCATGCTCCAGCCAATGGCATGCAAGTTCATTTCTAAGTCCATATGCCTTGGGGAAATATTGTACTGCACTAATGACAGTTCAGAAATGTCAGTTATTTATTTTTCTAACCAAAAGTTGCTAAAAGGAGGCGTTTAGTGAATACAGTGGTAAGCAAGTAGCTTTTAGCCTTGCTTGAAACGTGGAGTACTTTGAAAAAGCCCCAAATTTTTCTAACAGGTTCTCTTTGCCTGTATCTCAAATTAAAATAACATTATTGTTCTAAAAGACCCCCATCTCTCTGGCCCGGCATATTTCTTCCTATTATTCTGTTTTTTGAGCTTCAGCTGTTCCCAGCTCATACTCTGCCCTTCAGCAAACACACTCAATCCTTCTGCTCATCCCAGGCTGCATTAGAAGCTGTTATCTGCTGGCATTAACCACTGTTGCCAGACAGCAGGGATGAAAGGGAAAAGCTTTCTGTGACTGTGCAGAAGCCTGGCACTCAATTCCTTCCTACTTGTTCAGACAGCCCTGCCGCACAAGTGCTTTCCACAGGAAAAGTTTGCATTCATTTGATTTCCTCATGACTTTCTAATTATCCTTTTGGATATGTCCTCTAAATTTTTTGAGGTTCTCCCACTAGTGATTCGTTTCCACCATACCTATAAAGCTTAAGAAAAAGGAGCATGCAAATATTTACTTGTTGTGGTAGGACTTAGTTCTCCTGTTTAAATGTAGAGAAGCTGAAAGCAAATGTTTGGCAAATGTGTTTTGTAACAGAGATTTTCCATTGCCTGATATAATATATTCTCCTTATCAGTTTTCAGGTAACAACAGTAAGAGAAAGTTGTCTTTAAGAAAAAGAAAAAAAATTGTTAGCAGTGGACCTGGTACAGCATTGAAAGAGCTGTAAGACAGTCTCAGGAAATTCCAAACAGTAGAAATTTTCTAAATAGTCTTTTTTATTATAATTGTGTTTCATTCCTATTGTAACTCTGACCATTTTCAGTTCCAGGAAACCCTGTCAATAGTTATTCACCTTCTCTGCTAAATTGTTTTATTCCAAAGTGTGGTTGAATTTATTATCTCTATTACCACTTGACACACAGACAAAAAAATGGTGGACTTCAGATATAATTTATAGTTATGATCATTTTGCTTTGGCTTTTTACTTTCTGTGCTAAAATCAATTTCTACCATATCTAGCAAGTCAGAAGGTGTGACTTTGTACATTGTGGTAACAACATGTTCTTCTATGTGGAACATAAAACTGGTCTTCAGAGTGGAAATCTTTTAGCAGTAAAGTAAAACTAAAAATTCTAGTAACTTCTTTTCCACATGTTATATTATTTATTTATGAGTCACTTTCCTCCATTTATCTGTTTATTGGGGGAATTCTTAGAATTAGTAGAATTTATTGTCACATTTCTAGGAGTCATTGAATCACAGAATTGTCACAGTTGGAAAATACCTTTAAGATCACTGTGTCCAACTGTCAACTCCTGAAAAGAAAGAAAAAAATACCCACCAAAAAAACAATCACCCCAATAAAGCATTTCCTGAAGTGCCTCATCTACACATTTTTAAAATACCTCCACCAAGTCCCTGGGCAGCTCATTTCATCACCTGACTACTCTTTCAGTACAGACAGTCTTCCAAACATCCAGTCTAAACCTCCCCTGGTGCAGCTTCAGGCTATTTCCTCCAGTCCTATCATTATTTACTTGAGAGAAGAGGCCAACACCCACCTCCCTACACCCTCCTTTCAGGTAGTTGTAGAAAGCAATAAGGTCTCCCCTCAGCCTCCTCTTCTCCAGACTAAACAATCCCAATTCCCTCAGCCTCTCCTCATAGGACTTGTTCTCCAGACCCTTCACCAGCTTGGTTTCCCTTCTCTGAACTCACTCCAGCACCTCAAAGTCCTTCTTGTAGCGAGGGGCCCAGAACTGAACCCAGTACTCGAGGCAGAGCCTCACCAGTGCTGAGTACAGGGACACAATCACTTTCCTTCTCCTACTGGCCACATTATTCATGATACAAGCCAGGATGGTGGTGGCCTTCTTGGCCACCTGGGCCACTGCTGTCTTATACTCAGCCAGGTGTCACCACCAGCAGCCCTAGGTGCTTTTCTGCTGATTTTAATATAGCCTGTTCAGAACTAATAGCATTGAAGATGTGGTAGTGTGGGATCAGGCCTACCAAAGGACTGATCCTTCCCAGGAGCTGTATCTCATGTTGTTAGCCCTGCATCTTCAGTGCAGTTCTTCCAGGTGCTGTGTACTGCTGGTAGAGAAAAATGAGGCTTTTCTGACTAAGGCCTATAAAAATGAGCCTAGAACCTAAATGTCAAGAAAAAATATCTCTATTCCACTACTAGTGAAAGACTGTGCATTTCACATTAGCAGCATTGAAGCTACAGCCTGATCCAGCACAGGGGGTCTTTACTGATAATATCAACAATCAGCAGTCTGAGATCTCTGAGAATCCAGAAAAGTCTGGAGCAAGTATTTGCCTCTAAAAGAGACAAATCAGATTAAGAAATATTTAAACAAACAACAGAAAAAAGTTGATGAGAACTGATGGGATGAACCCACGAGTGCTGAGGGACACAGGTGGTGTCACCACAAAGCCACTCAATTGTCTTTGAAAAGTTGTGGTGACCGGGAGAAGATCCTGTGGACTGCAAGAGAGCAAATGTCACTGATATTTTCAAGAAGGAGAAGATGCAGACTGGTCAGCCTCACCTCAATCTTTGGAAAGGTGATGGAGCAAACCACCCTTGAAGCTGTTTCCAACTATATTAAGGACATGAAGTTGACTGAGAGATGGATTTACAAAGAGGAAATAATGCTTAACTAACTTGATAACTTTCTGCAATGACATGAGTATCTTGGTAGATGTGAGGAAATGAGTAGAAGTTAAAAATGCTTTTAACACTGTCTACCATTATGTTCTCACTGAGAAGCTGAAAAAATACAAGCTAGGTAAGTGGGCAGTGAGGTGGACTGAAAAGTGGCTGAACTACCAGACTTAAAGGGTTGTAATCAGCAACAAAAAGTCCAGCTGAAGGCCAGTTACAAGTGGTGTTCCCCCAGGGGTCAATACAGGGGCCAAAACTATTTAGAATGTTTGTTAATGACCTGGATTATTAGAAAGAGCAGACCTTCAGCAGGTGCATGAATGATAAAATTCCAAAAGAGTGGTTTATACACCAGAGGCTTGTGCTGTCATTCAGAGAGACCTGAACAGACTGGAGAAATGAGCCAATAGAAACCTCCTAAAGTTCAACAAAAGAAAAATTAAAATACTTGTACCAGGGGAGGAACAACTCCAGCCACCAGTACATGCTGGGAGCTCTGGAAAGCAGCTTTGCAGAAAAGCAGCTTGGGATTAAACACAAACCAGCAATGTACCTCTGAGGCAAAGAAGGCCAAGAGCATCTCGACTCGGTTAGGGTGAATGTTGCCAGCAGGTCAAGGGAGGTGGTTCCTCCCATTGCTCAGCATGGCTGAGGCCACACCTGCAGTCCTGTACCCAGTTCTGGGCTCCCTAATGCCAGAGAGACACGGACAGACTGGAATGAGTCCTTCAAAGGGGCACAAAGATGACTGAGGCTGTTCACCTCAGAGAAGAGGAGGGTTTGGGGGAATCTTTACAACGTACAAAAACATGACGGGGAGTGGATAAAGAAGATGGAGACAGACTCTTCTCATTGGTGGCCAGTGACAGGAAAAGAGGCAATTAGCACTAGTTTAAAAATAGCATGTTCCCTTTAAATATAAGAAAAAATCTTTTTTACTGTGAGACTGGTCAAACAGTGGAACATGTTGCCCAAGATGGCTGTGGAATACCTGTCCTTACAAAATCTTTTCCCTCTAAACAATTTTTTTACAAATGCAATGTATATCTAAGACATTTGGTTTCTAAAAATACTTTCTTCTTCCTGTTTTTTTTTTTTCACCATTAAAACAGGAAGAAAAGGCATGGAGAAAATATTTATTTCATTTTCATTTCACTCAAGATTTTCCTCAATAAATGCTTGCCCATCTGTTCTAGTGATCAATATTTGTGATACATAATGAACCATAGAAGCACTGATGAAGTAGGTACAGGCTTCATTCAATATTCTGTAGATACTCCTAACCTTGGCAAATCAATATGAGGTGGATAACTGTTCTAATATACAAGTCAGTCTGGAGACCTTTTCCTTTTGTTTTGTTTTGAGGTTTTTTGTCTGAAGAAAACGTCTAGTGCAAGGTCAAGTAATAATTTTATTCTTTTCCTCTTTCTCTTGGCTCTGTTAATACCTGACTTTGTTAAAAGTGTATAAATTGATGTACAATACTGCATTGGTGAAGCAAATCAGGAAATAGTGTGATCTGATTTTTTTTAAATCAACAAGAACCCCTGGGCAGGGTAGAGTTCCAGGAATGTCATCATACTGAATGAACTAAGAATCCCCCTGTGTGTATTCATTATACAATAATCTACCCGAAATCCTTAGAGCCCACTAATTGTTAGCATGGAACACATGTATTTTCATTATTATTTCTGAGCTTTTCTTTCTTACCATTCTCCCTGCGTGAGATTTTCGCAGAAATCAGTGAGGACATTGATGTGAGGGGAAGTGCAAGACTTGGGCAAAACAGTATGCAGTGAAAAAAAAAAAGAACACAACATGATGCCCCAGCATTGCACCAGATTAACTTTAGATTGGATAGTAGGAAAAAAATTGGAAACTCTTGCCTCTGAAAGGGTTGTCAGGCACTGGAACAGCTGCCCAGGGACCGGTCAGTCACCATCCCTGAAGGTATTTAAAAGATATGTAAATGTGGTGCTTAGGGACATGGTTGAGTGGCGGACTTGGCAGTGCTGGGTTAACACTTGGGCTTGAAGATCTGAAGGGTCTTTTCCAACCAAAATGATTCTATGATACAGTGCAGAAAAGATACATAACAAAGCTCTATGTATCAATAGACCATTTCCAGCCCAGTTCAAATCTGTCCTAACTGTATGATCTTAATTACTTTAAAAAACTCTAGCAATTGAAATTAAGCTCCAGGAATATGATTTTTGACTCAGTCTTTCAAAGCTGACATAAATACATTAAATCTTCCAAACCAATCCTCTTTGTCACTTCTGGCACATCTGCATATTTTTTTGTATAATAAAACATTGCATAAAGGGCTTAGCAAATTGCATTTAGCACCATGCCAGCAACGTAGGCCACAACTTTAAATGCTTCCAAACTAGGCCTTTGTCTTTCAGATCTGAAGAAGTTTAACATCTCTCTCTGTATTAGTGTACAAACATACATATATGGGTGTCTATGTGCATATACCTATAATATGTATGATTGTTGACAGATGCTGCATTCAAAGTACAAGTGAAAGCAAGCTTTGCTTGTTCTTCACTTCAAAAACAATACAAAATGAAACGGAGGAAGAAATCTCATAACCAGTTTCAGCTCTTGGAAATACTGTCAGAATCGTATTGGAAGGATATTTATGAGTAGAGCAAAAAAGAATTCATCCCACTGCATAAGAACATAAACGAGTTAGAAATGTATTTTCACCATCTGCTGCTCTCATGAATTCTAAGGATTTGTAAAGGGCAGTTTTGTGTAAGAATAAATCTGAGGTTTGGTGAGTTTGTTGCAGAGTCTGTAATCTTGAACCAATGTTCATCTGTTTCAGATGTATCTTTTGGACATTTTAGATTACTCTAAGTATCTAAAAGACTGTGAGTGGTAAGCAGTCTGAGCAGATATCTATGTACTCATCTGTACAGTACATGAATTTATGAACAGCTGAGGGAGATCTGGAATGAAATCTTTGCAAGAGAGACTTGACATGGAAATCACAGTAGTCACAGCCAATACTGCCATTTCTTGCTTGTGATTCGAATTTTCCCTACTAGTGCAAAATATTAGCACTTAAAGTTCTAAACAGATGTCTCTTACTATTAAGCTTGCACTGGGGGAATTATTTTACTCTGTTACAAGAAGCTACAACAAACTCTGCTATATGCAGTGGCTCATTTCATGTAAGTTCCTACTTCTGCACTGCATAGCCTCCTGCGTGTGTGCTGGAGAGATGCTGGAGCACATAGACTTATCTGTTGCAAAATACAAAGTCTTCCAGACATCTCTGATTTCATTCTTCTCAGGTACCATCTCCATGGTAATGGTAGGAGCAAAGGCAGCAGTTCCCAGTCACCTTTCTGCTCAGAAGGAAGCTTTGGGCTTCCTAAGGATTGTTTATTCATCTTTCATGGCAGTTAAGTGTTACACAGTTTTAAGAAGCCCTGGACTAAGCAAAATCATTTAACTTACTTCTATTCATAAACTAAGCATAATATTTTTACTTTATTCATAACCAGGCAGCATGTGTTTGCATCCGAGAAGTACTTTTAAAGTAGCATAATCAAACCTAAATCCATGCTAAAAGGAAACAAATACAACTAATGTATGGAGTCAAACTTCCCATCTAACCAGGACCTCTGATAGTCTGGAGCTGGTTTTATTCTTAACACAAAGTTTTTGATTCTTACAGACAGCAATTTCTGTTCCACGGATACTCAGGAGTTAGCAGTACTGCTCCAAGTGTGAAGTAACTTCCACACCCATGGAGATTAAGAAAGGAGTTCTTCCTTGAAGGGCCTGAGATGCAGCTTTCTCTAGACCTTGAAGTAGCAGAGGTATATTTCATGGGCTGAATGCAGCTCAAATCGTTTGTGATTTGATGACTGTTCCATAGAGGTAGTAGTAGGGGAAATCCTCTTAAGTGGCCATTAATATTTAATAAAATTTATTCAAATGACATCTGTCAACGAGACGAGCTTCACAGACATCTGTTGTTCCCTTGGTTGGCATTCAGTTTGCTTTATGCATCTGACATATGGATCAGATACCAATGCTCCCAGTTCACTCTTTAATGCTATAAATAACCGTGCGTGCAAGTAATTGCTTAAGCTTTCAGCAGGAACATATGCAACTCAGTAAAGATTTGACCTCTTGTCTGTCAGCATATCAGCTGTTCTCCTATGTTTCAAGTCAGCTTTCTGCCCATCAGTTGTAATTGCCATTAATAAGGCATTTGAACTGAAACGATTCACAAGTTCCTCTCCTGATTGCGTTAAGGTTTTTGCTTTTGTAGGTGCTGTAGTTAAGACAGATAACCATGCTCAAATGCCTGCACAGACAGATTATGTCTTCACATAAAGTTCTGAAGGGGAATCTTATTTATTGGCAAAAAGAAAATTTAATGAACTAACAAAATATAGTGAAAAGGTGGTCCCATGAGAATAACTCATAATGGCAGCCATCCAGCCTGGCAGGTAGTGGAGAGCAGAGAAAAAGGAAGTGGTGCTTGGTTTTGTTTGCTTTTTTAATTTCCAGTTTGTTAATAGGTTTTTTCTCAAATTGGGATACTTAAACTTCTTTCTGCCATAGAAGATATATAAAATAAATACATTATTCATGCTTTTATGTTTGGGGCAGAATTTCTTCAAGCAAATGCTTCTCAGGAGGGAAGAGAAGGAAAAGCCAACTATTTTTTTTGGAAATTATATCTGATACTTATAGAGAAAGCAAACAGAATTAATATAAGCCACTCCAACCAACTGAACTACACAAACTCTGGAGCCCTAGGCTAGTTTACCCATCTCAAGCCATGCCCTTATCTTTGAGGATTAATGTTATTAGTAGAAGCGATAATTTGCTGTGAGGAAACTAAAATTGTTGATTATTAAACCAATTACCATTTAATCTAAGGACACTTTTTTTATTGTTCCAAAAAGATCTTACATATATAAAGCAGATGCAAATACTAGTGATCACTGAAAATAATAAACTGTACTTTTTATCCATCAAAAGGGCACTTACTGCTACATTGTTACCAGAATTCATAAAAGCCCTCATTCCCTCTAAAGGCACTCATGTAAAAAACATATAAAGTAGATAATATGTGGTACTAAGCCTTGACCAGCAAAGACAGCATCCTCACATCCTCATCTTCCTGTTGTTCCATTCCATTTATTGTGTTCATTCAGTATCAAGTTTAATCTAGATCCTGTCAATTGTCTGTAAAGAGCAAACTACATTCTTCCAGCGATGCAATTTAAATAGTATTAAATAATGAATTACAAAGAAAACAAGACATCCAATGCCACAAAATCATGTCATGCAAACCAGTACTCTGAAGAGGTAGTAAGGTTGTGGTTAATGCTAACAGTTGGTCCAGTGTGGTGTCTTCCAGAGCCATTTAAGAACTGGTAGCAAGAATACCAGTGAAGGTCCTTAAACTGTGGCCCTTGAGCACCTGTGTGGCAGGACATGAGTGATAACCCCAACCCTTCATTCCTGTGTAAGAAAGAGAGCCAGCAAGATGCTGTGATTTAAATGGGAACTGATCTCTGAAAGTTTATGGAATGCCAGACTTTATTAATTGATCCTCATAAGACCAATGTGAACTTGGCAGGTACTCTGCAGTATTTTTTATGTAGACATTTTATACAACAAGAAATTCATAGCTAGGAAAAGTGAGACTGTAGCCATGATATTCCACAGCCTTCCCCAGGAGCTCTTTGCACTTCATTCTCTTGAAAATGAAACAGCTTATATCTAGGAAGGCCACCTGGTTTTCAATTTCAGGACCTAGGTGGAAGTTTTGATAATGCACAGGTCAGCAAAGCTTAAGGTAATAGTAATGAAAAACAACAAATTCCTTTTATAACTTCATTCCTGTGAAACTTCTGACATGCTTGATAAATAGAAAATGTTGATGATCAGAGGACTAGAGCACCTAGGAGGGAGAGGCTGAAAAAAATGGGTTTGTTCATCCTTGAGAACATAAAGCTTAGGGGAGACCTTATTGCAGTGTTCCAGTACTTAAAGGGGTGCTACAAAGAAGATGGAGACTCCCTATTTACAAGGAATCACACGAGCAAGATGAGGGGCAATGGGCACAAGTTGCTCCTGGGGAGATTCTGATTGAACACAAGAGGAAAATTTTTCTCTCTGAAGACAGTTGGTCATTGAAATGGTCTCCCAGGGGAAGTGGTGGATTCCCCTATTTTGGAGAGTTTTAAGTCTCAGCTTGACAGGGCGCTGAGACATACCATAGAAACAATAAGATTAGAAGGACTGGACCAGATGATCCTTGAGGTCCTTTCCACCCTGATGTTCTATGATCCTTTGTTGTTGTTTTATATAGGGCATCCATGCCTATATATTTGCCACTTGTATTCAAACTTGCAATGGCTAAATACTATTTGAAGAAAAAAATGAATGATAGCTGTTTAACCAGACATGTCACTGAAAAAAAAAAAAAAAAAACTTAAGAAACATCTAAAGGCTGACTCTTTTGAGCTGGTTTAAAATATATCAAACTGAAGTAGGATTTTGATCCCTGAAGCCTGCTTTAAACATGTCTTTGACTCTGGAAGTTAGTGAGGATATTCCAACTAAGTTGTGTGGACCTGAATTTCTGAACTTCAGGAAACAGACTAGACCAGGTATAGTAACTATTCACAGCAGGCACAGAATGTTGCAGTTTAATCTCTTGTCACCAACGGGCCAAGGCTTACATTGCTTAGGTGCTAATATGCTAATCCCAACTTCTGGTACCAAGAGATTATGATGCCTCTGCTTTGTAATTCTCTCTGACTTACACATTAATGGAAAATTGATGAAACTCCTTAGCAATTGTAACACCCTCTGGAAAAAAGAATATACAATTCATTCCTAAATGAAATCTGATAAGCAAATAATTTAAGTCATTCGTCAAATTCAAAAGCAATTGGGAATTCCAAAATAAATATTGCTTTTCTTTCCAGCTACAGCGTCAGAAACTAAATGAGTTTTAATAAAAGAACAAGACTTTTTAGTGGAAAGAGGACTGCAGTTTTTATTCTGTGACAGGGTATTTCAGAGGAGACGTTTTCCTTTGATTTAAAGAAGAAAAACCTAATCCCTTTCATTCAAGCTTCTAGATTTGGTTTGCAGCTAGTGATCCTACTAGCATTGCTGATGTTTAACACTTTCAATACAATTTTATTTGCACATTTTTATCATAGCAATGCTGTTTATCATACCAAAAGACTAACTTTAAGTGGAAGGATCAGACAGTGAAAATGCTTCTGCTAATCACTTCCTTCACTGGCACCATTTTACTGTTTGGATCTCTGATTTCCACTGAGAGAGATTTGGAGCTTGTATTCCTCTTCTGTGATTTCATATGCCTTTAAGGGATTTCTTACCCAAATCATACTGCTCTGAAATAAGCCTCCTGCTGATAAAAACCCATAGAAATATTTTTTTATCTTGTTGAGTTACATGTAGCATGCTTCCCCCTACAGATGCATAAAATACACACAATAACATCACAGAGTTGCAATGTGAGTGCTTTCTCTCACCAGTCAGACTCAGTGTCACATTATAGCTATAATATGTGCATTTAAAAGCATGTCTGGGACAGTGATGATGTCTGTCCTGTCTCAGCCTGAGCACATAGACAGGTAACAGCATTCCCTCTCATTTTCCAAGTATTAGTGGGGGCACCTGCAGCAGAAGGGGCCCTGTGCAGAGGTGGAAGTCATGGGAAAATCTCCTCTAGACATCCTTGTTCCTGCTTTTCGACTTAAATGTTTTGTCCATGTTGGTCTCCTGGAATATATTGCCAGGAATATTGGTCTCATCTCAGAGGCAGGGGATGACCTGCCTCTGGAAAAATCCTGGAAGTAAACCAGGGTTTGCAAAAGAAGCAGGGACCGAATCATTTTAGCAAAAAGGTATCCACAAAGGGTGATGTTAGGGCTGATTGAGGATGGGATCTTTCCCTCAGCCACTGTGAGTTAACATAGTGCTGTATTTCCAAATAATTTCTATATTTCTAGATAATCCTAGTATTTCCAAGTAATCCCAGTTCCTTTTGTCAAGACAGAAGATAAGATATTAAGGGTACTGTTAGAGATTAATATAAGCAGGAGCTCAAAGATGACTGTTCAAGGCCCAATATCCCAGACTTTGAAAATCACCTTAAATATTCCTATGCTTTGACTCCTTCATTCATCTCCCATGAATTCCTGCATCTCATATGATGGCAAAAGCAGTAATGCCATTTACTTGCTTTCAGACTTAAATTAAATTTTCTGTGATGCTAAATGTGTTTTACTGATGGCAACAAATCCCCTCTCTCCCACCTCTTATCTTTCAAAGGAGCATGGAACCATTACAGGAGCATGCACTCCCATGACTACTAGGAGAAATCATTTTGCAAAAAGCAAAACTGCAGCCACAGTGCTGTTGCCATGTTTCTATTAATAGCAATGAAATACATTAATGTCAGTTAGCTTCCAGGCATAGTGAAACAGGTATTTTCCCATAAAAATGTGTTTCTCATCAGGTTATTTACATGAAAAAATAATTGGGCACAAAGGACCCAAAGTAAAGCAGAAGCAACCACAGTCTGTCAGATCAATAATAAATAACACTGTTGAAAGAAATAAGCTGTATATTTACATCTCAGAGAAACCATTCATGACAGTCTACAGTGTTATCACATATATTCCTTATGCACAATGGTTCCAGTTTCTTCCAGGTGTGACTGTTCAGTGCCTTAAGTGTACTGCCCTTCTCAAGTATTGCTATGATTCTTTGTAAACTAGTAGTCACTTGGGTTTGTCCTTTATATTCCACAGTAAAAGACTTTTCCAAAAAATTACTTTGTTTTGATTGGCACATCTGATTAATATTAACACAGATTTTTGTCTCTGTGATTTTCTCATGCAGTGCTACCCCTTATCACAAACACTGGGCAAAATAAAGAATCACATTGCCCTTACAGCACACTTTTGGCTTTCTGGTGGTGGTAGTGTGGGGGGTTATGTGGCTTTCAGGAAGTAGATGTGATCAGTGTGTAGTTAGAAGCAATCAAAAATACCCCAGAGCCTCCATTCCAAGTCTTTATCATAAATTTCCAGATGCTTGTAGATAAAAGAAAAAATATATGTATTATGAAACTGTCAAATACAAAAGATACTTCCTGAGGCACAGCCAGAGTATCATGTATTTATTACATACTTAAGTGTTCTTTGAGGATGGATTTTACTGTCCATAACCTTGCTGCAAATAGCTACATTATTATAGCTGTTCACACCTGACAATTTTTTTTTAAGGTTTATTTCTTGCATTAAGCTTGAGTGAGCTGTGGAAACTGCTGTGTAGCTGCAGTCATGGAAGCTCTGGGGTTCCTGTGGACTGCCCATCAGTTTGACAATCAGGAAAATTTGGCAGCCAATTTGGTCCTTCTTTTGCAACTGCTCCACACTGATTTCCCCTTCTACAATCAGCTCTTCATCATCCATGCATTTGTGGAACAGCTGTGTCTAACAATGTCATTGCAGGGTAAAGCCTGATACTTCCTTCTACTACATGTTGTCCTTGGCTCCTAGAAATAGGTGTCTGCTGAGAAGGTGGAACTAGTGACACAGGACCAATGATTCTTTGAGACTGGCCATCTGCACCTCTCATCACAGGGCACCTAGTGATCCACCTTAATCCACAAATGTGGATTAAGAAGCAGCCCACCTATGGCTCTCCTTAACAGTGGGAAAAACAGCCACAGTATGAGAGTGAAGATGCAGGGAAACTCCATAACACATTTTTCCTTCATGCAGCTCTCCCTCCAGCTCTCCCCAACATAGACTTGGGTCTTAATGGTAAATAAAAGCCTCAAAATGCCTCTTTGGTTCACGTGAGCACAGCTAGCATCTAAACAAGGCAACATTTTTCTTCACTAACATAAGATGCTTATGTGATTCAATTAGTGTGAGGCACAGCCACAAATCCAAACAGCTTCTGTAGGGTTTCTAGCAAAGGAGCACCTAACTAGCATGGAGCATATACAAAACCATAAATTTTTAATAGTTTCAAAACTGCTGATCTCTTTATAAAGATTTTAGAATAGCTATGTAGATCGCCTAGATGTTTTTCAAATCATGAGAAATATATGAATATCTGAATAGAATTGCATCACATCAATATTTTCAATTAGGTGTGAATGTTTGAAATTATCTACATTACTATTCTTGGTAGTTATAGAAACAGTAATATTACCTTACACATTCATGAAGCAGAGAAGATCATTCATCTCTCTCGACATGGAGTTCCTTGAGGCATTATATAGAAATCAAATACACCCTATGGTCCTGTATATGGGACCAATGAGCTCCATGTATATGGACCAATACTCCCAAGAGCCTTCACATGTGATAAAGAAAGTTACTACACTTTAGATGGACACCATATAATCACACCAATACCTATTATGTCCCCATGAAATCCTACAGAATAGTTCCATAAGGATAGTTTTCAAAGTTGGTTAGCAGCCAGAGCTCTCACTAAAGCTTCCAGGGGCTTATGTTGGTCACAAATCAGCAGGGTATGCCAAGAGCATTAAGTTGGCATTTTTACATTCACATACATTCCATGGCAAACAAATGTTGTTTTTACTAAATGTGTGTTGTGACAAGAATAATAGTGTCCTTGTCAGCAGCTCCATGATCGAACAGAGACATCTACTGGTTAAAAAAAGGAAATAGGAAAAAGATCAAAACACCGTTTGTGGAATGTTAGACCAAGGCTTGTCAGACTTTGTTCATTTGCTTCCCCATCCAAACCTGCTCTTCTTTACACACGCATCCTTCTTCCCTTGGTGACCATCAAAATCCCAGTAAAGTTCACAAAACTATTCGAACTGTATTTGTGCACTCTGGTTAAAGGCAATGGCTGATTTCCTTTTGCTTTCCTGAGAACAAAACCTGGCTCTGTGATGCAGGTAGACCAGGAGTGTTTGAAGCCTAAGAGATGTTCATATGTGACTGCACAAAACCAGTCTTTCTGTAGAGCACTGAGTATTCAGCTCCTCTTCTGGCCAGCCCATAATTTAGGAGAGAACATTCCTTGAACACTGTATTCATCACCTTACCAAGTTATTTGTGCTACAAGTGGAGTCTGAATAACAGCCCTAAACAGGAAGGTTTACATTGCTTACAGGCATTTTCCTATTGAGTAGTTCACAATAGCATAAGTAGTACCTTTGAATAATATTTTAATAATAGATCATATATTTGGTGTATCAGATCTTTATTCCGTTACAATTTGGCCTTTTTAAATATGATGTGAGGACCTTTGTGTATTTTTTTGAAGAGCATTGGTACTCTGTAGGTGTCACAGAAAACATCACACCTTAAACAAGGCTTGAAACTGGAATATTAAAGACGAAGTTTCTGGAGTAATTGTGAAGGGTCATTTAGCATAAGAAAAAGCTTCTAACCAAAATTCTGATCCTGAACTCTGTTTCTTAGCATCCAGCCTGAAGAATTGTCCTCAGTCTAATGTCTACCTTTGCAAATTTTGTCTGTGTAGCCAAAGCAGGAGGTAAGACCCCTAGAAGCACAGATTTCAGAGTCACTGGAGAAAACAAGCATGAAAGACAAACTTGAAAAGGAGGGTAAGGAAGCCTAGTCAAAATGTGTAGCTCTGTTTCCAAGCCCGTGCCTTTGGTTTTATCATAGGAGCTCTACTGGCAGTGTGTTCCCATGGGTTAGAAAAAAAAAAAAAAAGTCCAAAATAGGAGCACTGAAAGACTGGCCATCCTCTGCATCAGCTTTCAAAGAATCTGACTCCATCTTTTCCTGGATGTTTGGAAATCTGGGACCTGCTGAAGCTGAAAGAAATAGAAGTAAATAATCAATTGATTCACTACCAGTAAAAGCAATAAGCTCTGATTTTATTACCTTCTTACGCTATCTGATAGGGTCAGGGTGTGCAGCTTGAATATTTATTGCACCTAGGGAGGGTCTCTGAATCTGTGTCTAGTTTAGGCCTTCCATAAAGTATCCTGTTTTCCACCAAGCTGTCTTATGCTCTAGAGTACCATTTTAGCTATCACTGACAAAACAAACAACCTTCCTTATATTAAGTCCATAGTCCCCATGGTTATGGGCATGGTCTTTAAATAATTAATTCAGTGTAAGTAATAAATCAATGTCTGCTACAATTTGATAGCATACTGAAACACTTCAGGTAATATGAAAGGTTCATATATTCTTGGTGAAGCTATAGTTAACATTTTAAATGTCATAAATGCAGGTCTGTATAGTAATGAGAAAAAAATATGGTATTGTGTGTATTTCCAGGGCAAGTATAAATTTTCCAGGGCAAGTATAAATTGGTGATGAGGGAAAAGGGAGGAAAAGAGTTGGTAAGAAATAAGACACTTAAGATAGTTCAGGCCTTTAACTATGCACAATTGGACTCATTTCCCTAGTACTTTCTCTGATTCCAAGTGTCAGAAATTTTGGCATAAGCTCTATATAAACCTATACATTGATGTAGATGTTGTATATAGAGTGACAGTTGTGAAATATCTGTCTAAATTGACATGAAGCCAAGATTAAAGTATTATTTTTAAAGTGTGAGTAGAGATTACGTCTGAATTTTGTGCCTGTCATAATTTCAAATAAGGATGAACAGCAAATCTCTTTGATAGATAACAGAAGCCTTCAGGTGGGAGGTCACACTTACTCACTATATCATACCACTAGTAGTCTCAGTCATTTTTAAAAAAACTTATAAAATTGAGAATAGTTTAAACAAAAATCTTAATATGGTTGTCAGCAAATTAGTCTCAAGTGTACAGTCAGTCCTGGTTAACAACCCAAGGTCTTGGCTCTAAGGAAACTCCATTAAAACTAAATAGCAAATACGGTGAGAATCAATAATTTTTTTTCTAATTTCCACAGCATTTATTTTTGTCTGTTTTATCCAGCTCTCTGTTACAAGTTGAGTATTAATATCAAAATTAGCAGCATCAGAATAAATCTTTACATCAGGTGTGCTGATTTCCTCCATTATGTTCATTTGACAGCCTATGTTAGAACTTCTCAGAGCTAAGCAGCTGGATTTTGATTTGTCATTACTCCTTCTTGTTTAGCTCCACCATGATTTGCTGGATTTTTTCAATAACTTATTCAACAGCAAAAGAGAAAAAGAAATCTTTGAGACTTTGAGCAACCTAGTTGAGAAGCATCCCTGCACACGGCAGGGGGATGGAGTAGATGATCTCTAAGGTGCCTTCCAACCTAAGTCATTCTATGATTCTATGATCTTTCACCTCTGGTGAGATTCCAGCCTCCTTCAGTGGTATTTGGTGTGAAAACCAAATACTCTGCCAGCACTGCTTTTAGTTTGCCAGTACTTTATGAGCACTTCATGAGTGCTTTCCTTTTCATACCTTCAGGTGGTTTAGATGAGGGGATACTGCAGCCAATGGGTGCACCCCAACAGCCTGCCCCGCGCCGGCCTTGCTTGGGGCCCGCCTTCAGCACCGGGGATGGGGACAGCTCCCGGGCCCACCCGCACCGTCCCCAACGGCGCCCACCGCACCCGTTCCCCCCGCAACGCACCCTCTGGGTCCCACCATCCCCTGTGGGTCCCATCACCCTCTCCTGGGTCCCATCACCCCCTCCTGAGTTCCATCGCCCCTCTGGGTCCCACCATCCCTCTGGGTCCTACCACCCCCTCCTGGGTCCTATCGCCCCCCTGGGTCTCATCATCTCCTCTGGGTTCCATCACCCCCTCCTGGGTCCCGTTGCCCCTCTGGGTCCCATCACCCCCTCTGGGTCCCATCACCCCCTCCTGGCTCCCATCACCCCCTCTTGCGTCCCGTTGCCCCTCCTGGGNCTGTGTTTAATTTTTGAAAAATAAGATGGAGGAGAGGGGAATAATGTAACAGAGTTACATAAATTTAGTTCATCTTACAGCTTTATCACTGTTGCCCTTTCAGGAT